>JARBWK010000001.1:122993327-123604106 GCA_030556195.1 Anolis apletophallus | reverse complement strand
TTGAGTTGGTCATTAACATTCTTTTGATTCACTAAATGAGAAGGACTGCAGCCTTCACACTGCACACACCATATACCCAGGTCATACTTACTTTTTTCTGTGAGAATGAGGCCTCACTCTCAAGGCTCTCTGGCAGGGATTGGTCTGTCTCCCTCTGTGCTTCTGTAGTGGGTGGGTGTTCCTCAAACAATGGTCCCAAGGAAGGAAAACCTTCCACATTTAATTCTCCCCCTGGCTCTGTCCCCAAATTTGAGGACAGGTTTGCATCTTCCTTCTCTGTAATTAAAACAAAGGTTCTCTGAAAATTAACTGAAGAGAAATCTGCAGTCACTGCAGAGGCAAGGGAGTGTAAATGTGTATATATCTTAGAAACTACATAAAGTCAATGAGATGAGTTTTCCCACTCTCAAATTTTATATTTACTGAGTTCTCAAAGATGGACTTTAGAATATAGCTGTCATACAGAGGAGACACTGAAACACATAGACTGAAGTAAATTAAAATGATACACAATGCAATTATATGAACATCTCAGGACACAAGCCTCCACTGCTTCAAGATCCTGTAAAAGTCAGAGACTTAATAATATTTGAACAAGATCAACAGATTTAAAACACAACAGGAACTGTTGGAACAAGGAGTGGAAGACCTGAGTCCCCCCTCGGGGGTAGAGAAGTGACGGGGTACAAATACCGGAAATAATAAAATAAGTCCATTTGGACAAACAGACAACTTTATGAAAGATACAAAATGGACAAAAATTATTTGAAGAAAGAAAAGCTGACAATCAACTTATGTACAGACAATGTACATTTAATTGGAAAAAAATATGAACATTTCTATTGAAAATGCAATTAGAGGAAGGACACCGAGCTGGAGAGCTGAGAGAGAATGTGGTCAAAAGAACAAACAATGTTCTAAATTTCGATTTGAAAGAGAATTTCTATAAAACTATGTATAAATGGTTTCTGACACTAGTCAAACTGGCAAAGATGTACACGTGCACCAAACATATCTGTTACAAATGTGAAACACAGTGAGGTACTTAGTATCATTATCTAGTTCCATTTCAATCTGGTTTTAGACCCGGCTACAGGACTGAGACTGCTTTGGTCGCCTTGGCAGATGATCTACGCAGAGAACTAGACAAGGGAAGTGTGTGCCTGTTGGTTCTCTTGGGCCTCTAAGCGCCCTTCGATATTGACTATGGTATCCTTCTGGGCCACCTAGCAGGAATGGGACTTGGGGTCCATTCTTTCCTAGATGGACGGACCCAGAGGGTGGTATCAGGGGATTCCTTCTCGTCCCCGTGTCCATTGTCCTATACATGGGTTCTGTACATTCCTACATGTTGTTTAACATCTACATGAAGCCACTGGGAGAGATCAACCACAGTTTTGGAGTTCAATACCACTTGTAAAGGATATAAAGGAAAAGTCAAGTGATAACTTTTTAAAAGAATGGAAAGCATTTATATCATTGATAAAGGAAAAAAGAAATGTCAAAATGCTGGCTGCTTTTGAAGATTGAATAAAAATTAATGAGATAGAATGAAGCCACTAACTAAAACTATAGATTAGCAGAATTACAGCAATATTTTAGCTGTGTGTTTTTGAGGTGGGAAGTTCATTTTAATATTTTATTATAATTGTAATTACTGTTTTTCAATAGGGTAGGTGGGGGAAATTAGCTTAAATTGTGATATAAGTCATATGGGGGAATGTCTTTATAAACTGTATAATTATACTTTAACTGATGAAAAAGTACTAAATATATAGATTTTTTGAAAGATCCTGTAAGAGGGCAACAGAGTTTCACACATAATGTGCACTTCACAATATCTTTCAATCACCTTCAAAATGTGGTATAATGAAAAATTCCTGCAATTAAAGAGCAAACAGACATTATTTCTTTCTTTGTAAGTGCACTACAATTCCCAACATCCTTTGGTATGGAGGCTTGGATAATCTAAGCTGCAGCTCAACAAAAAGACTAATCCTCTGACTGGTTAGGAAGAAAGCCACTGAGTTGCAGTTCAGCCACATCTGGGGCTGATGGGACTTGCAGCCAATCCCTGGCCAGATGTGGGGCTGATGGGAGTTGCGACTATCCAATATAGGGGTGATGGGAGTTGCAGACCAACTGGCAGGTTGGGGGGGGGGGTGAGAGACTGATAAAAGATCATGGGAACTAGTCCAGCCACATCCAAACATCCGCATGATTCCCACCCACAACTGAGGGCATGGCTCTCCTCCTGACTGGTCAGAAGGCTCAACTTCCCTGGTTGCATCTCCCAACATTCTTATCTCTTTACTAGAGAGACTGAGGTTGAGGAGACCTGCAGCCCAACACGAAGGCTGAAGTCTCTGACTAATAAACAACCTTGTCACATGACTGCTGGAGTTGCTTCTCTTCCTGGGGAGGATCTAGCGCCCCATGCCAAGCATCGCCCAGCTACAGCTGAGGGCAATCCCATAGGAGAAATATGGAGCATGTCGCTGATTTTATCCCAGTGTGAAGAGGTCATAAGAGAAGAGCCACAAGTTACAGTCTAATGCAGGGGTTGGCAAACGGCCTGGCAGCCGATGCTGTCCTGCCCTTGGCTCCCCCAAGGCTTTGTCGTGAAGAGGGGGAGGCAAACTCCCATTGGGGCAGCTACAAACGCGAAGAAGCAGGCAGACAGGCAAGCGGAGGGGAAGGGAAGGAAGGGGGAAGAAGGGGAGGCAGCAAATAAAGTGTGTGTGTTCGCCCTCCTCCTCCCTTCACTTCCTCCTCGCGCCCTCCCCCCTCCCTCTTGCCTCGGCACTCTTTCCCTTCTTCTGTTTCCTGTTTCCTTCCCTCCCTCTCTTTCCCCCTTTTATTCCTTCCCCCTTTCACTACCTGAACCCAAGAGGGAAGGAGGGAGTGCATCGAGGGGGCGTGGCCAGAGTGAGAAAGGGGCGGGGCCAAGGCCTGAGCATGCCGGGTGGGGGCGCATCCATTCCCTTCCCGGCTTCCTCCTCTTCTCTTCTCCTCTTCTGCCTCTTTGAGCAAATTGAGGATTTGTGCCAAGTTTGGTCCTGATCCATCATTATTTGAGTCCACAGTGCTGCTCTCTGGATGTAGGTGAACTACAACTCCCAAACTCAAGATAAACGCCCACCAAAGTAGAACAACAAGGAAGGCTAGTGTAGCAAGAGAACCAACAAAGAGGGAAAAAAGACAAGGAGGCACAAACACTCACCATAAACAATGGATTATATTAATTATAATGGCAAAATGGAAGGATATTAAATTCATACCACTGGGAAGCAAGGAGTCCAAGGAAGGTAGTCCAAGTATAATGGTCCCAAAAAAGATTTAGAAAACATTAATATTAGACCCAGAACGAAGTGAAACTGGAAATCCCGCCAATGTGAGATATTTGTAAAGTATTGGCGAGATTTCCAGTTTCACTTCGTTCTGGGTCTAATATTAATATTTTCTAAATCTTTTTTGGGACCATTATACTTGGACTACCTTCATTGGACTCCTTGCTTCCCAGTGGTATGAATTTAATATCATTGCATTTTGCCATTTTAATTAATATAATCCATTGTTTATGGTGAGTGTTTGTGCCTGCTTGTCTTTTTCCCCTTTTTGTTGGTTCAAATGCCCACCAAACCCTTCCAGTACTTTGGTCTCATGAGAGTTCCGTGTGCCAAATTTGGTTCAAGATGGCTGAATGGCCATCTGTGAGGAATGCTCTGATTGTGTTTTTCCCTTATGGCAGAAGGAGGTTGGACTGGATGGCCCTTGGAGGTCTCCTTCTACTCTAGGAACCTGTTGTTGTTATTATTATTATTATTATTATTAGCAGAGGCTGGATGAATATTATCATCATCATTATTATTATGAATAAATTCAGGGGTTTATTATATTCACATTTAGTTGAATTCAGTCTTAAAATATATTATATGGCTCTCACTGAAATAAATTTCCTAATATTTTGCTTTTATGGCTCTCTGAGTCAAAAAGGTTCCTGACCCCTGATATAATGAATCACAAATGATACAAATGTTCACATTTTGTTAACCATTGTTTTGTAAAATTTGAGTGAATAAATGTCATTTTTCCTATGACAACCTCTCTATATCAAAAACACAATGTAGTGCCTTTATTATTATTATTAAAGATATTCAATTGATATTATGTAGAATGTAGTTTAGCCTTTAGGTGCGGCCCTCCATCATACTTTTTGGCTCCCGTGTGGCCCCTTGGAAAAAATAATTGCCCACCCCTGGTCTAATGAGATCTAGAGGCTGATGTGAGTTTACACCCGGCCAGATCTGAGACTGATGGTAGTTCCAGCCTGACCAGCTCCTGGGCTGATGGAAGATGTAGCCCATCAGCTATACGATTTTTAAAGGTTCCATTTTATTTGAGACCATGCATTTTGTATTGGGACCATTCATAAAACTGAAAGCCAAACAATGAGTATTTATAATAAATAGCATTATAAAGCACCTAACTCAAACCACGCCTGGTATTTATGCTAGTGTAATATAAAGCATTAAAAAAGAATATAAAAGCAATCTGCATAAAATAGATCTCACTTAATGATTTATACTTAATGCTGTAAACAGCTTACTTTGTGTGGTGGCAGGAGGAATGAGCTTCTTTCCACAGTTACTGCAGAAATTGTTTGATACATTTTGAGGCTTGTTACAGCTAGGGCACTTAAAGCCCTTTTTGCGTGATTTGCGCCCCAGGATGAATTTTTTTGACAGCCTATTGGAAAACAGGAAGACAAACAAATGGAGGGAGAAGTAACATAAGTCACATGACTTGGGATACTTGCTGTTTCACTGGCTGTGAAAAAAACATGACGTCAAACATTTTTCTGTAGAAGGATTTCTATGAGAGAATGGATAATGAAAATAAGTACTAGAAGAGAAGAAAACCAGTACTATTAACTGTATAAGATAATGTCATAACACAGGGCACTAATGTTATAAATTAGGCATGGGCAAATTTTGGCCCTCCAGTTGTTTTGGTCTTCAACTCCCACAATTCCTAACAGCCTCAGCCCCTTCCTTTCCCCCCCTCAGCTGCTTAAGAGGAAATGAAAGGAAGAAAGTGGCCTGAGGCTGTAAGGAATTGTGGCAGGTGAAGTCCAAAACACCTGGAGGACCCAAATTTGCCCCTGCCTGTTATAAACCATGTTTTGCATAATTTTAAAATGGCTAAACATAAAACTGATCACAGATATAAAAATATATTATAATATTGTGTGTACATATAACTTGTAAGCCACTCTGAGTCACCTTCAGAGTGAGAAGGGCGGCATATAAATGTCGTAAATAATAATAAATAAATAAAGGTGTAATTTTAGATCTTTTTAATAGTCTCCTATGAAAAAACAGAGCATAATTAAAGCTACATAAATTTGCTTTCCATGAAAATATTTAACACAGTGCATCACAAGAGTAAAAAAAATACAAAAATACTGTACAGCATTATGTATGGAGACTTAGGTATTGCTAAGCAGTTCTTACTCCTAGGGCTTACAATTTCATTCATATTTCCAACTAGTCACAAACATTGTACTTTCACATAGGTTATCTCCAAGTATCTGTTTTTGTGCTAAATGTGCATGTCTTGAGAGAACACACTTGTAAACACATGTCCAACTTTTTTCTATCTGCTTGATATGCATATATTTATAGTATGTTGAATCCCCTTGCCATCGTAGCCGACAGACCCTCAGGATAGGTGTCTCAGAGCACTGATTGCAGTAGAAATGTCCTTCATGAAAGGTGTTATTCTACTTGTGGGTTCATGCCCACTTTTTAAAATTGTGTAGCAGTGCCTATTCACAGCTGTCCCTTCCATTTGTAGTACTGATTTTTGCAGGTTTGATTATTCACACACTTGATTGAAATGTTCTCCAAAGCTCCTCCAGTGTGGCTCGATGGCAAGACTGGGCAAACTTGGGCCCTCCAGGTGTTTTGGAATTCAGCTCCCACAATTCCTAACAGCTTCAGGCCCCTTCCTTTTTCCCCTCAGCCGCTTAAGCAGCTGAGGAGGAAAAGGAAGGGGCCTGAGGCTATTAGGAATTGTGGGAGTTAATGTCCAAAACACTTCAATGGCCAAAGTTTGCCCAGGCCTGTTCTATGGCCAATCCCCTCCATTCATATGGAAGACCTAGGAAAAAAGCCAGTCGTCTAGGTAAGGGAACACAGTGATGCCCTGTTGATGGAGGTGGGAGGCGACAACCGCCATAAATTTAGTAAAAGTTCTCGATGCCGTAGTGACCGAATGGGAGGACGTTAAAGGAATACGGCGAGTCCTCAACTATAAAGGTGAGGTACTTCCTGTGGGAGTGCCTAATGGCAATGTGAAAATATGCGTCTTTAAGGTCAATGGTAGCCATCCATGCTCCCTTTGGAATAAAAGGGAAAATGGAGGGAAGCGTGACCATCCTGAATTTACGTGGGCGAATGAATTGGTTGATTTCCCGAAGGTCTAATATAGGCCGAGGCCACCATCCCTTTTGTCAACGAAAAAGTATCTAGAAAAAAAGCAATATTGGATTTGGTGGGATGGAGTGGGGGATATGGCTCCTTTTGAAAGGAGGGAATGGATCTCTTCCAGTAAGGCAGGAGATGCCTGGGAAGAGATTGTTTTTCCCGGGGGTGGAGGGAATTCGAATTCTATGGCATATCCCCGGTGAACAATGTCCAGAACCCACTTGTCGATGGTAATGGACTGCCAGGCTGAGAGAAAAGGCTGAAGCCTGTCGAGGTATGAATTAGCAGCAGTGCTTCCTATTATTCGGGGGTTTGGATCCCCGATACTGACCCTTGAAGGGGGCTCCTGGACGCTTGAATCCCTGGGAGGGGAACTGTGGTCGCTGTCCTCCTCTGAAGGGAGAAGAATTGTAGTTTCCTCGAAAGGACTGAGGGTAATGGTAGTATGGGCGCCAACGCTGCCTGTAGGGTTGGTAAGGCTGGTAGGGCTGTTGACCATATTTATTCAGTGTTTGTTTCATTTTATGTGAGTGTTCCAACTGGGAGTTGGTTTCAGGATTGAACAGGCCGGCCTCATCCATGGGTAAATTTTCAATGAGAGAGCGCTGATTGGAGGACAGAGCCGCTGACCTCAACCAAGCATGTCTCCTGAGAGCAACTGATCCAGCAATCAGTTTGCCTGAAGTATCTGCACCATGTTTGGCCAGGTCCTTTTGAAGATTGGCTAAAGTGAGGGCCTCTTGGCGAAAGGCCTTAGCCATGGGTTTATCATTTGAGAGAAGCAGGTCCAGATAAGGGCCTATTTTGTTCCATAAGTAGGACTGATACACGCTCATATAGACGCCATAATGGACCATGCGGCCGGAAAGGCATGCAGAGGCGTAAAACCTTTTTGCCATGGCATCTAGGTTTTTTTCCCTCTTTATCAGAAGGGGCGGCCTGATTAGTTTGGGTTGGCTTAGGCTTTGGTCAATCACAATGGAATTAACTTTAGGAAGTCTAGCCAGCCAGGGATTGGTGGAGAGGTCGATACGGTAAAGGTTTTCAGCTCTTCTAGAGGTGCTTGGGACAGTGGCAGGTGCAACACCTGTAACTTTAAAAACTTTGATGAGGTAAGGTATAGTGGGTAGCATGGTGGACTGTTGTGGTTGTTGTTCAGCTGATGTGAAATTGTAGCACCCCAGTTCTCTTTTGTGCCTGGAGGGCAGGGGGCAGCACCGGGGGTCCCACTTGCATTAGAGCCAGCAGCAGCTGAGGATGAAATGGAGGAAGGGGTTAATGAGCTAGCTGGGCCTTCCTCTCCCACAGAGAGCTTGGCTTGGGATGAAGGATGGCCTATGAGGACTATGAAGGTCAGGCTGATCTTGAAAGTGCTGATAGTGATGATTGTTATGAGAAACCGGGTGGGTACGGATCACAGGAGAGAATTTGGGAAAACATGGGCGAGGAGGCCATGGAAGACGAAGGGGAGTTTGACTCTCACGAAGATAGCGAGCCAGGTGCTGGGAGGCAAGGTCGGAGCTTTGATAGGAGACGGAGCATCGACTCCAGCAGGAGGGAATGGCACCGCAGCCTAGAGCGCCAGAGAGGCGAGAGATCCCGTAGCACAGATTACCGCCGAAGCCTAGAGCGTCGGGGGCCCCGCCGTGAGGTTTAAGTATAGGATCCGTGGGAACGGATCCTCAGTACCTCGGCCACTTCTAACCTAGTGAAGTGTAGCGAGCCAAGTACCACGGAGCCAAGCTGCGGCTCGTACCTTGCCAAGAAGTTTCTTGGGGTTTTGTTTTGAACTTTGCCTTGTTCTTTGGTCCGCTTGGATTTGCGGAGCTTTTGCCAAGTCTACTGCCTAGACCCTTGCCTTTGGATTTTGCTACGAACTCTTTGCTTTGAACTGAACTTTCAATACCTTTTGGACAATTGCCTTTTTACTTGTTCTTTATTCTACAATAAACTAGTTAGCTGTTTACCGTCTCTATGTGTGTGATTAAGGGGCCGGCCGAGTCCTTACATCTTGACAGAAATAAGGATCCTGGACTACATCCTCAGATTGAGGCGGTTGGATATCAAGAGACCTGGCCAGCCTGATCAGTAGTGCAGAGAAATTCTTAAAATCTTCTGCTTGTTGAGGATCAACCTCGGCCTCAGGCGGAGGAGGTAAAGGGGTGGCATCTGAGGAGGGCTCAAGATCAGCATTGTCATCTAAGGCAGGGATGTCCAACTGGCGGCCCGGGGGCCGTACACGGCCCCCCAGCCTGTTGGACACAGCCCCCGCTATGCCCCCGGCCGCCATTTTTTAAAACTTTTTTAAAATCTATTTTTTTTAAAAAGGCGGCCGGGGGGGGGGAGGCGGGGCAAAGAGGAAGAGAGCTAGCTCCTCCTCCCTGCACCACCCCCTCCGTCCCTCTCTCCACGCCGCCGCTGCGAGATCGCAGCGACGGGCGGAGGAGGGAGGAGCGGGCAGGAGAAGGAAGGAGCCAGCTCCCTCCTCCTCCTTGCCTTGCCCCCTCCGTCCCTCTCTCCGCCCCGCCGCCGCGATCCGGTTCGCAGCGGCGGGGAGAGGGAGGAGGAATCCTCCCTTCCTCCTCCTCCTTCCCAGCACCGCTGGTGTCCCCATCGCCGTGGCGCCGAGGAAAGAGGAGGAATCCTCCCTCCTTCTCCTTCCCCGGCGCCGCGGTGATTGGGACACCGGCCTGCGGGAGGGAGCGAGGGGGCAGGCCTTCCAGGGAGGCCTGCGGGAGAGTTTTCGCCAGGCTCTCGCGTCCCTCTGACCAGGTCAGAGGGGCGCGCGGCCGGGCGAAAATCCTCCCGCAAGCCGGGATGGCTCGCGGGGGAAGCGCACGCCCGGTTCTCGCGTCCCCCGCGAGCCATCCAGGCCTGAGGCAGAGATTTTAGCCCGGCTCTCCGTCCCTCTGACCAGAGGGACACGAGAGCCGGGCGAAAAACCCTCCCACAAGCCTAGATGGCTCGCGGGGGAAGCGAGAACCGGGCGCTCGCTTCCCCCACGAGCCATCCAGGCCTGTGGGAGAAGGGGCGGAGCCGCGGAAGCTTCCTCGCGGCCGCCCTATCCCCAAAGTGTCACAACAGCTGTTGTGATGCTTTGGGCGCGAGCGGAGCCACGTAAGGCTCCCCGTGGCTCCTCCTTCTCTCCCAAAGCGTCACAACAGCCTCGGAAGTGGGCAAAATCGCCCGCTTCCAAGGGTATTGTGACGCTTTGGGAGAGGGGGCGGAGCCGCGTGGCCGGGGCCAGGGCCGGGGGCGTGGCCACTCGGCCCCCAGAAAGTCCGGCCCTTGGGTCGGCAGAAGTTGGACAGCACTGATCTAAGGGAGGCTGAGGTGGAGAGTGGACAGGGGACGCAGTGGGAGCCAAGGCTTGAGGGGAGGGCAGGGGGGGGCTGGAGGAGGGGAGCAGCCACGGATGCCGATGGGTAGGGATATGGGGGCCATGGAGGCCGGTATGGATCCGGAGGAGAGGGCACGTGGTAAGGATCCTGATAGTAAGGAGGGTAGTAGGGAAAGGGGGGGGTCTTGTGGCAGCGGGGAATGAAGTGCTGGCTGGCGCCTGGGCGATCGCGCGAATCGCGAGGCGCACGCCTCTGTAGCTTGGGGCGCCTAGGTCTCCGGGGAGAGAGAGCGGGGAGGAGGCTCCTGAGCGAGAGGTGGGGGGGGCAAAGGATCAGGGAGCTCTTCCTCGGGACCGGGAGCGAAGAGATGGATGGGAAGAAGTTGGGGGGGCTTTCCACCCCAAGGAGATCTTCGTCAGCCTGAAAGAGCTGCAAGGGCTCAGCTGCGAGAGCAGGCATACCAGAACTCGGAGGCTGAGAGCCGGCGAGGAGCCTACCGTGTTTCCCCAATAGTAAGACACCCCCGATTGTAAGACGTATCGGGGGTTTCAGGGGGGTCGGCTAATATAAGCCGTACTCCGAAAGTAAGACATACCCCGCCGCCACGCCCACGCCGCTGCCGCTGCCGCCACGCCGCCACGCCTACACCGCCGCCACGCACACCTCCGCAGCGCACCTTTTTGCGTTTGCCTACCTGCGGCGGCGCGCCACGCGCAAATCGCTCCCAAACACACCTGCCGCTTTGGAGCATGCGCTGGCTCCAAAGCGGCAGGCGCACTGGAGGCGACTGCGCGTGCGCTGGCGGCGGCGCAGGGAGGCACACGCAGAAAGGTGCGCCGCGGAGGTGTGCCGCGGCCGATGGGGCGGATTGCGGCGACGGCAAGACGTACCCCGCAAGTAAGACATAGTGGGGCTTTTGGGGATAAAAAGAAAGTAAGACACTGTCTTACTTTCGGGGAAACACGGTAGGTTGTTTTTGCCCTCGATTCCCTTTCAGTTTTGATTTAGACAGGGCTGCCCAACTGCCGGCCCGGGGGGGCCGTATACGGCCCCCCAGCCCCTTCCCTGCGGCCCCCACCTACCCTGCAAATAATAATATGTTTTAAAATATTTTTTTTTAAAAAATTGATCTCCAGGGGGCGGGGCTGGGTGATGTCAGACTGGCGCACCAATCGGGAATGCCGGGGGCCTAAAGGCGGGCCTAAAGAGGAAGGGAGGCTCCCTTCCTCCTCCTTTGTCCCGCCTCTCCCCCGTCGCACCAATTGGGAACGCCAGAGGGGAGGGAGGGAGGGAGGAGGCGTGTCTAAAGAGGAGGAAGGGAAGTGCTTGCCTTCCTCCTCTTTAGGCATGCCTTCTCCGTTCTGCCTCTCCTCCCGACGCACTGATCGGTGCGCCGGTGGGAGAGGCAGAACAGAGGAGGCGTGCCTCAGTAGGAAGTAGGGAAGCGCTTCCCTTCCTCCTCTTTAGGCACACCTTCTCCGTTCTGCCTCTCCTCCCGGCGCACTGATCGGTGCGCTGGAGGGAGAGGCAGACCAGAGGAGGGCTGGCGTGACACTTTAGGAGGGAGGCGAAGCCATGGAGGGCTCCCTTGGCTTTGCCCTCCCTCTTAAAGGGTCACGCCAGCCTCAGAAGCGAAATCGCTGCTTCTGAGGCTGGCGTGACACTTGAGGAGCAGCCGGGGGCGTGGCCAGGGCCGGGGCGGAGTGGCGCGGAGCGGCCCCCCAGGTCATCAGTGACTGGAAGTCCGGCCCTAGGTCCGGTAGAAGTTGAACAGCACTGATTTAGACCTTAGGGAATGTTTGGAGGTTTTTTGTTTCTTTTGCGGTGGCTCGGTAACGAGATCAGCGGCCAGAGCGCAAGGAGCATTTTCCGTCAAGGCAGGTTGGGGGGGAGAATGCTCTGCTATAGGTGGGAGGGGAGGCTGGCTTGTAGAAGGCTGGGATAGCCTAGCCTCTTCAGGGGCTAAGGACTGTTTATAAAGGGAAGCTTTAAGTCTAAAGTCTCTGCTTTTCAGAGCCCTAGCGGAAAAGGACCTGCATATATTGCAAGCCTGGGGAATATGGGATTCACCCAAACAGAGGAGACATTTAGAATGTTTATCCTCTTCGGGGAGCACAGCCCCGCAAGCAGAGCATTTTTTTTTAAAAAGAGGTCATCTTATCTGTCCCGGTCAGGGTTGGAGAAGGGCGGGTAGTCAAGGCAATCCGTGGTCTGTTTTTTCAAAATCAAGGGGAGAGCAGTCTGAGATGCTTTTGCTGGCGAGCGGAAAAAGGAACTGGCTAGGTAGCTCTAACAGGGGCTGTATAGGGCGGGGAGTGGGAGGGGCTTATGTAAATTTCTTTATTTAGAGCTAGTATGACCGAGATCCTTACGCATGCGTGGAAGTAAACCCACTTGTGTGCATTTCACAGACTACACGAAGAAGAAAAGTAAGATCTACAATACAGGCAATGATCTCTGTTGGAAGTGTCAAGCATGCAGGGGAACTTTCTTTCATTTATGGTGGTCCTGTGGGGAAGTTAGTAAGTACTGGGGGGAAAATGCACAAATTATTGGAGGATATAACACAGGTGAAAATCGACGGTAAACCTGAATTGTTTCTTTTGAATATTGTAGAACAAAAAAAGTTGGGGAAAGAAACAGAAAGATTGTTAAGTTTTATTGCCACGGCGGCCAGAATTGTCCTCGCCAGATATTGGAGAGAAAGGAAGATCCCGGACACAGAAGAGGTCATTTACAAATTATTGGACATTGCGGAGATGGATAAACTGACTGTATCAATAAGAAGGGGCCCGAGTACATACTTCGAAGATATGTGGAGGCCGCTCTTAGATTATGTAAAAAAGAAGAATATAGGTATGAAAGGATACTGGATCTAAAGAAGGCAGATACTAATTGGACTTGACCTTAACAATTCAAATATTGCTAGTGGGTGAAGTCAACTCACTGTACCTGTTTGTCAGTTTTTGTTAGTTCTTGTGCTTTGAAGTGGGGCCCTCCACATAGCCCTATATCCCAGAATATCAAGGCAGAAAATCCCACAATATCTGCTTTGAAGTGGGGCCCTTCCACATAGTCCCATATATCCCAGAATATCAAGGCAGAAAATCCCACAATACCTGCTATGAAGCGGGGCCCTTCCATACGCCCCTATATCCCAGAATATCAAGGCAGAAAATCCCACAATATCTGCTTTGAAGTGGGGCCCTTCCATAGCCCTATATCCCAGAATATCAAGGCAGAAAATCCCACAATATCTGCTTTGAAGTGGGGCCCTTCCATAGCCCTATATCCCAGAATATCAAGGCAGAAAATCCCACAATATCTGCTTTGAAGTGGGGCCCTTCCATAGCCCTATATCCCAGAATATCAAGGCAGAAAATCCCACCATATCTGCTTTGAAGTGGGGCCCTTCCACACACCCCTATATCCCAGAACATCAAGGCAGAAAATCCCACAATATCTGCTTTGAAGTGGGGCCCTTCCATAGCCCTATATCCCAGAATATCAAGGCAGAAAATCCCACAATATCTGCTTTGAAGTGGGGCCCTCCCAAACACCCTATATCCCAGAATATCAAGGCAGAAAATCCCACAATATCTGCTTTGAAGTGGGGCCCTTCCACACACCCTATATCCCAGAATATCAAGGCAGAAAATCCCACAATATCTGCTTTGAAGTGGGGCCCTTCCATAGCCACCCTATATCCCAGAATATCAAGGCAGAAAATCCCACAATATCTGCTTTGAAGTGGGGCCTTCCACACAGCCCTATATCCCAGAATATCAAGGCAGAACATCCCACAATCTCTGCTTTGAAGTGGGGCCCTTCCACACTACCCTATATCCCACAATATCAAGGCAGAAAATCCCACAATCTCTGCTTTGAAGTGGGGCCCTTCCACACACCCGTATATCCCAGAATATCAAGGCAGAAAATCCCACAATATCTGCTTTGAAGTGGGGCCCTTCCTCACACCCCTATATCCCAGAATATCAAGGCAGAAAATCCCACAATATCTGCTTTGAAGTGGGGCCCTTCCACACACCCCTATATCCCAGAATATCAAGGCAGAAAATCCCACAATATCTGCTTTGAAGTGGGGCCTTCCACACACCCTATATCCCAGAATATCAAGGCAGAAAATCCCACAATATCTGCTTGGAAGTGGGGCCCTTCCTCACACCCCTATATCCAGGAATATCAAGGCAGAACATCCCACAATATCTGCTTTGAAGTGGGGCCCTTACATACACCCCTATATCCCAGAATATCAAGGCAGAACATCCCACAATATCTGCTTTGAAGTGGGGCCCTTCCTCACAGCCCTATATCCCAGAATATCAAGGCAGAAAATCCCACAATATCTTTGGGGCCCCCACAATATCTGCTCCAACACCACCTATATCCAGAACATCAATATCAAGGCAGAAAATCCCACCATATCTGCTTTGAAGTGGGGCCCTTCCACACGCCCCTATATCCCAGAATATCAAGGCAGAAAATCCCACAATATCTGCTTTGAAGTGGGGCCCTTCCATAGCCCTATATCCCAGAATATCACGGCAGAAAATCCCACAATATCTGCTTTGAAGTGGGGCCCTTCCACAGCCCTATATCCCAGAATATCAAGGCAGAAAACCCCACAATATCTGCTTTGGAAGTGGGCCCTCAAACCCTATATCCCAGAATATCAAGGCAGAAAATCCCACAATATCTGCTTTGAAGTGGGGCCCTTCCACACACCCCTATATCCCAGAATATCAAGGCAGAAAATCCCACAATATCTGCTTTGAATGGAGCCCTTCCTCACACCCCTATATCCCAGAATATCAAGGCAGAACATCCCACAATATCTGCTTTGAAGTGGGGCCCTTCCACACACCCCTATATATCCCAGAATATCAAGGCAGAACATCCCACAACATCTGCTTTGAAGTGGGGCCTTTCCACACACCCCTATATCCCAGAAAATCAAGGCAGAAAATCCCACAATATCTGCTTGGAAGTGGGGCCCTTCCACACACCCCTATATCCCAGAATATCAAGGCAGAAAATCCCACAATATCTGCTTGGAAGTGGGGCCCTTCCACACACCCCTATATCCCAGAATATCAAGGCAGAAAATCCCACAATATCTGCTTTGAAGTGGGGCCCTTCCACAGCCCTATATCCCAGAATATCAAGGCAGAAAATCCCACAATATCTGCTTTGAAGTGGGGCCCTTCCACACACCCCTATATCCCAGAATATCAAGGCAGAAAATCCCACAATATCTGCTTTGAAGTGGGGCCCTTCCACACACCCCTATATCCTGGAATATCAATGCAGAACATCCCACAATATCTGCTTTGAAGTGGGGCCCTTCCTCACACCTCTATATCCCAGAATATCAAGGCAGAAAATCCCACAATATCTGCTTGGAAGTGGGGCCCTTCCACACACCCCTATATCCCAGAATATCAAGGCAGAAAATCCCACAATATCTGCTTTGAAGTGGGGCCCTTCCACATAGCCCTATATCCCAGAATATCAAAGCAGAAAATCCCACAATATCTGCTTGGAAGGGGGGCCCATCCAAACACACCTATATCCCAGAATATCACGGCAGAAAATCCCACAATATCTGCTTTGAAGGGGGCCCTTCCATAGCCCTGTATCCCAGAATATCAAGGCAGAAAATCCCACAATATCTGCTTTGAAGTGGGGCCCTTCCATAGCCCTATATCCCAGAATATCAGGGCAGAAAATCCCACAATATCTGCTTTGAAGCGGGGCCCTTCCACATAGCCCTATATCCCAGAATATCAAGGCAGAAAATCCCACAATATCTGCTTGGAAGGGGGCCCATCCACGCCTATATCCCAGAGCATAAAGGCAGAAAATCCCACAATATCTGCTTTGAAGTGGGGCCCTTCCACACGCCCCTATATCCCAGAATATCAAGGCAGAAAATCCCACAATATCTGCTTTGAATGGAGCCCTTCCTCAAACCCCTATATCTCAGAATATCAAGGCAGAAAATCCCACAATATCTGCTTGGAAGTGGGGCCCTTCCACACACCCCTATATCCCAGAATATCAAGGCAGAAAATCCCACAATATCTGCTTTGAAGTGGGGCCCTTCCACACACCCCTATATCCCAGAATATCAAGGCAGAAAATCCCACAATATCTGCTTTGAAGTGGGGCCCTTCCACATAACCCCTATATCCCAGAATATCAAGGCAGAAAATCCTACATTAACTGAATACTTAGATAACACAATTCAAAGCAGATATTCTGGGATATAGGGCTGTGTGGAAGGGTCCTGGGTCTCCAGCATATAATTGTGAAGGAAAACCTAGAAATTCCTACAAAGGTAAAAGCATATCCATTTCTTTATTTGCAGTTTTCCACTTTCTGAGATTCTGGCTACAGTGCAAGCCATTCCACTTCCGGCCACAAGACTCAGTTTAAAGCGCCTAGTTTGTTCTACCCCCTCGAGCTAACCCTCCCTATTATATTCCCCTCCCGCGCGCACCGGCCAGAACTGCCCAATCAGGGGCCGCTATGCAAATAAGGGGCGAAGGTTCTAATCTGCTCTCCACATCCCACTTATGACCCAAGGATGCTCCCGCTCTGACCAATCGGAAAAAGAACAACATACTGTATGCAAATCCCTCCGGTTCTGTTCCTGGCGCTACAAGACCCGGAATGCATTGCCCGGTCAAAAGTCTCGGAAGACTGGCCTTGACCTGTTTGTTTAGAATACTCCTGTGAAGCCAATACTATTTTCTTGCAACGAGTGGAAGGGAGGAGGAGGGGGAGGAGGGGCACCTGGCCGATAGTTTCTCTTTTGTGGCCGCTCTTGCCCAAGGCAGGAAGCCAGGAAGAAGAGCACTCAGGCACCCAAAACTCCGGGGGAGGGGAAAACAACAACAACAACAAAGCGGAAGTGGCCGATTGGCCTCCTTTGTTTAACTGCTGGAGAAGTAATAATAATAGGACCAAAGCGCTCTTCCACGCCCTTTCCTATAGCTGAGGATGCACCCACTTTCCCTTGGAAGAAGAGTCAACTAAAGGAGTGCAAACCTTTTACTGCCTTTTGTGTCAAGGGTGCCTATTCTACACCCTAGAATTAATGCGGTTTAACTGCCATGGCTGATTACTGTGTTTGTCCTGGAGTTTGTAGTTTGGCAGAGAAGGCCTGGAAAAACTACAACTCCCCTAATTCCCTAACACTGAGCCTTGGCAGTTCAAGTAGTTCTATATGAATGGGTTCCTGAGTTAGTAAGTACAACAAAATAGCCCACTTATTTACAAAATGGAAAATAAATAAGTTCACTGTTGAAACTTAGTATACAGTTCAAATACACAGTAATCACATATTTATTTTTCGTTTTGTGTATAAGTGGGCTATTTTATTGTACTTACTAGTTCAAGTAGTTCCAAACTATGTTAATTCAACAGTGTAGATGCTCTTAGTCTCCACGTGAGCAAAAAAAAGGGGGGGGGGGGTTGCATCTACTTGCACTAAGAACCCTGCAGAGAACTATGATGCAGAAGCCAGTGGGGCTTCGATGGCTTTCGCATATCCTGCTACTTCATCACATTAGAGAGCTGCTAAGGGCTCCTCCCTAAACTACAAACCCCAGAATTCTGCAGAAGGCGGAAACTGCATTTTAAGTGCATTTTTCTGTATGGTGGGGCCCCATGCTTCTGCGCATTTGGACGAGCGGGTCTTGGGTTTCTGTTGCTGGATGGCCAACATGGATGACCCTGAAGATGGAAACTGAAAGTGCTGGAAAGTCAACACCCAAATGGGTCATTTGTAACCCCTGGCGCCTCCCTCAAGCGAGGAGCCCAACGCATGCTTTCTTTTTTCTGATTTTCAAGAATATTTCAAACTTTTGGAACACTTTTAATGACTAGGCTTTCTCAGCATGGTAGTTTCCTTGGAACCGTGTTTGGGGCGAGGAGGAGTCACAAGAGCTGGTGGCAATGGGACACCCACCTTTCTCTACCACAGGCCTGGGCCAACTTGGGCCCTCCTCCCACCAGGCGTTTTGGACTTCAACTCCCATCATTCCCAACAGCCTCAGGTCCCTTTCCTTTTCCCCTTAAGCAGCTGGGGGAAGAAAAGGGGCCTGAGGTTGTGAGGAAATGTGGGAGTTGAAGTCCAAAACGCCTGGAGGGAGGGCCCGTTTGCCCAGGCCTGCTCTACAACTACAACTCCTACGCATCTTTGAAAGAAGTGGGAGGGAGAGGTCTTGGCAGACTTAATGTGTTGTCTTCATAGGCATTCGCTTTCGTCTCTATCTACACTGCAGAATTAACGCGCTTTGACTCCACTTTAACTCCCAGGGCTCGATGCTATGGAACACTGGGAATTGTCGTTTGGTGTGAAGCAGCAGAAGGCGAGAGGCGACGTTAAAGTACAAACCCTAGCAGCACGCCATAGCCACTGAGCCGTGGTAGTGAAAGCGGAGTCAAAGTGAATTAGTTCCACCGTGCAGGCGAGCCCTGAAAGGTGCGGCCATGCTCCCTCGAGGGCTGGTATTTTGGGGAGCCTTCAATATTGCAGGCAAACGCCCTCCCGGGACTGTTTATATGGAGCCATGCCCAGCCGAGCATCCATCCCTGGGACTCACTCACTCACCTCCGCTGCCGGGTCGGGAAAGGCGCCTCCGAATCCGCAAAGAGTCCTTCTGAAGCCACAACACCCGTTCCAGAATCTACGCCCAGCCAAGCCAAACCTTAGCCTCAGATGCCGGGAAGGCTCTTTCGCTTTCGGAAGCGCCGCCCCGCTCTCCTTTTCCTGGCGGGAGACCTCACAAGGTTTCGTTTCCCGAGCTCGGTTTCCGCCCCTTTTCAGCCCCCCTCCCCCTTGCTCCCGTCTCTTCTTTCTTTCCCTCCCTCTCTACGCCAAACGCCAGTTCTCCATGTGCTTTGGGCTTCAATCCCCAGACCCTGCTGTTAGGAAGGTGGGAGCTCAAATCCAAAACAGCCGGAGGGCTGAAGTTCGCCCAGGCCTGAGATCAAGTCCAATAGATATACAATGTCCCCTCACTTATTGCTGGGGTTAGGTTCCAGGACCTCCCGCAATAAGTGAAAAACCGCAATGTAGGGATGCTCTATTTTAATATTTATACATTATTTTAGTAGTTATACACCAGTGTTTCTCAACCTGGGGGTCGGGACCCCTGGAGGGGTCACAAGGGGGTATCGGAGGGGTCGCCAAAGACCATCAGAAAACACAGTACTTTCTGTTGGTCATGGGGGTTCTGTGTGGGAAGTTTGGCCCAATTCTATCATTGGGGGTGGGTGGGTTCAGAATGCCCATTGATTGTAGGTGAACTATAAATCCCAGCATCTACAACTCCCAAATGTCAAGTCTATTTTTTTTTCAAACTCCACCAATGTTCACATTTGGGCATATTGAGTATTAATGCCAAGTTTGTTCCGAATCCTATATTGTTTGAGTCCACAGTGCTCTCTGGATGTAGGTGAACTACAACTTCAAAACTCAAGGCCCACCACACCCTTCCAGTATTTTCTGTTGACCATGGGAGTTCTGTGTGCCAAGTTTGGTTCAATTCCATCATTGGTGGAGTTCAGAATGCTCTTTGATTATAGGTGAACTATAAATCCCAGCATCTACAACTCCCAAATGTCAAGTCTATTTTTTTTTTCAAACTCCACCAATGTTCACATTTGGGCATATTGAGTATTAATGCCAAGTTTGTTCCGGATCCTATATTGTTTGAGTCCACAGTGCTCTCTGGATGTAGGTGAACTACAACTTCAAAACTCAAGGCCCACCACACCCTTCCAGTATTTTCTGTTGATCATGGGAGTTCTGTGTGCCAAGTTTGGTTCAATTCCATCATTGGTGGAGTTCAGAATGCTCTTTGATTGTAGGTGAACTATAAATTCCAGCAACTACAACTCCCAAATAACAACATTAATCCCCTCCAACCCCACCAGTATTCAAATTTGTGTGTATAGTGTATTTCTGCCAAATTTGGTCCAGTGAATGAAAATAAATCCTACATATCAGATATATCCATTACGATTCATAACACTTGCAAAATTACACTTATGAAGTAGTCACCACAACATGAGGAACTGTATTAAGGGGTTGCCGCACAAGAAAGGTTGAGAACCACTGTTATACACTATTTTAAATCTTTATAAACTTAAAGTGAAGGAAAGGAAGGAAGGAGGCCCTTCAAGGTGGGAGGGAGGGAGGGAGGAGGGCTGAGGAGGGAAAGCGCCTTGGAGAGTGGTGACGGCATAACCCCACAAAACAGCCAAAATACCATGATATATATTTTTAATTAATTTTTTTTGTAATCTGCGAAACACCAAGTCTGCAATAAGTGAACCACGAGGAAGCGAGGGAACACTGTAAACAGACAATCAGCCCTGGCTCCAAAACACCCAGCAGCGGGAGGCTTTCTTTGCTCCAAAGGTTAAAGGATATAAAGCAATACTTTCTCATCTCAAGCATACAAGAGGGGTTTTTTCTCCCACCCTGGACATTCCACAGATATATAAACCTAATTTTCCTAGTTTCCAACAGGCCGCAAACCTCTGAGGATGCCTGTCATCAATGAGGGCAAAACATCAGAAGAGAATGCTTCCGGAACATGGTCATACAGCCAGAAAACTCAGCATCCCAATGCTTTCTCGTGTCAAGTTTTTTTCCTATGCATTCTTGCTACAGTGTTATACATACTTGAGTTGTCATCAATATTACAATATCTTGATATAATATTTTATGGGAGTCTTCACTCTACTCCTCTTATGGAGCGGATAGTTGAGATAGTGGTGTCTCATTAAGACCCTTCTGCTGGGGCAGCGAGTTAAGCCGCTTAGCTGCTGACCTTGCTAACTGGAAAAATTGGTGGTTTCAATCCAGGAACCAGGGTGAGCTCCCACTGTTAGACCCAGATTCTGCTAACCTAGCAGATCGAAAACGTGCAAATATGGGATCAATAGGTACTGCTTCAGTGGGAAGATAAACAGCGCTCCATGCAGTCATGCCAGCCACATGACCTTGGAGGTGTCTACGGACAATGCTGGCTCTTCGGCTTAGAAATGGAGATGAGCACCATCCTCATACTCAGAAACTATGACTTAATGTCAGGGGGAACCTTTACCTTTACATCAAGGGGGTCACCAAATAAGAATATGATCACTGTACTAATTATTCTATTCTGTTTTTGTACAGGTTTTCCAGAATTTAGGCTGGCCTTACTATGGAGCAGAGAATAAACTTCTAAGGATTCACAAGGGCTGCAGTTAACACACAACTTGCTCAAATGATTTTGTCCTAGTACTGAACCAGAAAATCGCTGTTTCGCTTAACTGTTTGGACAACAACAAACTTAACATGAAGTTCGAATTCAGGAATTGCACACGAGTCTACAGCTGAATCTGCATTTTATGTCCAGTAGACTGTTAGGAATTGTCCAAAACACCCGGAGGGCCGAACTTTGCCCATGCCTAGTGTAGACCCATATAATGCAGTCTAACTGCACTGAACTGCATTATATGACCATTTACAGCAGTGTAGATCCAGACAAAATTTGCTATAGAATAGCAACTTCCAGGCCAACAAAGATGCTAATATCCTCACTCATCCAACCTCCTTACATAAGCATTGAAATGCAGCTTTCTGAGCATTGACTAAATACCATTGTAAAATCCATTTTAACTCATTTAGGGAGGTTGTTTTTGTGTTGTTCACATTCATTTGCAATTTCCGTTACTTGTGACACTAAAAATCCTGTATCTCTTTAAAAATTGAAAATAGATGTATTTTTTTATTAAATTCTGCTCCCCTCCATAAACTTTATTGCAGAAACCCTTTAGTAGACAGAAACAAGCATGTGTATTCTTTATTTTTATTTATTTATTATTTCGCATTTGTCTGTGCCCCCCCCCCCCCAAACGGCTCGGGCGACTTACAACAGTTCGTAAAATACAATTGTCAGATAACTCATAAACCACAGTAATACCATTAAGATGGAATTACAATTAGAACAGTTGAAGCAACAAATGGAATCGCAGTGGGCTGACAGCTAGGCGGTGCGAGCTACAGTTTAGCTAACTCCGAAGGCTTGTTGGAACAGCAATGTTGCGGACAGATGGTAGGTCCTCACATTTGGGATGACCAGGAGGTTTAGCTCTTCGGAGCGCAGTGATCTGGTGGGATGATATGGGACAAGGCGGTCCGCAGGTACACTGGTCCCAGACCATGTAAGGCCTTAAAAGTCAGGACTAACACTTTGAAGGCAATCCGGCATTCAATTGGGAGCCAGTGCAGTTCGCGCAGGATTGGCGTGATGTGGTGGCCAATCGGGACCCCTGCCAGGAGTCGCGCTGCAGCGTTCTGCACCAGCTTGAGTCTCCGGATTACCGACAGAGGAAGGCCAATGTAAAGAGCGTTACAGTAGTCCAGCCTCGAGATGACCGTGGCTTGGATCACTGTGGCTAAGTCGCGCCGGGACAAATAGGGGGCCAGCTTCCTCGCCTGGCGAAGATGGAAAAATGCTACCCTGCTGATGCTGGAGACGTGGGCCTCCATCGACAACAGGGGGTCCAAGGTTACTCCTAAGCTCTTAACAGAGGGCGACGGACATAATGTCACGCCGTCCAGGGTTGGAAGCTGAACATCCCTACAGCCTGGAGGACCCAGCCACAGGATCTCCGTCTTTGCCGGATTCACCTTCAACCTACTGGCTCGCAGCCATCCAGTGACGGCCTCAAGGCAACGATGGAAATTATCGGGTACGGATTCGAGGCTGCCCTCCATCTTCAAGATAAGCTGGGTGTCATCAGCGTACTGATGGCACACCAGCCCAAAACTACGCACCAGCTGGGCAAGTGGTCGCATATAGATATTAAATAAGAGGGGGGAGAGATTGCAGTTCACTTATGAAGAGAAGTGAACTGCAATTCTAGCAGACTTGGCTTAAATAAACCTTTTTAGCCATTTAAGGTGCCACAAGTCTAGTTATTGGTTTTGCCTTGTTATTAATGTGATCACATAGTTGTCATGAGTTAACTCATGGTGACCCTATGAATGAAAGATCTCTATTAGCAGTAAGGTACCTGTCAGCAGAGTTCCACCATGGAAAAGTTCCAGTGTAAGATATTCACATTGCACTTGATAGATTGTCCACAATCTTTTTATTGTATAATTATTTATTATGTAGCAATAAAATGTTAAGTTAATTTTAGCTATCATCTTGAGTCTGGTGGCCTTGTTTGTCAATTCAATGTCAATTCACATTATCGTTATATGAAGAGGTTGTAATGTAGAAGGCAAACAGGATAGAAGGCCAGATAAGCTTGTTGATTATCAAGTTTCAGCCACCCCAAAATTTGTGCTACAAATCAACTTATGTTCAAAGGCTTTTCACCATTCATTTGGGAGTGGGTGTGTGTGTGTGTTGAAACTTGATAAGGCTTTTGAGAAATGTCATCATATTCAGTTTCATTTCTTGGACCCATTTACGAAAGCTAAATACTTAGTCATTCCTACAGAGTTTAATAAGAAAAAAATGCTTACTGCAAGTTTAAGGAGAGAAGTGAAAGTAAAGCAGTCTGAACAACAGACCCACCCTTTTTGCACTGAAATGATCTGGTAATAGGAAAACAACAGATAAATGAGGAGTGGCTTAGCAAGAGAGGAGATATGTTTTCAGCCATGCCGTTTTGTTTCTCACAAACCTTGCACTGAAAGAAATACAGTGCAGGCCATTCCTGCTTTATAAATCTTTTCTTTTGCATGTAAAATGCTGGTTCTCAAAACACAGCAAAAGAATTAACTACGGTAGTACAAATGATTTATTATTAAAGACAAAACAAAATGGTATCTTCTGAGCAGGGAAATTTAAAAAAAATTTATCCCCTGGGTACGGTTTCAAAGGGCAGTCCCTCTGATTTTCTTTTATCAGTACATTATTTTATCTCCCCTACTTCTTTTCTACAGCTGAGTGTATCTATTTAAATTACAGCTGACATTGAGGCCGAATCAGGAAGTCCCAGACCGAAAAACCAAGCTGCTGAGAGTCCCCAGTATCCCTTTTGGCCACCACAAAACTTTTTTTCCCTTCTGCCCCACCTAGTTCCATCAACCATAGCACAGAATTCACCCCTCCCATCCAGCCCAGCCACCCTTGCCCCTTTACAACACTTTACACAAATTAATAGCACATAAGAATAAACATCACATAACAATGCATCAGGGCATTTCCCCCCAGCGCCCACCCAACCTCACACATAGCCACAACACATTTGACCATGAGGCAAACCACATCAAGACAGAAGTAAATACATTCCTCCGTGCCTCCAGGCTACAACAGCCAAGCCGCCACATTTAGGCCTATGCTGCGCCGCTGCAGTACCTCCACCCGCCACCAGGCCCAAAAGGCCTCCCCTCCTCCCAACCATCGAAAACTTTTAACAAATAAACAAAACACCCTCCCAACGTCAGAAAAACCCACCCACTGTGCCCTCCTACCTTGCCTTCCATACATCTCTGACCGGTCCGACTCTTCCGAGGCCTACAAAGGGGGCCTCCGCGAGACGGACGCACATCGCGCCCGCCTTGCCCCAGGCGCTCCGCCATTTTGGAAAGGAGGGGGAGCGTTCCGAAAGGGAAGGGGGGGGCAGGAGCGATCCGTGGTTAAAGGGATCTCCATAGGAATCAATGTATTCAGTATCCGCAAGTTGAAAGTTTCACCAATTTTTCCCGTTCTAGTCCCATAAGCACTCTGCCACTTCCCCCACTCTGTTCCCACTCTTTCTTCTTCCTTCTCTACCTCTCCGGCCTGGGGAAAGCCAAGGAGGTCGGATCTCCCCGCTTCTCCTTCCAACAGCGGCTTAGCTCTCTCTCTCTCTCTCTGGGTTCATCTGAGGACAACGTGCCCCCACCTTTTTTCCCATTCAAAAGGCCCATTCACTCTGCAGCAAAAACGAGCCCAAAAGCGGCAGCGAGTTGACGATTTGGGCTCAAAAGGACCCTGCGAGGGGGGGAGCGGATTCCCAACAGTCTGTCACTTTGGGAGACTTAGTGCTCAAGTACCCAGACTCATTTTCCTCCATTTCTAACCATTTTCCTGGACGAACTCAAAACCCTTCTTTGGCTGGAAGCAGTCAAAGAGCCCTGATACATCTATGGACTTTGGGGGGACGGGGAGATGCCTCTGCCTCGGTGGATCGTGCCAGGGAAGCGCTCTGGGAATCCATGCGAACAGGGAGATTTTTGAACCAGCAACCCGGGGTCCTCGCGGGCTGGGATGAGGGGTTCACAAAGGGCACTAATCTTGAACTCGTTGCTACTGTTTCTCTGCCCTGAGTTGCACCGTACAAGCGGGCTCTACTTTGGGCTAAGGCATACAAGACCTCTCCCCTACTCTGGAAATACATAGTTTCCCCAAGGACCCTCAGCAGCTGATTGTTCCCGGTTTTGCCCTTTTTTCCCTTCCTGGACTTTGTGATTCTCCCAAAGACTATGGCGCCCTATTGCACACAATAAGTTACTGTTTACATCAAAGGAACTACAACTCCCAGGAGGCACTTTGTTGTTTGTTAGAAAGATCATTACTGGGATATGTGCTGCATGGGATTTCTTTGTCTTTTGGGTTGGTGGAGGGGGGTATCTGTTTGCCTAGTTGTTTCCTTGTGTGTTCCTCTCCCAAATGACTGTATGTTTAAGAGAATGCCTCCCAAGCAGGGAGTTCCACTGATTAACGTGCTTGCTACATACTTTGCCAGATATTTCCTTGCACAGACAATATTTTAAGATAGAAGCCAATTCCTTCCCCAGGGCTATCTGGAACCCATATTGGATCCTATCTGTCTATACTGACCAGCGTCGGAGACTTAGACCACTGGAAGGTATAGACACTGGCATGACCCAAAAACATTAAAAACATAGATATAGTTGGCTCAAATGGGCCTCGGAAACCCGTTCCCAACTGTCATAAATAATTTCAGGACCACTTTAAATCAGAGAAACCATTTTTCCTGCTGAGCCAGGGCTGTCCTAAACAAGGAAGTTCTCGGCCATGAACAAAGGAACCCATTGACCAAATTCAAACAGACAAAAGGTCGGATGACCAACGGCCCAAGGTATTATTTTCAACAAAGGGCACTTCCTCTTCACCATCCGTTTCTTTGTGCCCTTTTCCCGCCTCACACAGCCCCAGTTTGATTGGCCTATTCAAATTTAGGCGCAATTCCCTGAGTGGCAGAACGCCGGCCGGCACTCTGACACTCAGCTGTTTCTGAAGATTCTAACCAATAGAATGGAGCCGCACGCAGGCAGGGAGGCGCGCAATTCAAATGCAAATGTACCCATCTCTATATATATGACTGTATCTATACATTAAAAGCATGTTAGCCTTTGGGAACTCGGTGTCCTGCTTTCATCCTTCATCAGCTGATTAAGACTCTTCTCTCGGGTTCTGGCGTGCTTCCGGTTTGGGTGAGATTCTTGCTATTGGACTTTTGCTGGGAATTATAGTATTCTAAGGGATCACCCGGACTATTGTTCGTGATCCTCGCACTTAGAGGCGGTCAGGGCTCTGTCCCCTTAAGGGAAGGGCCCCCTATTTTTCGACAACAACATAGGGGGCGCTAGAGAGATAGTCCATTTTATGGTGTGGAGGGAGTTGAAGGAGGAAATGTTTTTATGGACTGAACATTGTTTTAATCCAGAGTGAATGTGTATGGTGCTAATATAGTTGTATTTTAATGTATTTTTAATGTATTTTAATTGTTGAAGTGTTTTGGGGTTTATATTGTTATTATGTGGGCAGCGACTTGTGCCGTACAGTAAGCCCCTCTGAGTCCCCCCTTGGGGGTTGAGAAGAGCGGGGTAAAATCCCGAAATAAATAAATAAAATCAATTTCCCTTATTTTTGCTGGTGGTTCCCTCGTCCCCCTTTTCATATCATAAACTAGGGTTGTTTCCACGATGAGGACATGAGTGGGGAGAATAACAGGAAAACAGGGAAATGGTTGTACTCTTTAGCTCCTCTCTCCCAATAAAATAGACTATTCTTTCTCTAGCGCCCCCTGCTGGCCTCCGTCGGGATGATGGAACAGCAGCAAACTTGGGCTCTCCAGGTGTTTTGGACTTCAACTCCTAACAGCTGGTAGGCAGTTAGGAATTGTGGGAATTGAAGTCCAAAATACCTGGAGGGCCCAAATTTACCCAAGCCTACTCTAGTGCATATCAATACAATTGTGTGTGTGTGTATACACACACACACACTATAGTTGTACATTTTAAAATGTGAGAGCATATTTAGACCAGAGACGACTTTTTATGTGGCCATCTTACATAGAAATAAGTCTGCTTTGCTTAGTAATCAATGCATGGGTAACAGACTGTTGTGGTATATGCAAAAATAATTGGACATAGCAGACTAGATCATATGTAAAAGTATACACAGTTCTTGACATCAAATTGGCTTTGGAAGTTGGCACAGCATAACTGTCTGCCAGCATAACTGGATCAGATAAAGTAAGGCTTCCCGACTGTAGGGGAAGGATACAGTTACACCCATATATCATATTGGGAGCAGTGCAAATTGAGGGACACTATGTGGGGAAACTGTTGTGTGAGGAATTAGGCTTGTGCAATCCATGTAAACCGCAATCCACTACAGTGTCCTGGATTTCGATGAGAGTCCAGATCCATTTTTCAGGAGCCTCCCGATTTTGGGAGGACAGAAATCTGTTTTAAATCCAGGAAGCCGAAAGATTTGTTTTCTACCCAGCCCATTGGTGGCAATTTGGGGGGGGGGGGTTGCCAAAGGCTCCCCATCTCATCATTTTAGGCATTGTGTTTGTCCTTATATTCTTCATTAAGACCTGGATTAAAAGCATAAAAGTTAAGATACCACTCTTTCTGCAATCCGTCTGTAGAGGAGACAGGGTTTCATGCTTTGTTAAAGCTGTTTTTACTCTAGAGGAGACAGGAGCTGCAGATGCACACACACTCTCCCTGCAGCAGGCAGTTTTCCAAAGTATTTTAAGGAAGCTTCCCATTTCCCAGAGAAGGAAGAGTGATTGACCCGGAGATATCCTACCCTGGGCTTCCTTCAAAATGCCCTCTCTTCTCTCTTGATTTGGAGGTGCTGAAGTCGTGCCTTTTTTCCCCTTGTGTTTTTCTTTCTAGTGTCTGCCCCCCTTCCCACACTCCACATGTAACCAAAAGCAGCTGGTTTTGACACCAGCTGCTTTGTTGTGGCAGAGCCCATGCCTTTACAGGCTTCCAAACTGATTGAACCAACTGAACAAGCCAAAGGCAAACATCCATAACAAATCCATGCGCTAGGCATGGTTAGGTCCAGATTGTAATTCAGATTAAAATCGGATCAAATTCCTTTTTGAAGTGATTTCGAAGCGATTTGGGAACCCGGAAGTATCCTTGCCCTTTCACTGTCGCCATTTTTGTTCCGACTCAGGAAGTGATTCGGAATAGACCCAGTTTTTGGAGGCAAGCAGCAGCTTGAATGCTGGGGTGCTTGCCTCTGGCCAATGGGGGGGAACCACCTCAGGAGGGGCGGGGTTTCGGCACAGCAGCCGGGGATGCGAACTAGGGACTAGGCAGCTTGGGTGGGAAAGGTGCCATACCACCGCTTTGCAAGGGACCAACATACCCGGGGAACCTAGTAAAATGCTCCCCCCATGTTTTCCTGAACGGGCTGGGATTTGGAGGAGAAAAGGAAAGGGGAAAGGAAGAGAGATAAGGAAAGAAGAGAAGGGAAGGGAGAAAAACAGCAGGGAAAATGTCAGTTTAAACCAGTGTGGATTTAATGTCATTTAATAAAATGTCAGTTTAAACTGATGTGGATCCATCAGTTTAAACCAGTGTGGATGGATTCCTTTCTTTTCCTTCCCTTTTCAGTCTTAAGCGAGCGAAGCAGTTTTAACCAGAGAGGGTGGATTTCTTCCCGTTGCCCCCCCCCTTTTTTCTGACGTAAAACAACTACTTTCAAATTAAAGACCACCCAATGAAACAGGAAATAACACTTTGAAGCTATTAATGAAGGATTCGGAAGTCTCGGAAATTTTGAAAAGTTTTGAACTTTTTTTTCTGTTAAAATCGGAATTGACTTTAGATCCGAACCACCAGCACCCCCTACATCCAAAATGAGTTTTGAACAATTTTTTTTGATCAAACAAGCCTACCATGCACAAGTTGTGAGGAAGACTCCAGGATCTCCTTTTGCAATGATGGAATTGGGTGAAATATACTTATAGTACCGTAGAGTAGCTGGCTATTCTTGGTAACAGAAAGCCTCAAAGCCAAGGCACTGCAAGTGTGCCCCTATTTCCATGTTGTCAAAAAATACTTGAAGACTGAAAATATTTTATATGAGGCATGTGAAAAACAAAAATATACAGAATGAACTGAATGCAAATATAAATTTTCTTAAGTTTCTAGTGCAAAACCAGGAGATTTCAACAAGTCAGATAGGTTACACAAAGTAGTGTTGCTACGAGTATATATCTGAATTTTTAAACTAGAGATGCCATTGATTAATTTAATATTCCTGTTTCCAGAACATTTAGGCTAGCATCCTGTTAGTTAAAATGTTGATGAAGCTGATAGACTTACAATATTATAATTGTTTCATATTTTTATTTGCTGTCAGGGCAATTTTGCTGCAAATGACCCCAAAACACATTTTAAAAGCCAGCTATCCTGCCAGCCAGAGAAGGGCAAAGGGTGGAATTGAAGGAAACATATATTGGGAAAGGGGGCTTATTTAGAATCATTTTATTAGATTAGCAAGAGATTAGAGCATTTATTAAGAATCTGAGCCTTTCTGCAGAAAAGGAAGAACAGAAGAAAGATAAGCATCTAAGTAGAGAATATGCTTTAGAGGCTAAAAGGTCACGTGTGGGTCCTCTTTTCTTTTAGAAACCTTAAAATACTTCGCAGTTAAGAAACCGACAGAATGATGTGGTCAGTCCAGTTCCACCAATGAGTCACGCTGCAGCAGAGTTTCAGGCACCACCTGCTCATAATTTTATAAAAATATTCTCTAAGGTCATAGCACCAAATCTTAATGGATTCTAAACATTATGATTACCTTCCATTTGTTGGCTACGGTGATACACAATCTTGTAGTATTGATATCAGACTGCTTGACATCTCTTACTAGTCAAGTTTATTTTGTTTATTCAGGTGCGTCCTTGAGATTCGATGTAGTCAAAACAATGCAGGACATGGATTAGATCTTTTTCCAAGTAAGAGCTTTCTTTTATGTAATTTATATACATTTAAAAACACTTTACATAATAAAGTTTTATCTTGGCTCCATATAATGTTGATGGTAATTCAATCAGGTTAATTGTATAACAGAATATTTCAGTATTTCTCCAGCATTTATATTCTCTTTATATTCTTATAATATTATCAAAAGGGAGAAGAAACAGTCCAAATGTTAAACAACGCCGATATCTCTCAGAGAGTTAGGTTTTCAAATCCTGGTCCAAGTCAAAAGTGTACAAAATAAAAATGGCAATACCAATAGGAAAGAGAGAAGCTAAGCTGAATTGGGATGAGGCCTGTATTCTACCAATAGACTAGAATGTGTAAATACAATTAAGCGATTTCTCTTTCTCGTCTTCATTTATAACTTCCTTGCTCAAGGACTGCAAACTGCAGATCACTTTCTATGTGTCCAGAATGTTGAATTGTTCTGTAACTGAATTTTGAGTGTTGCCATTTCTATTGTCGAATTTGTGCCCATTAATCTTTTTCACTGAGACTATCCTATTTGTCCAATGTAGAGTTTAGGAAGACATTCCTTGTACACATCAAACTGGAAGAAGGCTAAGGAAATGTACCTTTGAAACTAAGTGATGTTACTGATCTTTCGTATTATTGCTCCCAGAGTAGGGTGGGAAGGACGATGACTAGAGGGCAGATGGTGGAAAACTCGACTTTTATGCAACAAGACACGGTATAGAGGGCACCTTCACTTCTATAAGGTGGCAAATCATGCAGCGAATAAAGCTTCCTTCTGTGCATGCATTGCGCTGGCAGATTCATGTCCAGCTGAGCTGTTCAGAGTGGTGAAAGGCTTAACCCGGGTGCCCTCCCCTCTGAACCTGTTATTAAAACCTTCAGTAGCTCACTATGATGCTTTTAACAACCATTTTGCAGATAAAATATCTCACATAAGAGCTGATTTAGATGTGATAATTGGAGCAGAGGCCATCAATCAGGTGTCCAGCAACTCTGAGTGGGATTACACTGGATCAGTTTCAATTGATGTGGACAAGTTGCTGAGGATAGTAAGGAGAACAAACTTATGCTCTCAATTCAAAGTGCTGTCATCACCTATAAAGGTGAGTGGTGTCGTCACCTATAAAGCACTCTTGGCTGGTCATCCAGGGAGGAGATGCAATTAAATTTCAAATACAATAAACTATTAATGCATCTCACAGGGATGCATTAATAAAAATTGCTGCCCCACAGCATTTGTAATATGAACTTGTACACTCATTGGGGGGGGGGGGGGTATCCACAGAGGGTCACGGAACCAACCCCCCTGCCAACATCAAGGGCTTATCATAGTAATTTTAAGATTTTCTGGTTGTCTGTATGACAATAAAGGCCTGCCTTCCAAAACTTCTGAGAATTATTTTCCAGAATTGGTTGTCACTAGTTAATACATTTGAGCAGTCTCAGCTGGGGATGATAAGTGGTTCCTGGATATTAATCTTGTCTTATCCCATTGTTTCTTGAACTCCTTAGCCGAGTATTGTAGTTTGGAAAATGCTGTTGTAAATTGAGGTTTGAGTGAAAACTGGAGGCATGAAAGTCTGTGTATTAATCAGTGTGTTTTCTATAAGCATGTGGTGCACATTTCAAGAGTAGTGTCAAGAAACTGAATTTGTGTTGATTGTTCCTGGCACGATGTTGGTAGAATAAAAGTTGGAAAAATCTTGGTTGAACCATTCCATTGGTGGCTTTATACTGCCACTTTATCCTGGGGTTGATCTGGATTGCTGAAATCCAGATGAGCCCCAAGATGGTTCTTACCATTTCCCAGGGATTCATTAATACCTGCTTCTAGGCAGTTGCAGAAGCAATGAGTCCTAATGTCCAGTGACATCTAACCTGGCTGGGTGCCACTGCATGGACACCCTTATAGTTTCCTCCCATTCTTGTAGTATATCAGCCATCAGCTGTGAAATCGTCAGTGGCTATTGCTCATTGCCTGGAGTGACATCCCCTAGGGCACCAGAGCAGTGTCGGGAGAGGAGAAGGGGGAGAGGAAGAATTGCCCACTCCTTTATCTGATCAGCCTTGCACCCAGCCAGTGTTACTCCTGGGGGCGAATGACAGCCATCTGCCATTTCATGCCTGGTGACCACTGCTACAATGAGAACAGGAGGGGGTGGTAAGCTCCATGCTGTAACCTTGGGCCACTCAAATCCAGGGAATACAATATGGCCATGTGAAGGGTTGCAACTGGTTCTGTCTTTGAACCGGCACAACTTTTGACATGGATCTGAAGTCATAGTTTGTTCTGGACTCTCAGGGAAACTCAAGAGAAACCCACAACCTTTGTTAATGCAGTTATGGTTTTTTGATACCATGTTAAGTGATCTTGACCCATGTTAACCGGAATCAGCTTCATGTGTCATATAGGTGCCACAGAGATGAATCACTCCCTTCCCTACTTTGGGATAAAATGTCCATATAGATGTACCCCATGTGGCCAAAGTACAAAGGTGTCATCTGGAAACCTTAAGTAGAGAGGTTTTGGGAACATGTGCTAAGTAAGGGAAACATATTAGTCTTGCCAAACAAGCTTTCCTCTTTTTGTCCAGATTGAGCAATAAGTTTAGAATTTTCAAGTACTCAATTGACTAGCAATCTTGCCTTTTGATGAAAATAAATCTCTTTCGTCAACTTGTTAAATGCTTTTTTTATCCAGATAAGATATGGCAAATGACCACATGAGGGTATTTTTTAAAGAGTACTGTACTTGTTCCCTTTTATGTTTCATGTGCTTCTCATTTGGTTGTGGTTTTAATATAACTGGTTTTGTAAGGAATGAATGTTTGAATGCATACAGAAGAGAAGAAGAAACAGGCCTGAAGAAGAAACAACATGGAGTTTGCGCAAAGCATGATCTGGGTTGGACTTGGCAGTCGAAGCGAGGAGGCAGTAAGGCATAGTTGAACAACAATGGACAATAAGGTGTGCGGCCGAGCATGTAAGGAGTGCAAGGAGTGTGCAGGTGTACCTCATAAGCCATATGCCCTGGAATGAGGATGTCTTCAACTTGAAAGAACAGGGCTTGGAAAGAACAGAACAGCATGTTTATTAAAAAGAAGAAAAATGGATTTTGGCCTATAAATGCGGGGGACCCCAAGAACATGCACGCTTCCTGATCCGCGGCAACGGGAAACGTACGCACCTTCTCAGAGGAAAGCTGATCATCTTCGTCTGGAGAAGGCCTGTGTGTGTGTGCGAGTATGTGTGAATGTATGTGTGCATGAGAGCTCTCTCTTGATGTGATTCTGATGTGATTCTATTTCAATAAATGTTACATGAATAGTGTTAAAACCAAATTTGGTCTCTAAAGTGTCTCATTGGTCCAAACCAGGGCTGTCCAACTGGCGGCCCGGGGCCCGTATACGGCCCCCCAGCCCCTTCCCTACGGCCCCCTAAGCTTTTTAATGAAAAATTTAAAAAAAATTAAATTAAAATATTTTTAAAAATTACCCACTTTTGGGTTTCGGAGCAAGTATCGCGAGACTACGGAAGCCACACGGGATTTCGCTCTCAACGAGAAATCTCACCTGCGTTGAGAGCGAAATCCCGTGTGGCTTCCGTAGTCTCACGATACTACTGTTGCCGAAATCTCGGCTACTTAATCCCTGCGGCCCACGCAGATGTGATTTGTACCTTCCCGGCTGCTGCCTCGGTCGGTCGTCGCCTCTGCTCATGGTCCGGCTGCTCCTGGATCCCGCGCGTTTGGGAAGGTAGGCTAACCTTTATGTTATTATTATGTAATTGTGTATTTGGATGCCCCCTGCATTTAATGATAGTAAAATATTATATTTAATTGTATGGATGGCCCCTTTGAATGCCCCCCTGCATTTAATGTTAGTAAAATATTATATTTATTTTATAATTAATAATGCAACTAGGAATTGTAAGTAAATTGGAGCCGGGGGGAGGGGTGGGGGCGGAGCCGGGGCGAGGGCGGGGGCAGACCCCACGGCCCCCCAGGTCATCAGTGACTGGAATTCAGGCCCCTGGGCCGGTAGAAGTTGGACAGCCCTGGTCTAAACTACCTTGCTATTCCTTGAACACTGCACACTGAACACCTCTTGGAGTTCATAACAGTTTCATTATACAATAATATAACACTTTAAAATTGGTTTAATTTTATCTCTTTTTCAATATGCCTTGAATATCTGATCTGGAAGAAAGTCAGGATATAAATAAACTGAAGTCCAATATATACACTGCTCGGACACTTAAGATACTGTCTCATTCCACCATTTAATTTTTAACATTTTGTATTGGCTCCTTTCCCTTTTCAAATTAGCATTCCTGTAATGATCTCATTAGAATGCAAAATACATAAGAAATAAATTATAAACAATAAGGATATATTGTAATGGAAAATTCTGCTATCCTGTAGCAATTGCTTTCAGTTTTCCCACTGCCTGCAAACAACAGGTTTGTGTTACTTCTCTTTTGTCCCTTAAACTCCTAACAATTCTCATTCTTTACATTGTACAGTTCTAGCTTCTGAGCAACTTTTGTATACATATTGCATAAAGCCCTATAGTTCACAGACAACAGTTCAGGGCACCTCAAACTAATGGAGTTCCTGTTATATTATATTATCCATTATATTGTTCAAGTTCCTGGAGTATTAGTTCCAGGGCAAGGAATGGACATTAAAAAATTGCCCTCACTGGATGATCCCTGATGTTGGCAATATGCTTTCACTGTCATCATTAAAGAAGCCTTCGCTGGCATTGCACAGTTCCTCCTCAAGACTCTTCTCTGCAGGCAAGACAACCGGAAAAAGAGAAAAATACAGTATGTTATAATGAGTATGTGTGCTGAGGCCTACATGCATTAGACAACTAAGATATATGGGAACAGAAGGGCAAAAGGTTGATCCCCCAAAGGTTGAATCCTCTTCTGAGAATCACCAACATAGAAGAAAATGCAGAAATGGCAAAGTTAGTCTATCTTCTGTCATTGGCCTGAAAGGTGCTATAATGTTGTGCCCCTTCCCACCCAGAAAGAACACTGTAATGAAGGCAACTGTCCTGGCTACAACAGCTGGACAGTGTTCGAAAAGATGCAAGGAGCTTGACTTCTTCCTGCTGGAAAATTTTCTGGAACTGCAGAATTGGATTGAATGTTAATTTGGTCTCTGTCACTGTCCACCAGATATTTATAATATCTAGAAGCACAAGAACCAAGGAATAATTGCACTACCTTTATTTCATCAAGAATACAAGCAGTGAACAATCAAACTCATCCCACGTGAATAGAAATTCCTGCTTACAACTCACTACTTCATTCTGGCACTGTAGATTTTCCACTCCATAACCTCTTCCTTTGTGTGTCTTAGTGGTTTCATTTGTAAGCATCATGTCCCATTTTCTGACACTAACAATGTCTGCGTTAGTCACTGTATTTAATTTTGTGAAACCATTTTCATGTGAAATGTGGGATAAATCAAAAGACAGAAATTGAAATCATGCCACAATTTGCAGTGAACGATCATGTCACTGAAATGTCAACAATGTAGCTCCAAGAATTCAGGAAATGCTCCAGAGCCATTCTAGCATTACTCACCTGCAACCTTCATGCTGGGAAAATGATAGAAACCTTCCAGATCAGCAGCTACTAAGACCTTGAGAACTTGAGCCTGTATGTAGAAAGAATACAAGAGAACTGGAATGCCCCATTCTAATCCGCATTCCACAACACATAAACATGTCATCTTCACATAGAGAGCTGTTAGAGCAGTGGTTCTCAACATGTGGGTCCCCAGATGTTTTGGCCTTCAACTCCCAGAGATCCTAACATCTGGTAAACTGATTGGGATTTCTGAGATTTGTAGGCCCAGGCATGCAGCTAGGGGGAGGCTTGGGGGCTTCAGCCACCCCCCGAAATTCTCAGGATAGTCCGTGAGAAGGCCTTACTGGTACATTATTTAAACTGTTATGTGTATTCTTAGCATGATCTGATCACCATGCTCAATATATCCGATATGCATGGGGATATTGTGATAACGATACAAAGGGTTTGCTAGGGTAGGCCCTCTCTCACCTAGGCTCAGCCCCTCCCGAATCAAACTCAGCCCCTCCCGAATCAAAATCCTGGCTACGGCCCTGTGTAGGCCTAAAACATCTGGGGACTGAGAAACACTGTGTTGGAGACTGAAAAGACCTAAATTAGTAGCCAAAAGCCCTTGGATGATTCATCATTTGCAGGCATAATCTCTCAATTTCAGTTCCTTCTGACTGCTTGAAAAACTCTTGGATAGCAAGCCTAATAACGATTCCCTTAAGATGTTAAAGAGTCTACTTCAGACAGAGTAGATAGCAGTGCAGTAAACTAATGAGCTGATGTAAAATGAATGGCTGCACTGTAGAGGAAGACTAGGTAGTTCATATTTTTACAAACTTGCAGTGTTTATGTGGATATGAGGCCTCTGTATCATCACTATCAGCTGATATTCTTTCAGCTGTATGCATTGCTGTTCTTTCTATTCTGACTGGCAGAAGTCCCACAACACTTCTACAATTACCCAGTCACAATGTATATATACATGTAGATATATGTGAATGCACACATGCTCAGATTCCCCATTTTTACCTACTTGCAAGCCAACAAAAGCCAGAGGGAGCCTTCTGTGCTGGAACTCACGGAGCAGCTCAGACAGGCCCAATACAACAGTGTAATCAATGCTGCTGACATGGGTGCAGTCCAAGATAACACGGCGCAGTCGAGGCTCTGAAGGCAGACAAGAAATGTGTGAGAAAGAGTGAACGCTGAGGTTGATTATTGCCCAATCATTTCAAACCTGCAAAGTAGTTTGACTTGCATTCATTCTTTCCACAATCCATTGCTGAGGTCAAAAAAGACCAGATGGAAGTTGCTGCGTGGAAAACTAGGCACTTCTAAGTCTGATAGGAGTCCACATTCCATATAATCATTGTGTTTATATTGTGTGTTTTGATAAGGTCAATTGGCTGATCAATTAAAAAAATATTGATTAGATATATACTAAGGCTCTCCCACCACCACCAACCATCTACAGTATTTTTTTAAAAATATAAAGGTTGAGCATCCCTCATCTAGAATTTAAAACTTTGAAATACTCCTAAATCCAAAACTATCCACAAGGATAGATGCTATAGTAATGCATCACTGCTTTCAGCTGCTCTAAGGTACACAGAAGCTTTGTGTCATGCACTAAAGTATTAAAATATTTTGTATAAAATTATATTCAGGCTATGTGTATATAAGGTGTATATAAAACATGAATGGATTTCATGTTTCAACTTGGGTCCTCTCTCCAAGATACCTCTTTATATACATAGACGCACATACAGATATTTCAAAATTAAAACAAAATCAGAAATTCAAAACAATTCTGGTTCCAAGCATTTCAGATACAGGGCATTTAACCTGTAATCTTGTTATTGATTATAGCAATACAATGAATGAATGAATGAATGAATGAATGAATGAATGAATGAATGAATGAATGGAGAAAAATAGAAGAAAACCTGGCTTCCAGTTTTCCTCTCAGCAGTTATACATGCATAAATATTGTTTATACATTTGTCATTAACCTTTGAATCAATATTTTTCTTTCTAGATCCTTGCTAATAATCAAACCCAAACTTAGCAATTCATGTTCTTTTTTCAATGATACGTGCTACTATTATTTAAGAAAAGTCACTAATGACTTTTCACTAACCAATGGATTAAACCATGGCACAACAGGTTAAACTATTGAGCTGCTAAACTTGCTGACCAGAAGGTTGGCAGTTCGAATCTGCAGGATGGGGTGAGCTCCCGCTGTTAGTCCCAGCTCATGCCAACCTAGCAGTTCGAAAATATACAAATGTGAGTAGATCAATAGGTAACGTCTAGGTGGGAAGGTAAATGGCGCTCCATATGCAGTCATGCTGGCCACATGACCTTGGAGGTAACTACAGACAATGTAGGCTCTTCAGCTTAGAAATGGAAATGAGCACCACCCTCAGAGCTAGAGATGAAGGGGAAGCCTTTACCTTTATCTGTGTACCTGTGTTTCATTGTTTTGAGTCATTGAATGTTTGCCTTGTGTCTGTATATGTCAGTATTAGCTGGAATCCGCCCTGAGTCCCCTCAGGGATAGGGTGGAATACAAATAAAGTGTTGTTAATAATAATAATAATAATATGAATAGGTTAATTCATCTTCAGCCACCTACAGTAGGACAACCTGATTTCACTCACAGTACCATCTTGAATAACAGACCCGCAGGTTTCCTTGAAGACGTGGGTGGGCCCACACTGTCCTTTTTTACATAACGATATTGGTGTTTCTCCCAGTCTGGTTGAAGGAGTTTCCCCTCATTTGCAACTGGTTCTCTCCACCTATGTCTCAGGGAGCTTTGATCAAAGAACATACTGGAATGCATGGGGCTTGTTTCCTACTTTTATGCCAACATTTAGGCTCTCAAGGTACAATTCTACACAACTATTATTTTGCTACATTAAGATGCCTTATTTCCTCAAAACCCCCACAGAAAATACCACACAGAAGGTACTGCTTTACCTGACACAGTCTGTTTGTGCACAGTATCCCGGAGAAACTCAATTGCTGGGAAATACAGACCGCTGGCAGGCTGTATGAATAACGCCTCGTGTTCTAAGACCTACAGGAGAGGTTGGAAGACAGTTTTGTGGTGGAATCCAAGAGGAAAGTTGTCATTAATTAATTGACTGAATTTATTTATTTATTTAGAGTATTTCTACCTCACCTTTCTCTGCATTATGGACTCAAGGCGGCTTACAACATAGAACAGGGATGTCCAACTGGCAGCCCGCGGGCTGTATACGGCCCCCAGCCCCTTCCCTACGCCCCCTACCCTTTTAAGAAAGAAATCGGCTGTTTAGAATAAAAATATTTTTAATTATTTTTTTAATATTTTTTTTCGCGGTGGGGAGGGGCGGGGCAGGGAGGAGGAGCAGGCTTCCTCCTCTTTCTACCCTCCCCCCGCTAATCGGCGCACTTCCGTCTTGTGAGGCGGAGATGGCGCAGCCGCAACGGAGATGACGCAGCCGCGGAGATGGTGCAGCCGCCGTGGTAGAGATCGCGCCGCAGTGGCGGAGGTGCAGCCGCCTCGCTTGCTCGCCCGCCGCCTCGCCCGCCCGCCACCTCGCACGTGGTCCGGCTACTGGATCCAGCACGTTTGGAAAGGTAGTGCGAAGCAGGTGTCTTAAGGGGAAGATGGGGTTGTGAATATATGGGGCAGAAATATAATAATAATAATAAATGCATTTAATTTGGAAATAAGGGGAAGATGGGGGTGGGAATATATGGGGCAGAAATATAATAATAATAATAATAATAAATGTATTTAATTTGGAAATAAGGGGAAGATGGGGGGTGGGAATATATGGAGCAGAAATATAATAATAAATGTATTTAATTTGGAAATAAGGAGAAGATGTGGGTGGGAATATATGGGGCAGAAATATTATAATAATCATAATAAATGTATTTAATTTGGAAATAAGGGGAAGATGGGGGTGGGAATATCTGGGGCAGAAATATAATAATAATAGTAATAAATGTATTTAATTTGGAAATAAGGGGAAGATGGGGTTCTGAATATATGGGGCAGAAATATAATAATAATGAATTTAATTTGGAACTGAGGGCTGTTTTGCTGGGATGGTCTCCTTTCTTCCTTTCGTCCTTGCTTTAATTCTTGCTTTTATGTTATTTATTTATATTTATTTCCCTCCCATATATATTCACTTCCTCAATCCATCTCTCTTCTGATATTTATTTATATTTATATTTATTTCATTCAGTTCCATTTTTAAATTTTATTTTATAATTAATAATGCAACTAGTAATTGTAAGTAAATTGGAGCCCGGGGAGGGGGCGGAGCCGGTGGAGGGGGCAGGGCCAGAGTGGGGGCGGAGCTGGGGGAGGGGCGGGGGCGGAGCTGGGGCGGGGGCGGAGGCAGACCCTAAGGCCCCCCAGGTGATCAGTGACCGGAATTCAGGCCTCCGGTCCGGTAGAAGTTGGACAGCCCTGACATAGAACATACAAAACTACACATTTATTAATTGCCAAATTAAAATTAATTTTACTCCCCCACTTCAAAAAAAAACTTGCCAAAAGAGTTTATTACTATGGGGAAAAGGTCATGTAATACTTGTTCTCTATATGAGAAATGTCAGTCATGTTGGAAAGGTATGCATTTATTATACTCAAGGTAGTTCTATTAAAATAAACTACCAACAATTAAAAGTTTTTAGAAAACCCATATAAAATCACAGTAAAACTTCAAAGAAAACCTTGTTAAAATCATGACAATTTAGAAAACCACTCTAAAAATTCATCTTCAAGATTGTAGAATAGAAAGAATGGAAATAAGTTTGAAGTCTGACAATAGTAAAGGAATTCCAGGGTTTGGGATCAAGCCAAAGTTTTTTTGAAAATCTATTTCTTGCCAATCTTAATAAATGAACATGTAGGGTAATCCAATGGGTAATCCAACGCTTACCCAAAGACAGCCTTGCTAAGACATGGATAGAGACTGATGGGTAGCATTCAAAACTGGAAAAGAGTTGGACGGCGCATTAGATTACTGAGATACAAATTTTACAGATTACTGCTCAGAGCCTGGGAAAACTACAATTTTGGGACTGTAACTCTTAGAATCTTGACATTTATTTAAGGATTCTGGGAGTTGTAGTCTAAAATAACTTTTTCAAGGACCACATTATGCATTTCCACACATTGCCGTTCCGATTTCTCTCTCTTCCAGCCCTAGATTACCACTGGATATTCTGACAGACAGAGCTGGGGGAAACAAGCTTGCTTTCTCTTCTTTGACCTTTGTGCAGACTCTAAAATGTCAGCAAGATTTGGACACGACTGAAAAAAAATCTTGATGCACATAAAAAAGCTGCCTTCTAACTCTGAAGTTTCTAAAGCAACCATTATATATATATATATATATATATATTTCCAAATATATAAGGGTCATAATGGAGAGTAGCAGCTAAAGCCAAAGCATAGTTTGAATGGTTTTGCCTTCCCTTGTCAACACATTGCATCTCATTCAGTGGTTTTAAAACAAACCTTTATCTGTGGCCTGGCAAGTGGGTAGAGCAGGAGAATGAGAGAGACTAGCACTCCTGCTATGATGCCATACTGCACTTTCCAAAAGCACAGCAAGAACGTCACACACAGCGGCAGAAGATCCAGCCCTGAGACACAGAAGGAGACAACAAACCCACATATTTGAAACACTGGTTTGTTTGTTCTCAGAGGAAAACGGGTGCCACACTGCACAAGACAAGAAGCAACCACAGAAGAGGGACAGCACCTCCCTACCTAAAAGGATTTCACAAGAATCTTCTAACTCAGAATATTGCAACTAGAGCAGGCGATCATAAAAGTCAATATTTGTATAAAGTTGATTTTCCTATATCCAAAAAGGGGGTAAAACAATATATTCTAATCATATAAAGCAGAGCATTTTCCCCCAAAGTATCGTTCAAAGGTAGGGCAATATATAGCCCTCTTGAAGTTAACTCTAGTCACCCCATTATTAGATGTACTGATTAAAGTTAATAGGAGCGACAGTCCAACAGTCTCTATAAGGCCCCATCTTCCACAATGCTGGTATAGGAATTCATCTTGATTTTTCGAAGAGTGCTCAGCTTTTTACCAAGTTACTTTTTACAAATTTCTCATTTTCCCAATTGGTGCCAGTTTTCATTAAGTTGTAAACTTCCCACAGCTATAGAGAACAGAGGGTTATTCTTTAAAAGCAGTATTCCTCCCTTTCGGCCATGTCCCATGACGTCAATGGATCTCCTGCTCTGGTTCCGGATGGAACTCCTTCAGCAAGCATTTCAGCAGGAGACCCATCTTCATTTCTGTTCCCCCTTCCACACATGGAGAAACATGAGAAGGAGCACAGTGGTTTCTGGTGCTATTTGCCTACATTTGCTGAATCCTAAGGTTGGGCGCTCAAGCCGATATCTGCAAACAGTGACTAAATATGAGGCCAGCTTTGCTTGTTGTTCTCCAACCAATCTATGTGATAACATGGATATAACAATGGGTGGGCATTATCTTACACGGTCTACAATGGGTGAAGATGAACTGGGAACATCCATTTGTTCAATTCTGACCTTCATTGGGCTAGAGAGGACACCCCTCTTTAAAAATATTGCTACACAGTAAACAAGATCACTATGCTGGCTTTTGTATTTTATCATATGTTGGACACTTCCTAAGTGTCGATGACTGTGTGATATATCAGCAAATAAGGTGTGCAGGTCCAAGTAGGATGGCCTTTTGCAGCTGATAGATGGTAAATTTGTCAGTGTTGATTGTTTTTAAGTGCAGGTCAAGGTCTTTAGGCACTACACCTAGTGTGCCAGTCACCACTGGGACCACTTTACTGGCATATTCCAGAGTCATTGCAATTAGAGATTATGTCCTCGTATCATGTAAGCTTTTTCAGTTGTTTCAACATCAATTCTACTGTCACCAGGGATTGCAACATCAATGATCCACACTATGTTTTTTCCATGACTCTGGGGTCAAGAGTATTGTGCTTCAAACTTCTGTCGTTCTAAATTCGGAAGTCCCAGAGCAGTTTGATGTGTTCATTTTGTGTAACTTTTTCAGGCTTATGATCCTACTAGTTCTTTGTCACAGGCAGATGATATTTGTGGCACAAGTTCCAGTGGAACATCTGAGCAATTGTGGCGCAATGGGTTAAACTGCTGAGCTGCTGAACTTGCTAAGTTGCAGGTTTGAATCTGGGGAGCGGCATGAATTCCCGCTGTTAGGCCCAGCTTCTGCCAACCTAGCAGTTACCGTTCTGGAGGGCTCCATGCATTTATGCTGGCCACATGACCTTGGAGGTGTCTATGGACAATGCTGGCTCTTCAGCTTCGAAATGGAGATGAGCACCAACTCCCAAAGTCGGACATGACTGGACTTACTGTCAAGGGGAAACCTTTACCTTTAACCAGCCAAACAAGGAAGCAGAATGAGAAAACAAATGTTTGTGCAAACATCTGTGTAGCAATCTAACCATTGCTGCAAAACTGCAGTCCCTTATAAATTGATGAATGTGTGGTTCTGTTTGGAATAAGATAACTTTGTTTCCATTTATTCAAACATGTTTTCATTACAGAAAGTAACGGCGCTTCATGCAGTCATGCCAGCCACATGACCTTGGAAGTGTCTATGGACAATGCCGGCTCTCTAGCTTAGAAATGGAGATGAGCACTAGCCCCCAAAATCGGACACGACTGTACTTAATGTCAGGGGGAAACATTTACCTTTACCTATTATTATTATTAGTATTATATTATTATTTCTATCCCATGTTATTTTTAAAAGACCTAAAGCAGCTAACAATAAAAGCAATACAATATATAATTTTAAAATGAAAAAAACATGCAACGTTTAAAGTAGAATTAAACTTTGACTATATTAAAAATAAACAGATTAAAAGCAATTAAAAACCTATTCATCTAACTAAAACAATTCATGGCACCCCCTGGCTTGATCTTGAAAGCTTTCATCTTTAAAAACCTGCCTGAATAAAAAGGTTTTAGCCTGCCGCCGGAAGGACAGCAGGGAGGGGGCCATTCTGGCTTCCTTAGGCAAGGGGCTCCAGAATCGAGGGGCAGCCACTGAGAAGGCTCTATCTCATGCTCCCACCAACCAAGTTTGCCTATAGTAGTGAGATCGAGAGGAGGGCCTCCCCTGAGGCAGGTTCATACCAGAAGATACGAAAGCTATCGCCTTAAGTCTTGAAAAGAATGCAAGATTTAATTAGTCAGAGAAAAATGTCATGGGTGAAGAAACCTACACAATAGATTTCCTTGTGGCTGTTTTAATAAAATGGCCATGAGCTCTTGAAAAGACTGAATAGCAATTCCTTGGCTTTTGGGAGTTCTGAAACGGCTGCCAATCTGTTCCAGCACAAATCTGCACAAAACTTGTTATAATGTGGGAAGCGTGGAATGATCTAAAAAGATTAAGTCAGCAGTAGAAAGAGATGCTCACATGCTCTCCTCCTTCAGCAACACCTCCTACTGTCAAGACAGATTTAAGGAATTCTGCAAGACCCTCTCCCCCTGCCTCAGCTTTTCAGCTTTGGAAGAAACAGCAAGGCTCATGCTCATACTTTTAACCTGCCATAATGTGCGGAAGATCTTGGCATCAAACATGGGTGCCACAGCACAGATGATGACAGCGGCCAGTGCTGCCTTGGGAATGTAGAAGAAGAGGGAAGTAAGGTAGGCCAGAGACAGCAGCACCAGGGCCCCTGCAGAGGGAGGAAGGCAAAGTGAACAAAAACACAAGATCAATACCAAAGCAGGAATTATGATACGGCTATTGCTGAGTGCATTCTGATTTGACTGGAAGTTTGCATTCCAAGAACCTTGCTGACTTGAAAGAGAAACACAGTCTAAATTTTATTCATTGGTTAAGCTTTGACAAAATTGATACTGAGTGAAGGCTGGGCATTAACAAGAAATCATTACACTTGGCTTCCAGTTGAGGCTTAACAAAAATGTCAAAGCCATCTTTTATGAAACGATAAAGAAAAATGCAGGTCCATACAAAAATGTTTTATTTTTCAAAAGGCAGAAGCTTAAGAATTCTGAGAGATGTCTTATGTTAAATCTCAGAAATAAATATATAATATTATTCTTAGAAAAATTCAACTGGAAGATAAATTTATTTTAGCCAAACAGTCAGTGCCATGCTGTATAAACCATGATAGTGTCAGATGCATAGCAATGGCCAGAGAATGAGCTTATTTTATTGTCAGAGGCTTTCATGGCTGGAATCACTGGGTTGTTGTAGGTTTTTCAGGCTATATGGCCATATTCTAGAAGCATTCTCTCCTGGTCTCACAACCTCAGAGGATGCTTGCCATAGATGCAGGCGAAACATCAGGAGAGAGTGCTTCTAGAACATGGCCATATAGCCCAAAAAGCCTACAACAACCCAATGAGCTTATTTATGAACCAAAACTTTTTTTTAGATTTTGCAATTTAATTACATGTTGGTTCAAATATATTAGTCACTAATTTTTCACTTAGTTCTTGTCTCCTGAACAGTGGAATCTATTTATGAACAAATCTGTCTAATTGCCTTATGAGATTTCCATTATCTGCAATTCCTTTACTGGCATACCTAAGAGAAGATTTTATATTCAAGGTGACGTTCGGTTTCTGGATAGTTTGCTGTATGGGCCCTTCCCAAATGCGGTTTAGTTTTCATGCCCGGGTCGAGGTGGGCTCTCGACCTATAGTGTAGCCTGTTGTTGACCTTTGCAACCTGAAAGACAGTTGCATCTGTCAAATAGGAAATTAAAGGTACCACTTAGTGGGGAGGCAAATTTAACTGATTTACGAGGCCATAAAAAAGATCTCTAGGAAACATGCCGAGGAATGAAGGAGTGCGACAGCTCCCCCTGGTGGCCAGATGTTAAAAAATGGTCTCTGTCTGTCTTGTGTGTTGTGTGTCTAAATGTAATGTGTACATTGTAATCCACCCTGAGTCCCCTGCGGGATGAGAAGGGCAGAATATACAGTAAATAAAGTAAATAAATAAATCTCCCGGGAGTGACAGGAACAGATTTAATAATGTAGTGTCTGTCTATCCGTGTGCCCATGATAGCTCAGTAATCAGTCCAAAACACTTCCTACAGTTATCTCTTTCTAGGCCTTACCTGTGATTAATCCGCCTGCAGGGGTACACACGCCTGTCTGTGCATTCAGTGCTGTCCTGCAAGATAATCACGTGATGTCATTATAGGGACAGGAGGTAGCTCTATCTCCTTATATACAAACAGCATGTTTCAAACAGAAGTAGTCAGCCTAAAGAGACAGCACTACTTCTATTACTTATCAATAGGGGTTTACAAGAAGGAAGGCAGCAAACTTTAGAAATGGTCTCAACTGCCATATTATTTTTTGCACTCAAGAGTAAGTCACTCTTACAGTGCAAAACTGGTAGTTTGAATAAAGCAAAAAGTAAACATAAAGACAATCCAAACCAACTATGTAGCTCAACTTTCATATTCACTGCTTGCTTCCATATACTAACATAGAAAAGGTAAGAAGAAGCAAACCCATCCACATTTCTGATTATGTGGGCAACAGGATAAAAATACCAATTTTTAAAAGGCAATGTTACCCATACATTTCCCGGAAATTACTATTGCCATACTACATTAGTTCTGTGTTTAGTCTTATACATATAAGTTTGGATTATTCATAGAAAAATTAACCCACCGTCCAAAGCTCCCTGTGACAGGATAAGATGAAAAGAAGGATCCTAATAGATTGGTGAAACCTGTTGATCGAAAAGGAAGAGGTTAAGAAACACAAATAAGAGTAATTTTCTAATTGGAGATTCAAGATTTTCTTCCTGAAAAAATAGCATTTGAATCACTTTACGAAGTGAATAATGACCAAGGTTGAGCTAGTAAATCTGGGTCTCTTGGCTTTCAATTAGACATAGGTTGGGTTGGGGTTTTTTTCAAAGATGGAGAGGGGGGAACTAAGGGCAATTTGACAATAACATTAGGAGCGACTTGAGAAACTGCAAGTCGCTTCTGGTGTAAGAATTGGCCAACTGCAAGGACATTGCCCGGGGGATGCCCAGATGTTTTACCACCCTATGGGAGGTTTCTCTCATGTCCCCAGATGAGAAACTGGAGCTGACAGAAGGGAGCTCACCCTACTCCCCAGATTCGAACAGCCAACCTTTTGGTCAGCAGCCCTGCCAGCACAAGGGTTTAACCCACTGCACTACTGGGGGCTCCAATGACATTAGTGATGTGGTGTTAGACTCTTGAACAGTGGAGTATTTTGAGCAGAAGGAGAGTAGCCCACCTTCAAGGATGCTCTAGCTTTGGTTTTCCTGCATCATGTGGAGGAGTTGACTAGATTGCTTAAAAGAAATCCGAACACTCAGAGTGAATAGAGGAGTATGTTTTTCCCCCCTGAAAATCTCTTTCATCGACATGCTCAGTCGCCTTGACAGTCCTTTTAAACACACTTTAATCGAAATGTTTGAGCAATTTCTTTTCCCCCTTATACCCATCAACCATCACATCCCCAAATCCCATAAACAGAAGATTCAAAATCCTTACCCATAGCCAAGAGCTCCTGGTTAGGGTCGATTTGGTAATTATGTTGAGAGGCTAGAAGGGGAAAAGAGCAGACACTGATTAGACCAAGACACTTAAAAAAAAATCTCCTGTGCATAAATACTTCATAAAGCACAACAGACAGACGGACATGAAACAACAAGGGGCATAGAGCTGAAAGCAATCATAAGTCTATATAGCAAAACTTGAAGTTGTCCTTCTCTTCTTAGGGCGCTTGTGCCTGCTTTGTGCTGGTCAGTGACCGTAATAAAGTTTTGTTGTTGTTGTATGTGACCCGTGTATTTTGTGTCACAGCCCTGCTTTCCCATAAGAGCTTTGCAATATAATTCATGTGTGGGCAAACAACAGGTCTCTGGGTAGCCTAAAGTGTATAACACCACAAATTTTTAATACTTGACTGTTTAATAACAGTAGAAAAAATTATTCTGCTGCACTTGCTGTATATATATATATAGTTTTGGATAGCATACTGTGGTGTTTGTTTTGCTGACTGTTCACAGCACTTTCTGTCCCTGTGATAATTGGATTCTGAAAAATGCTGGCTTGTTGGTGGGAAAGCTTCAGTGGAGATACCTTTTCCCCATGATAACCCTTTCAAGAGTGAATTTCCCTTCTGAGGGATAGATTTCTCCCACTCTTGTTGTCTCAACTCCATTCTTAACTATGAGTTGTTTGTAAGTTGGATGTTTGTAACTCAGGGACTGCTTGTACTCTGAAGGGAATATCACAGCTAACTATAACAATTGCTTCTTCTCTACTAAGAACATGGTTTTCTTATTAGCTACTTTTAATTGGCTTTTAACTATCTTATCAGCTGCCCTGTGCATATGGAAAAGCCAGCCTTCCCCTTTCCAAGTGACCAGACAAGCTGAGGTTCTTACCGAATGATTTGGCAATGGCCATAGTCTCTAGCAGTCCCATAAGAGGCACCACAGCCAGGCCGGCTCCCATTGCCTACAAAAGAGAAGAGGAAGTATGTATTTCAGCACAATCAGATGTACAAACAAATGTACATTTCTGTAATGTACGAACAAAACATACATCAATATCAACAGGGAAAACACAATAAAAATAGGAAGTGAGTTCTAATTTCTCAATATGTATAGAATCATACTGGGGAACATAGATATTCCTATGGAGATGTTCTCTCAAGTTAAAAATGGCATTTTATTCACATTTAAGGGTCTTCATCCTCTAGCACCAGTAAATGTGGATGGCTGACTGTATGCAGGTGAAAAAGACTTAATATGTTGTCCGAACTAGGTAGACATACAGGAAGTGTTAATGCCAAGGCCCATCTAGGATTCTGCCTGAGACTCATAGGCCTTATTGATACTGCCATTTTAATGCAGATTCATCTGCATTATATGGTCAATTCAATCTGTAATATAATGACAGTGTAGACAGGACACAGAAATGCAAAAAATATATATTCTGTTTTAATTATTCTGTAACTTGCCTCAAATCATGACGATAGGCAGGTAAGAAATAAAACAATATAATAATTATAATAATAATATATGCAGGCAGTCCTGGAATTACAAACATCTGCTACACAAATGACTCATAGTTAAGAACAGGGGTTGAGACAAGAGGAAATGAGAGAAATCTACCCCTAAGAAGGGAAATTCATTCCTGGAAGAGTTTTCATGGGGAAAAAGTGTCTCCACTGAAGCATTATCACCAATCCTGGTTTCTAAAACAAACATATCTATCTACTGTATATACTCAAGAATAAGCCTAGTTTTTCAGCACTTTTTTTAGGCTGAAAAAGCCCCCCTCAGCTTATACCCGAGTCAAGGTTATTTATTATTTTACTCTGTTGTTGTTGTTATTATTATTATTGTACAGTTATTATTTTACTCTATTTATAATTATTATATTTATTATTTTACTTTATTATTGTTGTTATTATTACATTTATTATTTTACTCTATTATTACTGTTATTATTATGTTTCCCTTCTTTTAGTTTTAATCATAAATCAAACATTTATGATTTTCCTCTCTATTATTATTGGAAGGATACTTAAGCACATCTAAACTGAAGAAGGTTAGAATAATGGTTTAATCAGAGTTGGGGAGTCTTATCTTAAACTTCAGCTTTATGTAAATATTCAAAAACATTTAACCTCCTGATGTCTCAATTAATATAAGTTATTGGTATCTATTTTTATTTTGAAATTTACCCGTAGTGGCTGCAATTCCCACCCTCGGCTTATACTCGAGTCAATCAGTTTTCCCAGTTTTTTGTGGTAAAATTGGGTGCCTTGGCTTATATTTGGGTCGGCTTATACTTGAGTATATACGGTATCTATCGATCTATCTATGTATGGCTGGAGTTACACTTTAAAATGAACCTGTTCCAACTTGGAAACCAATTCAATTTAAGAACAAACCTACAGAACCTATCTTGTTCATAATCTGGGGACTGTCTGTATATATATTTAAAGACCTTGCCATATTCAAAGGACTGTGTCTCAATATGGCTGCTGATTTCCTCTCCAATTGTCATTTTAATTGCACTTATTTTTATTGTTATGAACTGCCCTGTGTCTATCAACTCCTTAAAAGTTGTTTACAGAAAGCAAATGGGACACTCACCTTCGTCATCTCTTGAAAGGAAACTGTGCCATTGGGAGTGACTTTGGAGAATGGCGGTGGTTGGACTGGAGGGAGTCCCTGGGGTGTGTTCCCTGTGAGAGTGAAGGGCTGGGATCCAGTCACTTGGAAGGAGTAAGCCACAAGGCCAGCAAACAAGACTACAAGAGCATTGCGAGCTACAAGAAAGAAGGAATCGGGTAAAAGCACTGCACTACCAGATCGAAGCATAGGTAGCCATGGATGGCAGGGCACTGTATACAGCTAATAGTTGAAACAGGCCATGATAACTGTAAGCCTAATGAAGTACAGGTTAAACATCAATTTGCTAGAAATTCAAAATCCCAAACTATCCACTGAGATATTGATACCTTTGCTTTCCGATGGTTCAATAAGCAAACATTTCCTTAATGAAAAAAATCATTATAAATATTGAGTATGAAATTACCTTCAGGCTATGTGTCTAAGGCAGACCTGGGCAACTGCCGGCCCTCCAGGTGTTTTGGACTTCAAATCCCATAAATCCTAACAGCTGGTAAACTGGCTAGGATTTCTGGAAGTTGAAGTCCAAAACACCTGGAAGGCCGCCAATTGCCCAGGTCTGGTCTAAGGTGTCTGTGAAACTAATGAATTTTGTGTTTAGACTTCGGTACCAACTCTAAGAAAAACTCATTGTTTACATATGTGTCTGTGAAACTAATGAATTTTGTGTTTAAACTTGGGTCCCAACTCTAAGAAAACTCACGGTTTACGTATGTGCAAATACAGGCATTTCAAAATAAAAAATCTAAAATCCAAAGCATTTCTGGTCCCATAAGGGATAATCAATTTGATATGGTATCTTACAACAGAGAGAAGATTTTGCATCGTCATTGAATTTAACTAATGGGAGAAATGACTTCAAAGCAAATTAGCTGCAGCTCCCACGTGTGGCATTTTAAAAACACAGTGAATATGTTTTTTTTAAAATAAATTCTACTTCAGTTTGCAAAAATGGGAATTAGAAAACCTCAGTGTCCTTCAGAGGTAGTTTAATTCCTAACTTGTATTCCTCATCTATTTTATTTTCTTCACCCAAGGCTCATTTTCTACTATCTCAGATCTTCGCCTATTCTTCAGTCATTTTGCATATATTTTTTTATCTCTAGGACCAACGCTATGCAGCCATCCCATAGGTAAGGTGTTTTTCCTTTCCAAACTAAGAACATGCCTTTCCCTGACAAGAGGAAATACAAACTTAATTTAGTTTCCTGAGCAACAGACATCTCGAGCCACCCAAGCCATGTGAGAAGCCTCATCCCCGAAAGGATAGTAATGCATAGATAATCCAATGTACATAACAGATTGGTGTCAAGAAAACAAAATGAAATTATAGGACAGGATAGACTAGTGGTTCCTAACCTGTGGGCTACGACCCAATGATGGGCCGTGAGACCTAAAATAAGGTCCGCGACTCTATATTATTAAATATGGTTTTCTGTGGACGAGCAGATGGCGACTACTGGATGGCATATGTTCTGTATCAGAAACTAGAGCGGATGTGGTCCATCCAATGCAATTTTCTGAATCAGCACCTCAAAAAACCAAACTGAATCTAAAGTTGATCAAAAACTGATTCATAACCCTTTTGGTAGTAATGTTGGAGAGTGGTCCCTGGTCAAGGTGGTCCCTGGACAAAAAAAGGTTGGGAACCACTGGGATAGACAAACCTGTAGCAGCTATCCAAACTATCAACCGACTGATTCTGACAGGAAGTATTTCCATTGGGTGGATCACAGGCATTCCCTTTTTCATTTGTTGTAGTCCCACAAGGAATATCAGGCAGAAGACCCCAAGCATGGCATCCCAAATCCTGCACATAAGTCAAAACAACACTGACATCTTAATTGCAACCCACAAACACATTTTCCTTCTGAACACAGTCCCTTTCCCACAAACACATTTCCCTTCTGAACACAGTCCCTTTCTGCAGAGCCGCCAGTCCTACATTTGGGGGACATAACTGGCACCTCAGCTCCACTGCCTTACTTCTCAAATGTATAAAAGCCCTCTAGCTCAGAGGTCACAGCACTCCCCTGGCTAAGAAAAGAATGTAAGATTCAAGGCTTGAAAACACTGATCTAAATAAAGTCACTTATTTCTGTAGGCGACATGGGCCTATTTAGTCTCATTACGGCTATTCTGCAAACATACATGGTTAACGTAACCACTGGGAGAATTACAAGCCGAACTGTATTCGTCCTAGAGACATTTCACAAAATGCAAGCAAGAAAATTTGAAAACAGCAAGAAAACAAACCTCTGAAGTGAGGGGATAGTAAAACATCAAACATCTGGGCATCTCCTGGGCAACGTCCTTGCAGACAGCCAATCCAATTCTCTCATGCCAATAGTGACTTGCAATTTCTCAAGTCACTCCTGACACACAGACACACACACCCTGGCTCTCATAAACAGCTTCTCTATGAGAGGCTAAAATTTAAGCTTGGAGTACATTCTTTGTTGTTCCCTACTTTATTGCATTTACTTCTCCACTTTACACAGACAGAAGGTCTGTTAAGAAGGAGTCAAGAATAAAGGAATATGTTTTACCTTGTCTCACCAATTCTGTAGAAGGTGTAATACACTTGCAGGACAAACTCTTGGGGGATGTTATGCAGTCCCAGGAGTGTCTATGCAAATAAATAAAAACAAAACAGCAATCAGACACCAGAGAAGAGATACTTAAAAATCCTATGGAAACTGTTACTGACATTGCACTCATTTCCCTCAGATTTCTAGGAAACCCATTTAAAGGAAATACATTTATCCCCAATTCTGTTTCCCACTGAAACATGGGTGGGAGGGAGACAGCCAGCAAGAAACAGCAACTTTGTGTCTTATGTAACATTTATGTAATGATTATTGATTTTATGTGCATTGTAAGCCTGAAGGCAAATTAAAATATTGTAAGCCACTCTGAGTGCCTTTGTAGCTGACAAGTGGAGTAAAACATCTCCAAATAAAAAAGAAACAAGAAGATCTCATTCATTCCATTCTAAGCATAACTAATATTATGGCTCTCTAAATGCACTTCCTAAATTTGCTTAGACTCATGCTTACATCGCGTTGTTCTTAGAGACAGTTTTTTTTCCAGTTTCCAGAACTGTTAAATATTTCATATCTGCAGTAATTGTGTGTCCATGTATATTTCCAACATCGATCCAAGACCAATAAACCTGAACATTGGCATTCATACTAAGATTAACCGATCACCAACTACATCAGGTATTTGTCTTTCCAGGTGTTTTGGACTTCAGCTCCCTGGATTTTGTACTATGCTGCCACCAAAATCTGCTATTTTGCTTTCTAGTTCATATTTTGTATAGCTTTCTGTCCCACTCGTACCACAATCATAGCCAGATTATCGGCTGTTAGGAATTGTGGGAGTTAAAAGTCCAAAACCTAGCTTGCCAAATCATCTTATCTATATTTGTTAGAACATATGTTTCTGTCTGTGTCTTTTAAAAATGTATTTTTTGATGGCCAATACTTTTTATCCCCCCCCCCCAACTTTCCTATAAGAAAGGAAATAACTACACTAACTCCAGGTCTGGTCCAGGTTTTCACTCTTAATCTTAATACAAGGGCTATACCACAACACCTCACTCAGAGTAAGATGTTCCCAGACTGGCCACTACTCTGGAATAGTTTCTACCAACAGAGGCGTTAGGCAGGGATGTATTCTGGCCCCCACCTTATTCAATCTATATATAAATTCTATGGTAAAAGCCCTGAAGGGGATCATTTCCACCCACCGCGTCTAGCCTACAGACCAATCTCCATGCTGCTATACGCAGATGACGCGCTATAGTATCGTACTCACAAATTGGTCTAAAAGGCTATTACTAGAACTCCAAAGATACTGTGATAAAGACTCCCTAACTATAAACTACAGTAAAACCAAAATAATGATTTTTACCAGGCGAAAAATCAGACCAAAATGGACTATCAATGGATTACCCATCGAACAAGTAGACAAATACAAATACTTGGGGATCACATTCCATTCCTCGGGTCGGTGGAATGAACAGATAAAATCTGCAACAGACAACGTGCAAAGAGCTTGCAGAGCCATTAAGAATTTTTATTTCACCAAGGGAGGCCAATATATCCCAGCTGTCACAAAAGTGTTTGCAGCGAAAATAATTGCCCAACTTCTGTACGGCGCACAGGTATGTGCCTTCAAAAAATTGGACACTTTCGAAAAAGTCCAAACCAAATTCCTGAGAAGTATCCTAGCAACTCCATGCTGCGTCCCGAATAACACCCTACGCCTAGAAGCGGGCTTACCTTCCATGGAGGCACGAGTCCAGACTCTTACACTAAACTTCTGGCTAAAGTTAAAACACTCACCCAAAGGACTGGCCCCTCTAACCCTGACAGACTCTTTTAGGTCCACATGGAAAAACACGATTCTCAGAAACCTCAAACTATCAGGGTTACAGGAAGAAGAACTAGACCTCCTGGGATATACGAATGCCAGAGTAGCAGTAAGGCGCAGAACAATGGATATAGATTACCAAAAACACCTAGCCTGTGCCAGATACCAGCCACTATTTAAATGCAGTACTAATGTACCCTTTGCTACACAAAATTATTTAACAAATCTAACAAACCCGAAACACAGGAAAGTGTTCACTCTGGCCCGAGTTAATGCTCTGCCAACAGCTGTGCTACTGGGCAGGTACACAAAAACACCCTATCATGAGCGTATATGCCCCTGCGTCGCAGGGGTGGTTGAAGCTATAGAGCATGTGTTCTTTCACTGCCCTCTGTATGTGGATGCCCGCCTCTCCTTAATCTCGCCAATACTGTCCCGCTTACCTGGCAGATCTGAGGAATTCTACCTATACTGGCTGCTCGACGACAAACACAAGGAGACAACCAACCTGGTGGCCAAATATCTCATGGCCGTTCTAGCTACGAGGAACCAGCATATTAAATTGAACGCAGAAACACAATAGGCTTGATACTGTTGGTGTTAAACTGTAGAGTTGAACGGAGTTTTAACATTTATATTGTTTTATTTTCTGTACAATGTGACGTTGGTCCTTGACCGTAAATAAATATCTATCTATCTATCTACTCTAAATGGTGAAAATTGAAACACATATTTTTATTTCAATTAAACCTTCTATGTGTTTGCCACATTTAATTACTCTCTTTACATATTGAATTACGTGTCCTTTTTGAACAAACCTCTATATATCCATGAAGCCCAGGCATGGGCAAACTTCAGCCCTCCAGCTTACCGGCTGGGACTCAACTCCCAGAAATCCCAGCCAGCTTACCGGCTTTTAGGAATTGTGGGAGTTGAAGTCCAAAACACCTGGAGGATCAAAGTCTTCCCATGCCTGATGTAGCTATTTAAATATCCGGAATGTAAATATTTCATGTATTATGTTAATAGTTCATTCTCCAACTTATCACAATACAATTGTATTTTAATACTAGTAACACAACTTCCATTAAAAACTTTGTCCAACCTCTTTCTCTGTCATCTGCAAAAAGGAAAGAAAAAAAATATTTGCTCATCCAACAAAACCTTCATCTCAGGAAGGTTTCTATTCCAGTCGACCTGAGCAAGGTCAAAGTCTTAGATATCAAAAACAAGAATGGAGACATCGCTTCAAACATACTGGGAAGACATATCAGTCACTGCCAGAGTTAACTCAGTGATTACTATCACTGGCTACCCACCCTGCTAGTGAAGAGCTGATTGTGGTTAACCACAAAGGAAATTATTTAGATCACAGCAGACCTGACAGCACTGAAGAAAAGGCAGAAGAAAAGCAAAAGGAACAACAGATCAGAAGTCCCAAAAGAAACAACAACAATAACAAACCCCACCTATGGCAGAGGGAGGAGTGCAGGAAATTATCCAGCATTGCCAACAATAAGTAATGTTTGCGTATTAGAGAAAATTGTAGTTTCATTATCCGGATGGAGGCCACAAGGGGGCACTAAACAGAGAAGGAGAGTCCATTTCATGGGAGGGGGTGTTACGATTTTGGCTATGTAAATCCCCTGGGTGCACATCACACTCTCTCAGACTCGGAGACAGGCAAAGGCAAACTTCCTCTGAACAAATCTTGCTGAAGAAATCCGGTAGCAGGCTCACCTTAGAGTCACTCTAAGTCAGAATTTATTTGAAATCACACTATGAATAACAATACTTGCCACTGCACTGAGCATGTAGGTCTGCACAACTGCCAAAAGGAAGATAATAAGGATCCTCACTATTTGAAATGGATACATCAATTAAAGAGCATTCTTGGTTTCTCTATGTGGAACATGGGAAGCGTTGCCATCCTCATTGCAGAAGGAAAAAAGACATTTTTGTACCTCTAACACTTGTGTAGTCATGACAAAATAAGTGGTGGAAAATAGTAGGCAAGATTGCCAAGTAAGTAACAAAGTCCACATGTGAACATAAAGGCAGGGGAGTTTCTACTAAATTTGTGGAAATGTGCCAGCCTCTTTCTCAATAATAACAACAACAACTTTATTTTTATACCCCGCCACTCGGGACAGCTTACATGGGGACAAGCCCAAAAATCACAGATAAAACAACAGTATTAAAATCAAACTAAAAAACATAACACAATCACAGCAACAATAACATTAAAACAATACCATGGCTGGGGGGACGGGGACGGATTCGGGCTGGGTGTTAGGTTCAAATATGTGCAATGAATTCCTAGGTAGAAATAAATTCTCCAGTCCCCTGTAAACTACACAAAATTCTCTTTCAACCACACACCAATCATGTACACTTAACAAACAAGTGATAACCTCTTCCTTATTCCTGGAAATTGGAGCTGTGAGTTTTACAGGTTGCATCAAGAACATACAAAAAAAACTGAGATTGCTTAACCTGCATTATTAGATTACAATGGTTCAAGTGAAGGAAGAAACAGCCTACCTTGACCTGGCCAAAGCCAATGGTGACAGCAGCTGCTGAAGTGAACCCTTTGATAACCGGGTGAGAGATAAAGTCCAAGAGAAAACCTGCCAGGAATGAAGAACTCCTATTTAGCCAAATAAGGAGCTGAGTTAACATAGCAATTGCCACTGGCTTCCATATGTCCTGTCACAACTGCCAATCTCAGCTGAAAATTTTCCTTTGGACAATTCTATCTAGGTTTCACAACTGTTTCTCGAAATAGCGATTACTTCCTCACTATATGCCTTTGTCTTGGCCACATGGCATTTCATGAGCTGTTGCTCTTTATCCTACTTGTGGTTCATATCAGAGGGAGTCCCGTTGGATGCCTGGTCCACCTTAATAGCCACTGAAACATTTTGTTTATTACCTGATATTCTCTTGCCTTCCTAGGTTATATCTACACTGCAGAACAAATACAGTTCAAAACCACTTTAGCTATGCTGGTTCAATGCTATCAAATTTTGAGAGCTGTAGTTTTGTAAGGTTTGCAGCCTTATCTGTACAGACTGCTCCCAGTCAGGACTATTTAACAATGGAGTAATGTCAAAGTAACAGACTGTAATTAGTCAAAAATGGTACATATTCAATAGGGAGAAAAAAGCATCACCCAACACTATAGATCTACTAATGTAGTCTGACAATCAATACTAATGAATCAAAATCAGTATCAAAATGTTTAGTAGTAGAGACATTCAAGGCAATAAGCCACATACACAGGAAAATCAATAACACATTGCAAGGCTATAAAATCTAAGTCATTGTCTATCAAAACCACAGAATCGTAAATACAGTCATAGTCTATCAAAAGCACAAAGTAGTCAATAATACAACATCATTATGTCATAGAGCCTAAGGCTAAATATCAGTGTAATATAGAAAATGCATATGCACATACATTAATACAGGGGTGGGCAAACTCCGGCCCCCGGGCCGGATTCGGCCCGGGAGCCGCTTCTGTCTGGCCCGGGAAGCCCTTCCGTGCCCAGAGGCCACGCTTCCTTCCCTTCCTCCATGAAGGGGCCTTCCTCGGGGGCCCAGTCAGGCCAGAGCGGCAAACTCTGGCCGCCTACGCACCACATGAGGGAGGCCCTCTGGGGCGGCCTGCCTGCCTGCCTTCCCCGCTTCCTTCTTTCACCTTTTGCGCGGCCCTGGAGGAGGAGGCGGCGGCGGCGGCCTCAGAGGCCCCTCCAGCCGAGGCGGTGTTTGTGTTGGGTGCCCTGCCGGCTTCCCCCAGCTCCTCCACCCACGTGGGAAGAGCCTAAGCACGCTGAGAGAGGGCAGCTTCTGCTGCTGCTTCGGGGAGCATAGTCGCCGCCTCCTCCTCGTCAGGCTCTTCCCATGCGGGCGGAGAAGCCGGGGGAAGCCGGCAGGGCGAATGCGGAACCGGGGAGGGGGGTGCCCAACACAAACACCGCCTCGGCTGGAGGGGCCTCCGGGGCCGCCGCCGCCGCCTCCTCCTCGGCCGGAGGGAGGGGGGAGAAGAGGAGGCTTCTATGGCGGCAGCTGCTGCTGCTGCTGCCCCATCCTTCCCCTCAGGGCAGCAGCAGAGGCCGCTTCCTCCTCGCACCAGCCGCTCTTTCCCTCACGCTGGCTCAAGTGTGAGGTGAGGGGGCGGCTCCTCTCTCTACCGCTGGGAGTTGTAGGCCAAAACATGGAGGAGGCTCCCTTTCCCCGTCCCTTCTCTTCCGCCTCCCTCTATCTTCCCCCCTCCCTGGGCTTCCTCTGTTGCTTCTTCCCAAGGCCCTGATTCCCCGAGGCTCTGCGAGGACTGGGGGGGGGGGGCAACTGGGGTGGAGTGGGGAGCATCGGGTGGGGTGGGGAGGGCCCCCAGGGTCCCTTCGTTAGCCCCACCAACAGGGACGTCTTCTCCTTTCCCCCCCAGCGAGGCGGGTGGGTAGCTGCTCGTGCGAGCACTGCTCGCCAGGCCTCACCTTTCCTTCGTCAGCTGAGTTCAGTGCTCTTTGGATGCGGGTGAACCACAACTCCTCTTATTATTACGATTTGAATTTGCATTTCCTCATGGCAGAAGGAGGTTGAACTTGTGGAAGTCTCTTCCCACATTAGAATTCTATTATTATTATCACTATTCTTATTATTACTAGTATTATTATTGTTGTTGTTGTTGAGCAGAGGCAGACTGGCCATCTGTCAGGAGTAATTTGATTGTGCATTAACCTTATGGCAGAAGAAGATTGGACTGGATAGCCCATGGAAGTCTCTTTCTACTTTAGGATTCTGTTGTTGTTGTTGTTATTAAACAGAGGCTGGGTGATCATTTGTAAGAGGGCTTTAATTGTGTTCCTTGATGGCAGAAGGGGGTTGGACTGGATGGCCTTTAGGGGTCCCTTGCGACCCTAGGATATTCAATGTTGTGGATTATCTGCCTTCCTTGACATCCTGAAGCCCCTTCCACACAGCTGATTGCAATCTCTCATTATATGCTTTGAATTGGATTATATGGCTGTGTGGACTCAGATAAACCAGTTCAAAGCAGATAATGTGGGATGTTCAGCCTTGACATCCTGAAGCCCCTTCCACACAGCTGGATGCAATCTCTCATTATATGCTTTGAACTGGATTATATGGCTGTGTGGACTCAGATAAACCAGTTCAAAGCAGATAATGTGGGATGTTCAGCCTTGACATCCTGAAGCCCCTTCCACACAGCTGAATGCAATCTCTCATATGCTTTCAACTGGATTATATGGCTGTGTGGACTCAGATAAACCAGTTCAAAGCAGATAATGTGGGATGTTCAGCCTTGACATCCTGAAGCCCCCTCCACACAGCTGAATGCAATCCCTCATTATATGCTTTGAACTGGATTATATGGCTGTGTGGACTCAGATAAACCAGTTCAAAGCAGATAATGTGGGATGTTCAGCCTTGACATCCTGAAGCCCCCTCCACACAGCTGAATGCAATCCCTCATTATATGCTTTGAACTGGATTATATGGCTGTGTGGACTCAGATAAACCAGTTCAAATCAGATAATGTGGGATGTTCAGCCTTGACATCCTGAAGTCCCCTCCACACAGCTGAATGCAATCCCTCATATGCTTTCAACTGGATTATATGGCTGTGTGGACTCAGATAAACCAGTTCAAAGCAGATAATGTGGGATGTTCAGCCTTGACATCCTGAAGCCCCCTCCACACAGCTGAATGCAATTTGCTTTGAACTGGATTATATGGCTGTGTGGACTCAGATAAACCAGTTCAAAGCAGATAATGTGGGATGTTCAGCCTTGACATCCTGAAGCCCCTTCCACACAGCTGAATGTAATCTCTCATTATATGCTTTGAACTGGATTATATGGCTGTGTGGACTCAGATAACCAGTTCAAAGCAGATATTGTGGATTATCTGCCTTGACATCCTGAAGCCCCTTCCTCACAGCTGAATACAATCCCACATTATATGCTAAATTAAATTGATATTATGTAGAATGTAGTTCAGCCTTTAGGTGCAGCCCTCCATAATTTTTTTGGCTCTCGTGTGGCCCCTTGGAAAAAACAGTTGCCCACCCCTGCATTAATACATAAATATATTAGAAGGCCTAATAAAAGGCACACTTGAAAATACACATACAACGAGCCTTCAGTGAAACATATGTTGATAATAGTCCATGCATTGGAAAAATGTTACATTCCAGTAGTATACCCAGTTCCAGGGATAGTTTCACTCATATTACAGAAGGCAACAGATGAAAAGTTCCATGTTGTTCACTTCGTCTTGATTTCTATCAAGATACTGATTTTGATTCATTAGTATTGATTGTCAGACTACATTAGTAGATCTATAGTGTTGGGTGATGCTTCCACCCCCCCCCCTATTGAATATGTACCATTTTTGACTAATTACAGTCTGTTACTTTGACATTACTCCATTGTTAAATAGTCCTGACTGGGAGCAGTCTGTACAGTGTTTTCATCCATAGCTCACCTCTTGTGTTTGGTATTACAGCCTTATCTGCCAAACAGTGCTAGTACCTTACCAAGCTACAACTCCCAGGATTGCACAGCATTAAGCCATGGCAGTAAAAGTGGTGCCAAAATGAATTAATTGTCGAGTGCAGTGCAGTGCTAGCCCTAGACTCCCAGGCCCTTCATTTTCTGCCATTCTAAAGTAGTAAAAACACTGGCTACTGTGAAGAGGAAGCTTCTGAACACTATATTAGAACCATTCATGCCTAGGATTAATATTGTTAACAGAAATCTATTTAACTAGTATACCCTTAACTTTGTAATCAAACAAGGAAAGGACAGGTAATTCTTATACAGAATATTTTATAACCCAGAAAGTATTATATGAGCTTTGCATGTCGGAAGTATTACTCAACCAAAGAGTTGAGTAATACTTCCAACTTCAAACCAAAACATTTGTTTGTGTGTGTGTGTAACACAACCATATTAACACACTTACCAGTTAAAATACATGCATTACAAAAAACATACCTAGTGGTAAATAAAGTATAGGAAGTAAGGTGTTTCAAACTACCATAAATTTAAGTGTTAAAGTCATAGCGTGCAATCCTAAAACACATACTTGGAAATAAGTGAAACTGATATAAATTTATCTAATTTCCTAACAGCCACACATAGGGCTAGAACACTCAGCTGTAATCCTAGAATCTCCCACTTGGGAGTAACCCCACTTACTCTGAGGAAATACATACAAATAGTTTGTAAACCATTACGATCTGAGAATGCAATCCCATGAAGTCAGAGTTTTCTTTCAAATATCAGACCCTTGTAGTGGGCCATCAGCAGTGAGTGCTGTTAAAAGTGAATAGCTATTACTAGCCACACGACAGTGAGTCTGTCTTACCGAGATGCAGCAGCCCCATAGCTAACTGGATGCAGCCCGAGAGGAAAGCAAGCAGGACGGCATAGGTGGGGTCATGGAATGCATAGGATGAGACCAAAAGTGACATGATAGCTGTGGGTCCCAGGGTTACATCTTTCGAGGTCCCCAAAAGGCAGTAGACAAAGCAGCCCATGAAGGACGAATAGAGGCCATACTGAAAAAAGATGAGTAAGACCGTTAAGAGATTGATCTCAAACATAACCTAGATATAACAGCTGAAAATTGCCAGCACAAAATGCAACTCCTCAAGGTGTCCCCTTAAAATAGTATGCACCAACTTATCTGATGGAGGGAAACCAGAAAATATGGCAGGAACCGGTAACATATTTGTGCACGTTATCTTCCCTGATTACATACCATAGACTGACAGCCAAAGTCTCATGGGCTGATTGATATTAATCTTTAGGCCTCACTTTGAGTAGCCACACCGTAGAAATTTGCACACTTTTAAAGGGAAGATGTCTCAGAATATTTCCTCTTGAAATGGCACAAAGAAGGAGCAGGAACGTAAGTATTTCAGACAGACAAGTAATTCCTGTGCAGCAACCTTTGAATTGCCTCAGAACAGCGTCAATTGCTGAAAATTCTTAAAATTAATTGTTTCCCAACATCTTCTCACTCATGGTATTGGGCTTTCATTCCCTTTTTGAGCATGAAAACCGATTCACAAAGTAATATATTTAGGTGGCAATCCTCTACATATCTACTTGGAATATACCGTACTGAATTTAGTAGCCTCAATCCAATTCGTAGGACCTACTCAAGAAAACCCACTGAATTAACAGAACGGACATAAGTGGTCACTTACCAGCATATTACCTATTTAGTGAATTCATTCTTAGTTGGAACTAAGAACTACATTTAGTTATTATGTCTTCTTACTTCTAAGTAGAAATGTACAGGATTGCAGAGGTATGAGTATATCCCTGTATGCTAAGGAAAGGGCCAGGTGATTGAAAAGGATAGTCCTAGGGCTTGCAGGGCATAAAAGTGCTTGCAATTACTAGCTTAGCAAATTCATGCAAAGGCTCATAGAGAACTGACAAAAGTAAACGAAGTATTAAAGGCGTTGCCTGTCAGAGTTCCCAACTTCTTTCTTTTCCCCCTTTCCATTCAGCTCAGAAACAAGAACCATGTGGTTACAGTATGTTTGTGAGAAACATGAAACACAGGGGCTCGCCACACTTTAACTGCCATAGGCCAGTGCTGTGGAATCATGGGAGCTGTAGTTATACAAGGTATTTAGCCTTCTCTGTCAAAGAGTGCCAGAGCCTCGTAAAATTGCAAATTTAAGGATTCTATAGCATTAAACCATAGCAGTGAAAGTGGTGTCAAACTGCATTAATTCTACAGTGCGTGGTCTTTGCTTTACCAGGAACTTTGCACGGAACTCCACTTATTAAGGTCCCTGATCTTTTGCCAGCCAGTGGTTTCCCTTTCTTCTAATGGCTTTGCTACTTCAATTGCCATCACAGGTTAATAAGAAACAGATCCCACTGTCATACCAAGTCTGAACCTGTGCACTTTATCTCTCCAAAAGGAAATGTATTTATTTATTATTTATTTACTATGCTTTTATACCGCCCCTCTCAGCCCGAAGGCGACTCGAGGCGGTGAACAAATGGCAGCAAGAGCCCACAGATAAAATACATCATAAATATGATAAAAACAGCCATATAAAAACTATACAAATTAACAGTTAAAACTGTAAAATACAAATCTCAGCATCTCATTCTTAAAATCAGTTTCCGTTGCATCGTCATAATATTCCGTTAATTAAAGTTCATCTGCGAATGCCTGCTCGAACTGCCAAGTGTTGACTTTCTTATGAAATGTCAGGCGGGAGGGGGCTGATCTGATGTCACTAGGAAGGGTGTTCCAAAGCTGAGGAGCCACCACTGAGAAGGCCCTGTCTCTCGTCCCCACCAGTCGCGCCTGCAAAGCAGGCGGGACCAAAAGCAGGGCCTCTCTGGATGATCTTAAGCATCTCGATGGTTCATAGGGAGAGATGCGTTCGGACAGGTAAGTTGGACCAGAACTGTTTAGGGCTTTAAAGGCCAAAACCAGCACTTTGAATTGTGCCCGGTAGCAAACTGGTAGCCAGTGGAGCTGGCGCAACAGAGGAGTTGTACGCTCCCTGAGTGCCGCTCCTGTTATTAACCTGGCTGATGTCCGTTGGACCATTTGAAGCTTCCAAACAGTCTTCAGAGGCAGCCCTACGTAGAGAGCGTTGCAGTAATCTATACGGGATGTAACCAGAGTGTGGACTACCGTGGCCAAGTCAGACTTCCCAAGGTACGGGTGCAGCTGGTGCACAAGTTTTAATTGTGCGAATGCTCCCCTGGTCACCGCCAAAACCTGGGGTTCCAGGCTCAGCGATGAGTCCAGGATCACACCCAGATTACGAACCTGCATCTTCAGGGGGAGTGTAACCCCGTCCAACACAATGACGTAAATATTGTACTATATGAAAGCGTTTCTCCATTGGTCATCATCTGGGTTTCTACTCCAGATCTAGGTAGGTCAAAAATGACTAGGAAGTTCCAAACTGACCCCCATACATCCTGACTTCATATCTTTGACACAGGCAAATTCCGTATTGACCAATCCGATGCTCTTAGCCTCACCTGCACTGGAAGGCCTGCCACTGCAGCATAGGCAAGAGCTTGGGGTATGACTGTCAGTCCAACTGTCAGCCCGGCAAGGAAGTCCAGCTGCAGGCACTGCAGGGAATACTTGGGAAGCCAACTGAGCACCGGCAGCTTCTTCTTGGCTGCTCTGAAGCATCGCTCCCACCCTTCTTGCCTTCCCTCTGCCATGGTTGCCTTCAGAGTACTTCAAGACGACTGACTTGTGATCCACCAGTCCAGAAGAGATCAAAGCCACTAGAAAACCTATGAAGGCAACGGAGGCAGCCCAAGAAGGATGTCATCTCAGGTGGTTCTTGCTGAAAGAAATTGGAAATGATTTCAAATTGGCAACAAAAGATTCACAGATATGGGAAGTGGTGAAGATATGACGATATTCCAAAATATGTTCTGATTTAGTATCAAATTTCACCTAGAAGAGTTGTGCTCCATCTTTAGAGGAAAGTTATTCTATAGTATTAAATATGGTGCATATTTAATAATAATAATAATAAAAACTACTACTCTGGGACTTTCGAATTCAGGCTGGCAGAGTTTTGGAGCACAATATTCCTGATCTCACGATTGTGGGGAAAAAACAAAGTATGGATCGTTGATGTTGCAATCCCAGGTGAAAGCAGAATTGATGAGAAGCAACTGGAAAAGCTTACACGATACGGGGATTTAAAGATTTACTAGCACAAACCAGTAAAGGTGGTCCCAGTAGTGATCAACACACTGGGTGCAGTGCCTAAAGACCTTGGCCTGCACTTAAAAATAACTGGCACTGTCAAAATTACCAGCTGCCAGCTGCAAAAGGCCACCCTACTCAGATCTACACGCATTATTCAACGATACATCACACAGTCCTAGACAGGGTCCGATGTGTGATTTAATACAAAAGCCAGAATAGTGATCTTGTTTGTTGTGTATTAAACTTGTGTATCAAATAATAATCATAATCATAGAGAAGCATGAACCATTTCTTACTTGGGTTGCAGAGGTGACCTAAACTACTCTGTGTATCTCCTGGAAGGGAGGTGTCTATGGTTATGTATTAAATCAACATTTGTTTTTCCTGATAAATAATTGCAAGGCATGGTTCTAACTTCTATTTTCAACAATATTTTTCTTCTTTAAAACACACAGGGGGAGCAGTAAAGTAAAAAAGCAAACAAGAAACATAAATCTTAATCCCAAAACTTTTTCACAATCACAGTGGAGCTGCATTTACTTAAGGATAAGGTGGTCCTACCTTACCTAAGCCCCAGCTTCTGCCAACCTAGCAGTTCGAAAACATGCAAATGTGAGTAGATCAATAGGTACCACTTCGGTGGGAAGGTAACAGTGCTCCAAGCTGTCATGCCGACCACATGACCTTGGAGGTGTGTAGGGACAACACTGGCTCTTCGGCTTAGAAATGGAGATGAGCACCAACCCCCAGAGTCGGACACGACTGGACTTACTGTGAAGGGGAAACCTTTACCTTGCCTAAAGGCACCAAGTCTTGTCTGATCTAAAGAAGGAAATGGTAACCACCCAACTCTGAATATTCCTTGTCTAAGAAAACTATGGTCAGTAATGTTCTGAAAGAAGTGTAATAAAACTGTGTTTACTGTGCGTAAAATAGCAGCAGTAAAGCCTCCTTCCTCGTGGAAAAAAAATGGGGTTGCTATAGGTCAACAGGTGACTTAAAGGCACACAGACGCATACTTATATGTGAAAGGGTGGGTGTTTAGTTTTTTGTACTTCTACATATATAATGCACATTGGAGATGGCATTCAATTTAGTTGTACAATAAAGTTGGGTTGTTGTGCGTTTTCGGAGCTGTCTGGCCATGTTCCAGAAGCATTCTCTCCTGACATTTCACCCACATCTATGGCAGGCATCCTCGGAGGTTGTGAGGTCTGTTGGAAACTAGGCAAAGTGGGGTTTATATATATCTTTGTAATGTCCAGGCTGGGAGAAAGAACTCTTGTCTGCTTGAGGAAAGTGTGAATGTTGCCAATTGGCCATCTTGATTAGCATTGAATGGCCTTGCAGCTTCAAAGCCCTTGCCTCGCCCTTTAATATTGAACTTGTCTGTGATTGTTGATTATGATGGTTATGTTTTTATGATTTTTTTACATATATTTTATTGTTTAATTGTGTTTGACTGGGCTTGGTCCCCATGTAAGCCGCCCTGAGTCCCTTCAGGAAGATGGTGGCAGGACACAAAAATAAAGCTATTATAATCATTACTAGCCATCCCCTGCCACACATTACTGTGGCCCAGTCTGTATATATGTGTTTTGTGTGTGTATATACAGGCTAAGAGATCCTATAATGCGGCCCAGATCACAGCCGCGGGCTCCCACACGGCACAGATCTTTAAGGTAGTCCGGAGTCTCCTCGCATCCCCACGGAGTGAACACAACAACTCGGCGATAACAGCTGATGACCTCCAAAACTACTTCATCGGAAAAATCGCGGCACTTCGACATGACTTGCCGCTGACCCCCGAGGAAGGGGACACGAGGTCCCAGCACCTCACCCGGACAAATGAACACCGTCTCTCAGAATTCAGCCCACTAACAACGGAAGAGGTGAGAAGGCTGGTGACCGGGGCAAGAGCGACGACCTGCCCAACGGACCCCTGCCCATCACATCTAATTAAGTCCAGTATTGATATCATGTCGGGTGCTTTGAGGGACTTGGTGAATCTCTCCCTAGAGACAGGCGCCTTTCCGGACTCCCTGAAAGAGGCCAGAGTCAGCCCCCTCTTGAAAAAGACGAACCTTGACCCCGGCGACCCAGCAAACTACCGCCCGGTTGCCAACCTACCCTTCCTGGGTAAGCTCCTAGAGCGAGCGGTAGAAAGCCAATTCGCGGGACTTCCTAGATCGATCCGGGGCTTAGACCCGTCCCAGTCGGGTTTCCGCGCGGGTCACGGAGTGGAATCCGTCCTCGTAGCGATCACTGACGACATCCGCCGTCAACTGGACCGGGAGGCTCGGCAGTCCTAGTCCTTTGGACCTAACTGCGGCCTTTGATACCGTTGATCATGACTTGCTCCTCTACCGCCTGGCTGCCTCTGGGATCCAAGACAAGGCTTTGACCTGGCTGGAATCGTTCCTGCGAGGCCGCTCGCAGCGGGTTGAGTGGCAGGGTCAGGTCTCTAGGAAAAGTGAATTGGAGTGTGGAGTCCCCCAGGGTGCTATTCTATCTCCCACCCTCTTCAACATCTACGTCCAGCCCCTGGCCAGCATTGCTAGGAGCCATGGGTTCTCCTGCTACCAATATGCAGACGATACACAGCTGCTCCTGAAGCTTGACCCAGGGTCATCGTCGGTGCCGGACAGCTTCAGCCAAGGGTTGAGAGCGGTGACGAGCTGGCTCAGAGCACATAGACTCAAAATCAACCCGGCAAAAACGGAGATCCTCTGGCCTGGCCGACCCGACCCTCACCCACCGCTGCCACTCTTTGAGGGCGAGTCCCTATCCCCTGCTCCGGCGGTGAAAAGCCTGGGAGTGATCCTGGACGAAAAACTAACAATGGAGGCCCAGATCAGGCTGCAGCCAAAGGCGCCTTTTTCCATCTCCGTGGGGCACGACGGCTGGCCCCTACCTACCACCTGAGGCGCTGAGAACCGTGGTACATGCCACCGTTGTCTCGCGCCTGGATTACTGCAATGCCCTGTACGCGGGCCTCCCCTGTCCACAACCAAGAGGCTAAAACTCATCCACAACGCAGCGGCCAGACTCATCTCTGGGTCATCAGTGAGGGACCACATTTCCCCTATTTTAAAAGATCTCCACTGGCTGCCCCTAGAGTTCAGAGTGCTCTACAAACTTCTGGTGCTCACTTTTAAAGCACGGCATAACATTGGGCCAGCCTACCTGAGCGCCCGGCTGACGGTCCAACGCAGCGAGAGGCCAGCACGTGCCATAAACGGTGATCGGATGACCATCCCTGGGGTGCGAGGCTCGGCTGGTAGAGACCCGGCGGAGAGCTTTCTCCGTGGCGGCCCCCATGATCTGGAACTCACTGCCACCCGCCCTCAGAGCCACTTCGACCCGGACTAGGTTCCTGTCAGACCTGAAAACCTGGCTCTTCCGCCTAGCGTTTGGGGCCTGATCGGTACCTTGAATGACTGAGCCTCTCCTTGCCGTCTGTATCTATGTTTTTAAATTGATGTACATTGATGTATTTTGGGGTTTTTAAATGATGTAAGTCGCCCGGAGCACCGGTGGTGGAGGGCGACTCACAAATATTAAAGTATTATTATTATTATTATTATTATGTGTGTATATATTTGTGTATATGTGTATAGGCCTATATGTGGTTTTGCGCATGCTCTGTAATGTATTTTTAAATTATCTTTTGGCTTTTTAAAAGTCTCTTCTGTTGTGCTTTCCATTGTTTATTGGCCTGGTAGGTGTATTGTGTCCAAATTTGATGTCAATTCGTCCAGTGGTTTTTGAGTCATGTTAATCCCACAAACGAACATTACATTTTTATTTATGTAGATGATAAAGCCCCATGCAGCAACCAGCTAAGCTTTGAAGCTGCAAGGCCATTCAATGCTAATCAAGGTGGCCATTTGCAACATTCACACTTGCCTCTAACAGACGAGAGACTTTTCCCCCCCACCCTGGATATTCCACAGGTATGTAAACCCCACTTGCCTAGTTTCCAACAGACTTCACAACCTCTGAGGCTGCCTGCCATAGATGTGGGCCAAACGTCAGGAGAGAATGCTTTCTGGAACATGGCCATTCAGCCCTGAAAACTCACAGCAACCCAGTGGTTTCAACCATGACAATAAAGTTAGCTCTATTCTATTCTACTTCCCAGAATTCCACAGCAGCGAGCCTGGAAAGCTGTTGAAGTGGGGCCAAACTGCTGCAACTGTGCAGTGTAGATGATGTGCCCATAAGGCGGGGTTCCTAGCAGAAGCGGGCCTGGTTAAACTCAATGGCATGAAAACGCAGGCAAAGGAGCCCACCTTCTCCTTGGTAGTGGGTACTGGGGGGAGACTTACAAAGAGGCGCTGCTGCTTGGAGGAGGGAGCCGCATTGAAGCGGGAGCCGGGCCGAGGAGGGATGCCGCACTGCTTTCTCCCAGCGCCTTCGCTCCGGCTCCAAGTCTCACGTTCGCCGGCGGGTGGATCCTGGATCCCGGATCCCTCCCGAGCCACTGATGCGCCTCCTCCTCCTCATGTGATCCGCCGGGAGGGCGGGGCGCGGAGGCGGAGGCGGGCGACCCCTTTCCAGGAGGGAGGCAGCGAAGGAAGGAGAGAGGCCGGGCGGGCCATGTCTGCGCCTCGGCGGGGCTGCTTGGCGGTGCGCCTACTCCTACTCCCCCTCCTCGCCTGGGGTCTCTGCTGTGCCAAGGAGGAGGGCTCCTCCAACCGGGCCCGCAACGTCCTGCTCATCGTCGGTGAGCTGAAGGAAGGAAGGGAGGGAGGGAGGCCTTTACGGAGGCTTTTCCTTTGGGGAGGGGATGGGAAGGGGAGGAACAAGTCCCTACGGGTGCATCTCTGCACTATCTAACTCAGATATGGGCAAACGTGGGCCCTCCAGGTGTTTTGGACTTCAACTCCTACAATTCCTAACAGCCGGTAGGCTGTTAGGAATTGTAGGAGTTGAAGTCCAAAACACCTGGAGGGCCCACGTTTGCCCATGCCTAGTGTAGATGCCCCTCTTGTCAGTGGTACTCTGGGATACTAGTTCCTAGCCATTCCATGGTAAAGGTAAAGGTTTCCCCTGACATTAACTCCAATTGTGTCTGACCCTGGGGAGGGGGTGGCGGCAGTGCTCATCTCCCTTTCTAAGCCGAAGAGCCGGCGTTGTCCGCAGACACCTCCAAGGTCATGTGGCCATCATGACTCCATGGAGTGCCTTTGCCTTTCACCTGGAGTGGTACCTATTGATCTACTCACATTTGCTTGTTTTCAAACTGCTAGGTTGGCAGAAGCTGGGGCTAACACGCCACTCCCCCGATTTGAACCGCCAACCTTTCGGTCAGCAAGATCAGCAGCTCAGCAGTTTAACCCACTATGCTACCTGATGACCCTAATACCTGTGGCAAAACACACAAATATTATCCAGTGAAGAACTAGCGTTAATGGTTCTGGTCTGCAGAGCCGTCATTCTGTAAAATTAGCCCGACTTCCCATCCTTTTGTCTTGCAAGTTTTGAGTTGCTGTTGCCTCCTGCGACCTCTGTGCCTCTCGGAACTATTAGGTGACTCAGAGTCACCATCTGCCTTTTCAGCTTCCTTGGAACTTGGAAGAGGCAGTGCAGCTTATGTAACTATTTACAAGTTACAGCTAGAATGTATTCTATAATATACTGTATACCCTATATTTCCTACAGCAGCAGTTTGCAACCTGGGGGTCGCGATCCCTGGAGGGGTCAAATGGGCATTTCAGAGGGGTTGTGATCCCCTTTGGCAGTGAGGACTGAAAATCTCTCCAGTGGTACATCTGTACGGGCGAGCGCATGAGGCTGGAGGGCGGCTCGTGACTCGCGACACTGGAAGGTGGCCTTCAATGGTCCCTTCAAGACAGGGAGTCACCACAGCATGTATTTAGGAGGCGCGGCAGTAGAAAAATTGAGAACCACTGTACTACAGCAACACACAGGCTCTTCCCCGCCCCACTTGAGCCTCAAAAACAAAACTGTGAGAACAAAATCTGACTACTATGGTAGTACTTGTAACTGAGCCCATAGGTACCAGTGACTATAACACATTAACCTTCAACTTAAGTTTGGATAGCAAACTGTCAGTGAAAACTAACACGGAGACATTAAACTTTCACAAAGGGAATTTCACCAAAATGAGAAAAATTGTAAAGAACAAACTAAAAGGAGCAGTAAAAAAAATCAAATCCCTCCAAAATGCTTGGAAACTGTTTAAAAATACCTTAAAACAGGCCGAACTAAAATGCATTCCAATAAAAAGAAAGAGGTATGGAAAGTCCAAAAGGACACCAGTATGGCTTACAAATGAAGTAAAAGATGTGATTGGAAAGAAGAAAAACTCATTTAAGAAATGGAAGGCTCTTCCTACCGAGGAGAACAGAAAGGAACACAAGCTCTGGCAAACTAAATGCAAAGCAACAGTCAGGAAAGCCAAGAGAGATTTTGAGGCACATATAGCAAAGAATATTTAAAAAAATAACAAAAACTTCTTTAAGTACATCAGAAGCAGGAACCCAACTAGAAAAGCAGTTGGGCCACTCGACGACAATGGTCAGAAAGGGAAAATCAGCGAAGACAAGAAGATTGCTGAGCGGCTAAATGACTTCTTTGCCTCCGTTTTCACACAGGAGGACAGACAACATATGCCTGCAGCTGAGTCAGTTTTTTCAGGGAGGAATTAAAAGAATTAAAACAGATAGAGATAAACAAGGAGGATGTTCTCACATGCCTTACTAAACTAAATGTCAACAAATCACCAGGTCCAGATGGCATCCACCCCAGAGTTCTTAAGGAACTCAAGTGTGAAATTGCTGAACTTCTAGCTAAGATATATAACCTTTCTCTAAGATCAGGCACTGTACCCGAGGACTGGAGGGAGGCAAATGTAACACCGATCTTCAAGAAAGGATCAGAGGTGATCCAGGAAATTATAGACCAGTCAGTTTAACCTCAGTTCCAGGCAAAGTGATGGAAACCATTATTAAAGAAAATATTACTAGGCACATAGAAGAACAGGCATTGCTGAAAGAAAATCAACATGGTTTCTGCAAAGGCAAATCATGTCTTACTAACTTGTTAGAATTCTTTGAGGGTGTAAATAAACACATAGATAAAGGGGACCCAATTGATATTGTTTACCTTGACTTTCAAAAGGCTTTTGACAAAGTCCCTCACCAAAGGCTCCTAAATAAGCTCTTCAGCCATGGAATCAGGGACAGGTCTTGTCCTGGATTGGAACCTGGCTAAACTGTAGGAAACAAAGGGTGGTAATAAACGGACATTTCTCTGGGTGGAAAGAGGTGAGAAGTGGCGTACCCCAAGGTTCAGTTTTGGGTCCGTTACTTTTTAATTTATTCATTAATGATCTGGATGTAGGAGTGAATTCTGAGGTAGCAAAGTTTGCAGACGACACTAAATTGTTCAGGGTAGTTAAAAATGAAACTGATTGTAAAGAGCTCCAGAAAGATCTCTCGAAATTGAGTGAATGGGCAACAAAGTGGCAAATGCATTTTAACCTAAACAAGTGTAAAGTCATGCACATCGGGGCAAAGAACCCCAACTACACCTACCAATTGATGGGGTCAAAGCTTTCCGAGACAAACCAGGAAAGGGATCTTGGGGTTTTGGTGGACAGCTCAATGAAGATGTCAACCCAGTGCGCAGCAGCAGTGAAAAAGCAAATTCTATGCTAGGCATGATCAGAAAGGGAATCGAAAATAGGTCAGCAAATGTTGTATTACCTCTCTACAAATCTATGGTAAGGCCACATTTGGAGTACTGTGTACAATTCTGGTCTCCGCACCTTAAGAAGGATATAACGGAACTGGAAAAGGTACAGAAAAGGGCAACAAGAATGATCCAAGGGATGGAGCGGCTCCCTTATGAAATCAGGTTGCAACGCCTTGGTCTTTTCAGCCTTGAAAGACGGCGTCTAAGAGGTGACTTGATCGAAGTGTATAAAATCATGCATGCAAAGGTGAATAAAGAAAAAATATTTTCTTTGTCACAAAACACTAGGACTAGAGGGCACTCCCTGAAGCTCCAAGGTAGGAAAATTAGGACTAATAAAGGGAAATATTTCTTCACCCAGAGGGTCATTGGGTTATGGAACTCACTTCCAGAAGAGGTTGTGACAGCTGTCAGCCTGAACAACTTCAAGGCAGGATTAGACAGATTCATGGATACCAAGTGTATCGGTAGTTACTGAAAAGGACATTCAAGTGCCACCTCGGAGTTGGTTGAGGTAGGCAGGATTTCCCTGGGTTCTGGTTGTGGGGGGGTCGGGGCAGGTCAGGGTTTTGCCCTCCCTTCTGCTCGAGATCCCCGTGTACAACTGGGGGCCACTGTGTGATACAGAATGCTGGACTAGATGGGCTGAGGTCCGATTCAGCATGGCTCTTCTTATGTTCTTACTAAAAAAACTCTAAGATCAGGACAGTAAATAAAGAACAACAGTTAGAAAACATTGGAATTCCAGACAGGAAACAATCAGGGCCAGCTACATAACACCTCCCAATAAAGGATTCCCCCAAGTAGGAAGCAACCAGTGTTTATTTATTTTAAAATTTTAATATTCACATTTGGCCTGCCCGAAATGGTTTTAAATTGTCTGTTACTTATGTTTGAGTTTTATTGATTGTATTGTTTATATTTGCAATTTTGTTGTTATTGTGTGTTATTGGGCTTGGCCTCATGTAAGCCGCCCCGAGTCCCCTTGGGAAGATGATGGTGGGGTATAAATAAAGTTAATAAATAAATAAACCAGACTTTGAAGCTGCAAGGAAATTCAATACTAATGAAGGTGGCCTGTTGCAACACAACATTCACACTTGCCTCAAGCAGACAAGAGTTATTCTCTCACCCTGGACAGTCCACAGATATATAAACCCCACTTGCCTAGTTTCCAACAGACCTCACAACCTCTGAGCATGCCTGCCATAGATGCAGGAGAGAATGCTTCTGGAACATGGCCATACAGCCCGGAAAACCCACAGCAATCCAGTGATTCCAGCCATGAAAGCCTTCAACAACATGTAAAACTGTGAGATATGGTGAAGAAGAAAGAGACTAAAGTTACCCATTGACATTTTATGGCTCAGTGAGGACTGGATGCCCCAAGTCATGGTTTAGCATTCTCCTGCTAAACCAAAATGCAGAAAAGACAAAAAAAATTAAGGATACTGTTCTATTATCTTGACAGAGGCCACCAGTGGGTGCTAGAGAGAGAAAAGAATAGTCCATTTTACAGGGAGGGGGATGAGGAGTAAAACTATTTTCCTCTGTTTTCCTGTTATTCCCCCCTCCCCACCCATTTCCCCGTCATGGAAGTAACCCTCATTTAAGAAATGGGAAGAAGGTGAGATAACCAGCAAAAACGGGGGAAATGGTTTTCCTCCTTCTACCCCCCCCCCCCTCCCAGAAAATGGACTATCCTTCTCTCTATAGTGGCCCCTGGTGTCCTCCATCCAAATAATGAAACTGTACCAGAATAAGAATGCAAAAAAAAGAAAGAAAAAAAACCCCACTACTATATTAAAAGAAACAGAAACAAGAATGATTTTTGATTATATATAAAACTAAACTACATACAACAGCTAGCGTTCTAATAGTTGTGCCACACCAGCTCTTAGGCAGGATACAATTACAGTCATCTCATATATGGTTTTGAGTTTTGCAAATTTGTTTATTGTGTATTCACAGTTTTGATTTAACATGTTTCCCCTACATCCTCCAGTGTGACACTAGTCAGTTTTCATCAGTCATGCTGGAGGATCTAGAGATTCCTAGAGAGAACACCCAGTAAACTGGCTGGGATTTCTGGGAGTTGAAGTCCAAAACACCTGGAGCAGGCATGTAACCAGGGGGGCTTAGGGGGCTTCAGCCCCCCCCGAAATTCTCAGGGTGGTCCACGAGAAGGCCTTACTGGTACAGTATTTAAACTGTTATGTTTATTCATATCATGTCCTGATCACCATGCTCAATATATCCCACATTCATGGGGTTATTGGGATAACAATACAAAAGGTTTGGTAGGGTAGTCCCTCTCTTACTCAGACCTGTCCCCTCCCGAATCAAACTCAGCCCTCCCTGAATCAAAATCCTGGCTACGGCCCTGACCTGGAGGGTCAAAGTTTGTCCATGGCTGGGTCATCCAATGCAATTTGATGGTTAGATTTTAGTTGTCTCCTGATCTTCCTTCTCCATGGCAGCGGATGATGGTGGCTTTGAGAGCGGGGTGTACAACAACACAGCCATTAAAACCCCACACCTGGATGCCTTAGCTCAGCGCAGTTTGATCTTCCGAAATGCCTTCACCTCCGTCAGTAGCTGTTCTCCCAGCCGGGCCAGCATCCTGACAGGCCTGCCCCAGGTAATGCTAGCTAGATGAGAAAGTAGCAGTGCTGGGAACCTTTGTGTTATCATGCGCATGTTAATAACGTTTTCTCTTTCTTCACAGCACCAAAATGGCATGTATGGGTTGCACCAGGATGTGCATCACTTCAACTCCTTTGATAGCGTGCGGAGCCTCCCGCTGCTACTCAGCAAGGCAGGGATTTGGACTGGTAAGATGATGATTGAAAAGAGTAAACCTCTTCCAAGACACCCACCCTTATTTAGGATAGAACTACAGGAAAGGAAATTCCACCTGAACATATGGAAGAACTTCCTGACTGTGAGAGCTATTCATCAGTGGAACTCTTTGCCCTGGAGTGTGGTGGAGGCTCCTCCTTTGGAGGCTTTTAAGCAGAGTCTGGATGGCCATCTTTTGGGGGTGCTTTGAATGCGATTTTCCTGCTTCTTGGCAGGGGGTTGGATTGGATGCCCCATAAGGTCACTTCAATATATGATTCTAATATATAGTTGGGCACATAGCTACCATTCCTGGTGTATGTTGATGGTACAATAATCCTGTCAAAGCATTCAGCCCAAATGCATGAAGGAAAAAAATAGCACTTGTAGTAACCTTAAAGCCATCATTTCTTCTTGATTTTCCACATTCAGTATGAAGGTTTGAAGGGGTAATTGTTAGTATATTGTAAGTTGAACATGCTGAAAAGCTCCCTTTTGACCCCTGTATTTAATATACAAACACCAAGATCAGTGTTTTGGAGGGCAAGGATGTTCATGGCAGGGATGAAAGGCTTCTTTATTTATGCCCTCACTTATTCAATAAGAAATGCCTGAGTAGGGTTAAAATAATGTTTAAAATGACAGAAGCCTGCTATTTAAAAGGAAGTGAGATCTAGACATCTAAGGTATCATCAGTGTTGAGCAGCAATCAGCAGTTGTGAACAACCTGCCCTTCCTTCCTTCCTTCCTTCCTTCCTTCCTTCCTTCCTTCCTTCCTTCCTTCCTTTTTTGCAAATATACTTTTGTGTTATTTCCAGTAACAAAAAGACTATCAATACTTTGTCCTAAACTTGTGAGTTTTTCAGTGATCTCTCTTAAGGTAAAGGTAAAGGTTTCCCCTTGATGTTAAGTCTAGTCGTGTCCGACTCGGGGGGGGGGGGGGGAGTGCTGGTCGTCACCATTTCCAAGCCAAAGAGCCGGCATTGTCCATAGATGCCTCCAAGGCCATGTGGCCAGCGTGACTGCATGGAGCACCATTACCTTCCTGCCAGAGCGGTACCTATTGATCTACTCACATTTGCCTGTTTTTGAACTGCTAGGTTGACAGAAGCTGGGGCTAACAGCAGGAGATCACCCCACTCCCTGGATTCAAACTGCCAACCTTTCAGTCAGCAAGTTCAGCAGCTCAGTAGTTTAACCCACTGCAACACCAGGGGACCCAATCAAATATTGACATTCTTATTAAGAAACACCACTCTCTTAAGACGCTGGATTGGTCTGAAATAAAACGGTGCAAAAAGCTGGACAGTGTTGTGTTGCATGATGGCATACTCTGATAATATAAAATTCTCTACCAGATTTATGGCATTCCTGTCTGATGGGTTGTGTGTGTTCATTGCCTGCAGGAATCATTGGAAAGAAACATGTTGGGCCCGAGGCTGTGTATCCCTTTGACTTTGCCTACACTGAAGAAAATGGCTCTGTCCTGCAAGTGGGGAGGAACATCACCCGAATCAAACTGCTTGTTCAGAAATTCCTCAACAGCCAAAATGAGAGGTGAGATCTCATTGCCTGGGCAGGCTGGGGTTAGTTTTATTGGAAGGCACACCTGTCACTCATACTCAAGGAATTTGTTGCAAGGAAATTGGTGCTCGCCTGAGTGGCAAAAAGCAGAATTTGGTTGGGAGTGGCAATTCATCTGTTTTTCAAAAGTAGAAATACAGTTTTGGCTACTTCTGGATTTGTTTCATTTTTTGGCACTCCATTCAGCCCTGAAGGGTCCCGGGAGTACAAAATTGGCTTCTGTATGTGTCATAGCTGCTTACCCCTGCTGTACTTGAATGACTGATGATTGATGCACACCTCTGTTTTGAACTATTTTTCAGGCCTTTTTTCCTCTATGTTGCATTCCATGATCCTCACCGCTGTGGCCACTCCCAACCGCAGTATGGAGCCTTCTGTGAGAAATTTGGCAATGGAGAGCCTGGAATGGGCTTGATCCCAGACTGGAAACCCCAGCTGTACAGCCCAGACCAAGTGCAGGTGAGACATAAGAACATAAGAAGAGCCATGCTGAATCGGACCTCAGCCCATCTAGACAGCAGTATAAGGCTACAGTTCTTCACAGGAGGTCTCAGATGCCCACATGTTGAACATATTCTGCAGAGAGCAATATTAGTATCAGATGGGGTGCTTGCAGGCCCGTATTAACTCCTTTTTGCGCCCTAGGCCACACTTTGGAATTACGCCCCCTTTAAGCAAACCTCTACCGCACCCCCCCCCCCACACACACACATCACTCAGACCCACACTAAAAATAAATCATATCATACAACTTACCTCAAATTCACTCAGGTAGCCCAATACATCTCAGTTGATCAGTAATATCCAAATAAATCAACAATAACCCGCGCCAATCAGCGCAGGTGTATCTGCGGGGCTTGTGGGGCGCCTGGGCTGGACCCACCTGCAGCAGCGCCATGCTCGGGCCCACACGCACCGTCATGCGGCGGTCGTTCAGGGACAGCACCAAGACGTACCCCATGGACGAGCCGCCGCCAACGGCTGACATCTTCCCTCCCCGCCGCCTCTCAGCTCCGCGCCCTGCCCGCAGCCCTCCGCCGCAGCTCCTGCTGCCTCAGCGGAACCGAATGGCTGCGGCGAGGGAGCACGGCTACCAGGCAGGCAGACCACCCTGCCTCACAACGCCCGGCGCTTCCTTCGCACGGGAAGCCCCGCCGGCAGGGAGAGCGAGAAGGAACACACACTCGCAATGGCTGCAGATATGCTGCGGAACGAATGCGGCCTGGCTGCTCTTTAACCCCTACAGCTCTGTGCTGTGGCACCCTGGGAGTTGTGGTTTTAGCAGGCCTTGCTGAAGAGAGCTAGTGCCTCACCAAACCACGACTGCCAGGAGGCCATAGCATGAAGCCATGGCCCCTCCAGTGGTGCCAAGCCACGTTATTTCTACAGCGGAGGGGCATGTGTGTGTGTGTGTGTGTGTATATATACATTTTTTTTGGTCTGTGATCTGCGCCCCCCTCCCCCGGCTTGCACCCCTAGGCCATGGGTAATCCGGGGCTGGGTGCTTGTAGAGTAGATCACTTGGTCAGCCCCAGCGTCCATGATATCTCCACACCTGATCAGTTTCTTAAATAGCATTGTTAACTTTTGTTTTCTAAGGCCCCTTCACCACAGTTGAATAGAATCCCGCATTATCTGCTTTGAACTGAAATATATGGCAGTGTGGACTCAGATATCCCAGTTCAAAGCAGACATTGTGGGATTTTCTGCCTTGATATTCTGGATTATATGGCTGTGTGGAAGGACCCTAAGTTTTCTTTCAGTTGTAGCTTTTAATAATGGTTGCTTTGGCTTTCTGTCCTCAGGTCCCATATTTTGTACAGGACACACCAGCTGCTCGAGCAGATTTGGCTGCTCAGTACACAACCATTGGGCGCATGGATCAAGGTAGGTACTAGTTTAGACCCAGTGGGATGAATTGCTTCGACCCAGCTGGGAAACTGCTCACCTGCTCCAGGCATTTTGTTATTTTGTACCTTTTGTACCACTCATCTACTTCCAGTTCAAAAGTATAGCCATGTTAGTTCAAAATATTAGTATGCAAAGAGAGTGTATAGCACCTTGGAGACTAACGTAGAGAAAGAAGTTGGTAGGATAAAGTTTTGTAGACTAAATTTACTTCCTCAGATGAAAGCTTAAATTAATTACACAATTGCTCCTTCTACGCTGCAATATAAAATCCAGATTATCTGCTTTGAATTGGATTATGTGGCAGTATAGACTCATATAAGACTCATAGACTCATATATCAGTTCAAAGCAGATAATGTGAACTATCTGGTTTGATAATCTGGATTATATGAGTCTACACTGTCACATAATCCAGTTCAAAGATGTGTAAAAGTGACCTATGTAACAAAATTGGGGGGGGGGGGGTGCCTGTATGTCATCCTACACCTTGTGATGTGACGTAATGTTTTAATGTGTTTTATGCTTTTATTGTAGGGCTGCATGTCTGCGACATGCTGCCCATTTATACTGCTGTCATCCGCCCCGAGCCTGCAGGGAGGAGCGGAATACAAAATTGAACAATAAATAAATAAATAAATGATGGATCTGTTCCTGGTTTGAAAGTGTTGTTTTTGTTTAATTGTGCAGTACTTGAAGGTACATAACCTGGTGGCTCAGTGGGTTAAACCGCTGAGCTGCTGAACTTGCTGACCGAAAAGTTGGCAATTCGAATACGGGGCACGGGGCGAGCTACAGCTGTTAGCTACAGCTTCTGCCAACCTAGCAGTTCAAAAACACGCAATAGGTCCCGCTTCCATGTAATGGCACTCCATTTAGTCATGCTGGCCACATGACCTTGGAGGCGTCTATGGATCATGCTGGCTCTTCGGCTTAGAAATGGAGATGAGCACCCACCCCCAGAGTCAGACTCGGCTAGACTTTATGTCAGGGGAAACCTTTACCTTTTACTTACTTTGAAAGTAGTCGTTATGCTCCAGAAACTTCGCTTTTGTGGCTGCTGCAACCTTTGTTGAATTAGTTGTACTCTATGAGATATCATTGGAAAACTGTAGCAAAACGTGCTGCAGGATGTCCTACGAAAACCAGGTTTTTTGCAGTTTAATGAATCTTTTCCGAGTTTTTTTTATGATAGAACCTATTAGAAAATGACATTTATAAACCAGGGACAAAAATTGTGTTACATCGTGTTATCAAAGCTGGGATTCCCAGATAAGCACTGCACAAAGGCAACCTTTTATATAGAGTGAGCACAAACTGCGATGGGAGGACCCAGCTCTTCTCTTGATAACTGATCCAAGAATTTAGTGCCTCTCCACAAGTCAATGTTATATAAAAGGTGACAGGGCAAAAGAACCAGATGAGGAATCACTGTGAGCCAAAGATTCCCCATCCTCAAGATACACGGCTACTGCCAGCAAGTAGGAGTGGAATTGTCTTGCTTTTGAAGTGCAGTAAAATTATAGTGCATTTTTATTTTATTTTTTTCACATTTAGCCCATAATCCAATTCAAGAATCCATTCTGTTCTGAGAGAAATGACAAGAGTTCTCTTCAGTAAAGCAGAATATTGTACACTACTAGCACACAAATATTACTTGAAATGGTTCTGAGATTTGCAGGAATCTTGATGCTCATGTGGTTTTTTCTATATGGTTTTTAGATGTAAAATGCAGAATACTAATTCATTTCTCAGGCCTAAAGATAGGGTAAAAACTTTTACACAGACCTATCTCCATGAAGGGTTCATTATCTGAAGTGCTTGTTGTTAGCAAAACTAGATTACTTTAATTGGTTGAAAATACTATCTGATGAGAAGCAGAAGATCTGGAAGAACTTAGTTTGGCTGCTGGGCTTTTGAGAGGCACACACCATTCCCTCCTGAGATGATGTCTCTGAAAGTGGTTCCTCACATAGAGGTGCTGGGTACAAATGATGTTAGATACTCCTGTGCAGCAGCCATTTAATTCTTTTTCTGTGGGATGTGCAGGCATTGGGCTTATCCTGGAGGAACTACGTAATGCTGGCTTCCACAACAACACACTTGTCATCTACAGTTCAGACAATGGTATTCCCTTCCCCAGTGGCAGAACTAACTTGTATTGGTCTGGTACGGCTGAACCTCTCCTTGTCTCCTCGCCAGAGCATCCAGAGCGCTGGGGCCAAGTCAGCAATGCCTATGCTAGCTTGTTGGGTAAGATCTGCCTAGAGATTACAGTAATTGTGGATTCAGTGGGGAGGGGCATTATATGTAGTGGAAACAACTTTTGTTAATAGTTTTCCCATCTTGTGTTCTAGGATATCTTCAAATCTTATTTTCAGAATGAAAGAAAAGACAGTGCCCATTTTCCCATTCTGACTCATATTGGTTCAATACTGATTTGAAAAGCCAGATTTTTTAGATACTATATATACTCGAGTATAAGCCAGCCCAAATATAAGCCGAGGCACCTAATTTTACCACATTTCCTAATGTCAAAGTACAAGATATTGAATTAAGGTTAGAACTGGCTCCTAAATAATCTATAACCAAATGAAAAGATTAGTTTCCAGGTAAATAACTTGAAGTTCAATATTTGTAGCAGGAGCAGTAAACCTTCCCAAGATTTAGGAGCATCCATCTTGGCTACTAAGTGGTCACGACAGGTTCCAAGATTACAGCCCTGTTCCCTGCCTCAGGTGTCCCACCATTTATGGGTTTCTTTTCTCCTCTCTCTATAGATGTCACCCCCACCATTCTGGGCTGGTTCTCAGTGCCATATCCCAGTTACAGCTTGTTTGGGAAGCGGCTAGTGCAACTCACTGGGAAGTCCCTGTTGCCAGCACTATCTTCTGAGCCAGTATGGACAACTGTGTTTGCAAGTCAGAGCCTTCATGAGGTGACCATGCACTATCCCATGCGGGCTGTGCAGCAGGGGGCCCTGCGCTTTATTCACAACCTGCAGAACCGCACACCCTTCCCTATCGACCAAGACTTCTATGTTTCACCCACCTTCCAGGACCTGCTGAACAGGACCCAGGCAGGGCAGCCCACTCACTGGAACAAGACCCTGCATAGCTACTATTACCGGGACCGCTGGGAGCTGTATGATCACAGTGTGGACCCCACAGAGAGCCACAATGTGGCTTCTGACCCTCGCTATGTCCAGGCTGTTGAGGAGCTCCGAGGGTTACTGCTGAAATGGCAGTGGGAAACAGATGACCCCTGGGTCTGTGTGCCTGACGGAGTCCTCGAGGATAAACCCAGTCCCCAGTGTCACCCGCTCCACAATGAGCTGTGATTTCTTTCTTCCTTCCTCTTAATGCTGGTGGTAAACTTCCTCATTTAGATGAGAAACAACAAGAAAAGATCTGCATAAGCCAACGGAACTTGGGTGAAACTTGCAAATGCTGCAATTTCCAGAGCTGAAATCTGGATGGGTTTGAAAGTAGAGGTAGGGCCAGAGTCAAATGCAGAAGTGTGATTGTTACCCACAACAGGGGGAATTAGGCCTGTCAGCATTTTAATTATGACATGTGCATACACAATCTTAGTCAGTACCTTTTCTAAAATGTTTGAGCCCTAAAGAATATCCCCAAGTGCCTAATAGATGATTCAGTAGCTGATGTGGCCAATGCCATGCCAAAGTGTGCGACAACATGAACAGAGGTGGGCTGGTCCCATCCAAACTGTGGTCATAATTTTAGAAATAGGGTTAAACAAACCTTCAGATTAATCCATGTTTTTGATTTTTCCGAGGATTGTACTTCTTCAGAATATACATGGGCCAGACACTAAAGAACTATCCATTGTGAAGCATCCAAGAGTTTGAAAACCTGGCATGCTAGGAGAAGGCAGATCTAAAAACAAGCACCCTTGTGTTTGTAGTATCTATTTATGAAACAATTTGACATGTCAGAAACAGCCGTATGGAACAGACTGTTTATTTAATGTGCAACTTTTAGCACATTACCTCCCACAAGGATGGTAAAACATCAAAACATCTGGGTGTCCCCTGGGCAACGTCCTTGCAGACAGCCAATTTTCTCACACCAGAAGTGACTTGACAATGGGGGGGAGGGGGGAAGGATCGCTAATGTTTTTGAAAAAAATAAAGAGGTAAAGAAAAGATATTTGTGCTGGTCTTAGTTTGTCTGGTTTTGGTGAACTGTCTGAACTGTCTGTTTTACTGAATTGACAAAACCTCTTGCATCTCCTAAAAGCAAGAACAGGCAATAGATCACCTGAGGCCTCTTTCCTCCTAGCTTTTCACATGTCTGCTTGGGAAAGCTGGAGATTCCTTCAGAGATTTATTTTTGGGGCACCGCTGTACATGCTAGTAGGAGGCAGTAAAGATGGATGCTAGAAAATATGTGTGAATCGTATAAGTTTCATTTACCACCATTGAAATTAAAAAGAGGCATTTATCAATGGGCTCTTTACCCAAAAATCATTACTGTATATGCTTTACATTTAAAATGAATTAACAAAATACAAGGGAAGTGGAAGGACATCAAAAGAGAAAGAATGAGATAGAGAACAGTATGTACAAGCTCTGGATGTCACATCTGGCATCTGATGTCACATCCTAGGTCCTAGGATACTGAATACAACAAAGGAAGAACCATGTGTTAAACACACTTTCTAGGTTGCGTCGTAAGGACAATGTACAGTATTATAAAATGTAATTCATGTAATATACTGCTTGAGGTTTTAGTGCAATTCTTCACATGTTTACTGAGATGTAAGCCTGAGTTCTGGGATTTATTCACAATTATAATGTACATGAACCTACAGCCTCACGTGTATCTATGCTACATTAAGTGAGATGTAAATGGTTACAAGCCACAAGATGATTTCAGTGTATGATTATGAAAGTAGGACAGTGAAGAATGCCATTGGGAATCAAAATGAACTCATTCAAAACATGATCCTGGAAGAGTCCTACTAATTCCATGGATTGTGAAAATGATAAATAAAATGATGTTAGAGCAAATCAGACCTAAACTCAACAAAAAGCAATGGTGATTAAACTAAGGCTGCCGTGCCTTGGATATATCATGAGATGATGACTCGTTGGAAAGTGGAAGGCTGAAGGAAAATAGGGGAAATGCACTGATTTGAGTTTGCAAAATATGAGCAAAGCAGTTAAATACTGGGGCTTTTGGGAGTCTCGCACATATTGTGTGCCTTCAATTCGTTTTCAAGTCGTGATCTTAAAGTGAACCTATGACAGGGTTTTTATTTTGGTCACAGGGGATTTGCCTTTGCTTCTCTCTGAGGCTGATACGGTGTTACTAGCCCAGGGTAACCACATTGGCTGGGCTTTAGCACAGCAGATTAACCACCAGCTGCAGAAAATCTTGCCAGTGGAAAGCTTGGCAGTTCAAGCCCAGGTCAGGGTGAACTCCTGGCCGTCAACCCAGCTTCTGCCAACCTAGCAGTTCGAAAACAGCAATGTGACTAGACTGTAGAGTAGAGTAGATTTAATTACCTCCCCACTTTAAAAGCGGGGAGGTAATTAAAAAGGCACCCATAAGGACATGCTGACAATAAGGAGGTCATCTACAGAAAACAAAGCTCCTTGGCGTGGAAGGTGGAATGACAGCACCCTCCGTGGCCAGAGTCGAGCGCAGCCTCCCGATGTCAGAGATGTAAAAATATGGGGAAAGCCTATACTTCTGTTAATCCATTGTCAATTGCATAATGGCATTTAATGTTTGCCGTATATGTGTTCTATAATCCCCTCGGGGAGATAGAGGGGAATATAAATAAAGTATATTATACTATTATTGGCTCTGACATAGGTTTGCCATATTTTTTAAAAAAATGATTTGACATCAAATAACAATCTATGGAATCATGAAAATCAATACCACAGGCTTATAATTGTGTGCACCACCATATTGATTTTCAGAATGGAAATGTTCTTTAGATTGTGCCAATTGTATTTATGAAAATAGATCTCATTTCAGCAAAACAATACAACGGCATCTCTTTGCCGGTACCTTGTTCAGTCTGCTGTTTAACATCATTCTAGTTGTTCAACCTTAAAAAAGAAAATCAATCACAAACCCTGTGGCCATCCTCCGTTCTACAATGCAAATAATTGAAAAGTCTAAAGAGAATGAATTCTATCTTTTTTAAAAAAGTATGCTTCCTCCCTAATAGATCCTACTGCTTGTATTACACCAACACAAACCATTTCTCCCACTAGTGCCCTTGAAAGCACAATTTGCTCAACAATCAGCTTATCCTTATTCAAACTTGGATTCTGAATTGTGTGACCAGCTGTCTCAGGTGGAGTTAGGGCAGCAGCAAGACTTCAAAGTGCATGGGCCTAAAATCTCACAGGACATGCATGGTAAAACAGTAATAGGTAGTGGTAGTACAAAATGCTTGGAGGGACAAAAAAACCCCCAAAATAAACTCTCATTTCCTGATGACTCCTCCAAGGGCAGCTATTGTTTACTAGTCTCATTCTCTCTTTCATGTAATTTGGTAGACATGAGTATATAACTAGGCAATTGCTATAGTTATATACTCCTGCTTTCTGCTGTCCTGGAGACTAGGATGCAGAACAATGGCTTCAGACTACAGGAAATAATATTCCACCTGAACATTACGAAGAACTTCCTGACTGTGAGAGCTGTTCAGCAGTGGAACTCTCTGCCCCGGAGTGTGGAGGCTTTTAAACAGAGGCTGGGTAGCCATCTGTCGGGGGTGCTTTGAATGCAATTTTCCTGCTTCTTGGCAGGGGGTTGGACTGGATGGCCCGTGAGGTATCTTCCAACTCTATGATTCTATGTCACACGTGATGACTTGGGCAGAAAGAGTATGTCAGGTATGCACATCCTGTATCTCATAGAAGATATACAGTGTGCATTCTTGATTTAAAATTCAAACAAACTGTAAGCTCCATGTACCTGAACTTCTCAGCTATATATGGTTAAATGTGAAGCATTTAGTACAAGTATTCAACAATTATTTAACTCCTGGGTGGTCTAAGGTTGGAATGGAGACAATAAAGCAAAGTGGCACTAGAATGGCATAGTCAAATTCCAAACATCTGAACACTGGCTAAGTAGACTGATCTATAACTCTTAATCCCTATGAGAATTAGAAATGTCCCTGTTCTTCTTGAGGTTAGTTCAAGATACATAAAGATGGATCACACATAATTGTTCACTTCCAAAGGGGGGCGGGTCAGTGGGGCAGCTGCTCCACCCACACCACCTTCTTCTGCTCATCAGCAATGGCTGCACGAACACAGCTGGCCAGTGTCTCCAAATCGTTCCAGGCATCAGGGGCAATGGTACCATACAGGCAAGACAATGTCTCCAGCTGAGCTTCCTCTTTCCGAGCACTTTCCAAAAGTTGCTCCTCGGTTGTTCCAATTCGCTGAAGAGCTTTCCTGAAATGCACATTAGAAATATTTAGCTAATGCCTCTTTAGCACTATTTTGTATTCAATAGGACAAGAAAGGCATGAGGTTCTAGTGGTCCCAGGACACATTTGCACAATCTAGTTCTATGATTAATCCCCCAGTGGCGCAGTGGGTTAAACCGCTGAACTTGCTGACTGAAAGGTCAGTGGTTCGAATCCAGGAAGCAAGGTGAACTCCCACCGTTAGGCCCAGGTTCTGCCAACCTAGTAGTTTGAAAACATGCAAATGTGAGTAGATCAATAGGTACCGCTTCTGCGGGAAGGTGACGGTACTCCCACATGATCTTGAAAATGTCTACGGACAATGCCAGCTCTTCGTCTTAGAAATGGAGATGAGCACTACCCCCCCCCCCCCAAAATCAGACACGACTAGACTGAATGTCAAAGGGAAACCTTTACCTTTTATTTATATAATGGGGATTTCAAATGGTGGCTATAAGAGAAGGTATTGTCAAAAACAGATCTTTGTGGATAGAAGTAAATAGGAAAATTGACGCGACTGTTTGCAATTTGCTAACAAGTCTGTTTTGAGTTAGGGTGACCCTGTAAATGAGAGGCATCCACAAGCACCACTCATCAACCCTGCCATCAGTACAGTATATATAGGGCTTGCAAGCATCATATGTAAATCACCCATAACGTGTGATGTCCCCTCTTTCCCACACATCAAAGCCAATGGTCTTTATGGGCGGCTAATGCCAACTTCCCATTTCCTGCCCTGTTTGCCCCTGTTTGTCCATATGCTATGAGACTACACCGGGGATATCATAATTAAATAACATGATTATGGCACAGATATTAGCCCAGAGCAGTAACACTCACCGAAATTTCTTGCTGTTCTTCTCATTGATAGTTAGCAAGATAATGATGGGGTAGATTTCCATAGCCAGAAGGTCTTGCACTCTTTCCAGGTCCAGGTCCAGCCAGCCGTGCACATTCTAGAGGTGATCAGGATGAGAATGTCATACCCAACACTGATTAACATTTGTAGCCCTAGTCCTGTGTGAGAAGTTTAAAATCCTAGTAAAGGAGATCATTGAGTGTACATCCCATTGCAATATCTTGTTATTACCTTTTGCATTAGGCTTTCTATTGTCTGACAGGGAACACAACAACTGTTGTTTGGCTCTCTTCGTTCAGTGAGGACAACTCGGCTTTGTGCTTCATTTTGAGAATCTGCAGAGGCATTAAGGAAGTGGGTCAAACAACAAACAACAACAACAATTTATTACAGTCCATAGACCCATCAGTAAAACCAACAATTATTATACATTCTGTTTGTTGAAGTGGACCAAACTCCACACTGTCCTGGAGTAATCTGCACCAGGATTGATTGGCTTTTTAGATTTCATTAATATCACTTGGGATAACTTGAAAAGAGAATGAGAAAATGTACTGCCAATGTCGAGAAAAAATGGACAGTGTTTGAGGACGAAGCAGTGGTTACACCAGTAACTGGTAATGCTTTCAAGAAGACCAAACCTGTCTGATGTATCAGCTTACCGAAATCTTCCATTTGTTTCGTCCTTTCAACAAATCCCAAACTAAAGATCGTTAAAACTCAGAAGACTTTGGTCCATGGCTTATAAACAATCTATTTGAATTTTTAAAAATAATTTTGTTTACCCAACAATGGAATCAATCTTAGCCATGACATACCTGCTGGACATTTCTCAAATCTCTTGGACAGGCATAGTTTGTCAGCCAAAATCTTGCCCAAAAGCACAGGCACCATGAAGACTGGACGTGGTCGCCCAGGTCTGCAGGGCCTGACCAAGGTGTATGGCATCAAACTGACACAACTTCTTGAATGGAGGCTGATTCGGGAGTTCACTAGAACAGAAAGGGGGGGGGAGGGGGGAGAAAATAAAGGTCAATGGTGACAGGAAGAAGGATAAAAAATACTCAGCTGCTGCTTGGCCTTTCAGCCCACAGTTTCACTTCAGATCTTCCACACAAATTTTCCTTAGGATTCTTCAGTTACTGTCATAGCTATAAATATCTAGATTCATAGCAAACACACACAAGTATACAAACAAAAACAAAAATGGGTCTGAAATGTGGGTTGTTGCAGAACTCAGGAGGCAGTTGCATCCTCTTACCTTTTGACTCACAGAAAATCTCATTGTCACATCAGTTTTAGGAGGAAAAACAAAGAAAACTCCAGCTACTTCAGATTTTCCTCAGAAGAGCACTTGGAGCAGATGCTGCTCTAGCTTTGAACAGAAGGCTGCAGCAAATTGTCAAAAATGTTATGGCATTGTTTTGTCCACATGGCTTAGAATATGAATAAGCCAACTGTCACTTGAAAGCAACAACAAACTGAGAAAAAGGCAATAACCTATGTTTTATTTGTGGTTGCCTCAGTCTATCTGATACTGACCTTCTCATTTCTCTCATGACTAATAGATGGGAAAAGAGCATACTAGTACTCCTGTCTAGTCTTAAAGGGAATTGTACTGTGCACATCCATTCTGGGTGGTTGGGTTATAGCGGATACAGCAATGCAGTTGTAGCCAGAACAAGAAGCAAAGCAGTTTAGAAGAATGTACAGATAAGAGTGCTGAAAATAGTAAGGACAAGGCAGGGAAGGAACCACACTGTCTTTACAATCACAAATAATGTTGCATGTGCTTAAACTCACAATTTGACCTGTTAGAATCTGAGAAACCATAATCCATGGAGGACCAGAGTGGACTGATCTTATTGTTGTCTGTACTCACAATACGAACCATCTTGGGCTGCATCCCAGAATTCTACAAATCAGAAAGGAAGAGGTCAAATCAACCCTGGGACACACAGACCTATGACATTGGACAGTACTTAATATCTCATAAACGGTGTCATTCAGACCAAGTTGATCACAAAAAAAGCTTTAATTTCATGTATTACTATTTTTTTTGATGCCCATCAATACAGTAGCAGCTAGAAGAACATTCCTTCTATCTGTCTATTTCTCTATCTCTGTATTTTGCAGTTGCATTTACAAGAAAAAATAGCAGGGGACAAACCTTGCAGTTTGAACTCTAAATGAATGCTTCTAAACTTTACTGACAATGCATCATCACTGCAAGTCATGAGACAGGGCATTTCGTTGCAAGATGACTCCATGGTTTGCAGTCAAAATAACTGAATTAAAATGTTGGCTGAACTAAGTGGTTTCTTCTGAGTTGAGCTCATGTAGGACAGACAGAGAAATTCCTTGCTCATGTTACATCACAGAATGCCCTTAATTACAGTACCTTGCGGGAAATCATACTCTTCTGGGCCAGCTCCTGTATCTGAATGATAAGTTGCTTCTGGGCCCTGCAACAGAGACAACGAGATAGGAATGTATTGGACAGAAGGTGGCAGACAGGAGCCCTCCTTGTGAGCTGGTAGACAACATGGACATTTCTGACAGGCAAGAGTGTATTAAGTATTCTCTCCTGGCCCATACCAATGGAGATACTCACTGGCAGTAGTTAGGAATAGTGCCTGCATCCAAGTCCTTTAAGGTGTAGGGGTTCACGTGGCAGGCTTTCCACTGGGCTTTGCCCCAACACATTGTATCTGTAACATGTAGAATGTTATGACATTCAACTGGAAGCTCCCCAATTGCCTGTTTCTCAAGGCACAGGTTGGACCGAACATAGAAGGAGTCGCCCGATGTCACCAAATTGGAGCTCAGGTCACTCAGCAGCTTCTTGTATCCTAATGGGACAGGAAACACTGCTGTTGTTTTTTCTGTGTGAAAGTAGCAGCAGCACAGCAGGCTGGTAGAAACAGTGGGGGGAAGGTATAACAGCTGCTTCCTATGTAAGAGTCCTGCAGGTCCTGCTCACAATATTTTGCTTCCATGACAGAAAATTCAGTTAGCATCTACTCATTCATGCTGAAGGCCGCCCCCCCCCCGGAAATTCTCAGGGTGGTCCGCGAGAAGGCCTTACTGGTGCATTATTTAAACTGTTAAGTGTATTCATATCATGATCTGATCATCATGCTCAATATATCCCATATGCATGGGGGTATTGGGATAATGATAGAAAAAGTTTGCTAGGGTAGACCCTCTCCCACCTAGACTCAGCCCCCTTCCGGAATCAAACTCACCCCTCACCCCCCACTCACCCCCCCCCCCGAATCAAAATCCTGGGTACGGCCCTGATCAAGCCCTCTTGCAAAGCCAACATTAGCTTCTGCAAGTAATAGTCTATCTATTTCCCTCAACTTCCAAATGTATTTCATGGCAAGGCTACCTTGAGAGAAACCACTGATCCCAAGTACAATCTGAGAATAAGCTACAGTGACCTGTAAGCAAATAGTCTTACCCTCCATGTTGGGTTTCACAGACAAACAACAGAAGCCATTTACTTTCTCCAGGACACACAGAGCCTCCTCCAGTGTTGCCTCCTCCAGGAGAGCTTTGAAGCCTGGTTCTATGACTCCATAATCCACCTAAACATTTTAAGAGAAATAGTTCTAACTTAAAAATAAACATTTGTTTGTGAACTAAAGCAAGTTATGGAAGGGAATCCAAAAGATGAACAACCTTGGAACTGCTGAGAACATTAAGCACCACGTTAGGCCAGAGTACTACACAGTGTTTTCCCTCTGTATCCACAGATTCTGCCTTCACAGATTCTACCAGCCGCAGCATTAAATTATTTTTAAAAAACAATAATTCCAAAAAGTAAAGTTTGATTTTGCCATTTTATAGGAACACAATTTTACTATGCCACTGCATATAATGGGATTTGACCATTCATTAATTTTTGTATCCACAGAGTGTTCAGGAACCAAATCTCATTGCCACAACTTTTATTCATCAGGGTTATTGGTTTTTGGGGGTGGGGGGTGGGGGTGGGGGGTTGGACTAAAACTCTCAGTGTCCCTTGGGCATCTTGGCTCAAGACCTAAATGAAAACTCTTCAGGGTAACAAGTCAATAGAAATATGATGAGCTACCCAAGGTGGGGCATATCCAGATGTAACCTACTTAGTTACCTTCAGAGTAATGCATGTCTAGATATAATCAGGAACCCATTGCATTAGGGATTATGATGTGTTGAAAAACTGACAGGAGATGTTTGCCCCAAGGAAGATAACTTTACCCACCACTATTATGTGTGCCAGTGCTGTAACCAATCTGCAAGGAGCATTGGGCATATACTGTCATAATATCAGCATTAAGAAATGTTTTTTTTTTTTTTTTTGTTTGTTGTTTTCTTCCTCGAACCCTGAATGTTTGTCAGATGGTCAGTCTGAATGTTTGGTCCAGGCATAAAGCAGACCCATTGAAATCAATGGACTTACATTAGCCATGACAGAGGATGGTGAAAAAATCAATTCAATCAAAATTGTGATACAAACCTATCTGGTTTACAAATTTGAGCCTATACACAAATTAGAACACATTCCCATGCCGAAGTCTTGCACTTCTCAGAATTTTGCTATATACTGGTAGTTCACAATTACGTTTGATCTGATTTGTTTAGTAAGGAAGCACACACACACACACACAACAACAACAACAACAACAACAACAACGTTGTGAAAATCACTTGCAAAAGATGTGCAAGTGAGAAAATATGTACAAAAACACATACTGAAGGAATACAAATAACAATGAATATAAATTTCAAAGTCTTGGTGAATTTATGAAATCTTGGTGCAAAATTACTTTATGAGCAGAAAAATAAGAAATGAGGAAACTGCAACTGTTGGATTCACTCATTCCTAGACTAAATTAAATCCCACTGATACCATGTGCCATCTCCATGAGAAGAAGGCATTTAGGCCCTTGAAGGGTAAAATAGAGAATATGATATGCAGCGAAGAGCTTGTAAGATCTCACCATTATAATCTGTTGGCCTGTTGACAAAGACATCTCATCAGCAGGAGAGCCTGTTGTGACATGATGAATGAAGATGCCGCTTTGGTTGCCACCAATAATGCTGATCTGTTCCAGCAAAGCATCAGCTTGAAATGCAATCGTGGTGATGCGACTTGAAAAGCGCTGCGCAGGTCGACGACGCATGGGCACGCTGAGGAAAAGAGAAAGAACAATGGAAATAGGTTGGGCATTGAAGTCTCTGGGCTCATATCACAATATACATAATGTTGTTCTTTTCTCCCCACAGTAGTATAACTTTTGAAACTTAGCTTCAACTGAACTACAATTACTTATTCAGAGGTAGTCAATATGACAACTAGTGCCACTTATAATTATTACGTAAATTTCAGTCAGCAGTATTGTACATGATGGAGACACTACAATATTTATTTATTTATTTATTTGTTGAGGCTTCTATTTCAGTCACAGGAGCCGAGAGGCAACAATAAAAACAGTGATAAAAACAGCAAAAGCAATTAAACAATAAAACAAGTAAAAACAGCTAGGCTGTACAGGAATAGCATACATAAAATGCACAGGCTTATTCTCCAAAAGCTTGCTTGAATAGGTGGGTTTTGCAGGCCCTCTCTCTCTCTCTCTCTCTCTCTCTCTCTCTCTCTCTCTCTCTCTCTCTCTCACACACACACACACACACACACACACACACACGGCTTAATGAACACTTTGCAGCCATTGCTGGCGCCATGCATCTTCAAGTTGAACTCAATTCATAGTGACCCAAAAATACAGTTTTATTGCCAAGATTTATTCTGAGGAGGGTTGCAATTTCTTCCTTCTGAGATAGTGTTACCTGTCCAGAGTCATTCAGTGGATTTCCAAGACTGAGTAGGGACTTAAACCCTGAGTTTTAGTCCAACATTCAAACAGCTATACCATGCAGGTTTTCTTATTCATTTAGAAAAAAGAAGAAATGGAAGCAGAATCCTTGAAGTCGGGTGTGTAGAGAAGTTCCTTTAAACTACTGGATTGCAGGCAACTGGTTCTTAATTACACATACGAGTATAATTGCTTCCAGGAAATCTGATAATCCTTTGCTTGAACAACAGATTATCGGCCTTTTGTTTAAGTGTAATCTTCCCACTTAAATCTCTATGCCCTTTCCCCATTTTTTTTGCGTGCACCCTACATCCTATACATACACCTTTGCATTCCAATTAATTCATTGACTAACAATCTCAGTTCTCTCAGTGTGCTATCTAGTTAATTACTTTCCTTGTCTTTGACCGATACCTGCCATAGCTGATCATGTTCTCTACCATGTCATAGATGGAAACTATAATGCACGTGCCCGAAGAACATGGGGGTATAGTCAAAAGGGGATAGCTAGCCAATTAAATCAAATGATTAATGAGAAAGAATATACGAAATTGTTACTTTAATCAGAGAAACTCTAAAATTTATGTACAGAGTTTAGGAAAGAATGAAAAAAAATCACAAATTGCAATTGAGTCTTCTGGATAGCAACACCCAGTCCCTTCATCTACACCCCTTTTACTCTCTGCTGAGTTAATAGAAGAGAAACTACATATCTTGTTGGCTTTCACTTTGAACTTCATTCACAGCAACTGAAGCAAGCTAAGACTGAAGTGGGAAAATTGGAGGAGAAAAAAGAAACTGGAGCATTTTAAAAAGAGCTAAAAAAGTATGACAGCAGAGGATTAATTAGGACTGCCCCTGCTAGAGTGGGACAGTTGGAGGGTATATTTTCTGAATGTGTCAATCAAGCAGGCTGTAGCTTCTCTGCCACTGATTTGAGCCCTGAGCCTGTGGGAAGCTATGACCCAAACTACTTGTGGCCTTGCGCACATTAGTTACCTTTCTGAGATGCAAGGGTTCATCTGGAACCACAGAGAGGCACCGTCTGTAATGAAGAAATGTTTGAATAAATGGAAACAAAGTGATCACTTTTTGGTCTTAGTCCAAACAGAACCACACATTAATCAATTAAAAGGGACTGCAGTTTTGCAGCAATGGTTAGATTGCTACACAGATGTTTGCCCAAAAATTTGCAATGTTTTCTCGTTCTGCCTCCTTGCCTTGCTGGATAAAGGCAAAGGTTTCCCCTTGACATTAAGTCTAGTCATTTCCAACTCTGGAGGGTGGTGCTCATCTCCATTTCTAAGTTGAAGAGTCAGCGTTGTCCGTAGACACCCCCAAGGTCATGTGGCCAGCATGACTGCATGGAGTGTTGTTACCTCCCCACCAAAGATGGTACCTATTGATCTACTCACATATGCATGGTTTTGAACTGCTAGGTTGGCAGAAGATGGGCCTAGCCGTGGGAGCTCACCCCATTCCCTGGAGTCGAACCGTCGCCCTTTTGGTCAGCATGTTAGGCAGCTTAGCAGTTTAACCCATTGCACCACCAAGGGCTCTGCCTTGCTGGATACAGCCACCAAATATCTTTTTTTCCCATTTCACATAGGAAAAGCTGCTAAGGGGGCTCAATTTGAGTAGCAAACCTGGAGGAATGGAAACAGGTTTCCCACCTCAGACTGAAGTAATTGGAAAGAAAGAAGACTTCCAGGTAGCTTCTTCCACTCGCAATCTCTAGATACTATCCAGTGTTTATTTTTCAGTATAATTCTTCAGAATGATCCAAGTCAACTTCTCTGTTGAACAGATATGTTCTTCCCTTGCCCATGAGACACAAAACACAATAGAAGTTGCACGTTTTCTCAGGAAATCTTACCTTCTTTTCCCAGCATCTCAAACTCAATGGAGGAATCCTCCACTTTCTTCCCAGATGCAAGAGAAAAATCCTCCTCCAGATACTCCTGAGAACTGCTGGACAGGAAGGCAGAGGATGTGAGAGCAATGGAAGGCAAACAGCTAAGTTAAATCCCTGCCCTGAAGTGTCAAATTAAAGAAATCACTCCAATCAGGAGATTCTTGAAAAGGGTGTGATATTAATACATATTCAGTATTAACACATATTTAAGTAATATAAATATATGTTATTTTACAAGTGAAATCTGGTTTGGAGCAGTGCTTCTTATATTATACTAGCTTGGGGACCCGGCCCTGCCCGGGTTATTTGAGAAAGGCATTGTGTGCCAAGGGTGGTCCTTATGAGATGTTTACATGGCTTGCAGTGGTCTCAGGAAGTTAGTGAAGGTACTTCAAGTCCCATCATGCATGGTCTGCCCTCCTCCAAGCTGCAGCAGGATGTAAAGTGGGACATGGAGGCCCCGTGTGCCTAGTTTGTTCATTTTTGGTAATTGGATGAGGGTCGCAGTGGTTTCAGAAAGTGAGTGAAGGTACTTCAAGTCCTATCATCCGTGGTCCGCCCCAGTCAAAACTGCAGCAGGATGTAGAGTGGGCCATGGGTACTCTGTGTGCCAAGTTTGGACCTGGTCTGTGATTTGTAGGGGCTTCAATGTTCTGTGGGAAATGAATCGGGTGAAGGTACTGTGTTTTGGTCTGAAACTCCCACCATGCCTGACTGCCTCAGGCCTTTTCCTTACCCCCTCTGCCACTTTAGAGCGTCGGAATGTTCATGTTGGCGACTTCCTCAGGCCTTTGCCTTATCCTCCTCTGCCAGTTTAGAGGGTCGGAATGTTCGTGTTGACTGGCCAATAGAGGCGTTATGCAAATACTCCCTCACTGGCACCCAATCAGAAAGCTGGCACATATCCACAAACCCACAAACCCGCAAACCCACATGCAAACATTCTTTTTTATTATATATACAGATGATGTGATGAGCTTTTTCCCAGGGAACAGCATTAAAATTGCATGCCTTAGTTAACAAAACCTCCAATAAAGAAGCTTATTTTTACACTCATGTTATGCTTGCCCAGCCTCCCCCCTTTTCCTCATCTGTTGTCTAACTGGACACTTTCAATATTATCAGTATACAGAGGATGTTGGAGAAGGGTTGGAGAAGCACAGATTTTCTGAGTTAGGTGCAGCAGCATGTCTGCTGTAAACTATGAAATGAAGCTTAAAGCGGGTAAAGCTGGGGTTTTATTCAAGCCAATCCTCCTGTAGCAAGATGGATGGATGTTAGCCTTGAAGTGACTGACTTGACTCTGAAGAAGCTGGGGGTGGTGATGGCTGACAGGGAGCTCTGGTGTGGGCTAGTCCATGAGGTCACGAACAGTCGGGAGCGACTGAACGAATAAACAACCTCCTGTAGCTGCGTGTGGCTGCCTACAAAATGCAAGGTAAACAGCAGTTCCCTGAATAATCCCTTACTGAGCTTGCATGAAATGCAAAACAAGTCAAACCAGCCTGCAACCCCCAAAAGATCGGGGTCATCTACTTTTTATGTTTCTTTTATTTTATTTTTCATGGCATTTTCTGTGTGTCTACTCTACGTATATTTCTTTTCTTGGTTTGCTTTTTTGGTTTTAAATGTAACTTTTAAAACGTTTAAAATAAAATGCATTAAAAAAAGAAAATAAGAAAATATTTCTGAGTACTTATGCAAGGCTTACTTGACTTGGTTTTTAATTTCCCATGTGCAGATCAGTTTTGGAAAAAGTTTGCAGAATCTTATTGAACTGCTCTTCTTTTATGTAAAGAAGGAACCTATCCCTATTCTTTCCACGTCATTTCTATCACTGTCACCAATTTTTCTGTTGAGGAAGGAACACATCTAGAATCATAGAATCATAGAGTTGGAAGAGATCTCATGGGTCATCTAGTCCAACCCCCTTCCAAGAAGCAGGAAAACTTCTACTTTGGTAATGGATATGGCCGCCCATGAACTAAAGCTATTTCTTTTCTAGAAGTCCTCCAGCAACCAGCACCTAATGATTCAAGAACCAGTACCAGCCAAGGGACCTCTAATTTGAGTAGTTCTGATTTAGAGAAGTAAGGTGTCCTTCCCACACCTCATATCTAACACTGTTTAGGCCCAACACTAAGCCCATATTGGTAAGAACAAAGTAGGTATCCAGTCCTTTGATTCTGAAAACGTCTGATATGAAAAACTGTGAACCAAAGGATCTAACCTGGTTTAGTGCACATGCCTTCTGTAGAGATGGACACTCTAGTCCAGTTAACTATATGAAGGGTTCTGGAGGACTTCTCACACCCTGTTCCCACTATCATATCCGCCATATGTTCAGTAGACATCTTTGGGTAAATCACACACACTCTCAGCCATTGTTTTCTTTGTAGCAGAATTAATAGAATAGTTTAGAAGTTTTTTAAAGAATGAAAAATATTTTCCAAATCAGATAATTTAGAAACAGTATGAACAACCATAGGTTCTTTTGGTTGGAACTATAACAGTTTTCCATACATCTAGTGGACATCAGCACTGTTGAAAACCATCCGGTTCTACACAGAATCTGATGTTGTACGAAGATTTAGGGGAGCAAATTTCCAACTGCCAGGCTGTAAAGAAACTAGATGGGAAACCGATAATCATGGCATAGAAAGACTACTGAGGAGTTATTGCCCAGATTTCCAGAGTCAAGAGGGAACATAGTATTTATGTACCCTTCCTGTCTTTTTTTAAAAAAGCAACAAAGAGGTAATGCAATGCAATGGTTTATATACATCAATCAAAATAATATATCATGCAAAAGCATCACGATGCACAAGCATCTAAACAAAGAAATAATGAGGTGTAAACCTCTCACTCTATACAAGAATGCAGACCGTAGCGTGGTTCACAGTTCCCCCGTTTCTGATATTAATAAAGTAAAGCACACAGTGTTGGGAAATCCCAGTACTGAAAACCATCAACTATATGGTTGTAGGACAAAAATAAGTCCCAACAGAACGTAAACAAACCCCCCGAGTGACTTATGGCTGCAAAGCCGCCGAACCCAGAACTCCGGGCAGGGACGTAGTAAACAAAGCGTCAGGCGGGACGTGACTCCGCCCACCCAAAGGAGGGGGCAAGGAGGGAGATGCTCCGTGAACAGGGATGCTAGTGAGCGTTGCAAAACGGTCCAGGCAAATGCGGCGTGGAGAGGTCCCCAAACATAAAATAAACCCCACGATGGTTAAGGCGTCTCGTCAACGAAATGAAGTACTGAGATCTTTCTCGTTTCGGGTGCTTCCTCAGGACGATTCGCGACCGGGAAAAGTACACAACTATATGGAACAAACACAACATAAGTCCCCCATAGGCATAGAGGGGTTGATGGGCAGGGTAGGAGAATGAGCTTACCAAGTGTTGTCTTCAGAAGTCCCCCTAATGGGAGCAAACCGCTGATGCGGTGGAAAATAACAGGCCAAATGGCTGGTGATGACCGAAGATCCGGTCCAGGTTAAGGCCTAATCGAAGGCTATATCCTAAAAGGCAGGAGGGGCACAGCTGAGGCCAATGCGGAGGAGTCTTGATGCAGTAAGTTAGTTTAATAGGGCATTTAAACTGACAGGCTCGTTTAATCCATGGGGTTGCTCACAAGCACATTGTACAATGTGTTTTAGTTCGGTCTTGAGTAAGGTAGATTGCAGGTCAGTGTGGGGTGACATCTCCACTTTTCTAATCCTACGAACTTGAAATCCGGAATGGATTTGTGTACTTCTTTGAAGTGTCTATAAAGTACACATCTTCATTGCCAGAAAGAATTTTCAATCTGTGTTCCCTAATCCTTGCCCTCAGCTGGCGTTTGGTAACCCCAACATAAATCAAGGGGCACGAGCAATACATGAGGTACACACATTTTTCAGTGGCACACGTACAGAATTGATGGAGTTTGATAAACCTAGATGTGCCAGGAATTTGAATCTGCTTCAACAGGCTCACAAAGTCACAACAGATGCAGTGCCCACATTTGAAAAGTCCCAGCTTGAAAACTACTTGTAGTTTTTTTCTTGGCACCCAAATCTGAATGGGTGAGCCAGTCCCCAATGTTGGTGGTACGTTTATAAGCTGGCATTGGTGGTTTCTCCAATCCTGCAACATCGGCAATAAGTGGCCAGTGTCGTTTGACCACATTGAGGATTTTTTTTACTGGGAGTGTACTTGAGAGGCCAGATTAGCCTGTCTGGTGTGGTCTTGTCCTTATACTTGAGGAGATCGTCTCGTGGTATGTCATCTGCTTTGTGTTTGGCACAAACGATTAGATCCAGAGGGTATCCTCTCTTTCTAAAGTTTTCCATCAATGTGGTAGCTTGTGTCTCGTAGTCCCTGTGGGTGGTGGAATTTCATTTAATCCTGATTAGTTGTGAATAAGGAAGATTATTCTTTAATGGTGATGGTGGCAACTCCCATAATGCAGCAGAGAATTCTTTGCAATAGGTTTCGTGAATGATTTCACTCCCAAACCATCATCACTCTTGAAGATGGTCAAATCAAGGAAATTCACTTCTTTATTATTATATACAGTGGTAAATTTAATGTTGGGATGCCAGGTGTCTAGCCACTGGTCACAGTCTATGTGGCGTGTGTCGGGTTTAAGGAGGAGCAGGACATCATCGATGTATCTCCACCAGTGCAAGACTTTGGCGGCGGTTGTTCTGGATGATGTCTGGGAATGAAGATGTAGGTCCTCCAGTGACCTCACAAATAAGTTCGCAATGGTGGTTTTTCAAAAATATCTCCAACATTGTACATTATGGTGAGAGCATGGGTTATATAGACCCCAAATTAGCCAAGTACCTTATTAAAGAGAATCCTAGGGTACCGGTATTCTACCATCTTCCGAAGACCCATAAGGACTCTTTTCCGGTGCCGGGCAGACCAATTGTCTCGGCTAGGGAGAGTATTTTGGAACCATTAGCCAAATACCTCGACTACATCCTTCAACCATTTGTGCGGTCCATGCCCTCATATATCAAAGATACGACGGATCTGATCACTAAAATAGAACATATCAAACTCCCTGTGGGCACCATTTTGGCAACCTCAGATATCACCTCGCTCTATACGAATATCCCACTGGAAGAATCCAGAGCTATCATAGAGAGCATTCTCAATAGCAGAACCAAACCTCTCTCACCCCCCACCAGCTTCCTCCTTGACCTATATGACTGCATTACGGAATACAACTATTTTAGATTTGATCAACAGTTCTACATCCAAAAGGGGTGTGGCCATGGGGTCCCCAGCCGCACCCACCATTGCGAACTTATTTGTGAGGTCACTGGAGGACCTACATCTTCATTCCCAGACATCATCCGGAACAACCGCCGCCATAGTCTTGCACTGGTGGAGATACATCGATGCTGTCGGGCTCCTCCTTAAACCCGACACACGCCACATAGACTGTGACCAGTGGCTAGACACCTGGCATCCCAACATTAAATTTACCACTGTATATAATAATAAAGAAGTGAATTTCCTTGATTTGACCATCTTCAAGAGTGATGATGGTTTGGGAGTGAAATCATTCACGAAACCTATTGCAAAGAATTCTCTGCTGCATTATGGGAGTTGCCACCCATCACCATTAAAGAATAATTTTCCTTATTCACAACTAATCAGGATTAAACAAAATTCCACCACCCACAGGGACTACGAGACACAAGCTACCACATTGATGGAAAACTTTAGAAAGAGAGGATACCCTCTGGATCTAATCGTTCGTGCCAAACACAAAGCAGATGACATACCACGAGACGATCTCCTCAAGTATAAGGACAAGACCACACCAGACAGGCTAATCTGGCCTCTCAAGTACACTCCCCAGAGCAAAAAATCCTCAATGTGGTCAAACGACACTGGCCACTTATTGCCGATGTTGCAGGATTGGAGAAACCACCAATGCCAGCTTATAAACGTACCACCAACATTGGGGACTGGCTCACCCATTCAGATTTGGGTGCCAAGAAAAAAACTACAAGTAGTTTTCAAGCTGGGACTTTCAAATGTGGGCACTGCATCTGTTGTGACTTTGTGAGCCCGTTGAAGCAGATTCAAATTCCTGGCACATCTAGGTTTATCAAACTCCATCAATTCTGTACGTGTGCCACTGAAAAATGTGTGTACCTCATGTATTGCTCGTGCCCCTTGATTTATGTTGGGGTTACCAAACGCCAGCTGAGGGCAAGGATTAGGGAACACAGATTGAAAATTCTTTCTGGCAATGAAGATGTGTACTTATATAGACACTTCAAAGAAGTACAAAACTCCAGTCCGGATTTCAAGTTCGTAGGATTAGAAAAAGTGGAGATGTCACCCCACACTGACCTGCAATCTACCTTACTCAAGACCGAACTAAAACACATTGTACAATGTGCTTGTGAGCAACCCCATGGATTAAACGAGCCTGTCAGTTTAAATGCCCTATTAAACTAACTTACTGCATCAAGACTCCTCCGCATTGGCCTCAGCTGTGCCTCTCCTGCCTTTTAGGATATAGCCTTCGATTAGGCCTTAACCTGGACCGGATCTTCGGTCATCACCAGCCATTTGGCCTGTTATTTTCCACCGCATCAGCGGTTTGCTCCCATTGGTTGATGGTTTTCAGTACTGGGATTTCCCAACACTGTGTGCTTTACTTTATTAATATCAGAAACGGGGAACTGTGAACCACGCTACGGTCTGCATTCTTGTATAGAGTGAGAGGTTTACACCTCATTATTTCTTTGTTTAGATGCTTGTGCATCGTGATGCTTTTGCATGATATATTATTTTGATTGATGTATATAAACCATTGCATTGCATTACCTCTTTGTTGCTTTTTTGATACTGACTGTTAGAGGGCTTGACTGTATTATACACTGATTTAATATACCCTTCCTGTCTTCCCCTACTTCTGAAAAAATCTGGATTTGGGAGATATACTTCTTTGATTAACAAAATAGTTTTCTATGTCAACGTTTTGACAGATATTACTAAAATTTGGCAAGGATTATCATAAACCCCAAAGCCCTGATATAGTCTACCCACCTTATGGAAAAGGAGTCATCTTCCAGGGTTCTCCTTTGGAGGGAATACTTGCAAGGTGGGACTGGGCTGCATGACCGAAAGCTCTCAACTTGCTCTTGGCTGGATGTATGGCTTAAATTGGACCAAGACTGTGAAACAAGAGAAGTCTGTTTAACCAAAAGAATACGCCAACATGGTGACCCATCTATTTTGGCTAGCCTTCGAACTGGGTTAATGTACCTGGATGTTTTTAACGTTGGTTTTTACTGTTTTTAGTGTGAATTGTGTTATTCTATTTGGGAGCCTTTGGGAGTGACGGTGTATAAAATTGAATAATAATATACTGTATAAATAAATAGTGCAGTTTAGAGTTATAAACAAGGCTTTTGTTCCCTGGTTTCTCTTGCTCCAAAAGGGAGACCTAGGTAGACACGCCTCTTGGCTTTCACAGGAAGTGGAAGGGAGAAGTGAGATGAACGTATTAAGGCTTGTAGAAAGGGCTCCGATTCATATACCTCAGACATGCTTGAGAGTCCATCCTGTTTGTCTTCCTCCTGAGGACAAATGGCATGCATGCGCACCAAACGCTGTTTTATCTTCAGACAAGGCTTCCTGGGTTCAGAGCTGGAGGATCCATTCCACTGAACCTGCTGATCCAGAGAGAAAAGCTAGAGGAGAGCGGTAGAGGCTGCTTGCAAAGAAGTATAATGGGAAACAACTCTATGGAGCTTATCACATGTGGTAGGCAAATCATAATTACAACAGGATAACAGTGGGAAGTGATGGGTCTCCAAATACTTATTGATGCTATGAAAAGTCTTAATGAGTATTCTATTCTTTTTTAAAGCCCAGCATTCAGTTCAATGTATAGTCCAAAATTGGGCTTTTGTGGAATAGAATAAGGATCTGGAGGTTAAATATTGTTAATCCATAGGGACTTGACCTCAACCAAATCTCACCATCAGAGCTGAGCCACTTGGGCCCACCTGCTTCCGGAGTTCACAGATCTCATCGGTGAGCTCAAAAACTCTGCGGCGGAGTGAATCTTTCTCTAGGAGGCTTTGGGAAATTTCCATCTGAGCTGTGTCTCGGGCGCTATAGGCCTAGGGTAAGAGGATAGATATGAGATCAACAACATGGGCTTTAAAATGAAAACAAGCCAGTAGAAACTATTCTGTAACAATAATGCTTCAAAGACCAGTACTGAATGGACAAAGAGATCTCGTATCTCACTGTGATTGAAAGGCTCTTGTGAGTAATTTCCCACAAAGCCCAGAGCATTATTGTAAAGTAGAGGAATATTCAGCAGAAAATATCATTGCAGCCACCACAGTCCTTATCAAGTAGAAAAACATGAATCCTGGGGAAAACTTGAGGGAACTGCATTGAGTCCTGCCCAAAAAAGTATAAAACTACAGTAAGTTTTTAAAAAATCAGTTGGGTCAACTTCTGCTAATTACCTTTGAATAGTACAGATAATGTCAGCTACCAAAATAAATTTGGCAGCTGGTTAGATTAGAAATCTTGTCACAACTGATGATTACATTTTAAATCTCAAGATTTTCTGTGCCTTGAATTTACAATAAACAACAAGTGATGAATCCTACTATTTAATATTATGTGATAATTAGGAATTGTCATGGGATTTCTGAAACTGATACAATGTTCTGCAGTTTTAGGTTCCTGTTAAATGGGCCATCTTCTCCCTTATTTTGACAGCCTTCCTCTCCACAGACTACTCAGCTCCCTCTTTGTTGGTCAGATCTCCAACCCAGATACCTGATCTCTCTCTTTCTGCAGGTCAGCCACTTGTGCCTGGAGGGCACTGATTTTCTCCTTGTAGATCTCACAGTCCACCTTCATCCTCTGGCATTCTATCAAAGTGTGTTCTTTTTCTTCCCAGCACTGTTTAGAGATGCATAAATAGCAAGATAATTGTCTCTAATAATTATATCACATATTTATCCTTAATGCTGAAAGCTTATATCAGATACATGAGCTTAGCAACCTTCAAAATAGCAGTATAAAATGGGATTTTAGGTACACGTGACAGTAGGGCCAGCCAAAGATATTTCACTGCTTGAGCAAGATGACACTCTCTTGGCCATTCTCCCTTGCCAGACAGGCACTTGAATCATACATTAGCATGGGTGATGGGACAGACACCTCTGTTTTCCTGAAAGTAGCAGTCAATCTTATCTTGGAAGACACAACTATATTTCAGGGTATGAAGATACCTGAGTTAACAGCTTCACTTTACCTAATGATAGGGCTTGCATATATTCCAGACTGATTTCGGGGAATTGAACTACTGTGACATTTTGACAGATTCATTGCTGATATTAGTTTTGCAGTATTCTGATGTACATCTCAGGCCCCCTACTGCAATAACTATGAGCCAACAACTATGGAATATCAATCTTGCATTAGTTGCATCAAATAAACTGGAGTCGCTAACTGCCCCCCACCCCACCCCATCCCACTGCTCTGAAAGCACAGAGGAATTGGTCTTCATTCTGTTCTTCTGATTACAAAAGGATTTGCTGAAATCAGAGTGGCAACAAACACACTGCCTTCTGCTGGGTTAGGATGTAAAGGCTGTGACTGCAAGAAGACTTGACAATTTGGAGCTGTCTCTTGGTCTGCAACTGTGTGAGTAGATTCTTGATTAAATACACTAGGAAGAATAGGAGATTTTGGAAGTGCATTAACTTAACCTACAAAAGGGAGCCCCCAGTGGTGCAGTGGGTTAAACCTTGTGCTGGCAGGACTGAAGACCAATCTGGGGAGAGCATGGATGAGCTCCCTCTGTCAGCTCCATCTCCCCATGCTGGGACATGAGAAAAGCTTCCCACAAGGATTGTAAAACATCAAAACATCTGGTGTCCCCAGCGCAATGTCCTTGCAGACGGCCAATTTTCTCAGACCGGAAGCTACTTGCAGTTTCTCAAGTCACTCCTGACACAAAAAACAAACAAACAAAAACTACAAAAGCATCTTCTGTTTGTGCACACTGAAATTCACATCCCTCATAACCAACATAGCTAAAGATGCAGTATTTTGAGAGCTAAAGTCTAAAATATTTGAAAGGCTGCAGTTGCCCCATCTCCAACTTAAATGATGGAACAGAAACCTTCTGCCTTACGTCTTGAGCAAAGACAACCACGATTTTGCCTAGCGTGACTCTCTCACCTTCTTGCGCTGATTCTCAGCCAGGACGGCCTGCTCCCTTAGAGAATGGATACGATTCAGTAGTTCTTGTTTGCCTTCTAGAGCATCATCCAGGTTCTGCTCTAAAATGTCCTTCTGCACCTAGACAAGGGAAACATGCTGATTTGACAAGCTGCTTTCCATCCCAACCTCATCACTCCTGCCTAGGAAGGAATGGGCGTTTGTGGAACATGTAGATATGTCAGACACATGAAGATTAGCCTCCTCCATTAGCTACAAACAGTGAAAAGAAGTTATTGGAACTGGGTGATGCAAATCTACTTTTAATTTTTGCTGAAATCAGCCACAACCATCGTTCACAATGGTAAATTATGAGAATGCCTCTGGCTTAAGTTTGCAGAAAGCTATCTCTGTATGAGCACGTTTCTACCTCGGATCTATATTGCAGAAATAGACAACTGCTGCAGGTATAGGGGTCTATTCCAATCTATAGAAAGCTACAATCCCACCTCTTCTTTTAAATTATTTTTAATCATACCTAGAAGTCAGGGTAAATCTACCTCTGTTTATGACTCTTTTTTTTGGTGGGGGAGGATGTGACCAAAACTATTGCTGCTAGATGACTCCAGGAACAGCACATGTCAGGTTGTCACTTTGAAGGATAATTTTTGGCCCAAAACTTCGGGAGTGTGCATAGGTCACATGATCCTTAAGTTGTATTTCCCCATCCTTTCTATCCTTGTTCTTACACCAACCAGTCTGTCCTGGCATTTTCCAATTAATTTTCCGGACTGTAGTTTGGGGAGGTTGGTAACAAATATCAGTTAGAGATCCATAATCCGCCTTCATGAACTATAGTTCTTATGATTACCTGGAGCACTTCAATGAATATGGATTCAATTTTGAATTGCAGCTAGACTCTGTGCTTAGACATAAGTTTGGAATATTTTTTTTACCACACTGAAGGTCTCCAGCTCCACAAGAGACTTGAGGTGGGAATTTTCTTCTTTCAGCATCAGAAGCTCATCTTCCAAGGCAGTCTTCGGGGGTCTCTCCCTTTCACAGTAGGATGACACCTGGGCTCGCTGCAGTTCCTGCTTCATCAGGTAGAGCTGAAATTCACAGAAGCAGGCAAAGAGGAAATGAATTAGTGGTAGAGATTAGAGCAGGGGTGGGCAATTACCGGCCCTCCAGGTGTTTTGGACTTCAACTCCCAGAAATCCTAACAGCTGGTAAACTGGCTAGGATTTCTGGGAGTTGAAGTCCAAAACACCTGGAGGGCCGGTAATTGCCCACCCCTGGATTAGAGGCACTGCAGAACATTTGCAAAACAGTTTGTCACACTCACTATGGCACGGGGAACTTTCTCAGTCAGAGTAAGCAACTGTCCACCATTAGAATATATGTTTCTTATATTGTCCGAAGGCATACACCTCTATGTCCCACCTCAAAAGCTGAGATCATCCGGGGAGGCCCTGCTCTCGCTCCCGACAACAGCTCAAATGCACCTGGCGGGGATGAGGGACAGGGCCTTCTCGGCGGTGGCTCCCCGCCTATGGAACACACTCCCAACTGACATAAGATCGATCTCTTCTCTCCTAACTTTCCGGAAGAAAATAAAGGCATGGCTCTGGGACCAGGCGTTTGGTCAATAGATGTAAGCAGCACCTTAAAGGGATGAACTAGATTGACGTTAAGACTGACGAGGCTGGTTTTTGTTTTTAATTGATGATTTTATCTGATTCTAATTATGATGTTTTATGATGTTATGTATATGTTGTGATTTTATTGTAATTGTTGAAATTGCCTCTAAATGGGGCTCCATGTAAGCTGCCCTGAGTTCCCCTTCGGAAGTTGAAAAGGACGGGATAAAAATGCAGTAAATAAATAAATCTCACCTGGACAACATAGCCACCAGCAAAGACTTATGAATACAGAAATATCATCTAACACTATTAAACTCTTAAAAAGAAGCTGAGCCAAAATAGCCAGAAACAAGACAGTAGCATTAGTATGTTCAGGAAAGCACTGAGATATGCAGAAGCAAGTGAAGAGAACTAAACAACTTAATAGGCATGAATGTGCATATAGTCAGCTGAAAAAATATAAAAGGAAAAGTGTGAAAGTTATGTGTATTTATTTATTTATTTATTTATTTATTTATTTGTTCCATCTTGTATTCCGCCCCTCCCTGCAGGCAGGGGTACGCTGTCCTTGACCATTTATGAATCCCGGAGGAGATCATAGCTGACTAACAGAACCAGGAACAGGAGCTCTCCTGCTAAGATATGAGGATGCACTCCAACACTTCACTGTAAATTCTACATCTAAGCACAAGCTGTGAGTTATCTATACTCCAAACCATTGAGTGTTTTTAAGAGCGAGCCGGGGGTGCTGTGTTTTGCGTAAATGATTAGTTTTTTAAATGGTTCTTTAGGCTCCTATAGTCTTCGATTTTAGTATTTATATGCTTTTGGTTTTAACCTGCACATTATTTGCTATTTTTTTCCCTGTTAACTGCTTTGAGCCACCTCTGAGGAAAAAACATTTGCTGTGTTTTCATCAAATGGGATGATGGTGGTGGTAATAATAATAACAATAACAATGATGGTGATGATGATAATAATAATTGTGCAACAGCAGTGACAAAGCCAACAACACCACAGGAAGAGAAAAAAGTGGGCTATTTTCCAGGCTCTAATAGCCCACTTAAACTGCAAGCATGTAAAAGTTTATAAGAGTAATAACGAGCAAGAAACTATGGAAATGTCAACAAAAAAGATCAGAACTGATGGCAGACAGTCACCGCCATCACAAGACTAGTTGACTTCCATTTACTTATCATACCTCTTCCTGCAGGCTCTGGCATCGAGTGATGGCCAGGTCCTTCTCTTGCAGGGCACTGCTATAGCGTAAAGAGAGGCCATAAAGTTCATCCTTCAGCTTGAGGGCCTCATGGAAGTGTGCACTGAGCTCCCGCTTCATGCGGTTACACTCAGCCTCAATGCCCTGCAGGCTCTCTGCTCGGGCTTCCAGCTGGGAGGTGCTCTCCTTCAGTTTGCGACAGTGGTGGAGCAGGGACACTTTCTGCCGCTTTTCCTGGCTCAGCTCCTCCTGGAGGCTGCTCACCGCTTTGGCCAAGCATTCTGTCAGCTGGGAGCTCTCAATCAGGTCTGGGAAAAGGGAAAGAACATGTAGACCTTAGTCCAGCTCCAGGACCTGATTCCTCTATCTCAGCTAGAAGAATTCTAACAAGACCACAAGGTAACAAATAGATCGTTATTTATTCCATCTTTGCAGGCAGGAAGGTATCTCAGGGGAGGTAATTAGGGACCTGCTAATGTATAGAAGAGACTTACAACTTTGAGGTGGAAGATATTCTATGCACTTGCCAATGCTATCCAGAAGGATGCATTATCTAGAGATGGGTTCAGCCCAGGGGTGGAAATGCTCACCACTGAAATGGTTGTGATCAATGGAAGGCTCCAAGCCAGTGATGAGGACGAAAATATCCGGGTTGTGGAGTTTCAGGCTTTCCAGGAAAGCAAGGGCTCCATTTTTTCCACGGGATTTCAAGAGATCCAGCATGTGACCTGGAAATGAGCAAGGTAAAAAATAATTTAAGAGGACTGAGGAGCCTCACATTAGAGAAGCCTTATGGTTCATCCTGCACAGAGAGAAACATACTTTATTTTTCTTACAAGGGACACAATGACAATTAAAATGTCTCGGTCAATGGCTAGCTTTCCTTTCCCATGTTTCACCTTTGTTACTAGCAGAGCCCATCCTGTGATTGGAAGCTAAACTGACCCCACTAGAAAGTTAGTATGCTGTGCTGTCTGTCTGTGATTGAGGATCTCTGTGAACCTGATGACACAGATGGGTTTATAGGACTTTCCCTTCCCAAGTAATCCTAAAAAAGAAGAGCAATGGGGAAATACTTGTTTATCCCAGAAGTCGGTAGTTTGTCACACCCAGGTTGCTCACCCACTCTCATGGCACTGTTTGTGAACTGAGGGTTGTGGAGCACCTCCTCCTCATCCAGTTGACCAAACACCTTGGCTTGGCGCAAGTATGGGGTAAGCCGGCTTGGCGACACAACGCGCACAATTCTGTAGCGATGGCTGTCCACCATCTCCCACAGACGCTCCTCATCCATGTCACGTAGCTCTTGGTCTACCAGATTGGGGACATCTGCTCCTGCATCTGCCATTGTGGGAACCTAAAAGGACGAGACGTTTGTACTTTTTGGAAGGATAGAAATCAAAAGTATTTTAAGGCAACCTTCCCTGCACCAACTGTCTCCAGGTGTTTTGGTCTAAAAATTCCAGCCAGTCCAGCTAATTTTATTTATTGGATGTATATCCCGCCTTTCTCCCAAACTGAAAAGCTACTTTGGTCTGGCCAATGACATGAAAAGAAGGGAGATGTAGGACAAAATGGAGAGCACCAGGCTAGGGACTTGAATAAGTGGTTTGAGAGTTACATTACGACTGTGGAAAGGGCCAATTCCCCTTCAGCTGTGGAAACCCACTGGGTGACCTTGAGTGAGTCATACACTCTCAGCTCTAGAAAACACCCTGATTATTTTGCCATAAATCAGAAACAACTTGAAGGCACACAACAAGTTAGGAAAAGCTACTGTGTTATGTAAAATTTCATTAACTACTGTTTTGTTTCAAACTAATACATAGTCAGATTCCAGCACTGCACAAAAATTTTTTTTAATTGTTAAGTGACAGTCCTCTGCAACTTAATCCAAAATACCAGTAACACTACACATTGATTTTAGTAGCTACAAATTAGCCCCAGAAGTACTGTCTGTATTCAGAGTTGTGTCCAGTTTGCCATTTTGCACAAACACAACAAACCCTCAAAGTCTGATAATGCATACAGAATACAGCACTCGAGTAATTGCTCTTTTTCTTTCTTTCTAGAATAAAACTAGAGAATCTGAAAAGTGAGTAATGCTCTTTTTCCATAAATAAAGGGACCGAAAGATTATACAAAGACTGTAGATAGTTGGTTTTTTAAAAAAAGAAATGCTGAAATGATTTCAAAGGCTTCTTATAGATTTTCAAGGGTCATAATATAGGTGTGCAGAATAATGAACAAAACATTCAGGCAGTTTGGGGTATTGCAGGATGATGAGATTGCAGAAGATATAATCACAGAAATTTCCATTGGCAAAAAATGGAAAGAAATACTATGGGAGCTGGCCCTGATAGAAAAACTAAGCAGCAATTGAACATAAAAAACAAATACAGGTACCTTAGACCACTAGGATCAGATATTGTATTCACCCTCTGCCAATGCAAAAAAAAATCTGTGGAGAGAATTAATAGAATAAATATAAGGAAAAGCAAATGCACATACATTACCTATTAATGTATGTGCATTAATATTAGAGTATTAGGATGACACACCTAAGTATTAAATAAGTTGCTTCTGGTTGCTTCTGTATTTTAAAAAAGTTGTGTTTTTAAAATGCATTGCAACTGTACACTTGGTTTGCTTCTGATACGATAAATAGATAATTAAATAAGTCAACATGCCTGTTGGGCTTTCAACATTACCCTCTGATGAATGATGAATAAAAATATGTCTTAAAAACATATCTTTAAAAATCCGTCTTAACAATATCTTAAAAAGAGACACAGTTAAGCAGTGATTAAGGAGTCAGTGGGTCAGGAGGCTGAATTAAAGTCTCCAATTGACAATTATTTAGTGCCCTGCAATGTTTTGTTCTGCCCCATGAAGTACAGAAATAGAATACACTGTTCTGGATGGTCTGATGCTTTTCCTCATTCAGAGGATACTCATTGCATCAATGGAATTTACACCTAGTGGGTCTATCTTAACTGGAACAAATCATTGGATTTGGGCCAATGTATTTAACCTTTTCTTAGAGGTTCTCTCAGCAGAGGGGCCTGACCTTGCCTTCCCCACCCACTGGATTTCTGTGACTGAGAACTGTTTTCAAACCTGGTGTCCTAATGTGCCAGTCCAACACTCAAACCAATGTGCCATGCTGACTTGGTCTGCACCAGTGGTTCTCAACCTTTTTTTTTGACCAGGGACCATTCTCCTACATTAGTACCAAAAGGGTTATGAATCAGTTTTTAGTCAACTTTAGATTCAGTTTGGTTATTTGGGGTGCTGATTAAGAAAATTGCATTGGATAGACCACATCAACTCTAGTTTCTGATACAGAGCATATGTCATCCAGTAGTTGCCATCTGCTCACCCACAGAAAATCATATTTAATAGAGTTCACAGAATAAAGTACAACTGGCTGAAGAATCATGTCAATATAAGTTTCTATTGTATGCTGAGAAATGTTTAACCAATCTGGGAAAATTATAATTTTGAGGGAGAAAAGCCGAGGAGAATCTGAGGTACTGGACCATCAAGTTTGGGTTGAGATGGGGCTTACATCTCCCTACAACTAGGCTGGTAGGCTCTCTTTTTTTTGTCGTGTCAGGAGCGACTTGAGAAACTGCAAGTTGCTTCTGGTGTGAGAGAATTGCCCATCTGCAAGGACGTTGCCCAGGGGACGCCTGGATGTTTTGATGTGTTACCATCCTAATGGGAGGCTCCTCTCATGTCCCTGAATGAAGATTTGAACCTGCGACCTGTCGGCCTTCAGTCCTGCCAGCACAGGGGTTTAACCCACTGCGCCACCAGGGGCTGGTAGGCTGAGATTAAACAATCTGGCAAAACTGTAGCACCAATATCTCTGTATCATTGACCATTCATGGGAATTGACATTAAGAAGGGTACTAAAAGATCAAATACTAAGAAATATTAAAGAAACCATTTTAATGAAGCATTCCCTGAAATAATAAAATGTGACTAAAATATATTGTATGCATACCTACTTTGAAGTGAATTACACTGAACACATTAAGGGTTTCTCTAAGTAGATATTGCACTTGTAGGAGTCTTCATATCTAGGGATGTCTCTGTGATAATGGATGAGAAAAGTAATGTGCACTGTTTCTAATGTATCTGTAAATACACAAAAATGAATCGCAAGTCAGTCTGTTAATGTTTGGTGGTCCCCTCCCCCCTCCACTGAAAAATCAATTATTTTCATCTGCCTGGACACAGATAAAAACTATCACATTTTAAATTGCCTTGATTTACTGAATCAAATCAAATTAAATCCATTCCATTACCATTTGTTGCAAACTGCAAATACCAACAAATGATGCCAATACTTTTGCACAGGAGAATAAGCCTCCTGTTCCATTAATGGTTTATTTATTTATTAGGTAGAGATAGATAGATGATCTATAGGTAAATAGATACACATACATCCAAAAAAGAAAAGTCAAGAACTAAAAATGTGATCTTCTTCATAAAAAGTGCCCCACTGAGCCATGTCCACTGCCCTAAGAGGTTAATGTATAGAGCACAGAGGTAGACAGGTACGTAACATTCAGAAGAGGAAGAGGAAGAAGAATACATTTTATTTCTTACCCATCTCTTCTGATGGCTTGAGGCAGGATACAACAAATTCAAAAACAAATGAACATAAAAATACAAGAAATTACATAGGTAAACACACACACACAAACTTATACCAAACAAAGGTACAGAATTGACATATAGTAGTATTAGAAGGCAAATCACACATGATTGCAAGTTGACTGGGTAGGCCTCCCAGAAAACATAAGTCGTCAATTGCATTTCAAATTCTGGCACCTTATTTAGCTGTCAGATCTCTTCTGGCAGGTCATTCCAAAGTCATGTGACAGCCGATGAAAAGATCTTATGGGTGACAGTCACCAGTCAGGTTCTGGCTGATTGGAGTAAGTGTCCAACAAGTGTCCTCAGTGTCCTAAAGGGCGATTGTGCAGGAGAAGATGTGACCACCATATCCGCATTGAATATGTTTGAACACACACTGTGTATAGCGTTTGGCATCTGGTATTTGTTAGCCATCTCCTACCAAGTACTAATCACTGATAAACAGAGTCAGCCCTTATTAGTACTTGCACAGAGACTGCCAACAAATACCAGATGCCATAGAACAAGGGTTTCCAGCTCATTTTTACCAAGGGCCACATAAGTCTTATTGTTGCCTTCAAAGGGCCAGTAGTAATTGTAAGACTGTATAAACTTAATTATGTTGCTCTGGCACTGAAAGCTTCATGGGCTACATAAAATGATATGGTGAGCCAAATTCAACTCATGCGCCTTATATTTGACCTGTGTGCCATGGACATTACAGTGAGCCCTTAGTTTCCCCCCAGATTTGATTCCAGGGCCCTCTATGGATACAAAAAGTGACAGATGCTCAAGTGCCATTATGTACAATGTAGTAATATGGGTGTCCAGTATATGAAATGTCAAAATCTAGATTTGCTTTTTGGATTATTTTTTTTTCAAGCTGTGGGTGGTTAGATCTGTAGATACTGAAACCATGGCTATAGAGAGCTAACTGTAATATAGAGTAAGAAAATGGCAAACTACTTCTGAGTCTTCCTTGCCTAAGAAAACCCTATGAAATTTATGGGATCACCATCAATTGATAGGCAACTTGAAGGGTCACACAACCAGATATGTGTGCCTGCCTTCATCCAAATTTTCCAATAGAATGTATAATTGGGACTGTTGAGTTTCTCCATAACATGTAGCCTGGTCCACAGTTTCATATATTGTCAAATAGGAATGTGACAGCCGGAAAATAAGAAAACACTTGAATAGTTTCCAAGACAGGACAGAAATGCATATTAAATGTGATGAAAGAGATGTGAACTACTCGTATACAACTAAGATGTTCCAGTTCAGGGGAAAGAAGGAAAAAAGAGAATAACAATTGGAGATTCTAGTCACAGCACAAAAAGGCAGAAATTGCAGAAGGAGCTCTTTCCCTTTCATGGCACCCCATGTCTGTTGCCCAAAATGGTTGCCTCCCTCTGCTTAATGGTATGGACAGTTCTGCTCTTTCACTACTCACTATTGTGACTAGTAAAAGTGGGGAATTGGTCAGGTAACAGCAATGATAAAATCCAGGAGTCATATCTGACACTTCGTCTAGGATATGATTTTTAGGTTGCTAGAAAACCAGTGTGTTCTGGATCTTGAACTAAGATTCTGGGAGACCTGGGTTCAAATCCCTGCTCAACCATGGAAGCCTATTGGGTGACATTGAATAAGTCACACCCTCCCTGCTTCAGAGAAAGGCAATAGCACCCCCCCCCCAAAAAACCCCATGGTTGGCATGCCTTAGAGTTGGCATAAATCAGAAGTGATCTGAAGGCTCACAATGATCTCCAAATTCCCAGTATTCCTACCCAACATAACCAATGGTGAAAAATCCTGAGAACTGCAGACTAATATCTGTAAATTCACCCTTTATTTAGTCTCTGGGTTTTTTTCTGCCAATTTGCCATCAACTCTGTGCTTGAAGACCAGACAGATTGCTTCAAGATACTGAACAATTCATTTTCCCTTCACCTCTTTCACCCAAGGTGTTCTATAAATATTGTAAGGGTCAGAAATACATTAACTGTAGTTCTAAGTAACAGCCTTTCTTTCCTTCATGCCAACACATTTGAAGGAAAAGTTGAAAGCAAAAGCAGAAATCCTGTTTGGTCTTACCTGATCCTGCCGATCAACAATGATGAATGTTGTTATGGGCAGCTGCATGTCTGGGAGGGAGGGAGAGAAAGAATGATTTTAAGAGCAGCAGGCAAACAGGTTTTTCAAGCAAGCCAGCTCTACTTGCCATGGAGATTTGAAGTTTCCAACAGCAGTTCCTCATGGGCATAGTGCCAGGCTAAAAGACACATTAAACCACTGGAGGTGCAGGGCAAGGTTGCAGCACAGTCAGGCTTCAGCACCCAGAGAGTGACTTCCGCTCACCTTTTGCTACAGAAGAGAAAGAGATATGCATCTGGATTAGGGGGTGGAAAGGCAAAACCCATGCAGATCTAAAGCGATGCCGTTGCTTCGATCCAGATCTTGGGAACTTACCCTCTTTTTTGGACTAAATCTCCTAAACTGGCTATAGGGAATTCTATAAGTTTTTTTTTTAAAAAGGCATTTTCCTTTCTGTGACCTTTGAACAGTTATTGTTGTCTTACTTTGGTTTCACGTTTGTGAATGGAACAAAGGGATATTAACTGTAATGGCTATTTTTTTTGGTAATAATACACAGTGATACACCCGAGTTTCCTTGGAAACAATATCTATAGAAAGCAGTGGTACTATATCACATGCCTATTTTTATTATATTAATATCTGGGTTTTCAGCCAGGTTTGAAATGATCAGCCATCAAGGGTACTCTATTAGTATATGATGAGAGCAAAGATGGGAAGACAGTCTGTACTCATTTCTTGGCCAGTAGAGTGAAACTATAGATAAAAATGAGGAATGAGAAATAATAGTGATGACATTGGTAACATAATTTAAATCAGGATGTTTTAATATAACTATTTAGTATAGCTTCCAAGAGAAACAAAAAGGCATCAAAATATTTCTAGTTTCATCACAAGAATGCAATCTGTTCTATTTTGGCTTAGCTAACCTATTCTACACAGACAACAGACTTTGCTTCTGTAATGCTCACTTGTTTGGACAAGCCTCAAGCAGCCTTTCCCAACCTGGTACTCCTCAGTTGTTTTATCTACAGCATTCAATCAAAACAACTCCTGTACTGCTGGGATGGCAGAGTTCGAAGTTCAACATTACTTGAGGGCACCAGGTTGTAGAAGGCCATCTTTAAACGCAGAAATGGATAACTAAGCAGACAGTCAAATTGTTACATATTCCAACAACCTGCTTATCTGAAAGCGACCCCATGGTGAGGCTTTTGTCAGAGCAGAAACATGTCTAGGGTTATGCCATATGTGTTCCTTAAGTTCTGTGGCCAGTATTAGTAGAAGAGCTCGCTTATTCCTGCTAAGATGCAAGAAGACAAGACTGGCCATGATAGTGACTGGTGTTGGCTCAGAGCAATGAGAAAGAGGCACTTATTTGCTCAGCTTGATGAAACCCTCAAGAAATGGTGGTGGTGAAGGTTAAGCAAAGCAATATAGAGCAATGATATTTAGGTATATAATTTTAATGAAAGTGCTATGCTGATGCTTTGGGCCCCACACCACCTTCTCACCTTGAACACAATCTCAATCCAGCCTGACTTTCAAGGCTAAGCAGGGTTTGCCTTGGTGAATACTGATGGGAGGTCACCATGAATAACAGATATGTCATATTGGACTATGAAAGATTCTGTCAATCAGAGTAGACAGTTCTGGGGCAGGTGGATCCATGGCCTGACTCAGTGCAAAGCAGCTTCCTGTGGTCCTTGAAGATGAGCAACCTGTGGGCCTCTAGGTGTTGTTGAGCTGAAACTGCCACCAACTCTAGCCAGCATGGCCAACTTCAGAGAGGTGCAACCAAATAATACCAAGAGGACCATAGGTTACGCCCTTCAGTGCTTACCTACAAGTACCGAATGAAGACATACACCAGCATTTTGTATTTACAAGCTTGTTGGTTTCTTCATTACCATTACTGGAGAAAAAGATGTGTTGGAAAGACACTGTCTAAAACAGTGGTTCTCAACCTGTGGGTCTCCAGATGTTTTGGCCTTCACTCCCAGAAATCCTAACAGTTGGTAAACTGGATGGGATTTCTGGGAGTTGTAGGCCAAAACACCTGGGGTCCCACAGGTTGAGAACCACTGGTATAATCCTTTTGTTCAACACCCTCAAGGAGGCTAATAGTTATGATCAACCTGTTCCAAAACTGAGCTTCCTTTTGAGGTCTAGGCCCTAGAAATAATGGAAACAGAACTAAGAGCTATATAGAACCATTGGTTTTGATCTGCAAAAGTAGTAATATCTCCCCTGAAATGCACCTCCGGGTCTACGTTTCAGTCCATTTATTCCCATTGAGGATGTGAAATACATTAACATATCTGTTATCCACATGCTACAGAAAAGCCGAACTAGTTTCAAGTCTTGTAGCAAATGGCAAAACCATGGGGCAACAAGATCAGTTAAAAGAAAGCAAGTGAAATATAGCACCACAATTTTGAATTCTTGCCTTTCCTCTCCTAAAATGCCAGATTAGTTCTGCATCAGCAAACTGCCACCATCAGCACCACAAACTATTGTCTTAAATTTCCCTCAGATAAAAATATAGTCTTTATTAGAGACTTTTAGAGACTTTGGAGAGCTGCCACCACCAATCACAATGACTGAAGAATTGTCTTCTGGTTTATTATAGGCAAGACTGATGTATTCATTGACCTTTACTCTCAATAGTAAAATATTTCAAGCCTGAATATATTCCTTGGTGACTGCAATTGATACAGATCTTCTGTGGGGAAATTTTATTTTGTTGGGAGGGAAGTGCCTATGAAAATACCAACAGGTCCAGTCAGAAGCTCTACCTAGCTGGGAATGGAAGAGTTGTTTAAGTTCCTGGAAGGAAAATTCATATTTGCATGAAAGGAAAAAAAACCCCACAAGTAGGTGACTCCCAAACTAGCACGGTGGTATCAAGAAACAGTAAATGACAAAGAGAAACACTCCTCTTCCAACTTTCAAGCAAGCATTATGAAGATTGAGAGACCATACACAGTTATTAAATGTTTAAATGTGCCTTCAAAATCTTCCTGGAAAAATACAGCTGCTTATTCCCAACTGGTGAGGCAATGTCATGGGAGGGTGAAGGGGAAGTCTCTCTCTCTCTCTCTCTCTCTCTCTCTCTCTCTCTCTCTCTCTCTCTCTCTCTCTCTCTCTCAAACAGTGGGTAGTCCTCCACTTGAAGCATGTATTGATCAAGCAAAACAGAGATGCCTCCCTTTACTTTGGCTATGGTTTTCTCCCTACATAGAAGTAAATACAAATATCTAGTTCCCACTTTTTAAAAAGACAGTGTTAAGGAGTTAAAGGAAATATACATTTACCTGTGAGTCATACAGATCTTATAGATTTTTATTCTCTTGTATAATATTGTAAAATACAGGTTGATTATCTCTTATCCAAACTGCTAGGGACCAGAAATGTTTATAGTTTTCCCTGATTTCAGAATACTTGTATGTACAAAATGAGATATTGTGGCGATAGAACCCAAATTTAAACATGAATTCATTTATGTTTCATGCACCCTATACACATAGCCTGAAGGTAATTTTGTGTTAATATTAACGGGATCTGTGATAGAAGGGGTCAGCCATAGTCACCTCATATTGGCTGCTATGATGACACACAGCATTCATAACGAATTGCATTCTGACCACTTCTTTGAACCACTTAAAAAGAATAGACTTTTACTCCACATTCAGCCGCTTTGAGTCTCCTTGTGGAGAGAAAAGGCAGGGCATAAATAAACATAACAACAACAACAATTCACATTCTAGTCATAGATTCAAATGAGATTCATTTTGTCCATGAGGCTGTCTGTAAGAGGTGACTTTGCACTGGACCTCGGGCATGGGTTTGAGGTAGGGTTGCCATATGCATAAGGGACAAGTACCTAAAAATAGGGAATTTTTCACAAAAATAAGGGATGCTTCCTAAAAACATGGAAATTGATTGATTTTCAAGTTTTTAGGAAGTGTCCCTTATTTTTGTGGAAAATTCCCTATTTTAGGTACCTGTCCCTTATGCATATGGCAACCCTAGTTGAGGTGCCCTGGAGTAACTGATGGGAGGTAATAAGGGTTAGCAGATCATGTCACCATTCCTGCCAAGAAAGGTTAAATTCTAAATTTGCTTCCATTTATTTTAAAGAATATACCTGTATATGATCCATGAGGTCACAAAGAGTCAGAAGCGACTGAATGAATTAACAACAACAAAATATATGGATACTCACATATTACTATACAAGTATATTGGTACTAGCACATCTCCACATAACAGAATGGATATATAGACACTATAGACAGAAATACATATATTCACATGCATAAAAGCAAGAAAAAAGTGAAATTGCCACACCACAAATGAGAGGAACTTTCTTGAAATAAGCTCACATCAAGATGCGTTTGCCCAGGAGACAAGTGTGGCTACTGAAGATAAACTTGCCCTGATATGTATGCTGCGTGTAGCTCTACTGAGACAAGATCTAATTGGATCAAGAAAATATGGTGCAAATAAGAGTATTTTTTCAGGTGTAAACAGGCCCAAAAGGGTGTTGCTCTTTTACCTCAATTTTTATTACCTTTGTCACTTTAAATCTTCTGCTGCAACGTAATAATTTCAACACCAATGAAGATAACCACAGGCTTAAAGAAAAAATATTTATTGAAATCACTACATACATACACACGCATAACTCTATTTAAATTGGTAGTGAAAATGCATTGCAAGCTTCAGTGCATTCCAAAGAGGCAAATAATGTTCCTGCCCTCCCTAAATTTCCAGTTCACCAGCATTTTTCTTCTTTATATATATGTGTGTCTCAAAGGATAAAAGTTTTATATTGTGGATAAGAGAAGCTCTTTCAAGCAGATAACTTGTTTCTACTTCTCTCCCACATGAAGCAGCTCCATTCTCGTGTGATAATGTTTTGCTCTGGAAATGCCTGCAGAAATGCTAACTCTTGGTAGCTGTACTTGCAGCAGGCTTTTGGCTGGGCTCTACTGTTAGTGAATTGATGGTGTGGAGAGAGAAAAATGTGTTTGCAATGAACATCACAACTGTCTCTGCTGTTTCCCTTAGCTTGGTCCTGGATTATTACAGGCAATGGAGGTGGCCCCGGATTATGATTGAGGATGGCATGATTTTAATAGTGAACACAATGTTTTATATGTTTTAATGTGTATTTAATTTTAATTTTTTTTAACTTAAGTGTATTTTAACTATATATTTTCCAAAAGCATTAAATAGTTGCCATATGTAAAGCCACCTTGAGTACTCTTCAGGGTAGAATAAAATGGGATACAAAACAGTATTTTTTTTTTCCCATGTCAGGAGAGACTTGAGAAGTTGCAAGTTGCTTCTGGTGTAAGAGAATTGGCTTTCTGCAATGACATTGCCCAGGGGACACCCGAATGTTTAATGTTTTACCATCCTTGTGGGAGGATTCTCTCATGTCCCTGCTGTTGGTCAGCAGTCCTGCGGGCATAAGGGTTTAACCCACTGTGCCACCGGGGGCTCCAAATAGAATAAATAGAGTAAATAAACAATTATCTCCCAAAGGAAGCATAACCTGGAATCTGATATAGCGGCTGTCAACCTGGCTTCTATATCTGCTTGAGACTAAGGTTTCCCTCTGTTTGGCAACTCCAGTAAAGCAAGATCCACCACAACAAAGCAGGAAATGTTGTGCTTTTTTAAAAAAGTAATTTTATTAAAGGTTTCCATAGAATAGGGTGCAATAAAAATAACAAGTAAAATAGCATAAAACATCGCAATATAACCTCACCCTACTGAACCCAAAAAACCCCCCCAAAAATTAAAAATTAAAAAAAGAGTTTTGGACTTCTGTTCTTCCTTCTTAAGGTCTTCTTTGATTTTAGTTATTAAACCTTGTTCTTTATTTATGTTTCTCCTCTAGCTACCAGCTGGAGGAAATATTGTGCTTGATTGTGAAAATTATGTTGAAAAACAAAATAGCGAACAGTGAAATTGTGTAAGGCATTTGACAAATATGCCATTAAATTCAGTAGCATTCAAGTATAATTATAATTGTCCAATATCCAGCTAAAATTAAGATTGAAGAAGACCTCTAGAGACTTTGGTTTCTTTTTACAATGTCTCAGGAAGCAATTCCCTTCTGAAAGACACTTTTGGATGAATGATCAAAACATTTTAAGGCTGTGCACAATCAGCACCCTGCACATTTTATTACTTGTTTCTATTCATTCTTCATTACCGTCCAGTGAAACAAATGAGCTTTCTTTCCTTCTTTGGCTCAAGACCATGTGATGACAAATTGCTCTCCCATCAGCAGAGAGAGTGGGATGTTAAGGATCTGAGGAAACAACAAAGGGAAGATTGTGACCTTTGCTCAAGACTACTTTCCCCGAAATCAAAGTGAAGGGAAAGAGGTCATCCAGAGGTGGGCGAAGTGTGGCTCTTCAGATGTTATTGGCCTGCAACTCTCAGTATCCCTCAAAATTGGCTGTGATACCTAATGGTGCTGGAAGTTGTAGTAGGGTGCACTTAACTGAGACTTTCATCTGAGCTCTGCATTCATCATGAACCTAAACTTTCCAATGCAAGGAGGCACCAGACCTCTTAACAGACTTTTGATTTTTGAGTGACAAAATCATGGATGCTGTTCACAGCAACAAACATATATATTTGGGAAGTGTCCTCTTTAAAACAATATGGCCAGAATAAACATTTTGCACCCAATTATTTTTATAGACATCAGAATATCTATACAACCCCTTTCTTAGCACTTCATAACCTTAGGACTGTGTTGTTGAAGGCTTTCATGGCTGGAATCACTGGGCTGCCGTGAGTTTTCCAGGCTGTATGGCCATGTTCTGGAACATGGCCATACAGTCTGGAAAACTCAAAGCAACCCAGCCTTGGGAATATTTGAGAAAGCTATTTGCTGGGTTAGGGCTTGCAATAGTGGAACTGGTGATGATGCAAGAGAACAGGAGGTGGGCTCTAAAGTTCAGACTAAAGTGGTCTTTCCTTTCCAAATCTATATTGCAACACTGCCTTTTTATTAGCACATCATGTTTTATGAACTCATATGGTATCCACAGAATTTGGCATGGGCAAACTACTTGCAGACCCTTTTCAACAATGTGAACAGAGAGGCAGAGTTACCGAGATATACCTACCTTGGTGTCTGTGCGGTAGGAGAAGTCTGAGATGGGGGTACCATTTGCCAAGACTGTATGAGGAGGGCTGAGTACACCAAAAACCAACACTTCTTTCAATAGCAGTCCATCCACCTGGCTATTGAGTCGCACGATCTCATTCACCAGCATACCCTAACATAGGAAAGGGTGGAAGCAGATTTAGTGATAAGACAGACCCCACACACAATAAGGTTGCTATATCAAATGAAAGCTCCAAGGCTAACTATCAAACATGAGTGAGGATGCTATAGGATCCACCTCTAGCTCTCTTTTTTCCATGCAATATGAAAGCGGAAGTGAAAGCCCTCCAGCTGCCTGTAACCATGTCAGAACTAGCAAACACCCTCTTCCTACCAGAATGAGACAAAGAGGATGGGAGAACAGGATATAAACTTCTGTCAAGATCAAAATATCTAAAAGGAGTAAGAGGAGAGATAACAATTTAGAGCTATTATCTGTGCTATACAGTATCTTAGGGCCAGTTACGACATCCCTTGAGCTCATTTTATAAAAGCAATCACTGGTTGGATGTTGCATAGAACATAATGACATTTGTGTGAATTGTGTGTGTTCTATAGCATAATTCTGCACAATCCTTGGGGATATATCACTGCATGACCTTTTGGGAAAGGCATTTAATCTAAGAAGCATTTAGGAAAAGCAAAAACTCTTAAGGCAGATTCCTTGCCATCTGGTGTCTGATTTTAATTCTAAACATCTCAGCCAGAATAGGCTGGTAACTGGAAATGACATATTGTGGCAACCAGTTTGACCAGGAGAGTCTGTTGTAAGACATCTCCAGCTGTAAATGCTCCTGCATGTTCCCTATGGATGTCAGTCTGATTTACTTCTTTGTCACCCATTGGGCAGGACCAACAATAGATAGGGAAAGAGGTCAGAGGTCAGAATAATCAACTGATAACACAGCCGGTCTAGTTTTTGAGAGGGAGGAGAAATTGAGTGACTGACTAGGTTCAGCCAGTTGCCTTCTCATCCAGCCACTGTAACTAAAAGGATGTGATGTCACCAAGAGCTACTATAGCTTGCTTGTTTTTCTCCATAATTCAGCTGTGGAAAAGGTGGGAAAGTGAATGAATGAATGAATGAAACTTTGTTTATAGCCTGAAGGGCCTCAAGGTGGCTCACAACAAAATACACAGTGGCAAACATTAAATGCCAACAATTATTTATATCTATCTATCTATCATCTATCATCTATCTATCTATCTATATCTCAGGTCAGGAGTGACTTGAGAAACTGCACATCGTTTATATACAATAATATATAAACAAATCAGAAACAACTCAATAAATTATCAAACAACTTAAGTAAACCATATGTAACAAGTGGGGCTAAAATGCCTGGCAGGTAAACAATTTTCACATTCCACAAAGCAATGGTCATTGCTTTCAAAAGGTTTCTGGGTGCCTAAGGCACTTCTAGCATGTCTTGCCTTGTTGCCTCATAGTCTCTGCTATGGGACATTATTGTTATTTGGATGCTGCTTTGGAAAATTATTGCATTGGGATGCAGGGAGATGATATTTTCCCCTCCTGCATTTAAAATATAGTACCTATAGTACAAAGTTTTTAAACATGAAATCACCCTGCTTTGTTAATAAATGTGGGCATGTGGGTCCACCCAGCAATCTGTGTTTTCCAATTTGAAAGTCAGTTAAGCTACAGTGTTGACCTGGAGCTTGGAAGTGCCAGGTTCAATTTCTCACATATTAATTATATTTAGTGGGAGAACCTGAGGAAGTCGATCTTTTTTCTCTCTCAGTGCTGCCAACCCAAGGCTGCCCAATAGTGTTTGAAGAACTAAGAAGTATTTTTTAAGTTCAGTCCTAATTTCTCTTTTACTAGCTGTTGTTGTATGCCTTGATATTTTTTTCCAATTTATGGCAATGTTAATACACTTTATTTATATTCCGCTCTTCTCACCCCGAAGGGGACTCAGAGCAGATTACAGGTACACATACTTAGCAGACAATCCCTGCCGTTTCCACATACACACATATAGACGAACAGAGGCAAACTCTGGCCACCAGGGAGAGCCAATGCACTCCTCATCTCTCAGCGTCCCTTGTTGTTCCTTCCACATTCCTCAGCGTTCCTGGAGTTCTTTAATGGCCTCATAATTCAGTCAAAATTTGCCTCCCCACTTAATGTGGTACCTTTATCTCCTACTTGACAGGTGCAACTGTCTTTCGGGCTGCAAAGGTTGACAGCAGGCTACACTTAAAGGTCGAGCACCCACCTCAACCCGGGCAGGCCTCGAATTCATGACCTACTGGTCAGAGAGATCTTATGCAGCTGACACTTAGCCAGCTGCGCCACATTCCCGGTGCTAAGGCAAACTTATCACAGTATTTTATTGGAAAGATTTATTCAGAGGCAGTTTGCCCTAGACTTCATCTTAGGATGAAAGTGTGACTTGCCTAAGGCCACTTAATGCATTTCCACAGCACTGTAAGAATTTGAGCCCTGGTCTCCTGGAGTCTTGGCCCAACACTGGCTGCCTTGGCTGCCCTACGTTGTCCCAAAAAAACTCATGGAAATAAGTTCCAGTAGTTCCAAATCTTTGGGCCTCCAGGTGTTTGGGCTTCAACTCCCAGAAATCCCAGTCATTTCACCAGATGTTAGGAATTGTGGGAGTTGAAGTCCAAAAACACCCAAACACCCAAAGGTTGGGAACCACTGCGGAATAGACCAAGACCTAATGCTAGCTGGGGATAAAATCTGTTTCTCCTAGAAACTCACGTTTCTTGCCAGGAAGAGGATTTGTGTGTAATCGCCCTTTTCAAAGGTAAATAGTCCTTCACCATCATCCCAGAAAAGGTCACCTCGGGCTACCCCTTCCGTTGTCAAAGCCACCACCAAGATCATACCATTTTTGCGAGACTCTGTGGTGGTGAATGCTGGTTTCTGGGAATGCAGACAACGAAAAAACAAAACAAGAAAACAACATCAAAGTGATCCTTTCTCTGTGACAAGCCTTCTTCTGCTCCCACTACCCCCATTACCACAAATAAAGCAGCAGCCCATACTGCCCAAAGCAGCTTTCAGCAGAACCTATCACATTCTGCCTCAATTCCCCTAGTGAGGGTTAGGGGCAGATTCAAAAATCATATTATATCTTGGCAAAGTGCATGTTTATTTTTGCAGGGAGCAGTGAATGGAACTAGTGGCAGTGACTCACCTGCAAAGGTAGGATGTGACCTGCACGTACATGAACATTGATGGTGTCAAGAGAAGCCGATAAGAGAATCCACTGCCCCTTGCTGTGTATGATAAACCCCTAAAGAAACAGACATACAGATGACACAGTGAAGACCAACTCGAAGGTCAGCAAATGATGCCTAAATATGTTGGATATGAGACAAAGGAAAAGGGCACATAAACAGTTAAACCCTCTGATGTTGTTTGTTACCGCTGGTTGTTATTTACATGTCTTTCTTCCCTCTTAATATTCCTTCCATTTTTCAGTCATGCAGAAAAAGACACACACGTTGCCTTCTAAGCTCATAGTTCTATGTAGCCTGTCTTTTCCATTTTTGTAACATTGAGAACGATCCTTATGTCTGCATTATTTCCCAACAATGAATTGGGACACAATGAATTTAGGGTCATTGCTGGACAACTTCAGGTTTTTCTTTTCATATATGCAGGGTTGGTTATCCAAGTTGTTTTCATTTTAAAATGCTTAATTACCCTGCTTTGAAGTCATTGACATCCCTGTTTCTGAGATGAGACAAGTATTTGACTTCCTCTCTCACACCCATTCATCCAGCACTTTTTGAGACCCACAGTAATGTTCAGCCCTGAAGAGGAATTTGGCCTTTAAACATTCTGTAAAGAGAAAGCAAGCATGAGGCAGGTTCTTACTGACCATTATGTAGATGTAATACGTTGTCGAAGGCTTTCATGGCTGGAATCATTGGATTGCTGTGAGTTTTCCGGGCTGTATGGCCATGTTCCAGAAGCATGGTCTCCTGACATTTCACCCACATCTATGGCTTGGCAAGCATCCTCAGAGGTGTGATATCAGTTTCCAACAGACCTCACAACATCTGAAGATGCCTGCCATAGATGTGGGCGAAACGTCACGAGAGAATGCTTCTGGAACATGGCCATACAGCCCAGAAAGTACACAGCAACCCAGAATAGATGTAATTATTCATTCTCAGGTTGAAATATGGGTTTTCCAATGGATGGAAAACTCGTCAGTAAAAATAATAGAAATGTTGTGATATTTTCTCCTAGTATTTAGCATCTCAAAATGTTGTGGAAGAATTATTCAGCGTGGAACAACACATTTCTGAACAGAAAATGGGATTTCTTTGTACAAGAAAACTCACATCTTTTAATCCACATAATAATTTCCAGGAACATTCAAATATAGGACGATTACTGTAAAGAACTGCTTCTTAAACTGTGGGTCCCTGCCCCAAACAGGGTCCTCTGAGCTCACAGTTGGGGTCACAGAAAAATGAGTAATAGTAAAAGATGTCTCAACACCACCTAGACATTTATACAATGTGTAAGGTTTATCGTGGATTCTGCAGAAAATGCTTCAGCTATATGCCACAAAAGTTTTGTTTTGTTACTTTGCAGAAAGATAGTTGTTATAATTTGTTATAGATGTTTTATTCATGAGGCTATTTGTTAATTTCGTATTGTTTTATAGCATTGAATATTTGCCATCCTTTCTTGGAAACCGCCCTGAGTCCCCTTGAGAAGATAGGGCAGGTTATAAATAAAAAATAATAAAGGTATTATAAAAAGGAAATCAGCCTGCTTAGCAAGATTAGCTAAACAAGAGCTGGGGGTGGTGACGGCTGACAGGAAGCTCTGGCGTGGGCTGTTCCATGAGGTCACAAAGAGTCGGGAGCGACTGAACAAATAAACAACAAAGCAAGATTTGCAAATGCTGATTTATTATCCTTAAATGTTTGATTGTTATACCTATTTCATATTCTTGTATACTTTAAGTTGCAAAAAAAATTCTCAGGAGGAAAGGCGTCACAAGTGGAAAAAGTTTAAGAAGCCCTGCTATAGAGGAATACAGACAGACTTCAATTAGTAAAACTTGGAAAATGAAGCTCTTTTTACAACGTATTCTTACACTTGTCCAGATCCCCTCTCTTTCTCATTCTCTGTCTAGCCAGGGTTTTGTTTTTAAGCAGTTTTGGCATTGGGGTGGGTGGTAAAAGGGGGACAATAAAATCCAGACGTTTAGCAGTAGGTTGCAAAAGTGTGTCTAGAACAGGCATGGGTAAACTTTGGCCCTCCACTTTTTTTGGACTTCAATTCCTGGAAATCCCAGCCAGTTTACCGGCTGTTAGGAATTGTGAGAACTGAAGTCCAAAACACCTGAAGGGCTGAAGTTCGCCCATGTGTGGTCTGGAATAAACAATGTAATAAAGACTGAGCTGGAAAAGGGCAGGACTCTGCTATAGCCGATCTTTTTACTTTGCTTGCCTACAACAAACAAAGTAAAAAGCAGCTGCTCTCACAATCTCTTACTGAGCATGCCTGAATAGCAAAACAGGGAGAAAAATAAGACCAACTGAACCTGCCTCATTATCTAGCCCTAGTCTGTATTTTAAAAAGAAAGAAAGAAAACAACACTGTTGCGATTCTAACAATCTCGCATGTCTGCTTTATGGCACTCTTCCTGTTGCATAGTACTCAACTACCCTTTCTTGGCCATCTACATGCAGGCAAAATAGTTTTTCTCACCACGAAGTGAGATAAGTTTTTCCTTCTCCCAGCTATGAGAGATAGAGACTCTTTACTTCTTTTTTATCAGGTTTAGTTTTCCACTTGGATTTAATCTACCTTTGATTCTACCTAAGAACGCATGCACCTGTGCAATGTGTCTTGCACAAGTTTTGTAAGCAAAACTACTTTAATACTTTTACTATGTGGTCCATTTTTGTTCTCTTAATATTTTAGTGCATGAACCAAAGTGAAAGCAGGACTGAATCTCTCTATATTTTCTACCTGCCTTTTATCCATCCACTCTGCTGTGTATTTTTTATCAGGAGTCTTACACCTTCATTTTTTAAAGGAAATTCAAATCATAGCAGGTTTGATATCTTGCCAGATGGCAAGAGAGATAGTCCAATAAACACCGCAGATTAAATTGGTAATCATAAGAAAAGTAGAGCAGGCTGAAATAAAATATTATCTTTGGATACATTTTGGAAGAAGCCTTCAGGTAGACTCAAAATGTTTTCTTTACTTCTGCCAGGCTTACCTGAAGTGATTGTTTCTTTTCACAAGTGTATGTTGCTTAGTATTCAATAAGAACATTTGGTAAAACATGTTGAACTGCTCTTCCTTTTTTGTGTGTGGTAAAGACCCCATTCCCATTCTTTCCCTATTATTTCTATCTCTGGTACCAAATTTTCTTTTAAAGCAGTAATGTCTAGAAATGTATCTATATCATTAACTGAGGTATACCTGCATTTGTGTTTCTCTGCATGAGGAAAAATGTGAAAATAAAAAAATGAGGATTTACATTTCTACTGGCCATTCATGTAAGTGAGCAGCACTTGATATAAGGACACATCCTTAAGATATAAAAGTGATCCTACTACAGGACATGTTGCATCCAGAGCTAAAAGGATCAGGTGCATTTCACTTCCATTGAAAGAACATAAGAACATAAGAACATAAGAACATAAGAAGAGCCATGCTGAATCGGACCTCAGCCCATCTAGTCCAGCATTCTGTATCACACAGTTGCCCCCAGTTGTACACGGGGATCTCGAGCAGAAGGGAGGGCAAAACCCTGACCTGCTCCCGACCCCCCACAACCAGTACCCAGGGAAATCGTGCCTACCTCAACCAACTCCGAGGTGGCACTTGAATGTCCTTTTCAGTAACTACCGATACACTTGGTGTCCATGAATCTGTCTAATCCTGCCTTGAAGTTGTTCAGGCTGACAGCTGTCACAACCTCCTCTGGAAGTGAGTTCCATAACCCAATGACCCTCTGGGTGAAGAAATATTTCCCTTTATTAGTCCCAATTTTCCTACCTTGGAGCTTCAGGGAGTGCCCTCTAGTCCTAGTGTTGGGTGACAGAGAAAATATTTTTCTTTATTCACCTTTTCTATCCCATGCATGATTTTATACACTTCGATCAAGTCACCGCTTAAACGCTGTCTTTCAAGGCTGAAAAGACCAAGGCGTTGCAACCTGGTTTCATAAGGGAGCCGCTCCATCCCTTGGATCATTTTTGTTGCCCTTTTCTGTACCTTTTCCAGTTCCGTTATATCCTTCTTAAGGTGCGGAGACCAGAATTGTACACAGTACTCCAAATGTGGCCTTACCATAGATTTGTAGAGAGGTAATACAACATTTGCTGACCTATTTTCGATTCCCTTTCTGATCATGCCTAGCATGATCATGGCTATCAACCAGCCAGGACAAAGAAATACTCACTGTCAGAGGGTTGTACCACATTCCCGAAGGGAAATAGCCACTGACTTCAGTCTTTCCTGCCTCTAACACAGGTGTAATGAGAAGTCCTGATCCCCACATGAACTGCCGATCAACATTCCAAGTATTTGGATCTTCTGGGAACCTGTAGAAAGGATGTTTTCCCCAAAACAAAGAAAAACATCACCATTCTTACAGTAAGAACTTACAACATTCCCTGTGATTAAAATGTGCACTTTTCAGCCAACATTTCACCCAACCTACAGAGTTTCTTTTTCCAACTGGCAATGGGGGGGATTTCACTCTAGTCTTTTTGCTAGCCTTCAGACTTGAATAACAAAGAGTGTGACACTCCTCTCTTCATTGACAACAGAAAAAATCAGAACATCTTATTCAGCCTGTCAAATCTTTATTCTGCCTTCTATCTCTAAACACCTAGTCCCCCAGGTGGTTTGAACTTCAACTCCCAGAATTCCTGACATTTGGCCTTCATGGCTGGAACTACTGGGAGTTGGAGTCCCAAGCACCTGGAGGATCAAATGTTGGGAACCAGTCTTCTATAGTACAGCTTGGAAAAGTTAGTTTTTGAATTACAGCTCCAGCCAGTGAGACCAGTGGCAGTATAGACCTACCCCGCAAATACTTTTCAAGCTTCCTAGTTACACTATATGCTATATAGTAATTCAAGATCTTGGGGAACCTTTGCTGGCAGAAGCCAGATGCCAGAGGAGACCCACTGCAGCAGACCCTCCACTGCCAGCAAAGCGGTCAAATCACTCACTCCAAATAGAGGGGCCGGGCCACAGTCTCCCCTGCAGAGTGAGCTTTGTGGAAGAGGGTGTAGAGGTAAGGTAGGAATGAGTAGCGCAGGAAGAGGGCTTTTCTCATAGCCTGCCGGGCCTTTTGGCTGAAGACATACGGTTCCTGAGGCTGAAAAGCAGAAAGAAGGGGAGATAATTCATCACTCAGATCTGCCAAGCCAAAGTTCTTGTCCCCTGCCTTCACTCTTAGGTGCCAATTGTTATGTATGATTACTTCCTTGTATGGGACACTGCAACACTCATTAACATGTATGGAGCTGGCAACGCTTGGCAGAAATGTTGTCTGGGGCCTGATTCCATGCTATGGCAGAGGCAAAGCACATGAGGCTGTGGACTTGTGCCACCTACACACTAAAAAAGCTATACTAGGAAAAAGGGCATTGGCTCTCACTCATGTGGGGGGCCAGGAACTATCAGTGGGCTCTACTGCAAGAAATCCCTTCCCTGCCACTTGACTTTTCATTTTGCAGAGTCACACCTACACAGAATGCCATAGAAGAAAGGGGACAACACAACAGCACCCAAGAAGGAATTACTCCCTCCCCAGCTATATAGCTACTGTGGAATCTATGCTGCTGTCCCCCTCTGCACTCATAGAAGTGCATCACAAATACAGTGTTCCCTCACTTATTGCTGGGGTTAGGTTCCAGGACCTCCCACAATAAGTGAAAAACTGTGATGTAGGAATACTTTATTTTAATATTTAAACATTATTTTAGTATTTATACACTATTTTAAGTCTTTATAACTTTAAAGTGAAGGAAAGGAAGAAAAGGCCCTTCAAGGCTGGAGGGAAGGAGGGAGGATTGAGGAGGGAAAGCGCCTTGGAGAGCAGCAGTGGAAAAACACCACGAACAGCGAAAATACCATGATATATATTTTAAATTAGTATTTTTTTAAATCTGCAAAACAGCAAGTCCACAATAAGCAAACCACGAAATAGCGAGGGAACACTGTATACTCAGTTTATGAGATAGAGTCCAGGTCATATTTGTTTTCTGGGACTGATCATAAAACAAATCCACAAATGAGAGTTTGCAGGTTGCACCGCACAAGCAAGAAGTCTGACATTATCAAGGTTGTGTCATTTTCTTACAAACAGCAACACAAAGATTACTTGTGATCTCTGAGACAAACTTAGAATTGGACTTCCTTGCCTATCAAGTGTTATAATCCTCCACGTGATGCTTCTCTTTGTTATTGAGATCATGTTTGTGGCAGTAGTGAGTTAGGAGCTGGAAAAAGCTCTGTTGCATTGCTGGAAAGGTGCAGAAAAGATAAGTAAAATAAATTTGGGACTAGAGCAACTTCTCTTTGGGGAAAGGTTGCAGACTGGGAATTTGAAGACAGCAAGTGAGAAGAGACATGACAATTCATACATTAAATTATTTATGGTGTGGAAAAGCCCTCTTCCTTCATAACACTAGTAATCACTCATCAGGGCAGGTAAAAGAAAGCACCGCTTTGCATAGTGCATAGTCACACTTTGGAATTCACTGTGTCAAGATATGGTGATGAATACCTACCAAGGACAGCCTTAAATATAGTTTACATAAATCCAGACAAATGTTTCGCTGAAGTTCCTTGACAAGCTGTATTTGTACTTCCTATCTGTAATTACTAAGACTGATAAAAATCCATTCAAAATGTCCACCCCTCCCTTATCCTACACTGAGCTAGGTTCCTTGCTTAGGAAATCACACAATTCCTGACTGAACTTTCTAAATCAAGTTATCACATTCTTCTCCAACACCCTATTCACACTATGCATTTCTAAAATAAGAAGATTGATCTCCTGCCCTCATGCTTACCATATTTCTGCGGTCATTGTGGTTTCGCATAAAAGGGTAGAAGGCACCCAGTTGGGTCCAGCGCACACAAAGCTCCTCTGAGGTGTTCCCCACAAAACCACACACATCCGCACCAACCAATGGCACACCATAAAGATTAAAAAGCAGCACCGCTGTGGGTCAAAAAAGGAAGGTACATGGAATGAATTAGGAAAGGCACGGCCAGGGACAGTGGAAATTATGTATTTATGCGTGAAAGAGAAATTGCTGGTGAATAATAATAATATAGAATAACTTTATTTTTGTACCCCACCTTCATCTCCCCAAAGGGACTTGGGGCGACTTATATGGGAATGAGCCCAAACAACATGGTTAAAACATAGCACATTAAAATATATAAACTGCAACATAAAACAGAATAAAACAACTTTATATCAAAATATAAAAGTAAACATCAAACCAATAACCAGTGAGCTCTGCGAAAGTGGTGAAGACTCTACTAGATATATCAAAGAGCTTTTTTTTCCATATCAGGAGCAATTCGAGAAACGGCAAGTCGCTTCTGGTGTGAGAGAATTGCCTGTCTGCAAGAACGTTGCCCAGGGGATGCCCAGATGTTTTACCATTCTTGTGGGAGGCTTCTCTCATGTCCTCACATGAGAAGCTGGAGCTGACAGACAGGACTCACCAAGCTCCCCAGATTCGAACCACTGACCTTTCGGTCAACAGTTCTACTGGCAGAAAAGTTTAATCCATTGCGCAAAAAAAATTAAAATATCGAAGAGTTCAATATAATATATGTAAAAGTAGGCACTGAGCATGTTCACAGGTTATCCAAACATTTGCACCTGAGATGGTGTAGTATAGGTGTTCCCAAGTACTCAAAACATCCCCTGTCCAATGGCCAGCATACCGACCATGGCTGGCAAAGGTGGAACGTGAAATCACGAATGGACGTTTCCCTCGCACTTTCACCAATGCACTGAGAACAGAAAGGAGGGAAGGCAGCAGGTAGATTTTTTTTTTTATTTTTTTTACTTTTATCCCACTTTTCTCCCATGGGTGGGACTCAAAAGCGGCATACAAAAAAACCCATCAACCCACCCACCCAACATATAAACAATAAATCCACACATTGCATAAAATACAAGTTACATACATATAAATAAGCATCAAAATAATCAAATATATCATTATCAATTAAATCCCTATGCCTCAGGCCACTGAGGTTGTCCTAACAAGTTAAAACATTAAAGGAATCAGAAGTCTATGTTTGTGAACATGGAGACTGTGTCTTTCAGGCTCCTGGCTACATGCAACTGGATTCGCAGTATCAAGAACGAACAAATGCTAGGAGAACTCAGGAAATGCTATGTGATGTTACTTTGCTACAGATCAACTAAAAATCAGCCCGGTCCTAACTTGCCAGCTAACCTAATACCACCCTCCACCCTAAAAGACTGCCTCCCACAAATGAGACAAGCATTTTGCAGCATTATTCCTCCAGGTTTGTACCCCAGAAACCCTTCATTTTGAAGGCATGGCTCCTAATGGAGAACCACCTAGCCTATTGTCCTCCATTTAATACTCACTCATGGGATGCTATAGCTTCTGTCAGTCCATACAGATTGTGCAGGTTGTAGTGAGAAGACAGATATTGCTTACTGGAGGCACAAAGAGTTCGTGACTTCAAGGATCCACCTAATACACCTGTGAATGGAAAGTATGTGTGTAAACAAGGAAGACATTACATGTGAGTTAAAAGGAAAGTTATTTATTCATTTATGTATTCACTCATTCATATGCTGCCTTTCACCCAGAGTAGAAGTGTTGTTTTCAAAGAGAACTTATCGAGTTCTACCAATATTTTTTGTTTTTCCAACTCCAGGAAACACTTACTAGCCACATCCCATTTTTGTTGGCTGCTCTTTTCTTTTACCTGGCACATAAGGTGGGGCCTCAAGCTTGTTGTTGGGACAGCCTTCCACAGAACCGTCTACAAGATTTGATGGCTCATTCATATCCTAGGAAGAGAGGAGGACAGAGAAGGTATTTGTGAACTTGAGTCACTGTCCAAGTAGAATGCAAGAGATTTTGGAGAAACATATGTACAGTAATCTTCCCTCCCCAAAAGTGATTAACAAGAATAAAATTACTTGGGACTCCTAGCATAAGAAACTCACAATCCACATGCCATCAAAAGGCACTTGATCATGGAAATCCTTCACCATATCATGCCACCACTGATGTGTCTCTGGATTTGTGAAGTCAGGGAAGGCAGTGGGTCCAGGCCAAACCTGGAAGATCAAAAGATCAGTGCTGTCAGAAACCCTTGTGTACCCTGGCAGAAGTTGATCACAGTTATGCTGAAAGGACTAGGGATTCTTAGGGAAAATATGTTAACGAAATCTGAGAATTACCGTAATCAAATCTGCAAAAGTTAAACCCACAAATATGGAGGGCTGACTATCAGGACTGGATTAAGACCTTTAGAGACCCTTTGCACTTTAAAGATTTTGGTACCCCCAAATATATCTGATTCAAAATATAAACAATATTAAAAAGGTAAAGATTTCCCCCTGACATTAAGTCTAGTCGTGTCTGACTCTGGGGTGTGGTGCTCATCTCCATTTCTAAGCCGAAGAGCCAGCATTGTCCGTAGACACCTCCAGGGTTATGTGGTCGGCACGACTGCATGAAGCGCCGTTACCTTCCTGCCATACATTAAAATGTTATTTCTTGAAATGTAACAAAGATTAAAGAAAGATGGAAAACAATGTTTATTTTTGTATACTCCCAATTTATTTATATTTGAAAAGTTTTCTCCTACTTTTTCTACATTTTCTTTTGCTGAATGGGAGCTTTTTTGTGGAACCTGGTTCAGCTGCATCATTTGCATTTTTGCCTTAGACGGTACATGGCAAATCTGGCAGTGGAAAGTTTTTGTGGTGTCCCTAATCCATCGATACCTTAAGCCAGTGTTTCCCAACCAGTGTGCCAGGGCACACTAGTGTGCCGTGAGCGATCATCAGGTGTGCCGTGGGAAATTGGAACCTCCAATACCCTTTCTTCCCCCTCCTGCCAAACACTTTTTCTTCTCCACTCAGGCTCCCCAGCCTCGCTCTGCTCGCTTTGCTCAGGAGGGGAGGGGGGAGGAAGATGTGACCCGTGCGGGCGCTACTGTGCAGACTCACCCCACGTCTTCCTCCCTCCCCTCCTGAACACGCTCACGCTGCCCCCTCGGATCAAAATGGTGGCAGCTATTTTGACATTGCTCCTGTTTTCAACCACATATCTGTGTGAGATGAGCTTCTCAAGCTCGACTGCGATAAAAACTAAAAACAGAGAGAGACTGACAGCTGTTGGGCAAGACCTTCGTGTGTGTCTTTCTGCCATTCCTGCCAGGATATCTATGTTGTGTTCATCGAAACAGGCCCAGGTTTCACACTGAGTATATAAATACATTTAAAAACATATTAACTATATGTATTACTGTGTTAGAGTGTCGTTTTGTGTCATTTTGGTTGGTGGTGTGCCCCAGGGTTTTTTTAATGTAAAAAGTGTGCCACGGCTCAAAAAAGGTTGGGAAACACTGCCTTAAGTGTGTGCTTATTTTGCTTAATAGTTAATCCAGGCTGTCCAACTCTATTGTAATATGATCCTGATTCTGTTCCCTAGTTAATAGCCTCACTGCTGCATTTTAGGCTTCCAGGCAAACTTCAATCCCATGCAGAGCACACTACAGCAGCCAAGATGTAATGTACTAAGGCATAGAGGTTTCCTTCCAAATTAGACCCGTTTAGGAACTATTTAAGTAAACAGGACACTGAGAATGTAACATCACAAATGCGTTCCTTGTCACTGCAGTCAGGTGGGAATCCAGAGGTAGCACAGGATCTTGGAGCACTCCTATACTGCAAATCTGATCTTTAGCAGAAACAGGAGTCTGAAAAACTTGGCAACTACTGAATAGATCACCTGCTTAGCAAGATAGCATTCCCACTGAAGGCCGCCACTGTTGCTGCTTCACTTCCCCACCCACAACCCTAATCTGCACCGTCTCTGGGGAAACTGGCAGGCAGATCTAGCTAAGCCTTATTCTGCCTTCTTGCCACAGCCAGGTTTTACGATAACTTGTCTGCCTCTCTTTGTTTCATTCACCTAAAACTCAGTTTAAGACCATTACTTTAAAACCCTATCTGGAATCGCAATGTTTCAATGGCAAGGAGCCCCCAGTGGCACAATGGGTTAAATCCTTGTGTTGGCAGGACTGAAGACCGACAGGTCGCAGGTTCAAATCTGGGGAGAGCGCGGATGAGCTCCCTCTATCAGCTCCAGCTCCTCATGCAGGGACATGAGAGAAGCCTCTCACAAGGATGGTAACACATCAAAACATTCTGGCGTCCTCTGGGCAATGTACTTCCAGATGGCCAACTCTCTCACACCAGAAGCAACTTGCAGTTTCTCAAGTTGCTCATGACACAACCAAAAAAACAAAACAAAACAAAACGGCCACTGAGATTCAGGCCCCAGACACACCTTCCCAATCAGAGGCTGTCCGGTTGCATTTAAGATGAAGACCCCACGTTTCAAGCCTTCATCAAAAGGTTTGTAAGTGCCAGCGGGGCTAGAACTGCTGATGCCAGCATCCTAAAAAGAAACAGAGGGAGGGAGACACACTATGACATAATAGATTTGACAGGGTCAGGAAAACAGTTACTGTTTCTCATCCTGTTCTTAATTTTGATAAGATTCAGTTTGTCCAATTGACATTCATTCCTATGTCTCTCAGAGTGATGGGGTGAACTGAATAAAAATGGAGTTTGGGTGATGAGACAAAGACTGCCAACTCAGATATTTATTTACTTATTATATTTAATTATACCTTGATTTATCTCTCTCAAAGGAGACTCAGGGCCCTTCCACACAGCCATATAACTCAGAATATTAAGGCAGAAAATCCTACAATATCTGCTTTGAACTGGGTTGGCGGAGTCCACACTGCCATATATCCCAGTTCAAAGTAGAAAATATGGCATTTTATTCAGCTGTGTGGAAGGGGCCTCAAAGCGGCTTAACATGACCCTACAATTTAAAATATACAAATATGCAAACATTAAAACAGAATTAAATAATTCACAGTTAAAAACCATTAAAACACATTCAAAGTTAAAATAGACCAATTGTTTTAACCAAATATCGATGCCTCAAGAAAGAATGTCTTCAACTGATCCCAGTTTGTATCTTCCTGGCAAAGACAGCAGAGACTGGACTGCGCTGATTGAGAAGAGGGGCTCCAAAAAAAATCTGAAACCTTAATAACCTATTGTTCAATATTATAGTAAAAAAAATCATACCCTTGGGGCTGAATCAGTTATGCTAATGAAACAAAAATAATTCAGTAAAAGGCAATTATGGGATGTTAACTGAACAAACACGTGTGAAGTAATGTGATTGTTATGATGCTAATCACTATATCAGATTGTATAAATGCTACAACTTTTTTTGGTTTCTATGCCTTATTTGTGGACTATCCCTTGGCACTTCTTTCACTGTAGCAAAACAAAGCATGGAACTTCCTCATTTGTGTGTTTATTTGGCTGAAGTCCATCAGGGCTATTGAAACCCCAGGTTTTCTGAATAAAAAGTACAAAAACTAAATCTCAAGGTAATATTACACAGAATTACAGCTCTGATTTTAGAAAACCTTCCCTAAGTTCCACAATGCAAGTGTTTCAATCCCTCCTTTCTGAGTCAAGAAGGAAAGGCCCAGTTTGTCTATGCAAAGAACTTAAAAGACCATGTAGACTCAAGAACAAAATAAAATAAGTACTCTTTGCACTTTAAAGAAACTTGAACTGGTTCAGAATGCTGCAGCTCGCTTGCTCGCCGGTGCCCTGGCTCGATGCCACATAACTCCCATCTTGAAGCAGCTGCACTGGCTTCCAGTGGAGTACCGGATCACGTCCAAAGTGCTGGTTTTAACCTTTAAGGCCTTATATGGTCTGGGGCCTGTCTACTTGAGGGACGGTTTCTCTTGCATGTCCCCCAGAGATCACTACGATCTAAAGATCAAAACCTACTAGAGGTTCCCCCCCATCCGACCCTATCACCTGCCTTCGACTTGACATAGAGCTTTTTCTGTAGCAGCCCCTACACTTTGGAATGCCCTGCCAGACAATGTCCGGGCTCTTAGGGAGCTTTCAGCCTTCCGAAGAGCCTGCAAAACAACCCTATTTCAGCAGCCCTTCAACCCTTACTGCTCTATGTAATCCATGCCGCAGTGTTATGGCTTGTTCAATTGCAACTAGGGGTGATTGTTTTATTGTTTTACTTGTTTTACTACTGTTTTAATTGTTGTTCTTATTGATTTTATTGTATTCATTGCAATGTTGTGAACTGCCCCGAGCCTCCGGGAAGGAGCGGTATAAAAGCATGAATAATAAATAGATAGATAGATAGATAGATAGATAGATAAGCCAGGTTTACTAGAGAGATTGTAACAATGGCACATAGCAGGTGGATTGTTCTTTGGGATGCAGTTTTTCCTAATTCTATGTTCCTGAGGTTGTGGGAGGGGCTGCAGACCATGTGACCAGATCAGGGACTGTTTAGAACACAGTTCAAAGATGACAGTTGAGGGATTAACGTTGAAGGGGACAGTTGGAAGTAGACTGTTACAAAAGGGAGTTGTACAGAGCTGTATAGTGCTGAAGAGACTGATAAAGACTGAAAGCCTGAGCAACTGCTGAATAGCGAGACAAACCGAAATGTTTTAAACTAACAGGAAATGTGCCTGTATATTCAAATGCATTAAGTTGAGATATCTATCTATCTATCTATCTATCTATCTATCTATCTATCTATCTATCTATCTCAGTCTAACAGCTGAAAACCCATTGCCAAGCATAAATACTTCTAGATAACATTTCTTTTCTGAAAAGATATAAAGATTATGGTTTTCCTAATTGGTCATAATCCAATAGGTTATGATCCTAACAGATCATAATCCTCCATTTGGTTATGTGACCAGTGATTAACCAATAGTGTGAAGTGTGTGATCCTGCTTGCAGGTGCTGCTTGAAATTTTAGCATTGTCCGCATGACTTTGAAAATAAAATTATGGTAATTATGAAATTATATTATGTTCTTCCTTTCAAGATGGATTGTTTTTGCCTGAAATTTTTATTAGAAGTCATGCAATAAGAGGTAGTGAAATCTGCAACTCTGAAGTCTTATCACAAGGATGTTCATTGAGGAGCATGTGATGTGATGGGGGATTTCTAAGAATGGCGTTTTTAGTTATTTGTCCTCAGGGTTGTGAAAGACAAAAGTTTTGAAAATGTGGGGGCAGTATGGATTTATACTGGGGTACACTCATTGCTGTCAAGAAGGCTTCCAAATTAATAATATGTAAGTCACTCTGAGGGGATTTGTGGCTGAAGAGAGGGGTATAAATGCTCTAAATAAACCAAATAAATACTTTGCAAACAGAGGCTCCTATGTTCGATCTATGTATACTAAGTTTTTTTTCCCATTCACTTACCACAATCATGACATACCTCCGTCCCTCGCGATGGAATTCATTCACCATTTCTGGCAGATCTCCGAATGCATCCTTGTTGAAGGTAAAATCTCTCCCGGCATCTGCATAATCCAGATCATTCCACTGCACATCCTGGGAAGCTCAGAAATAGCATTATTAGAAAGCATACAGGCAATCCTCTTATTTGCATCAAGGTTGATTTCCCGAGACACTCAGCTCTCGCTCTCCTACTACAAAAGCAAAGCAGCTGAGGAATCCCTCACAAAGTCCTGGGCAGAACGCAAGGAAAGCCACATACCAGGGGGAACTGTGCAGCTGTCATGTTCTTCACCACCTCCCGGGTGACGGCAGTGGAAGCATAACCCCAGCGGCAGAGGTGGAATCCCAGGGCCCAGTACGGGGGCATAAATGGATACCCTGTGGGAAGCAAAAGGGGCAGCGGGAGATTCAGTCTTATTGAAAGGTATGCAATGAAAAAAATGTTCATGGCCCATTCTCTCACAAAGAAGCACTCCAGTGCCTACCAATAACATCCATATACTGGCGCACCACACTCTTTGGGTCTGGGCCCAGGAAGACATAAAAGTCTAGGATACCCCCAGTTGTTCTCCATGTCAAGGCTGGACTGGGCTGCAGTATCACATCTGCAAAGCAAACACAGTCATGAAAATTGTGCTAAAACAATGCGCCAGCTAAATGTACATCGATTTCACATTTATACCCCACCTGCATTAAAACAATTTTGGTAAAGAGTTCCAGACTCATCATCTTTCTGTGGAATCATATAAAGACATTATGATATTTTGAATTTTCAAGCTGCCCGCAGAGAAAGAACAACTTGAATTAATTTTAATAAAATTACACTATGTAACAAAAATTGAATATTTCTGCTCCTGGTTTGAAAGTGTTTAATTGTATAGTACTTGCTTTGAAACTAGTTGTTCTACTCCAGAAACTTTGTTTTGTGGCTGCCACAAACTATATTGAATTGGTCGAGACTCTATGACAGGGGTGGGCAATTACCGGCCCTCCAGGTGTTTTGGACTTCAACTCCCAGAAATCCTAGCCAGTTTACCAGCTCTTAGGATTTCTGGGAGTTGAAGTCCAAAACACCTGGAGGGCTGGTAATTGCCCACCCCTGCTCTATGAGGTATTAATTTAAAAATGATAGCAAAATGTGCTGCAGGATGTCCCGCAAAAACAAAGTTGGTCCATGTTTTATGATGGAACCAATTAGAAAATGACATTTATTACCCAGGAACAAAAATCATGTTATATAGTGTTATGTGCAGAAATAAATATACACTGTATATTCCTAGAACAGAGTTCAGCTATTTTAGAGAAGAAAGCTTAAATTTATTTGGCTGCAAATTGTGTTTTTCTGGACCTAAAAGCCATAATCTAGTTCTTTAGCAGCCAGTGCAACCATGGAATTGGTGCAGGGATGGGGAACTGCCACCTTCATTGGGCCCACCAGGAGAACACCACCGAGATAGCAAAATCTCCACTCTTGCATCTCTCAAAGGCCTTTCCCTAAGGACAGGAAAACAAACTGCTTGGCAGTCAAGGAAAGCCATCCCAATAGCAACATAGTTTCTGAAAATACCAGAAGCTCCACGTGGTAGTGCCTCAGAGCTGAATAGAATGGTATGGGGGAACATTGTGGCCATTCCCCACATTGCCCTGTGTATGTTTCAGCAGTGATATGTATATATTTGAGTACACAGTTTATTTTATTTTCCGTATTTGTATGCCACCCTTCTCAACCCCAAAGGGGACTCAGGGCGGTTCACAGTGTGGAATAGTCAACCTATTGAACACTCCATTGATGATCATCCTGATACTCTATCACTCTGAAGATGGCTTTGCATAACAAGGGCCCATCCTAATGAAGTACTTACCCATGGCATTGCTGTTTAGCAAAAAGACTCCATGGGCCAAGCCAGTCTCTTCTAGCACTAGATAGAAAGCATGTGAACCATACAAATTGGCTGAAGGCTGGAAAATAAAAATAACACACAATCTAAACCCTATAAATCTAAACCAAGGTTCGTCAATGCTTTCACAATCACATCAGATTTAGTCAATCAGGAGTGTGTGTGTGTGTGTGTGTGTGTGTGTGTGTGTGTGTGTGTGTGTATATATATATATATATATATATATATATATATATATATATATAGCTGATAAGCTATCATTCATTTCCTAGGGTATCAGGGTGGCAAGTGTAGACAAATGCAATATAAAACGTACCATTACAGGTTTAGAGGCATAAAATCTTCTTAGTTAGCAAAAACTCCACAATATGTGCCCAGGAGATCACTGCGCTCAGAGGGGCTCAATCTGCTGGATGTGCCCAGCATCAGGGTCTGCAGACTGGCTACCACGCGCCGGAGGGCGTTCACCGTAGTCGCGCCAACTCTTTGGAATAGCCTTCCTGAAGAGATACGGGCCACTCGAGCCATTCTGCCGTTCCGCAGAGCAGTAAAAACATGGCTATTCAGGCACGCCTTCGGCCCATAGCCTACTGCCACTCTACTGCACCTACTGTACCTGCTGTCCTGCTGCCAGCATGCCACTACTATTGTAGCGGGCTTGCAATATGTGTTAATTGGGGGTTTTAGATTGTTCTTAATGCATCCCATGTTTTAATTGGGGGTTTTATATTGCTTTTAATGTATTCCTATGTTTTTATGTGTTTTATTGTGCCACTCCTGTGAACCGCTCTGGGTGCCAGAGAGAGCGGTATATTAAGTCGAACTTAATAAATAATAATAAATAAATACATAATTATAACCATCCAAAAAGGTAAAATATTGAAGTAAAACTCAAAAAACTATTAATAATTGTAAAACACATTTACATTCCTAGACAATATAATTTTGATGGTAATTGAGCACATCACAACTTAATTGCTAGACTAAGTTGGATACTGTTCCCCTTTCCATTCAAATGCCTCATTTTCAGCAATTGCTTGGGGGGGGGGGGGGAATCAAGTGCCATAATAAGTTAATGAATGTTGTTAGGACAAATTGGGAGGAATTAGGATCTATGTTCCTGGTCAGGAGAGTGAACTTAAGCAAAAGGGTTGGCTTGCTCTCTCATAATGCCATCCCTCCGATCTCCCACATAGGAAGCATATGTGTTATGTATGCCCCTGTGTTATGTCTAGACCAGTGGTTCCCAACCTTAGGTCTTTCGGGTATTTTGAACTTCAGCTCCCACAATTCTTAATAGGTGGTATGATGGTTGGGATTTCAGGGAGTTGAAGTCCCAAACATCTGGAAGACCAAAGGTTGGGAACCACTGGCCTAGACTGATGGATGAAATGCAGAGAACTGAACATATTAGTTTTAGCCAGGATTAAGTTGGCACAACCAAGATCACAATAAAGTTTTTGAAATTTTATCCATATATACTCATTAACAAATTGCTTCTCTCCATATTTATTTATTTATTTATTGCATTTATACATCGCCTTTCTCACCCCTGGTAGGACTCAAGGCGGTTTACAACATACTGTCGGCAAATATTCAGTGCCAACGTACAGTACACAAAGAAATCATAATAACTAATTGAACTATGAACTTAAAATAAATTAAAACCATTAATCGTAAGACATACATAAAATTATCCTAGTATAAACATTAAATCCTATGATCCAGAAATCGTATACCACAGCCATTACGAGTTGTCATTGCACATGTTCCTTAATTATTCTTTGTACTGCATTACTTATTAGCCAAAGGATTGATTCCACAACCACATCCTTATTCTCTTTCTAAAGGCCAGGAGGGAGGACGCTGATCTAATCTCACTGGGGAGGGGGTTCCAGAACCGAGAAGGTCCTGTCTCTTAACCCCACCAGCCACACTTGCGACAGAGGTGGGACCGAGACTAGGGGCTCCCCAGATGATCTTAACCTCCGTGATGGTTCATAGGGGGAAATACATTTGGGTCGAAACTGTTTAGGGCTTTATAGGCTAAAGTCAGCACTTTGAATTGTGCTTGGCACGTATGGATAGGATTGTGCTGTGAGGTACTCTTTTGTTAAGTATGCAAGTTGATAAGGGCATGGCAGCAGTCACCTTTGGGTTCTGGACATGATAGTGCACCTCACCGGTATCATAATTTTCTATTTATCAGATGAAAAGGTGAATTTATCATCAGATGGTGATTTCACAGATCACTCTGAAGTAGATCCAACTGCTTTTTGGAAATGGAAATCCCCATAACCCCTTGGAGATTTTATGATCTTTGGAAAGCCATGACCTTGTTAGAAGTCATAACCTTTTGAAAAAATGATGCCATAACCTCTTGGTAAAAGCGTGATTTGTTAGTCATAGCCTTTTGGGAAAATGGCATTCACCAGCATTCATGCAAGGCAATTAGGCTTCTTAGCTGTTAAACTGATCTAGCTAAATATGTCTTTGAACTGTTAGGGACAAAGATATGCCAACACACAAAAACACACATATATTCAGCAGAGTTTTAGAAGCGTTCCTTTTAGCTGCCCAAAAAAATCTACTCTCCCTTAGAATATATTTGCCTTTAAACCATTCTCTCAAGAGATAAAAATAAGCAGACTATTTAAAAAGTAACATAGTTGGTTTACTAATAAACTTCATGTGTTCAGCATACAGGTACTTTGCTTATCAGCCCAGTTACAAATAGATTTGAAGTTTCTCTGTAGGTAACACGGGGCATCCTTCTGAGAATCAACTATTCCAAAGCATCTCTCTGTTCTGAGAATCTAACAGAGTCTCTGTCTAGTCTGAAAGTCCAATGAAGTTTCTAAGCATACTGTTCCTACTGAAGTCTAAAGCAAAATACTATTCTTGCATTGAAATCTAAAGGCATACAGTTCTAAAACGGAGTTTGAGTCCTGATCAAGCCCAGTTCTGATCACATGAACTGCAGCCCCTCCCACAATAAAGGGTCGAAGTAAAATATACATATATACAATACAGTAAGCAATATGAATTATATACATAACAACTAGTAGAGGCTTGAAGTCACTATTTCCAGCACTGCTCAAATGTATAGCTTATTGCCTCCCTCCATGACTTACCATCGGTGATATGTCTCGATTCCACATGGTAACCTTGGTCCAGTTGACATTAAGGTTGAGTGAAGTCAAATGCTCACCCAGTCCAGAAATGAAACAGGAAGGCAGGGAGGTTGAGATCTGCAGGAACTGGTCTGTATAAAATAGAGGGGCCACTGAGGTATTGAGCCTGTTGGGGAGAAAATGGAGGATTCCAGCTAACAGTTCACACTTAATTCTCCATTAGCATACCTTGACTTGCCCTACTCCAGATCCTTGCACACATTATACTTTACCAGTTATTTTTGTATGATTGACTGGGTCATGTAATTCTTCTGCAGATCAGCTGACCACTAGAAGCAATTACATTTCTAAATAAGGATGTTTTAAGATGTTTTATCTTGATGTGTTTTATCTCAATGTGTTTATATATATGTCTGGAAACCGCCCTGAGCCTCGGGGAGGGCGGTTTAGCAAATTGAAATAATAAATAAATAAATGTTGCTTATAAATAGCCAAAGAAAGGGGAAGAGACAGCAATTCTGAATTGAAAGTTTCCAAGTCAGATGTCTAGTTCTCATTATTATATCCCAATAATGTAATTACAGCAGCCTGAATGTTGGCAAACACAGTCGAGCTCTTGCTTACCGGAAAAGAACAAGGCCAATAGATTTGTAGTAGAAGGCAACAAAACCTGCATATAGAATGGCACTCAGATCTCACCCCCATTCTTAACTATGAGTCATTTCCACACAGCCATATAGCCGAGAATATCAAGGCAGTAATCCCACAATATCTGCCTTGAACTGGGTTGTCTCAGTCCACATTGTCATATATTCCAGTTCAAAGCAGAACATGTGGGATTTTATTCAGCTGTCTGAACGGGGTCTTAGAGGAGTAGAATGGTGTGAAACATATTTGAAGACATGAGAATACAATCAGAGAGTTGCTTTTCCTTTAGTTCCCTGGCAGACACATAAGAAGATGATAAATGTGGGAAGCCGGTCCATGTTATGTAAAACAACCCGACTGTTAACTACAGGCACAAGACTCAACAGGGCAATGGTGTTTTATTCCAACATTTCTCTCTCCAGTATCACTTTCACATAGATTTTAAAATTTTATTAATTCATTTCCAAGAGGCAAATAGTTATGAGGCAACACATTTGGATACAGAAAGCCTGGAGGTACTTACAGTACACGTCCATTGGACGTACGAAGAATAATGAGGCCAAAGGGATCATCTGAGAACTGCACTGAGTACAATGTGGAGGACGCCTTGTTGCTTGATTGGGGGGTTTCTAAAGGTACCTCATAACGTTTATTAGCTGGATCTTTAAGCTGTAGTGAAAGAGACATACAAACAGCATGACAGGCCTGAGCAAAGCCACATAGAGAAGACCTTCATTGTATAGTAATAGAGATGATGCAGAACAAAGCATTCTAGTCAGGCTATTGCTGTCATTGTCATTGTCATCATCAATATCCCAACTTTTCCCCAAAGATAAGACTAAAGGTGGTTACTACAGAATAGGAAATAATAACTAAATTACTTGAGAGAAGAAGGCAAAGAGGAACATCTATGAGGTTTAGGTTCATCTCTAACATAGGATCCAAATAGTCTGGGCCACAAACGCTGAGGTTATTACATACCCGGCTCATTAGCAGAATTCAAATATTATATCTGTGACCAAGGCTCTATTAAACAAGTGCAAAACAAAGTTAATATTATAATTCTATACATACATACCTGAGTAGACTGTAGCTAAGAAGCCTAAGTTCGGCAAATAAGCATTAGATATACTTAGCATAGCTACATAATGTGTTCTGGGGTTTTTACTGTTTGCATCATTTGTTTGGGGTTGTGGGGAAGGCAAGTAGCTTTACAGGTTGATGTAGTCCTGCCTGGACCACCAGGACTGTTTTAATTCCCTCTTAGGTTTCTGGGTCGTTGTAAGAACAAGCTTTTAAAGCTATCCCAACATTATAGCAAAATTTAGTATTACAGTGCATTCCTTACATTGCAGTTTTGTCTAGCTTAGAGGCAGAAATGACAAGCCTATCCAGATGCTCTTGGACTTCATCTCCCAGAAGCCCCAGGAGCTCATGTCAGCCTCCCACAAGGATGGTAAAGCATCAAACATCCAGGTGTCCTCTGGGCAACATCCATGCAGATGGCCCATTCTCTCACACCAGAAGCGACTTGAAGTTTATCAAGTTGCTCCTGACTAGGGTTGCCACTTTTTGATATAAGAAATAAGGGGCAATACACACCTGTGAATCCATAGATAGAAAATTCATTTGTGATATTTTTTGATGATTTGATTTCTCTTCCTCCAAAAAAAATGTCTTCCAATTATTGACATACAATGCTGCATTGTTTAAACACTATGACAAAGCATGTGTGTGTAAAAAAGAGCTGAAAGGAAGGCTCTTGATGTTCTGGAGAGACACACCCCTGCCTCAGAAGAATCAATAGCTGTGGATAGAAATGGGCTATGTTTTACAATAAGCCCCAGAGGAGCAATTTCTCTCTCTATTGCCACACAAGTCTTGGCAGGTGGCAAATGTGCGGCTCATTCACCACAAGGCTCCTTTGGAGGGAGGGGTGTGGTTAAAGAAGAATAAGGTCCTATTTAAATGATGACAGAGACTGAGCAAATGGAAAGGCAGCATGAAGCAAGCCTCCCCTGTCTGGCATGGAGCTGGAACCATGGTGCCATTGCTAGAGCGCTCCCTCATGCCCTTCAAGGCAAAGCCCAGACCCTTCCCAACCTCAGCCACTTCCCAAGCCTTGCCAAGTCTCAAAGGAGCCTTTCTCCTTTTTCAGGGAAACCCTACCTGGCGCTGCGGCTGTGACCGCTGCTGCAGGGAGAGCTCGCTAGAAAAGCCTCGCTCACCAAAAACCGGGAGTGACAGCAGAGGAGACCAGGAGTGTGCCTCACCCGCTGCAGCCGCATGCACAAGCTCCCGAACCTTCGCCAATGAGAGTCCTCCCTATCGAGCCAGGTGGGGGCTCTGCCACACAGGTGCACTACGCGCTTCACTCTTGTCCTTTCCCGACTGGTGCTCACTGCTGGCCCGGCCTCGCCTCCTACTGCCACCTGTCCTTTCCTGTCCTGTCCTGTCAAAACGGGACAGGAGCTGAAAATATGGGACACGAAATTAAGGGCAAAAATACAGGACATCCCGTATAATATGGGACAAGTGCAACCCTACTCCTAACACACACACAAATATCCCAGAAGCTGCCAACAGCAAAACTAATTGTAAAGAATGATGGGAGTAGTTGTCCAAAACACCTGGGAAGAGAAATGTTTCCTATTTCTTTAAGGGAACCTCCTATGTAGCATGAAGGAGAAACTGTCTCAGAGCGCCTGCTTTCTAGACTCTGTCCATACTCACTGTGAAGTGAAGTCTACTTTCTGTCTCAAGGAGCACATCCAACTCCAAGTTCATTATATCTTCTGGCATGAAAGTGGGCCTGTCCCGGGTCAACTGGGCAGTATAACCAGTTTTGGTTTCCGTCAGGTTCACCATCTTGTAACTGGGATAGCTGGGAGGGAAGAAACACCATGGCTGCCCAACAGCATTGCCCTTGGGCCAAGAAGGGATGTAGCAGCAGCCCCGAGATTCACATTCTTCTTGAGAGAGCAGTTTTTCTGGGGCACAATCAAAGCGGCTGTCTGGAGGGATATCACACTGAGTGGGTTGAAAGCTAGAGTTTCTAAGTGGATCTGGCTGCTCAGCAAGTTTCTCATGTTGCTCCTCTGCTTCTCCACCTCTATCCTTCTCCCAGCATCTCTTCTCTACCTCTTGAGGTACTCCGTGGATTCCTAAGATGCTGAGCAAAGTAATGCTGATAAAAACCCACAGGATCACACACAGTCCCCTGTGCTCAGGCTTCTCAATCAGTGGCATCGTAGTGAAAAGGGAGGCAGCTGGGTATGCTCTCCTCTGAAGACATAGGACATGCCACTGTGTCTAGCTGCAAAGGAAAACATAATAAGTGGACACTTATACCTTCACATTTACAGGTTTGACTTTTGCGAATTTTTAACAGATTTGCTTTAAAATGTGTTGTTGAAGGCTTTCATGGTCGGAATTATTGGGTTGCTGCGAGTTAACCAGGCTGTATGGCCATGTTCCAGAAGCATTATCTCCTGATGTTTCGCCCACATCTATAGCAGGCACCAAAGTAAAGAAAGAAGCACAATTAAAGCCCTGGCAGCGCTTGCAAAAAGAATCTGTGAACCCCAACTCCTCCAAGGTGAACTGAACCACCTAAACTGGGCTCTACAGGTCAATGGATGCTCCACCACAGTCATCAGAAGAGCTGCAAGGCCAAGAACAAGCCACGAGAGTAAAGACAAAGCCCCACTCAGAGGAAAAGTGTTCTTGCCACACATCAAGGGAACCACTGACTGCATAGGGAAGCTGATGAGGAAACACAACCTACAGACTATCTATAGACCCACTAAGAACATCCAACAAATGCTACATTCAGCAAAGGACAAGAGGGATCCTCTCACTTTTGCAGGTCTCTACTATACACCATGCAGCTGTGGTCAAGTCTACATAGGGACCACCAAACGCAGCATTGCCCAAACATGAATCAAGGAACACGAAAGGCACTGCAGACTACTTCAGCCAAAGAAGTCAGCCATAGCAGAGCACCTGATGAACCAACCTGGACACAGCATATCATTTGAGAACATAGAAATGCTGGACCACTCTAACAAATACCATGTCTGGCTACACAGAGAAGCCACTGAAATCCACAAGCATGCAGACAATTTAAACAGAAAGGAAGAAACCATGAAAATGAACATCATCTGGCTACCAGTATTAAAAAAGAACTCTAAAATCAGGACAGTAAATAAAGAAGAGCACCCAAGAAACAGGGGAATTCCAGACAGGAGACAATCAGAGCCAACTAACACCTCTGAACAAAAAAATTCCCCAGGCAGGAATCAGCTGAAAGACCATTCAGTGCTAATCAAGGTGGCCATTCAAAACATTCACACTTGCCTCAAGCAGACAAGAGTTCTTCCTCCCACCCTGGACATTCCACAGATATATAAACCTCACTTGCCTAATTTCCAAGAGACCTCGCAACCTCTGAGGATGCCTGCCATAGATGTGGGCGAAACGCCAGGAGAGATTGGTTCTGGAGCATGGCCATACAGCCTGGAAAATGCCTATTGATTTAAAATGTTCTTCCTTGGAACCTCTAAGTCTCTAAGTATAACTCTACTGTCAGCTTCCAGGGGAAGTGGACCATCGTGTCATGGTGAAAGACTTATTTCTTTATTTACCTTTAATTATATCCTACCTTTCTCTACCCCAAGGGGGACTCAAGGTGGTTTACAATCGCACCTCCACAGTGCCTTAAAACATACAATATCAGTTTAAAATGAAGTTAGAAATTAAAATATAATAAGCACAGTAAAAATACATTTCAGCAAATCACGTCATCCAGACTTAAAGACCTAGAGATGTTCTCTCAGGTAACCGAGTAGTAATTTATTTCTTGGCCTTTTTTCACTTTAATGGGGCACCCTACTATGCCCCTAACCTCAATAAATGTGGAGGTCTGGCTGTAGAAGAAACGCCTGGAAGAGAAGGAACATAAAGTTTCCCCCTTCATGCACCTTGTCTGAGGGATTTATTCCTGAGCCATGGCTGCCCCCTTCTTCCATGCAACAAAGTCCCAGGATGGCCTCTTGGCCATTTTTATGAAACCAGAATCCCACGGGACAGTCAGAGCGACACAGCCAAGATTTCTGACATGTTGAGTATTTAGCAGTAATAGGAAGAAAGTTACATTCCCTTCCATCACTCTGCTGCAATGATGGGCACTTGGACAGAACCAGGAGTGGAGCTTTCCATAGAGAGACTATACACTTTCTTCAGTCCTTGTATTCAGAACAGAATCCAGAGATCAGAAATCCCTTGGTGTGCATCTCCAGGTGTTTTGGATTTCAACTCCCAGAAATCCTAGCCAGTTTACCAGCTGTTGGGATTTCTGGGAGTTGAAGTCCAAAACACCTGGAGGGCCGGTAATTACACTGTAGAATGGGGGCAGTTTGACACCGCTTTAATTGTCATGGCTCAGTGCTGTGACAGCAAGGACATTGTAATTTTCCAGTTTTTTTTAAAGCCACCTCTGCTTTGGTGAATCACCAAAGGTAACATCCCACGAGTTCATAGCATGGTGCCCTGGTAGTTAAAGCGGTGCCGAATTGCATTCATTTCACAGTGTAGAGCAGATGCACCCTTCATAGAATTGCTAGGTCTTTTTCACCCCCTTGATCTCTAACCCCACAAATAATTTCCAGCAGCTCCCTCGTGGGAAGGCAATGCACTCACTTTCTCAGTTCAAAAGCTCCAGCTGTCAATCAGAGGCTCCAGGGCCAGAGTGAAGTTTGCAGAGGGAATGGCAGCACAGTCACGTGACCCTCTGATCACGTGGCTTTCCCCGCCCTATTCCAGGCTGGAGGCGTTCATTCAAAAAAAAGAGGAAGCAGAGCAGCCGGATTTCTCTCTCTCTCTCTCTCTCCCCCCCCCAAATACATACAGGGGATAGAGACAGTAATAGATAATATATAGGCCCCTTCCACGCAGCTGAATAAAATCCCACATTTTCTGCTTTGAACTGGAATATAGGGCAGTGTGGACTCAGATAACCCAGTTCAAAGCAGATATTGTGGGATTTTCTGCCTTGATATTCTGGGTTATATGTCTGTGTGGATGGGCCCATGGATAAAGGGTGCATCTACACACTGTAGAATGGATGCCACTTTGACACCTCCTTTAACTGCCATGGCTCCCTTCTATGGAATCCTGGGATATGTAGTTTGGTGAGGTGACAGATTTGGCAAAGAAAAACGAAGACCTTGTAAAACTGCAGCTTCCAGAATTCCATAGGCAAAGGTTTTCCCTTGACATTAAGTTCAATCATGTTCAATTCTGGGGAGTGGTGCTCATCTCAATTTCTAAGCCGAAGAGCCAGCGTTGTCCATAGACACCACCAGGCCCGTAGCCAGGATTTTGATAAGGGGGGGGGGCTGAGTCTGAGTGAGAGAGGATCTACCTTCGCAAAACCTTTGTATCGTTATCCCAGTACCCCCATGCATATGGGATATATTGAGCATGGTGATCATGAGGTCGAGCCTCCAGGAGCCCCCTGCGTTCAAACTAATCTGACCTGCAGCAGGGAGTCCCACAGCTCCCGGGGGCCCTGTTGGGCCAGAATCGCCAGAAGTGTGGTTCCTACAGCAGCCTCAACCAACAACCTGACTTTAACTTTGCTTCCTGCCCCTACTCCTAACATTGTAACAAATTCCCCAATAAAGGAAACCCTAAATTTGCAACGTTTTCCTCTCCATAGTGATACTTTCTGTCTTTTACTGTTTCAAGTTCATTCTAAGCATGAACCTTTCATTTTCTGAGCCACAGAACACTGCAGGCTCACCCGGGACGCTCTTACAACATCCTGGGGAGGCCCCAAACTACGATCCTTTAAACCGTGGTTACGGACACCCACTGGGCCCCTGTATCCGCAATTCAACGGATCGCCTCCATTTTAGTGCCATATTTTTCCTAGGCCAATTCTAACACTAACTGCTATCTTACTTTTGCTCTTCAGGCCCCTGCGCCCTGGGAATAACCTGTTTATTATCATAAGAGGAATACAGTTTGAGGGAGACCAGCTGACTCATCCATGGCACTTTCTCCACTGCATCGATCTTGCTGCCGTCTTGTGGAGGCCCAGGGGCCCGTGACCTGGGGAATGTACTGTGGTCATCCCGTAGGACCCTGGGGAAGCAGACAGGCCACCCTGGCCCCACATCAAGGCGGGATTTGTAGTTTCTTTCTTCCATGAAGATGGACTCCGACTTCCAGCATTTGCTGCAGCCCCAGTGTGGATCCCCTGGACTCACTCGTTTATTCCCCTACAACGCCTATGAAGATCCGCAGACTTTTTATGAACTTTGATGAACTTTGCCCACTTTCAAATACTTTTTCAAAACTTTTGGAAACTTTCCTTTAGACTTTTTCTTGAGATTTATGAATCCTCATGGACTCTGGTGGGAGAGATGAGCTAGCATAAGGGATGATCCCTATTTTTCCCAACATGAATGTATTTTCCTATATGTTTTCCTCCCTTGTGTCCCTATATGAAATATAAAATATGAAATGTCACCTCTTTGTGACCTCAGCCCATCAAAACCTCAGGGAAATTCTCCTATTTCCTGGGCTAAGTTAATCCCCTGACACTGGACTTAATCAAAGACATTTTTGCATGGACAATAACAGCAGACATTCTCTGGGCATCGGAGTCCGCCCACCCAAAGGATGAATGTCCCTGTGGGCATATGCAATCAGATTTCAGAGTCTGGCCATCTGATTAGCTTTGCCCCTTGGTGAGTTCATCATCCATCACAAAGTGACGCATTGCCTTCGGAAAGCTAAGGAATGTCACGTCTGCCTCACTCCTTTGTTTTCACACACACACACACACACACACACCCCTCCGGCTGAAACACAAAACTAGATATCACCAATTACTCATATCCAGGAAAAAGCGGATTATTGGTGTTTGGCATCCCTGCCAGACCAAAATGTTTACTTGACTCACTCAGGACAATACAGCAAGCCAGCTTGAGGACATTTTTTGTTATCACTGGTGATTGAACACACATTAAGACTCATAATCCACTCAATCATTTCCTCTGGTTCATTGTTTCCTGCTCGGCCTGCCTTCTCAACCCTCGTTGACTGAAAAACGAAAGCGGCACTGGCTCTCTGATTGGCCAAGGCGCAGCTAAGCTGGCAGCGCCACCCAGCCAGCTGATTACTCTAACCAATCAGTGCAAAGCCGGCTGAGGGGCGGGGCACGGGAAATTTGAACTTTGACAGCTCTGTATAACTTTTTAAAGTCATGTTTTTGTATTGTGTGGTATGTCAGCTTTTGATAAGGAATTGCAGTTTCACATCTGCTCCAGCTGGATCACAATAAACAACTCGGTGGCATCTTCTTCAACTTTGGTGAGATTGATATGGGGAAAAGGGAAAAACTTAGAATTGGGTGCTTCTTTTCTTGCCAGAGTCTCAGATCCTCGTTGCTGGGTCTGTGGGGCTCCTTGCCTTCTCCAGGCTAGCCCCTTCCAAATTCCTGCTCGATATCAATCAGATCATGATATGAATAAACATAACAATTTAAATAATAAATGTTATTTTTTTACTTTCAGTAACAAAATGTTTAGAATACTTTTTGACTTATTATTTATTTTACAGCAACAGTCTTCTTTTCTTCTCCCCGGCCATTTTGTCAATTACTTTTTCTGGTTTGATAGTGATGTCCCAAAGAAAGGAAATCATTGCTAAGTCTCTCTGTGTCATCTCCACTAAGTCTCTCCCTGTCATTAAACTTCTAGATACACTTTTCACTCTCTTCATGGTTGAAAACTATCTTTCCACACTGCATGTCATTACTGGTAGAGTAGCTAACACAATCAAAAGGAAATGTATTGACCGATAGTAGGTTTTGTCACACAGTTCCAACACTTTAAGTACTTCAGTATCTTTCTTTATTGATGGTGCAATATTAAACCGCATTATGTACTCAGCCTTGATGGAAACAAGTGCTGCATCATTTTCAAAGTATTCTGACAGTTGTGCCATATAGTGAACTATGGAAAACTCAGAGAGGAAAACTTGGAAACCACTTAAAATGTCTTCATTTGACATTAACCTTTCAGTAATGTTCTGTATGAGTGAATCGACACATGGTATGAACACCGCAACTCTGAAATAATATTCTACAGAATTAGTCCCTGTATTTGCCCGATGCACCTGTCTTGAACTTTGCCTTGGAATAGTCAAGTTGCTTTGAAATATTTTTTCAGATGTTGTTCTTGCTAAGTCAACGAGTTTTACAAAATGATCTTTTGCATCTGCTCTCAAAATTTCTGAAGACTTTAACAGTGACTTAGCATGGTTTATGGCAAATACCATATCAATACTTTTTCCTGAAGAAACATTGATAGAGGCAAAGTAAGGTTGAAAATGCGTTGTTGTAGGTTTTTTCGGGCTATATAGCCATGTTCTAGAGCAGTGGTTCTCAACCTGTGGGTCCCCAGATGTTTTGGCCTTCAACTCCCAGAAATCCTAACAGTTGGTAAACTAGCTGGGATTTCTGGGAGTTGTAGGCCAAAACATCTGGGGACCCACAGGTTGAGAACCACTGTTCTAGAGGCATTCTCTCCTGACGTTTCGCCTGCATCTATGGCAAGCATCCTCAGAGGTGAGGTCTGTTGGAACTAAGAAAATTGGGCTTATATATCTGTGGAATGTCCAGGGTGGGAGAAAGAGCTCTTGTCTGCTGGAGTTAGGTGTGAATGGTTCAACTGGCCACCTTGATTGGCATTTGATGGCCTGGCAGTTTTTTTTTTGTGTGGCTTGTTATTACCTGGGGGAATCTTTTGTTGAGAGGTGATTAGCTGTCCCTGATTGTTTCCTCTCTGGAGTTTCCCTGTGTTGGGGTGTTGTTTTGCTGTTATAATTTTAGAGTTTTTTAAAATACTGGTAGCCAGATGATGTTCATTTTCATGGTTTCCTCCTTTCTGTTGAAATTGTCCACGTGCTTATGGATTTCAATGGCTTTTCTGTGTAGCCTGACATGGTGGTTGTGAGAGTGGTCCAGCATTTCTGTGTTCTCAAATAATATGCTGTGTCCAGGTTGGTTCATCAGGTGCTCTGCTATGGCTAACCTCTCTAGTTGATTTAGCCTGCAGTGCCTTTCATGTTCCTGGATTCGTGTTTGGGCAATGCTGCGTTTGGTGGTCCTTTTGTAGACTTGTCCACAGCTGCATGGGATACGGTACACTTGTGCATTCTGTCTCAACTTCTCCTTTTCATTTCAAAATTAAAAGTGTACATAGTTTTGTTCAGCTGAGAATAACTAGGTTCACAGACAGAGGTATCAAGTTGTAAAGGCACATTTGTGTATTGTCCATTGAGGTCAAGGACGAACAAAATGTGGCCCTGGGGTCACACAGAGTCTTCCAGATTTCTTTTTGTGACCCTCAACCACAACAAATACCCTATACAGCTCCCGTTTTTTGCAAGAAAATAGTGAATCTCTTCTACTGGAAACCTCCACCGCTCGTGGTTGAGGGCTACAAAAGGAAATCTGGAAGGCTGTGTGTGTCCCCCAGGGCCCACATTTTATTCATCCTTGACCTCAAAGGACATTGGAAAGCCTGGATCACCTAGGATAATTTCACACACAGCGATAAATACTCGGTTTAGCTTAATCAAATAAACAACTTCTTAGGACACAATATAGATAGCTACAGAAGGAAGCAAAGCAAACATTAATTGCGTACACTAAAAAAGATACAATGATAGAAGCAATGATAGAAATTGACCAAAATGAACTATTAATTATTTCCTCCTTTTCTGTTTTGATCAAGTATCTTTCACACACCTGATCAATCAGTTCAGTCTCTTTAAATGCAAACTCTCTACAACAGCATGTCTTTAGTGAAGTAGGGGCAAAAGCTAATCATGAACCATGTTTATTTTCTTGGCTAGAGTGAATCTATTCTGTGTGAAAGGGAAACATGATAGCAAAGCCACCTTAACTATCCAAGAAAGGGTCTTGATCCTAGCCTTGGAAAATAATGTGAACACTCTTTCCACAATGTAAAATCATTCAAAATCAGATGAATTTCTAAATAATTTTGGAGGCTCACAATTATTTGAGTCGGTATTAAAACAGGTGCTCATTAATATTACGTAACAAAAGTTGAAAATTCTACTGTTCCTGGTTTGAAAGTGTTATTTCCAGAAACTTCGTTTTTGTGGCTGCCACAAACTAATGTTAAATTGGTTGAGACTATGAGATATTCATTGAAAAACTATAGCAAAATATGCTGTAGTATGTCCCGCAAAAAAAGTTTTTTGCAGTTTAATAAACTTTTCCCACGTTTTTATGATAGAACCAATGAGTAAATGGCATTTATAACCCAGGGACAAAAATCATGTTACATAGTGTAATAACTTGACATTTCAAGAAAAAAGGAAATGGAAGTGATTCTTTTTTAAAAACAGCAGAATTAAAACACTCACTTCTAGTTGAGTCTGCTATATGTACTACCTTTTCCCTGCCTCACATTATATTTCCTTCTGATGAAATGACAGGCAATAATAGTCCATTCTCAAATACATATTTATTTATGAAAAGTCAAAATATAAATGATGTACTCCCAGTCTCCTTCTCTCTGTTACTTTGCTGCTGCTTCATTCAAGTTGCTTTCTGTAGCATTTGGTTGATTTTCTGCAGAGTCCTTTGATAATAAGGGAAGTCCTGCCCCACTTGATAAAGAATGCTGCTGATGGCCTGCAGCCGCTCCTCTATTTTCTGGCGCTCAACACGTATCGTTATCTCACTACGGCAGAGTGGGTTGTATTTCCCTTCCTTCACTGCCTGCAAGTGCCTCAAGCGTGCCTGATAGGACACAATATCTGCAAGGTTCTTAGAAAAGCAACATTGAATACTTTAGAATAGACAAAAGTCTGTGGAAAAGGCAAGAGATGACAAGTATCTCTGCTGCATCTAGAAGCGAAAGGAGGCACACAGCAGAAACATGTTCTGGGCACTTTTCAAACCAGTGACCCATTTTTAATAGACAAGACCCCAGAGAAAAAGAACAGTGAAATAAACATAATGTGTACTGCTAGAGAACTGTAAACACATTGCTTTGATCATCTTTCTCTCTCAAAAAAGGGAAAAGTAGAGATTGATGGGCTATTGTGGTGGACTCTAACCATGGCTCATCTACATGATATGAGAAGCTAGGACTCTGCAAGAAGTGACCAAGTTCCTGTCTCTACGTTAGTCCTCACCACAAATCAGAGAATGAACTCAGAGGCCTTTTCACGCTATTTATTATAGCCATGGCTACATCATATGGAATGGCTGGATTTGTAGTTCGCCTAGGGCCTTGGATTTTCTGGCAGACAGTTCTAAGTATCCAACCCTAAAATTCAAATCCCAATATGTGTGTAGTGTGAAAGAATCCGCAACATTTGTTATTTGTACATTTCTTTGGTCAGTTGGAAGGGAACACACCAAAGGTGGGAAGCTGCCCGATGACACAGTAAGACAACTGTGGGGGCAGGGGCGGACGAAGGTAATTTTAAATGGTAAGCGAACATTATTTTGGCGCCCCCCCAAAAAAATCGCTTGATAACAACAGGTATAAGCAGGGCCATACTAAGGTAATTTAAAATGATAAGCGAACATTATTTTGGCGCCCCCTCGCTCTCCGGCCTCGTGGAGCGTGCGCATGCATGCCGGGCGCGCATGCACTGGGCCAGCTAGTTCTGCGCATGCACCATTGCTGCGGAGGGACTCCAGATGGACCGAGATACCAATCGCCCTAAGTGAGGCCGAAAATGAGGAACTTTTTGCAGCCGGGACGGAGCCGGGGCATTTTGGGCGATTGGCGTCTCAGTCCAGCTGGAGTCCCTTTGCAGCAATGGCACATGCGTGGAACCTGGCGGCCAGATGCGCCCCTGACTACGTGGCGCCCTAAGTGGGTGCTTACTTTGCCTAATGGTAAATCCGCCCCTGTGTGGGGGCAAAGCTACAGTAACTGGTTTGCTAAGCTGTTTCTGCATCAAATGTGCTGCTTCCTCATGACAAGCCTAGGCCTCCATGGAACCCTAGATGTTTGTGCTGCAGCATAAACCTAGCACAATATGCAGTGCGGAAAAGCCTTACCTGCCGTTTCTTTGCCAGCAGCTTATCTGCCTGTACTTCAAGGTCTTCTATTTCACTATTCAGGATGGCAAGTTCGTCCTGCTTCTCCAGGAGAGCATTGCCCACATTCCGTTGTGAAACCTCAAGCTGGTTTAGAGTTTTGTTACATCCCTCAGCATTCTGGGGAAGGAAAAGAAAACCCCACGCTGTCTCTCAGTACATGTCCTGTTGCAGAATATGGGTACATTTACACAGCAGAGTCAATGCAGTTTGACACCATGTTAACTGCCATGACTCAATGCTATGGTGAGACACTAGCACTCTAGCAGAGAAGGCTAAAGACCTTGTAAAACTGTAACTCCCAGGTTCCCATAGCGTTGAGCTAGATCCTATAGATCTATAGCATTGCAAGATTCTATAGGATGCAGCTGTGGGAATGAAAGTGGAATTCTAGTAGTATTAACTGTCAAGTATGAGAAGAGCTTTGGGTTCCTTCTCATAAATTTCATTTCATTTTTATTTAATTTGCATGCTGACTTTGTTAAAGTGGCATCAAACTACATCAATTCTACAGTGTAGATCCATCTTATGTTGCAACCCCCTCCCCCCACATCCTCTGTCAAAGCAGCTTTACACATGTTTTTTTTCTAAACAGATTTTTAGAAAAAAAACCCAGATGTTTGCCATGTGGGAAGATTTAAGAAAATGGATCTTGCTTTCTCCGAGACAAAGTCAGCATGCAAATTAAATAAAAATGAAATGAAATTTATGAGAAGGAACCCAAAGCTCTTCTCATACTTGACAGTTAATACTACTAGAATTCCACTTTCATTCCCACAGCTGCATCCTATAGAATCTTGCAATTTGTAGTTTGGTCAGAGCCAGAGGCAGCGGAGGACCATCCTGAGTAAGAATTGTAAGAGCCCTTCCCTAACATCCAATTCCCAGGTTTTGTTGCATTTGTTATTTGGCACTAGGAGGAAACTTCTCTTGACTGCAACACCTCTCAAATGTCAGTTCAGTCCTTCCATAGCCACAGAGACAACAAAGATTCAAATGATCCTACTGCCATCTGACTAGGATGCAATTAGGGCCTTTGATTTGCAGTCCCAGTTTGGGTGTCAGTTCAATTCTAGTTGTAATTCACTGACTTTAAAATAATGTTTCAAAAAACTCCCCAGAGCAGCAGGAAAAAAGGGCTTCAATACCCCCAATATTGTACTTATAGCTATTTTACGGTTTCAGGCTATTTGCAGCCTTGCCTTTTGTGGATTGGACTATTCATAGAGCTTGTTGAAATATTCTCCCTAGGAAACGCTAGTGTTATTTTATAGTAGGTTTCCAGCAGACCAAAGTGTCAGGCCAGGGGACCTAGAAATTCCTAGAGATGTTTCTTCTAATAAAAAATAGCATTTCCCCTCTATTTTTTCACTTTTACTACAACAAATTTGGAAGGCTGATTGTACTTCCATATTAGCAATTCACTTGAGATAGAATTACCATTTTTTCTACTATTTTTATTCAATAATTAGCCAATTAATCCATGAACTGGTAGTAAATAGCAAATATAGTCATACTGATTGTTAGAACTGTTGCATCCATGCTGAAGTAGTTTTTATGCTATTACAGAAAATAAGACATAAATATGGTCAATATATGTGTTTGAATGTGTCCATACACATGTGAAGATTCTAACTATAACCTCCCCATTGAACAATTCCCCTTTTGACTTTCTGACCTTCTGTATGTCCTTGATCTTTTTCTTTAGCTCTAGCCTCTTATGGTGGAAATCACCCTTGGTAAGCACTTGTTTATTCAGTTTGCTCTGGGCTTCTGCACGAATCACAATAGTCTCTCGGCGGGCCACTGCAGACTCTGTATCTCGCATTAGTTTCTCCTGCTGCTTCATTAGCTGCTGGTACCTTACCTACAGGATGGAAGGGCAACAAAGAGTCTGAAAGAACCACTACATCATAAATGAGCAAGACAACACATTTCTGTATATTATAATTTAACAATTCAGACAAGGCATAGTGGGACACATGAGCACCAGTAGCCCAAAACTTTGCAGAATGTGGTTTCATAGACTTTGGATTCTAGACCTTGGGGTGCTGTGTTCATCTGGGATTCTGCAATCAGCTTTGCAACTGTTACAGACCCTTGGCAGTTTTCATAAAATAACTGCAGAATCTTACTAGTGATTGTAAAATGCCAATGTGTCTGCACACAACATCATTTGTAATCCACTCAGTACCTCTACTGTCCCTATATTGTCCCTATATCTTTCAGTTGCCATTCCAATAAAAAAATCTATAGATAAATCCGACAGATTTAGCAACCATAATTATTCTCATTGAACACAACTGAATCATACCAATTTGAATAGTAATATACTTTTTGAAGGAACTGTTCCAGCTTCCTTATTTATACTTGTTAAGGACTTTGAAACTACACAATACAAAATATACCCAAGTCCAATGTATCTCCTATATGCAACCTTCTCTCCTATAGACATCAAGAATGGTGGATATATCCATGGAACAGGAAATGAGCAAAAACAGGGTGTTGCCTGTGCTGAAAAATCCTCTGACTCTGTGCTTTAGGCTAGTGTTATGCCAGCTTTTGAAATATTTTTGTGCCTTGGACAGTGGGAAAAGTTTAAGCTCTGATCTACAAAACATTTCCTACGTTACCTGCATCCTATGAATCTCTGATTTCATGGCTCGGATCTCACCCTGACCAGTCTCAGAGTCCACTGCGGCACGCATTTCCTTGGCCAACTGTATCTTCTTCTCCCACTGCATCATCTGACACCTGTATCACACACAACAAGAATTATAATATATCTGTTTCCTCTGTATTGTCACAAGTGATATAATTTTGAAATGTCACAAAACAGTGGAGGTGTGTTTGGGAAGTGAACAACCAATATATCCTGGGATACTCAACAAGCCATATCCCCCCTATATATACACACGCACACTATTTGCCTCAGAGGCGCTGGTAGATAGGACTGGGTTTTTTCAGCAACAAAATTACTATAGTTTGAAAGGCATGAACATGTTATCTTCTCTCAATAGGAAGTCCCAAGAAAGACTTGTAGATCACAGAATTTTTTATTTATCTGTTTACCCTATTTATGTATGCAGAACACATCATGCGATGCGCGGGGCTTGATGATTGCAAGGCTGGGGATAAAATTGCTGGAAGAAACATTAACAACCTTACATATGCAGATGATACCACTCTGATGGCTGAAAGCGAGGAGGAGCTGAGGAGCCTTCTAATCAAGGTGAAAGAAGAAAGTGCAAAAGCTGGGTTGCAGTTAAACATCAAAAAATCAAGATTATGACAACCGGATTGATTGATAACTGGCAAATAGAGGGAGAAACCGTGGAGGCCGTGACAGACTTTGTATTTCTAGGTGCAAAGATTACTGCAGACGCAAACTGCAGCCAGGAAATCAGAAGACGCTTACTTCTTGGGAGGAGAGCAATGTCCAATCTTGATAAAATAGTGAAGAGTAGAGACATCACACTGGCAACAAAGATCGCATAGTCAAAGCAATAGTATTCCCTGTAGTAACCTACGGATGTGTGAGCTGGACCTTAGGGAAGGCTGAGCAAAGGAAGATAGATGCTTTTGAACTGTGGTGTTGGAGGAAAGTTCTGAGAGTGCCTTGGACCGCGAAAAGATCCAACCAGTCCATACTTCAGGAAATAAAGCCCGTCTGCTCTTTGGCGGGAAGGATAGTAGAGGCAAAGATGAAGTACTTTGTCCACATAATGAGAAGAAAGGAAAGCTTAGAGAAGACAACGATGCTGGGGAAAATGGAAGGAAAAAGGAAGAGGGGCCGACCAAGGGCAAGATGGATGGATGGTATTCCTCGAAGTGACTGGCTTGACTCTGAAGGAGCTGGGGGAGGTGACGGCCGACAGGAAGCTCTGGTGTGGGATGGTCCATGAGGTCATGAAGAGTTGGAAGCAACTGAACAACAACAGCAACAACACCCTATTTATATCCCGCCTTTCTCACCCTGGAGGGGACTCAGGCAGCCTTACAACAGGCAACAATTCAATGGCATACACAAATGTCCAGTAAACAATTACAATTAAAATCAACAATTGAAACATCAATGATTAAAAACATCAATTAACATCACGTTATCCAAAACATAGTCCAGGGCCATTCCACTGTTCTAATTACTTGTCAAAAGCTTGGTCCCAGAGCCATGTCTTAAGTTTTTTCCCTGAAAGTCAGGAGATAAGGGGCTGATCTGATTTTGTTGGGGACTGATTTTGTTGTGTCCTTTAGTCCCAGAACAATTTGTTCTGGGACTAAAGGACACAATATGTAGAAATCTGATAATTGTGACTGTATTGTGACTGATTATTTGACACCTCAACCCTCTAAATAGAGGGAGATACACACACACACACACACACACACAGTTGCAACTGTACTATACAAGAATGCAAATGCTCCGTTAAACAACTCACTCTGCTTCCACGAGGCTGTTGAGGAGTCTCACTTTTTCCTCCTGTAGACGATCCAGCTTCTCTTGCATCTGAATTGATTCTTTTTCTGAAGCCTAGAGGCAGGAGGATGTTTTTTAGGATATGAATTTCACTTGGACCAAAAAGGGGGCTCGGTACAGAGAATAATCACTTGACTTTTTATATCATGTTAGCAGGACCCTTGCTAAATCCTTCACACCAATAAAAGTGTACAGAATCAATAGTTTATTCATGTTGATGTGCCACCCTCCATGTATAAAATCTGGATTAGTTGCTCCCACTGTCCCTGCCACAAAAGGTCTGCAAAGTACTGTAGCTACTGGGATAATTTAACAAATCAGAACATCAAGATTATTCCCGGAAAATGTGTCTGAGGAGATAGAGAATACCTTGAGAGAGCGCACAAACTCATTCTCCATTATGGTGTTTCCTTGCTGCAGCTCTTCAGAATCCCCTTTGTTTTTGTTGATCAACAAATGTAGCTTGACCAAATCATTAGCCATGTTCTTCATGTGGCGCTCAATATCCTTCAGCTCATTTTTCTCCTGCTGAATTTCATCTGGCAAGAAGCAGTCAACAGGTCACAATGTTTTGAAGCCCTGGGCCAGTTGTGCAAGAGGAGAGGCTGGTAGGGGAGTCTGCATACACAGATAGATGCCTGTGTTACCAGCGTCCTGGCAATATTGCTAAGCCCACACTGCTGCACTGGCAGATGTGCCATATCAGTGGATGAGAAGACACCATATATCCTGTCTCCCTTTTTCTGGTGAAACCATTGTATACAATGGAAATTAAAAGCCTAAGACTTTAAACACCCTTCTCTTCAGACATTGGTGGGATATGAAGGAAAAAAATGTCCTTTAAGCAGTGCCCTTTTAAGTTTTTTCTATCTTAGCACTCCAAATTATAGTTTTAAGTTTACATTTTATTAGTTTTGCTGTTTTTTCTATGTTTTTAAGATATGTATTTTATGGTCCTTTGTTTTAGCTATGTATTTTAACTATGGATTCTCTAGCCCAGGGGTGGGCAATTATTTTTTCCAAGGGGCCACCCGAGAGCCAAAAAATATTATGAAGGGCCGCACCTAAAGGCTGAACTACATTCTACATAATAGCAATTGCATTTCTTTAATAATAAAAAGGCACTACATTGTGTTTTTGATATATTAATAAGACTGAGAAGAGTATATGTTATGAGCAATGAAAAAGAGAGGTTGTCATAGGAAAAATGACATTTATTCACTAAAATTTTACAAAACAATGGTTAACAAAATGTGAACATTTGTGATTCATTATATTAATGATCATTTTCAGTCACATTCGCTTCAAAGCACATTTTGAGTTTCACTTATTCCTGGAAAGGGGTTCTTGGTTTTCTAAAGACATATAAAAAACATTGCCTACATTTTTGGTTTAATCACCTCATTTAGTGCTATTCAGTTATTTTTTTCTTATTCAGTGAGAGAAATCAAGTCTCTGTTGGTCTTTAACAAGTGCATCAAAGTCAGGTTGAATGTCAGAGGTGGAGATGCGAAGAACCCCTGACAGATGGCCATCCAGACTCTGTTTAAAAGCCCCCAAAGAAGGAACCTCCACCACACTCCAGGGCAGAGAGTTCCACTGCTGAACGGCTCTCACAGTCAGGAAGTTCTTCCTAATGTTCAGATGGAATCTCCTTTCTTGTAGTTTGAAGCCATTGTTCCACGTCCTAGTCTCCAGGGCAATTTCAATTGGTGCTTTATTGGGCCATTAATCCCCAATCAAGCCTCTCTACTTAACATCTGTGGATGCTGCATATCCCTCACATTCATCTGAATGTCATGGCGTCCTCTACTTCCATGATGGATTGAATGACCTACTGATTCTGGTAATTATATTCCTCTTGCTCCTTTAATCTGGATACCTGTACGTTGGGAGAGGAAATCTAAATGCTACTAAGTCTATTATCATTCTTAGATGCTTGGATGCCAATCAACACCGCAGAGAATTCCCCTGACGAAGCCCCGAGGGGGGCGAAACGGTGACCAAGCCGGCCTTGCATTCGTAGCGCCGTTAGACTGCTCACTCCAGATGAAGGAGACCCCCATGCAGTTCCTACATCCTTATTTCTTCCCTTGAACTCCTGGTACGATTCGTTCTCCCGCTTGATCTCCCCTTGCAACCCAATTCAAAAGCGCACCGCATTCCGCGGCTTTTTTTCGCTTCTGGGTTTACTACCGCATTTGCGACCTTTACGGCTCCCCGGAGCGACAGGAGATGCTGCTTTACTGCGACACATGGATGAACACTACTACAACACAGTAACTCTCCTGTAAGTGCCTTTCTACATTACTGTTCTACAGAACGTCTAATTGGGCTCCCAGTACGCCAGGGAGAACTTCCACCCAGCGCACTGGGAGGACTTTTTAGCGGGCCTCCGAAGGGGATGGGAATTCCCATGACAAATGTATGTTTTCTCCCCTGAGACTGATCGTACTCTCTGTATATTTGTACTTGTATATTACTTACTGCCTTTCACCTCCTTGATATAGAGTATTATGTGTACTTAAGACATGTTTGATTACTTTGATTGTATCATTATGTTATGTTCAGCTGCCTCTCTAGCAGTTTGATTTGCGTTTGCTCTGAGTATCTGATGTATTATTGCATATGTTGCCTATGAGATTTCAGATTGCTATAGTCTATTGCACTGTTACAGAGCAACCAGCACCTATTTCCCCATTGAAGGGACTGAAATTACAATTTATAGATTCTTGCATTTTACTATTATAGACTCTGTGTCTTTGTTGATGATTTATACAAGAGACACCCACTTGTGTTTATAATTAGTACTTCGGGTACCGGCCCTAGTTTAGTTAGCTAGTCTCCAGGGCAGCAGAAAACATGCTTGTTCCCTCTTCCCTATGACCTCCCCTCTCGTATTTATACATGGCTATCATGCCTCCTCTCAGTCTTCTCTTCTTCAGGCTAAACATTCCCTCATAGGGCTTGTTCTCCAGACCTCTGATCATTTTAGTCGCCCTCCTCTGGACACTTTCCAGTTTGTCAATATCTCCCTTCAATTGATATAATTACAGCATCTGAGGTCATAGGAAAAAGTAGCTGGGTCATGATAAGATCTCTATTTTAAAATTTAACAGCTGAACAAAAATGCATCAATTTTTCCTGCAACAAAGAGATACTTTTATCATAGGAAAAATATCAGCCCTGATAAAGACTACCTGGCAAGGGAGATCAGGGTGGGGCGTTCTGCTGATTGGCCCACCAGCCAAGCAGTGGAAAAACTTCCCACTATGCAGGGGGCATGCTTAGTAAAGACCCCAACCACACACCCCGTCCACAGACCCCAATCCGCCTTTACCTCTTCCTCTTCTTTCCGACACTTACTCCTGCTCTTTCCCCTGAAGGCCTCCTTTTTCCTGCCTGCACCAGTGAGGTCACAGGTGGCCGCAAGCAGGAGACCCTCAGGGAGGCGGGGCTTCTTGCGGAAGTTCTTCTGGAGCCACAGAGAGGGACAGGAATGGAGACACTCTCCTCCCTCCCTTCCTTTTCCCCCCAACATGTAGCCGCCCCAATGGGAGTTCGCCTCCCTCTCTTCAGAACAAAGCCTTGAGGGAGGGCGGGTGGGTGGGCATTCCACCCCAGGATCCGCGGGCCGGTCAGCATCGGCCTGCGGGCCACATGTGGCCCGCGGGCTGTAAGTTGCCCAGGTCTGCTCTAGCCACTTCTAGGAAAGAACTGAAAACATGGATGTGGAAGCAGGCATTCAGAAATGATTAATTATAATTTATCATGATGTTGAGGTGGTTAGAACTGGTTTTTGCCCTGGTGTAGATTATAATCCTGCAACCATTTTAAATTCTGTATTTTATTGACATTGTTATTTTTAGGTTGCTATATATTTTTTATATTGTGGCTTATGTATAATGTTCTATTTTTTGTTTTGGGCTTGTACTGTGACTTATTTTCTGTAAGCTGCCCCGAGTCCTGTTGGAGAGGGGGCAGGATATAAATAAAGATTATTATTATTATTATTATTATTATTAGTAGTAGTAGTAGTGGTAATATGATTTGTACCCCACCTGAAGCCACAAGGAGAGGTGTGTAACAAAGAAAAAATATTTTTCTTCCAAAAAGATGCTGAGCATCATCATCATCATCATTCACTTGAAATAAAAATGTATTTAGAAACCAAGTTTCTGCATCTATGAATATCTTCTAAGATTAAAGAATGAGCTGTTGTACTGTGATATGTGTATTTAGCTAACGGTGATAGCAAATACACAACCTGATGCTGCAAGATTTGTAGAAGAACTTGATAACTTGTTGCTCAAAGAGACTTGAAAGTCATCACATCACACATAACCATCCGAGAGAAGCATACAATTGCCATCTGCTACTGAGATACCATAGACAATTACCATCCACCAAAACTGCTATTTTTCATTTACAGGTCCTTGGAAAGATCTTTGTTATAAGATCTCATTACTCTGACAGAGACGTATGTCTTCTTGTTCTTCCACACTAGTTCTGTAATTAGTAATAATTGGCTTGCAATCATATACAACATGATTATAGTCCTTTTTCTGTCTGACCATTTTCAAACCATTCAGTCAAAGCTGGGGTGCTCTACCTTATTACCACTTTCCCAGGAAGCATCACACTTACTTTCTATGCGAACTTTCTTTTGCTCCTTGATTGTGATCTCTTTCTTTAACATATCCAAGGAAGAGAGCTGCCCATCTCGCTCTTGGGTAAGTTTTACTAACTCTTTCTGATGAATCAGCCACACTCTCTGTAACTTCTCCACCTCCAACTCAGTATCATCTATAAGTTTAGTAAGTTTCTTGATTTCAATTTCCAAGGGCCCCAGTTCTTGTCCCTAGAGTCAATCAGAATGATTCTGTTTCATTTGCAGCATATTGGCATTATATAGCTATGTGTTCAGCACAGAGGCACCAGAAGAACATAGTTGCATTGCTCACAGTTTCTGGATCTTTTGTTTTGTTTTGAAACAGTGTGTAGTCTAAGGATGATCAACTAATATGTGTAAATTCCGACTTTTTGGGGGGTCCCCCAATTCTTGAGCCAATATGAACATTTTTATTAGCTCTGATTTTATCCACCTAATTTGTTTTATCCTCTGTGATTTTAATCATTTTTGTGCATTAAACAATTAACAAGGGGGAAAAGAGATGGGGACAGCATTAGAATCAGTAGAAAAGTGGAGTAAATGTTGATTTAAAAAAAACTAAGCAAAAAGAAAAACATTTTTAGGCAGTGCCCCATTTCTTAACCTTATTTTTTGCCAGGCCTGTAAAATATCTTGCAGTTAATGTCAAAAAGGAGGATGGAGCAACAGAAGTAAGGAAATATAGGGTGGCTGTACACTGCCATATAATCCAATTTAGAACTGCATCATATGATCAGTACAGACACATATAATGAAATTCAACTGCAAAGAACTGCGTAATATAAGTCTATACCGACTATATGGGTCTATACAGTTCCAAACTGCATTATATGGCAGTGTAGATCCAGCCTATATCTCTGGTTCACCCTTAGATATTTAAGAAAGTTACAATTTGCTATGCTACACACATTCTTATATACATATTAGTGCATTCTAAGACATAAAAAGCAGTGTGTGTATAATAAGAACAAAGGTAGTATGATAGCAGCCGAGCAGTCCACACACTTTGGACAACTGACGTAACTTTTGTTGTTATAGATTTCCCATTACTTTCATTTTATAGCTGTTTGCTTTAAAATTAAAAACATATGAAACTACAGTATATATATTCGGAGAAGATATGTGGGATAGTATCTAAAACATATTCTGTGATATAATAGCAAAAAGACAAGTGTGGCATAATGATTAAGTAGAATTGGTCATCCTAGTGGGCTGTATATCTTCAGATGGTAACTTATTGTCCTTGACCACTGTTTATGATGGCTAAGATTTACATGCATTTGAATTCAAAACGACTGAACATTGGGAGATGCCTGGCTAGACTTGGGCTGCATCTGCACTGCCATATAATGCAGTCTGATGTATTATATTGGTCGGTGCTCACTCACATAATTGATTATATGAGTTTACACTGCCATATAATCAGGTTCAGTGCAGTTAACCTGAAACTGCATTATATGACAGTGCAGATGGGGCCTAAGTGTGGGAAGACTTGAGTTCAAATATCCTCACAGTCATGAATCTCATGGGGTTAACCATGCAACTTTTAGCTTGATTTTCCTGAGTAGTTTTATTTTTTTTAACCTACTTTTTATTAGCTCTTCATATTTATGGCATTATTTTCTTGTAAGACTTTTTTTTAAAATCAAGGGTACTGGCAGTGGGATGGACTCGATTAATGGGGCTCCTGAAGTGACAAGTCTTAGCAATGGATCCTCCCTCATTTTGACTTCACTATTCAGAAAGAAAAACTATCATATATTTTTCACTTCCACTCACTATTGGATAATTTTGCAGGGTTTAAAGCTTTCTAAAACAAGACTAAACAATTTGTGTGGCACCCATGATGATATATAAATTAAATGGGCTCCTGATTATACACCAAAGTAAAATATACCCACAAATACAACAGTATGTATAATCAATAAACAGGTCTGAAATATAAACTTATGTAGGATAAACAAGCAACTGCAAGGCGGCTTCCATTACCACAGGCCTGCCAGGGGACTGAGTCTGCTGTGCCTGCTGTGAAGTCGCATTAAACATCTCCAGCCTCCTAGGGGAGGCATGGGGCTCCCCGACATTAAATTGTACTATGAAGCTGCCAACCTGGTAGCAATAAAAGAATGGATAACGTTAAAGAATCAGAACTTGCTACAACTAGAAGGCCACGATTTACGTTTCGGTTGGCATGGGTACTTATGGTATAACAAAAGGTTAGTGGGAAAAAACTTCAGCCACCACCAGCCTCCCTTATTAAAACGTGGGAGAAGCATAAACAAAGAATTTTTGGGAAGACCCCAATGTGGTTATCCCCCGTCGAGGCCTTTCACAAGAAGGAATTGGCAGCAGACATGTGGCTAACATACATACAAATACTAGAAAAGACAAACAAATTTGAATGGGGCATTAAAACAATAGAGGATCTGAGACAAATAAACCAAAAAACGTCCTGGTTCAATTACCACCAAATACATCAAGTGTACCAAAAAGACCGGGTACTAGGGTTCTCGGAGGGGAAAGATCACTGGGACCGAATAATAGAAAAGCAAGAAAAGAATATTAGTCTAATATACAGACAGTTGCTAAAATGGTCAACAGAAGAAGAGCAGGTGAAGCAGGCCTGGATTATCCATAAGGCCACACTAGGCCATGGCCTATGAGCGCAGCCATGGGGGGGGGGGGGGGGCGCAGATCCGGACCCGCAAAAAGTATTTTTTTTTAAAAAAATAAAAATCGCACAGAGCGCCCTCCTGCCCCACGCCGGCGCCTCCCCCTAGCTCAGCTGCACCTTGGCTTCTCCCTCCCATATGGCCTAGGCCGTCCGGGGGCCTATTCCGCTCCCTCCGCACCTCCTCCAGTTCCAAAGGAGGTGGAGGACGAGAGGAAAAGGCCTCCGCATGGCCTAGGCCATCCGGGGGTCTTTTCCGCTCCTCCCTCGCCTCCTCGGACTTCAGTGGAGGCGAAGGGGGAGCGAAAAAGGCCTCTGCTTGGCCTAGGCCGTCCGGGGGCTTTTTCCGCTCCTCCCTCGCCTCCTCGGACTTCAGTGGAGGCGAAGGGGGAGCGAAAAAGGCCTCTGCTTGGCCTAGGCCGTCCGGGGGCCTTTTCCGCTCCTCCCTCGCCTCCTTGGACTTCAGAGGAGGCGAAGGGGGAGCGAAAAAGGCCTCCGCTTGGCCTAGGTCGCCCGGGTGCCTTTTCCGCTCCCCTGCGCCTCCTTGGGCTTCAGGGGAGGCGTGGGGACGCGCAAAAAAGGCCTCCGTTTGGCCTAGGCCGCCCGGGGCCTTTTTCTGCTCCCCCCTCGCCTCCTCGGACTTCAGAGGAGGCGAAGGGGGAGCGAAAAAGGCCTCCACTTGGCCTAGGTCGCCCGGGTGCCTTTTCCGCTCCCCCTGCGCCTCCTTGGGCTTCAGGGGAGGCGTGGGGGACGCAAAAAAGGCCTCCGTTTGGCCTAGGCCGCCCGGGTGCCTTTTCCGCTCCCCCCGCACCTCCTCTGAAGTCCAAGGAGGTGAGGGAGGAGCGGAAAAGGCCCCCGGACGGCCTAGGCCAAGCGGAGGCCTTTTTTGCTCCCCCAATAAACCGTCTATTGACCCTATGCTACTTCCCAGCCCATTGCATTTGGCACTTTTGGTTGCACTCTGTGGGGGTTAGGGGAGGGCAGAGGGACAAGAGGAATGCAGGGTGGGGGAAGGGGGGAAGTGGGGAGAGGTGCAAAGTTTTAATGAAGTTCGGGCAATTCAGTTAACCAAATCATGCCATGCAGGGATAGAAGAGAGGTTGGGCAGTTGGAGGGAGAGATAGGTTCTAACAGTCGAGGGGTCCCATAGAAGTAATATGGGGAAGATAAGGGAAAGGGAGATCATTAATTTGGCGTAGGGAACGTGTAAGTACATTAATAGCTCCAAAACGGTCTCCTGATGTGGTAAGATTGGGTACCCAGGATGGTGATCCCTCCAGGTTAAAGGTGGTGCTGTTGAACGACAGGTCTGTCAATGGGAAAAAAAGCTTTCATCCAGGATTTAATCCTGGATGAGCAGGCAGACCTGGTGTGCATTAAGGAGAACTGGTTGGACAAGGCTGGAGGTGTGAATCTAGCCCAGCTTTGTCCACCAGGGTTCTCCGTACAGCACCAGCTGAGACCTGGAGGGCAGGGAGGTGGGGTCGCAGTGGTCTATAGGGATTCCATCTAACTGACCAGGTGTCCCATCCCGCAGTCAACCATTTTTGAATGTGTCCACCTCAGGGTAAGTGACTGGAACAGAATAGGGATTTTGCTAGTGTACCGTCCACCCTGCTGCACTACAGTCTCCCTACCTGAGCTAGCAGGGTTGGTCTCGAGCCTGGAATTGGAGTCCCAACAGATAATTATGTTGTGGGACTTCAACATCCATGCAGAGTCCACCCTAACAGGAGCAGCTCAGGACTTCATGATTTGACCCGCACGGGTCCGGACGCCACACGCCCTCTAGTATCCTCTTCCTTTGCTTCATCGCTGCCAGTTCCTCATTGAACCAAGGGGCTGGTTTAGCTCGGCTACTCGAGAGGGGACGTTCTGGAGCAACCGTGTCTATTGCCCTAGTCATCTCCCCATTCCAGAGAGTGACCAGGGCATCAACAGGATCACCTACTGAGGTGGCAGGAAACTCCCCAAGAGCCATCAGGAATCCATCCGGATCCATAAGCCTCCTGGGGTGGACCATCTTAATGGGTCCTCCATCCCTGCGGAACATTAGGGGTCACAGTAAGTCTAAACCTGACCAGGTGATGGTCGGTCCATGGCAACGAAGCAATGGTCAGCTTCTCTACTCCGCCACCATCATCCCATCCCTGACAGAAAACCAAGTATAATGTGTGTCCAGCACTGTGAGTAGGGCCAGACACCAGTTGAGACAGCCCCATGGTTGCTATGGAAGTAAATAATAACATAATAAATAAATAAATAAATAAATAAATAATACATACCCCGAGTTGAGAAATCAGCATTTCCAATTTCTTGTTGTACAGGTTGATCACCCCTTGTTTGCGTCCAATCATGAGGTTACGCTTAGCAATTTCGGCCTCACTGTGACTGATTTGTTTGTTGAGATTGTCCATTTCGCTGTCTATATCCAACAGGGTCTTCTGAAGCATATTCAGCTTGCAGTTAGTGTTTGTGATATTCAGCTCAGTTTGAGCTGTCTCATTCTCAATCTTGGTGAGCTGTATGTCCTAGGGATAATAAGGAGAGGGTGGACAGAGGAGAGACATGGGTCTATGGATGTTCGTTAGAAGTGCTTGGATGTATTTGATACAAAACAAGAACTGTATTGCAAAAAATTGTAATTTTTTACAGTTTTTTTTCCCTTTGCATAAATGGCTTTTTCCTTACCTCCCTAAAAAGCTAGATTCCCTTCAACATCATCTGATTGGCAGTCAAAAGTTAAATATTGAATCGTGATTATTGCCGGTGGAATATTATTACTGTGTAATAAATGCTTTTAAGTTTATGTATAACTAGCTTGGGGACCCAGCGGTGCCCGGGTCATTTGAGAAGTGCAGCAGGATGTAGAGTGGGTCATGGGGGTACTGTGTGGCAAGTTTGGTCTTGATCCATCATTCTTGGGAGTTGCAGTGGTATCATGAAAGTACTGAGGGTACTGGAAGTCCCATCATCTGTGGTCCAGCCTCCCCCAAATTGCAGTAGGATGTAGATTGGATCATGGGGGATCAGTAATTGGATAAGGGTCGCAGTGGACTTGGGAAGTGAGTAGAGGTACTTCAAGACCTATCATCCATGGCCTGCCCTCCTCCAAACTGCAGCAGGATGTAGAGTGGGTCATGGGGGCTGTGTGTGCCAAGTGTGGTCTGTATTGGTCCTTTTTGGTGGCCTCAGTCGTCTGTGGGAACCAAAGTGTTGGAAAGTACTACAAATCCCATAATCCGTGGGTCATGTCCCCCGAACCACACCAGTATGTAAAGGGGGTTAGAGGGGTTATGTGTACCAGGTTTGGTGCAGGTCCATCACCCGCGTTGGTCGCTGTGGCCTGTGAAAGTGGCTGCCACATATCCGCCCTTCCGCCCTCATTCGTGGGCCATCCTGCCCTAAACTCTCTTTTGGGGCCTGTAATGTTCTGGCCTGTTCTGCTGGTAATTGGTAACTTTAAAAGGCGGAATGGCAGGCAGCCATTTTGTAAAAGCTGAGGGGGAGGAGAAAACAGGATTCCATTTTGTTTTCACAGAGCCAAGTGGGGAGGGAATGTTGATAGTGCATTTTTCCCCCTCAGTGGGAAGAAATCCTGTTGTTTGAATGTAGAGGCCTGGATTCTGGGATGCTGGCTAATCTGTGGCTATCAATGCCCTCTGTCTGGTGCCTTAGAATTTTGGAGTGCCAAGGCTGGCCAATCAAAGGACTTTATGCAAATAGCTGGCACTTAGAATTTTGGAGTGCCAAGGCTGGCCAATCAAAGGACTTTATGCAAATAGCTGGCACTTAGAATTTTGGAGTGCCAAGGCTGGCCAATCAAAGGACTTTATGCAAATAGCTGGCACTTAGAATTTTGGAGTGCCAAGGCTGGCCAATCAAAGGACTTTATGCAAATAGCTGGCACTTAGAATTTTGGAGTGCCAAGGCTGGCCAATCAAAGGACTTTATGCAAATAGCTGCCACATATCGCTGTGGCCTGTGAAAGTGGCTGCCACATATCCGCCCTTCCGCCCTCCCGCCCCCCGCACTCCGCCTCCGCACACATACATACAAACATTCCGCTTTATAAAGGTATACAGATAAGAGAACTAAGATCCTGATCACAATCATACATACAATGCAGTATTTGCTATCAATTTCCATGTGGTACATATTCCCTTTATTCTTCAAGAAAGAGCAAAATGAACATTATCCTTATAACGCTGTGTCTGTTTAATCAAACATCAGGAATGCAAAGGCAAACTTGGCATGGCCTTTAACTGATGGAATTATTTTGTCTTTAATTAGTGCCTAATAGTGTTTGTTCATGCTGTCAGATTGATCCTAGGGTTTCCAAAACCCATATTGAACTAAGATGCTAAGTAGTCTTTTTAATCTTTTTAGAGCCAATACTCAATGCAAAAATATACACAGAATCCTGTCAGTGTCAAGTGAACCTCATTTCTATCATCCCCACAACTGTAGGTGCTATACATACCAAAGCCATCAGTTGGTTTTGAAGCTTAACACCTAGTTGTAGATAATATCTTGCTGCTTTGTTAGACATCAGCTGATCCTGCAGCTTAGATATGATCTCATTCTCAAGTTCTTGCTTGGTTTCCGTTCCCTTCTCAATCTCTTTTCGTAGAATCGCCAACTCCTTCGTGCGAGAAGCTTGATCCTGGAAAGAGAAGAAAAAGTATAAAGAGTTGTAAACAGGTATCCTGTTGGAGGAGGGAGGAAGCCCTACTAAGTAGAAGCCGATAGAAAAAATCACAGAGGAACCACTGGGGGAATCTCACCATATTGGCCCGAATGAGGGCTTGCTCCGTCTCCTGAAGGGCACGGGTGTAAGTTCCAAACTCCACTTTCATGGCATCCTGTTTAGTCAGGCATTGGGAAATCAGTTTCCTGCTTGTGTTGCCATCATTCTCTGCACGGTTTAAGAGAGAAGCCAAGAGCTCGTTTCTCTCCTCCTCTTTGGTGATGGACTTCTTGTAGACTTCAATTTCAATCTCCAAAGCCTTGAGCTTGTGTCTGGATTCTCTGCAGGAGCAGAAAAAGAAAGATAATGAACCCATAGCCACTCAGCTTTTCTTCAAATGTAATTACAATGGGATGGATGCAGGTGTGTAGGATATGTGTAAAAAGACAGGAATGAATGTGTGTGTATGTATCTTTATGTGTGAATGAAAACAATAATTCTGCCATTGTAGTTTATCATGCATAAAGAAAGACTTACTATGAACAAAGACAGCCTCTGCAAATAATATTATTTTTATTTTTATTTAAATAATATAAATCCTTATTTGAATCAGGTGTGGCAGTGGCACAACAGGTTAAACCATTGAGCTGGTGAACTGCTGACCTGAAGGCTGGCAGTTTGAATCTGCAAGACAGGGTGAGCTGCTGCTGTTAGCATCTAGCAGTTTGAAAACATGCAAATAGGTACTGCCTCAGAAGGAAGGTAAATGACGCTCCATGCAGTCATGCTAACCACACAATCTAGGTGTCTATGGACAATGCAGGCTCCTCAGCTTGGAAATGGAGATGCACACCTTCCCCAGACCTGGAGATGAGCACCGCCTCCAGAGCCAGAGATAAAAGGGGAAGCCTTTGCCTGTGTACTTGTGTTTCATTGTTCAAAGCATTGAATGTTTGCCTGTGTCTCTGTGTGTGTGTGTGTGTGTGTGTGTGTGTATGCATGCATGCATGCATGCATGCATGCATGCATGCTGGAAAGCGCCCTGAGTTCCCTTGGGGAGATAGGGCGGAATATAAATAAAGTGTTGTTGATGTTGTTTAATAGCTAGATATGGCTATGGGACAGCTGTGTCAAGTCTGAACGGGCATTCTCTTTGGGGGATCTTATTCCCAGTAACGGCTCTGGTTTTTTGTAGTTCAATTTCTTCAAACGGGGAAAATACGTTTGAAATGCCTTCGTAAATTATAAAGCCCTTTATCTAACTAGCCTATACAAACCACTTACAGCAAAGCCTCTTGCATAGCAGCATAGGCTTCATCTCGGTGCTTCATCCCAGTTAAGCTCCCAGCCCAGTTACGCAAGAGCTGCTTTTTTTCCAACTGAATAGCTTGTATCTCCGTAATTGCCTGCAAAAACACAAGTGGTGCAATGATATTCCAGGCCCTTTTCAATCATACTACATACTATCCATTTCCATGCAGTACAGTAGCAATGTTGCATATCCTGATTCTTAACCTTTGTTTTCTGATGTTTTGTTTTTGTTTTGCTTATTTCACAAATACTGGGATTTTAAAAAATTGCCAAAACAGTCAGCCATACCGAAAAGTGAGGTCTTGTAACAAAAGCCTGAGGGAATTAAAAAGTGTGGCACTGGCTGTTGCTTTATGGAGGAGACTTTGAATTACATGACACATGCCAATAGATAGTGAGAACAGAGCAATTCTTTTACTCTGCTACTCAAAATTGTTTTTCAGTTTAAAATATTGCTTTCAAAGTTTTACTACATACCTCTTGACAAGTAGCTTGCTCCAAGTATCATGGCCTTTGATGTATTTATATGCTTTGTACATGTGCACATTTTAGTAAAATAGCAAAGGACGTATATTTGTTTAATAAAAAATTTGAGAACTGAGTATATAATTTGATTCTAAAATCGCTACGTCCCAGTGATTCAGCGCGCACTTTGATATGCATGTATTTGGAATTAATTCAGTGGAAAGTATTTCCAGATGACTACATGTAGAGGATTATTACCTATATGCCAGCTTCCAAGGAAAAAGCTCCAAACAGATAAAATAAAACAATACACCATATTATGTGTGTGTATTTAAAATGCCATTTGAAAATACATTAACAAGATTTTTGGGGGAAACTGTTTCAACTGTTCAAGAAATATTTGCTGATAATTTAATGTATTTTATTACACATTTGTGTTTTTAGCATTATGATTTTAATGCTATTTGCACATGGTATTGCTTTTTACGTAGATTCTTAGTTGCCTAGCCTCTTTGTAAGAAAGAGAAAAACATAAATGAGCAAATAAGTCAGGATAGTTAAGTTGATAAAACCAGTACGTACAGAGAATTTTATCGGAATGCTATAGAATTACTTTTTCATGCAAAAACCAGGAAATGGCCTGATCTCTTACCTCTGCCACTTCTTTCCGTGTAATGCTTGTGTCTTCAGACTGTGCCATGTATTGCGCTTCATAGAGAGCTATCTGCTCCTCCAACTCATTGACCCTCTTTGTTAAGCGATCTACATGAAGGTCCTAAGACATTAGAAAAAACATGCATGATAACTGGACCAGTTTCCCCCCTGCTTTTTCCACTGTTCCCAGACAATGTGAGAATAACCACATCAAAGGAGTATTGATTTCCCCCCATTTCTTTGCCAATAGATTATTATTATCACATTCAGCATCAAGCATCTAATTGTTTTCTTCATTTCCCCATAGACTCACAGAATTACAGAAAAGACCACAGTGGCCACCCAGTCCAATCCCACTTTTCTGTTGAACTGGTCTCACCTTCAGGAAGCTCTTCCTAATATTTAGGTGAATTCATTGCTCCATTGTGTACTAGTCTCCAGAACAACAGGAAAAAATGTTTGCCCCCTCCTCACTGTGACATCCTTTCAAATATTTAAACATGGCTATCATGTCCCTTCTCAATCTCCTCTTCTCCAAGCAAAACATACCCAGCTCCCTCAGCTGTTCCTCATGGGACCTCTTGTATGATTCTGAGCATCTTTTGTCTGATGCGGAAGCCAACGGAATGTTGAAAGCTTGCATTATGTGTTTTGTGCATTTTAGCTGGTCAATAAAGATGTTGCTGTTTTGTGGATTTTGTCTTTTATTTGGCTGCATGGCCAAAAAAGGCTACCCTTGAATATATTTCTTGGATTTAAAGGTATCAAATTAAGCCATAGCAGCAAAATCCTAAAAAATTGGAAACTAAGAATGAGGACTTTATTTTCTGAGGCGTCTACTTCCAACAAAAGTAAACCTTATTCTTTTGGGCTATAGTTGGCTGAGTGTTTCCAATAAAGTCATTAAAAGTTTACCCAGCTGTAGAACAACTCTCCAAAGACCTCAAGTTTCTGAAACAAAGACACTTCCAGAACGCTAATAAGCCGGGCAGATGGCTGGCCAGGAAGATTAAAAGGAAGAAACAGCTGGGGTTCATAACCAAACTCCGAGCCGGGGACACAACGATCCTGGGAGAAGAAGACATCCAGGATGCGTTTCAGGCCTTCTACTCAAAGTTGTACTCTAGAGACGCAATAAAAAAGGAGGAAATAGAGCAGTATCTATAGAGCATCGCCCTACAGAGAGGCACTAAATGAAGAAATCACGGAACTTGAAATAGAAAAAGCAATCAGAAAGTTGGACCCAAGCAAGGCCCCGGGGCCGGACGGACTAACGGCCAGGTTCTACAAAACGATGCAAGGCGAAATCCTCCCCTTCCTGAGAAAGATATACAACAGAGTACTACAGGAGGGGGTAATCCCAGATTCTTGGAGGGAAGCTAATATAATGGTAATCCAAAAAGAGGGGACAGATGGCACAAATGTGGCCAATTATCGGCCCATATCACTATTGAACATAGACTACAAGATTCTGGCAAGCATTTTGGCCGAGAGGCTAAAGCTCTGGCTGAGCGTTTGGATAGCGCCCGATCAGAACGGCTTCCTCCCCGGCCGGCAAGCTAAGGATAACACCAGAATGGTAGTGGACCTGATCCACTACTATGAGCTGCACCCGCAAAAGGAAATCGCCTTCTTGGCCCTGGACGCAGAGAAGGCTTTCGACAACTTAAACTGGGACTTCTTTAGCTTGCTCATGTCAAAATTGGAGGTAGGCCGGCTCTTCCAAAACGCCATCGGAGCAATCTACAGAGATCAATCTGCCAGAGTCTGGGTCAATGGTCGACCAACGGGGAAATTCCCAATACAAAAGGGGACGAGGCAAGGGTGCCCCCTTTCCCCGTTGATATTCATCATGGCCATAGAAGTGATGCTCAGATCCATCAGGTCCAATGATCGTCTGAAGGGTCCTTCGATTGGAGGCCATACTATTAAAGTAAAAGCCTTCACAGATGATGTACTCTGCTTTGTCGAGAGGCCGGTGTCCACGATCCAGTTTTGGCTAGAGGAAATAGAACGGTTCGGCGCTCTAGCGGGGCTAAGGATCAACAAGGACAAAACAAAGATCTTGACCAAGAATATATCCGCGAACCGGCAGGAACAGTTGGAGAGGGCCTTGGGCGTGCAACTCACCCAAATCATCAAGTACCTGGGGGTCCACATAACGGCACAGAACAGCCAACTGCTGAAGAACAACTACGGGGCAGTGTGGGAAAAACTCCAGAAGGATCTTGATAGCTGGAGAACTGCCGGTCTTTCGCTCATGGGAAGAATAGCGGTGATTAAAATGAACGTCCTGCCTAGACTGCTGTATCTCTTTCAAACTCTGCCCATTATCAAATCCGCGGCCATCTTTGACACGTGGAAGAAGGACATCCTCCGGTTCTTATGGAATGGAAAAAGAGCGAGAATTAAATTCAAAGTGCTCACGGACAGAAGGACGCGGGGAGGGCTGGACCTGCCGGATCTAAAGCTCTACTACGAGGCCTGTGGTCTGGTCCACATAAGGGAGTGGATAAGTCTGAGGAACGCGGAGTTGTTGGCCCTGGAGGGATTCGACCTTCATACTGGATGGCACGGACATCTGTGGTACGGCAAGCCAAGGCCAAACGAGCACTTCAAGAAGCATCCGATAAGAGCGGCCCTGATGAGAACTTGGGAGACCTACAAGGGGAGGTTCTATCGAAAAACCCCCTGTGGGTGTCACCCCTAGAGGCGCAACAAAGGAGCCTGCTGGGCTGGTCTACCTGGCCGACTTATAAAGACATGACAGTCAAGGTGGGGATGAGGAGACGCCTCAAGCCAGGGCTAACGCTACAACAACAGTGCAAATCCCTCACGTGGCTTCAACTCCTACAGGTCAGAACGAGCTTCCAGAGAGATGAGCAAGCAGGTTTCGAGGAAGGGGAGCGCTTCTGGAACACCTTTCTAACCAAAGAGAAAAAACTAATCTCCAAGGCCTACAGACAACTCCTGGAGTGGTCAACGGAGACTGAGCAGGTAAAAAACCGCATGATAAAGTGGGCGCAAAATGTTGGCCGCACAATCCGAATGCAAGAATGGGAAAAGATCTGGCAGAAGAACATCAAAATCATCTATGCCATCGATCTGAAGGAAAATTGGTATAAGATGTTCTTCAGATGGTACATGACCCCCCATAAACTGGGTCTGATGTACAGGTCTGCCCAAACAACATGCTGGAAGTGCGGTTCCCAGACAGGTACCTTTTACCACATGTGGTGGTCCTGTCAAGAAGCTACAAACTACTGGGAAAAAATCTTTACTCACATCCAAAAGATTCTACGGAGTACACTGGAGAAGACGCCAGAGGCTTGCCTTCTAGGAATAGTGGACGAAGGGGACCATGCTGACGAAAATGAGGAACGGCTATTCTGGTTCCTCTCCACGGCGGCAAGGATGGTGTATGCGAAACATTGGAAGACCAAAGATACGCCAGGCCTTGGAGAATGGGTGGACAAAGTTCAGGACATCATGAACATGGATAGGCTTTCCTATTACATGAGTGAATTGGAGGGGACGGGACTGCGCAGAACAGATTGGTCCCCCTTCAGGGCCTACCTAAAGATCCGGGATTCGGACCAGCACAGCTCGGCCTCTTGATATAGACGCAAGATACTCAAAGATAGGACAGGAGGTAGAGGGTCTCCTCCCTCTTCTCCCTCTCTCTTCCTCCTCAATACGAAAGGACAAACGGACACACGCCCCTCCTCCTTCTTCTCCCCTCCCCCCCTCCAATTGAACAATATGGACAATACAAAGGCAACGGAAGCCCGAAGGTCCCCCTCTCTCCCCCCCGTTGTCCACCTCCTCTCTCCCCACCCCTCTTCCATCTCCGTCCCAACCTCCCTCCCCTCCCCTTCCGCCCCTACCCCCCCTCCCTCCTGGCCCACCTCTGCCCCTCGCCCCCTCTTCCCAAGTTCTCCTCTTTCCTTCCTACTGTCCTATACCCAATTTTGTTCCACCTCTTTTGTTGTTATGGAAGAAAACCCAATAAATATATTTGAAAAAAAAAAGTTTACCCAGCTGTAGCAGTAACAGACTTCTTGAAAAATTTAATGTTCTCTGCCTGTTTCTTTTGAAAAGATAGGTATTCTGAATTCCGACCTAGAGGAAACATTTTATTGCTGGAGCTGTTCTCAGAGTAAGGAACAAAATGACAGGAGTGGGAAGTGAGAAAGGAGTCAACAGAAGATGAGTTCTGGCAAGTATTGAGCGGCAATCTTTTTTGTCAGGGATTCTTGAGGAAGGAGACCTGATGAGAAACAGAGAGGATCATTCACAGCACTATGAAGACCCACTATTGCTAGGTACCTGTTTTTGTTTTTCGATTTCTGCATGCATTCTTTCCATATCAGTCTTATTAACCATTCTTTTCATCACAGCCATATCATCACGGACATCTTTGTCCATGTTCTGCATGTAAAACAGGCGCAGGGACAGCTTTTCTATCTCTGTCTGCATAGCTGAAACTGAGAAAACCAAAAGGGAAAATGTATTTTGACACTTTGTGTCAGGAGGCATCATGATTCACATACTGGATAATATTCAATACTAAAAATACCCCAATCTATGCCAATATAAACTTTTCTTCACTTAGAAAACTTAGTATATTATTTAAACTAATTACAGACATACATGTTCCAATGTTGCATCATTTCATAATGTTAGGCAGGAATGGGGAACATTGTACAATGCACAACCTTTTTTCCATGAACCAATCATGCATTTAAGGGTTCAGTAGGTTATGGGTGGCAAGGCATTTCATGCAGCAAGTGAGTAGGTTAGCAGAAGCTAGGATGGATCTCTCAATTCTTCTTCCACCAACCTACTTGATTTCCACGAAGGTCCCAGAAGAAGGGAAGCTCTTTCCTCTGTCACCTTCACAGAAATATAGCCAGCTGGCAGAGAAATAATGGATCCCTCCCACAAGAACCTGCTTTATACAAAGCAACCTACGTTGGATTGGATTGTCTTCACAGCTATAAGGTTAAACATTTGCTGATGTAAAATAAAAATTGACATTCTTGTGATACTGAATTTTGAGTCTAATATCATTTTCTGCATTTACAGAATGTGACTGCAGAAATATGTACACACAACCTCCATATATGGGTAGTTTTTCATGTTAGCTACTCATTCCTTAACACAGTAACTACAAACGCGCTGCAACAAAATGAAAATACAGTAATATCATTAGTATCAATCACAGCTGCATATATATGACCCAGTAATCATTCTATAATTTAGGCCTTAGCTTTTAAAGAGCCATGAGTTGTGTTCACAGACTGCTCTTTTCTCATAATGGTTCATTTAGCCAACCGTTGGTGCCTGAATAGTGAGCTTAAGCTTGCCAAACAATACCCAAAGAATGAGGAAAACCCTAGAGATTCAGGAGCAGATCACCTCTTTTGCGTTCATCCTCAGTGCTTTCACATTCTGCCTTGTATGTCTTCCTGAGATCATGCAACTCTTCCTCCAGTTGCCGGCGTTCCATAGCAATCTGGGAATGGCAGTTGTGGTTCTTCTCCAGTTCCATCTGAAGCCTGGCCAGTTGTTGCTGGACTCCATATAAGATCACTCCAAGATTCTCCCTCTCTCCTTTCCCATGCTTTATGGATCCTGTCTGCAGATACGAAATGGAGGAAATGAGCCACCGTGTACCAATACAAATAGACAAGAACAGAGAGCAGATCTGAAGAAAGACACCCTACCAGTTCACGAAGCTCATCAGTCAGTTTTCCTATCTGTTTACTGAGGTAGGCCTTTAGAGCACTTTGGAATCTTTTCATCAATGGCTAAGGAAAGAAATAAGACCACATTAACACCATTAATCACTTGAGGAAACAACATCTGTCCTTCAATAATCTCTGTGGTTAGAATAAAGACAAATAAAAATGAAAAATTAACAAGATACTAAATAAAGAGGAGGACTTGCCCTCCCAAACTTAAAACTATACCAAAGGCAGCTATATTGAATGGGTTTAAAGAATGGATCCATCTTGATAACTGAAGCCTCATACTTCTTATAGGAGCAGATTTAAAATTTGGCTGGCATGCATACCTAATTGGTGGAAAAGTGGCAGAAGACCCAAACTTTAATAAACAGCCAATTAGGAAAGTATGAGAAGTTGGAAAAAAGCACAAAAGAAAAATTTATTACAAAAATACCACAATGAACTTTGATTCAGGAAGCCTTTAAGCAAAATGGAAATACCAAGGGTAACAGAAAGATGGTTAACCTATGTGGATTTACTCAAGAAGACCACAAAGCAGTATCTTACTAAAAACAAGGATGGAAATAAACCAACAAGGCTACAACCTGAACTGGTTTGAATTTACACAAAATAAACCATAAATATTAAAAGGACGTAGACATAGGATTTGAGGAAGAAAAAACCAATTTCAACAAAATATTACAAATAAGAAATAAAGAGCTATCCAAAACCTATACCCTGCTGCTAAAATTATACATGGAAGATGAATATATCAAATAATGTATGTTAAAATGGACCAAAATACTGGCTGCACAATTAGCCTAGACATACTGTATAGGAATGCCTCTGGAAAGTAAAAATAAAAATATTGAGAAATTACTCACTGTTGAAAAACCTTTACAAAATGCTCTAGCAATATTACATGACACCTGCAAAAATGCAGCCACAATTGAAAAATATCTGTTGGAAATGTAAACAAGCAAGGGGATCATTTTTTCATATGTAGTGGTCCTGCATAAAGGCAAAAACATTTTGGATTGAGATCTATAAAACTATAGAAAAAATATTAAAACTAAAAATACCCATGCATTCAGAGGCATTCCTACTAGGCAAAACAGAGGGATCATTTTTGAAGAGATATGACAGACTTTACATTCTGATGACAATTGCAGCAAGAATTGTGTATGCGCAGATGAGGAAACTAGAAGAAACACCAAAAATGGGAGAACGGTTAGTAAAAGTAGCTGAAAGAAGGAAATAAGGTGTTTGGCTGGAATCCTACATACACTTATCTGGGAGTAAGCTTCATTCAACACAACTGTATTTAAGAATAGACATGCTTAGGGTTTCACTGTCTGGATCATTTGACATGGAGATTTAGAATGATTTAACCAGTGGGATGAAGAGGAAACAATGGAAAACAGAAGGGGAAGGAAGCAGATATATAGGCGAGACTGGGTCTCGATGGAATACAAGTGAGAAAGAGAAGCGGGTCATGGGGAGAAAGTCAGTCTAGTATGACAATTGGGAGACTAGTAAATCAAGCAATACGAAGTGGGGAGATATTAGGGAGAGAGATAATTGTAAGTTCACAATTAGAATAGGCCTAATGAATCAATTTATTTATTTATTTATTTCGGGATTTTACCCCGCTCTTCTCAACCTCCAAGGGGGAACTCAGAGCGGCTTACAGTACGGCACAATTCGATGCCCACATAATAACAATATAAACCCCAAAACACTTCAACAATTAAAATACATTAAAAATACATTAAAATACAACTACATTAGCACCATACACATTCACTCTGGATTAAAACAATGTTCAGTCCATTAAAACATTGGCCATAATCACCAACTTTCATTAAAAACCAATCTAAAATGCTGCCTTGTGCTGGTGTACGAATGCCTGGTCCCACAGCCAGGATTTTACTTTTTTTCCTGAAGGCCAGGAGGGATGTGGTGGATTTTACATCAATAGGAAGCGCATTCCACAGGCGGGGAGCCACCACCGAGAAGGCCCTATCCCTCATCCCCACCAGCCTCATCTGAGACGTAGGCAGGAGCGAGAGCAGGGCCTCCCCGGATGATCTTAGATTACGAGGTGGGACATAGCAGCTGATGCGTTGACAGGCAGCCAGTGGAGCTGACACAACAGGGGGGTGGTATGCTCCCTGTATGTAGCTCCTGTTAGCAATCTGGCTGCCGCCCGCTGGACTAATTGCAATTTCCGAACTGTCTTCAAAGGCAGCCCCACGTAGAGTGCGTTGCAGTAATCTATTCTGGATGTGACCAGAGCGTGGACCACCATAGCCAGATCAGACTTCCCAAGGTACGGGCGCAGCTGGTGCACGAGTCTTAACTGTGCAAAAGCTCCCCCGGCCACCGCTGAGACCTGGGGTTCCAGGCTCAGCGATGAATCCAGGATCACTCCCAAGCTGCGAACCTGCGTCTTTAGGGGAGTGTAACCCCATCCAACACAGGCTGTAACCCTATTCCCTGTTCGGCCTTGCGACTGACCAGGAGGACCTCTGTCTTGTCTGGATTTAGTTTCAATTTGCTAGCCCTCATCCAGTCCGACACAGCGGCCAGGCACCGGTTCAAGGTCTGGACAGCCTCCTTGGTGACAGGTGGGAAGGAGTGACAGATCTGGACGTCATCTGCGTACAGATAATACCTTACTCCGAAACTCCGAATGATCTCTCCCAGCGGTTTCATGTAGATGTTGAATAACATCGGGGACAGAACTGAACCCTGAGGGACTCCACAGGACAACGGCTGTGGAGCCGAACAGGTGTCACCCAATGACACCTTCTGGGTATGACCTTCCAGGAAGGATTGGAGCCACTGCAGAGCAGTACCGCCAAGCCCCATGTCTGCAAGGCGACCCAGAAGGATACCATGGTCAACGGTATCGAAAGCCGCTGAGAGGTCCAGCAGAACCAACAGGGACACACCCTCCCTGTCGAGTTCCCGGCGTAGATCATCTACCAAGGCGACCAAGGCTGTTTCAGTACCATGTCCCGGCCTAAAGCCAGACTGTGCCGGATCAAGATAATCAGTGTCTACCAAGAACCCTGGAGTTGCGAAGCCACCACACGTTCCATGACTTTGCCCAAATAGGGAGATTGGAAACTGGCCGATAGTTCACTAATTGAGTAAGGTCCAGTGATGGTTTTTTCAACAGCGGTTTTATAACAGCTTGCTTTAAGCTGGCTGGAATTTTGCCCTCCTGTAAGGAGGCATTAACCACCACCTTCACCCACTCTGCCAAACCCCCTCTGGCTTCCTTTATCAGCCAGGATGGGCAGGGGTCTAGGATGCATGTAGTGGGCCTCACCTCTCCAAGGATCTTGTCCACATCCTCGAGCTGAACCAATTGAAACGAATCAATTAAAACCGGACAAGCAGATTCTCGTGTCACATCCTCAGAGACTGCCGTTAAAGTGGTATCGAAATCGGAACGGATCAGCGCCACTTTATCCGCGGCGTCTTAGCAAATTCTTCACAGCGTACCACCGAGCCGTCAGGGATCTCGCACTGTGGCGGATTTAAAAGACCCCTAACGACTCGGAACAGTTCAGCTGGACTGTTCTTTGCGGAGGACAGCTTTGCCGCGATAGATTTTTTTTGTGCGGCTTTTGTTTCTGCGCGTCATAAGTCCTCAAAAGGGGACCAGGCGTGCACGAGCTGATCTGCTCCGCTTCCGACGCCACATGCACTCTAGCCTCCTTTTTCGCTTCACTGCTGCCAGCTCCTCAGTAAACCAAGGAGCTGGTTTAGCTCGGTTACTCAAGAGGGGGCAGAACGTGCGATCGTGTCAATAGCCCTTGTCATCTCCCTGTCCCAGAGAGAAACAAGAGCCTCGACAGGGTCACTTACCGAGGAGGCGGGAAAATCCCCAAGAGCCGTCAGGAATCCATTCGGATCCATAAGTCCCCTGGGGCGGACCATTCTAATAGGTCCACCACCCTTGCGGAGGTGGAAAGGGACAGTGAGTCTAAACCTGATCAGGTGGTGGTCGGTCCATGGCAAAGGAATGATGGTCAGTTCCTCCACTCCGCCACCTTCATCTCATCCCTGGCAGAAAACCAGATCTAACGTGTGTCCTGCACTATGGGTGGGACCTGATATTAGCTGGGACAGGCCCATGGTTGCCATGGCGGCCATGAAGTCCTGAGCCGCTCCTGATAGAGTGGTCTCGGCATGGACGTTGAAGTCTCCCAGCACGATGAGCCGCTGAGACTCCACGGCCAGGCCTGAGACCACTCCAGCTAGCTCAGGTAAGGAGACTGTAGTGCAGCGGGGTGGTCGGTACACTAGCAGAATCCCTATCCTGTCCCAATCACCAACCCTTAGGCCGACACATTCGAACGTGGTTGACTGCGGGATGGGGCACCTGGTCAAGGGGATGGAATCCTTATAGACCACTGCGACTCCCCTCCCGCCTCCCGGTCTCGCTGGTGCCTTACGGAATAACCCGGTGGGCAGAGCTGGGATAGATTCCCCCAGCCTCATCCAACCAGGTCTCCGTTATACAAGCCAGGTCAGCTTGTTCTTCAAGAATTAAATCTTGTATTGTTGATGTTTTACCATTGACTGACCTGGCATTAAACAGCACCACTTTTAACCGGGGGACACCGCCTTCCTGGGTACTCAGCTTAGCTTTGTCAGGAGCCCGGTTCAAATTTATTAAAGTTCTTGCACAGATTTTTGGCCGAATTGAAAATTTTGAGTGTTCTCTTCTAGGTCGAATTGGTAATTTAGATCCATCACAAATTCTAGGCCGAATCCATACTTTGGGTCTCCCTTTCCCGCATCTTCCTCTCCCAGTCACCATATGTTCAATGGAACATATAAGTGTTAATTTGGTAATACTAACAATTGATTTACTCCTGCGATTTTGGTTAAAAAAATTAGCATTCCCTAAAATATCTATATCTCATGAATTTCAGAGAGTCCAATTAAAACATGAGCTGCTCAAAAAAACCCAGATGTTTGTCATGCTGGCAGGGCTATACAAAGTTATCTTAGAAGCTTAGAATTCATCCAGGAAAAAGGAGCTAAGTTGTCATAACTGACAACCTGAACTTATCAGTATGGAGTAAATCTACTCATACCAGTTGTTTGCTCTTTTCAGCTATGATCTTATTCTCTTCCCATTGCTTATACCATGAAATCTTGTAAGTCAAACTCTCCCTGAAAATTATCACACCCAATTTGAATAATGTAGGTTAAATGTTTCTGAATATTTACATAAAACTGTAATTTAAGATAAGATTGTCCAACTCTGATTAAACCATTATTCTAACCTTCTTTAATGCAAATGTGCTTAAGTAGCCTTCTAAAAATAATAAAGAGACTAAAATAATAAAAGTAATAATAAAAATAGAGTAAAATGATAAATGTAATAATAATAAATAAAGTAAAATAACAAATGTAATAAAATAATAACAGAGTAAAATAATGTAAATGTAATGATAATAAAAATAAAAATAAATAATAATTTTGTGTCTATGTGTTTCCATCACAGTTTCCGTAAGTGTTACGTTTTCCTTACATGTTCTGGGTCCAGCACAACCAGCTGGGCTTCATCCTCTGCCTCATCACCACCAAGCTCTCTGTCAGCAAAATGCAACCTGTCTTCATCACCGTGGTCTTCCATGGCACTAAAAGAACCAAACTGCGGAGACGAAGGCTGAAAAGCAGATCCAGCATAGGAAGGAGCAGCAATTGATACTGTAGCACCTGTTTTTGGAGTAGAGTTGGATGGCATCAAAGAAAACTCAAGGCAACAATGAGTGTTTTCAGTTCATGGAAGAAACTTATCAAATGGATTTTTATTTCTTATAACACCACAAAATCATGGAATGCATGGAATTCAAATAATAAAGAATAAAAGGGGAAGGGAGTCTTGATGGTTTTTCTTCTTTTAATTGTTGTGGAAAATATAGGAAAGAAAACTACCAGGCAGAGAATGGAAAGCCCTTAAATTAGGTATTTTAGATTTGTTTGTAGTCGATGTTTAATGGTTGTAACAGTAGTGTATTTTATATTAGGAAAATATATTTCTACTTTTTTGTCTCTGTATTTTATCATTCTTGCTTTATATGTGTTTGTGGATTTGTGTTAGGTTTTTCTGAACACATTTTTTAAAAGATACCCTATTCTTCAAATGATAAATCTAGAATAAAGATGAAGGATCACATTTTGCTGCATTTTACTTGATGGGAAGAGGCCATCTTTAACACTCCAAGTTGTTTTAAGCTGAACTATTGTAACCTACTGTAATGTAGCAAGAACAGCATTTGCAGGTTTTCCTCTTTTGCCAGGAATGTTTAATTTACATTTGTCTTAAATTACATTTTATCTGTATGTGAACAGTTTATGCGTCATTATATTTAATTACAATGGTGATTTATGCTGTGGTTTATATACCCAATCTTGTGTTTATTTATAAGAACATGTTAATGTGTTCTGTAATAATTTTCAAATGTGGTGATGCATTTTTGTATTTATTTGATATTTACTATGAACTGAATTGTTCAAAGCATAGAAAAGAAGAATATAGTGTATATATATATATATACTGTATATATATATATATATATATATATATAGAGAGAGAGAGAGAGAGAGAGAGAGAGAGAGAGAGAGAGAGAGAGAGAGAGAGAGAGAATAGAATAGAATAGAATAGAATAAAACAGACCATATATGATGGGAAGAAGAATTCCTCTGTTTTATTTCTTTATTACCATTTTATTCCTTTCAATCTGGATTTTAGTTCTCCTCTGTTACCATATTTTGACTATTGCCATGTGCCTTCAAGTTGACTCTGGCTGATTCCAAAACCTATCATAGAGTTCTCTTGGCAAGATTTCTACAGAAGAGATATATTATTGTTTTCCTCTAAAGGTGTGAGTGCAACATCTCCCAAGGTAAATGCATGGGTTTCCAGGCTGAGTGGAGATTGAATATTTGTCTTCTGAACCCTAGTCCTACATGCAATGCACTAAAGCACACAGGGTCCTGTTTTGATTATGATGTATTTCCTTTAGATTGACTGAAACTTCATGTGATCTCCTTTGATCCAGGTGGACTTGAGAAGTGTTTTACAAGTACAATTAAGGAAACTGCCACATTCATTACCCGAGCTCCTTTATAAAATATACTTTCATCTCTTGTTTTCCTGTACTCATGCCATTGTTAGTAAAAAATAGAATGACATTTAATCCATATTTCCATTACTTAAATTATCTGAATGGCCCAAAACTTGTTCAAATAATGGTAACATTGATGAGGCAGCACATTATAGTGGAAAATACAGGAATTGATTTTGCACTGGCATCAAACAGAGTGTAGGTGAGAGATTACTATATTAGTGGGAAGGAGTGTCACCTTCTACAACACAGCACCCCATACCTGATACCGCGCGTTGCTCGGGAATATCAAACCTAAAGCTGCTGGCTGTTGAAGATGCGGAGGAAAATGCATCACTGTGCAGCCTTGAAGGCACGCCGCCAATGTCTGCTAATACTTGGGAAACCTGTTCATGAAACAAAGGTAACTCTCAGAAGGGCACTGCCAAAAGCTGTTGTGCAGTTCTGCAAGAATGTGTTATACATCAAATACACTGGAAAGTGGTTCACCTACTATAAGTGGTGTAAACAGCCTTTGAAACACTTCTGTACAGTATTTAATGGCATACTTACTTCTGGTTCCAAGGGCTGCACACTACTGATTCGAAACATGTTACAAACACATAACGACTTATTACAAGGTAAGCTGAAGGAGAACAATTCCCCTTCTTGTCCAGTACTCTATTCTTACAGGGGGAGCTCACAGCAGGTCATGAATGCAGCAACATTCACCATCTATGCCTTAACAAGATATATAAAAAGGAATCCTAGCTACAGTTATGGATTTCATATGCACCTATCATGACTAGTAATCATTAATAGCTTCATTTATCACGGATTTGCCTCATCCATTGATTAAAGCCATCCAGATATGAAGATATAACTGAATCCTGTGTAAACAAATAAGTGATCTGCGAAGATGTATTTCTGTCCATCCATAAACAGGTACCAGTCAACTTGAGTAAATGACACAGATACTGAGAAAAAATTGTTGTCCATTTTCTGTTTAGTAGAGATACATCCACAGACCTCTAACACAAATTTCTATCCCTTCTTAGTCAGCTTTTCCCCCAAACAAAACTGCTCCAGCCCCAGTGGTATCAATGCAGTAAGACATTGTCTCCCCTCCTTGGACCTCCTGCTGTAGGAGGTCATGCAACAATCTTGCAGCTAAAATACCAAAATATTGGACAAAATCAGCACCGGCAATTATTAATATAAATCTCAGCAACAATCAAAATAAGAGCACGTGCTTGTAGCACACACAGATGAAGACTGGTGATTTGTAGCTTTATTGCAACTGGGCAATAATAACCAGAGTGCTTTTGCATTAAAAACCACCATAGGGTTTAAGGCATGTAGGCATGTATAGAGAATGTGTAAAATGTGTTTGTGGTTATATTTAACTGCAAGGGTATTTCTATAAAAATAATAAACTTCAGCTGAAAAACTGCACAAAAACTTACAGATAGTCATTTTATGTCAAACCTCCCACCTCTGATGGTATCACCTGATGTAGTTGACAACCTTTAGTGATGCCATTGGATAGGTCTCGAAATAATTTCTGTTCTCTAAACTTATTTTATGCAAGCTTGTGCTCTTTTTTGTTCTCCTTGCTTGTGAAAGACTTCAATTTCTGTTATCTAATTATCTTCCTGACAATATTTGAAACCATGCTGATGACCTCTTAGATGCGATTCTACCTTTCCTGACCTATGGTCCATATTCTTACTGACCTTTTATTGTCTGCATTTATCCTTATTGAACACCCCTTTTAATGTTCATTCCATCATTGTGCTGAAATATTCTCTTGGGGGGGGGAGCTGACTAGCATGTCTCCAGTTGGTTCAACAATATTCACTTCTCAAATAAGGCCCTTGATGCACTTAGGATTGTCCAGCATTGCCTCCCTTTCAGTTGTCCCATGACCAACTGTACTAGGGCACAATCTCTTGGGGTTATTTAGACATTTACCTATTTGTTATTAAATGTAGATGCATTTATCCCTTCTGTATGGGGGTAATTGGAGTCATTCATCACTACACCACTTTCTCCTCTAAATGTGCATGTGTGCTTGTGTATGTGTGTATGTGCAAACACCTTTAAGTCACCTGCCAACATTTGGCGACTCAAGTGAATTGATTTTCCAGTTTGTTCTGCTAAAGTATAGCTGACAGGACCTGGTATTTCTGGGTGGTCTCCCATCCTAATACTAAACAAGTCTGGCCATGATTAGCTTCCAAGATTAGATGAGATCTTCATGGAATTTTGGCTGCTGTATTTCCATAAGTTCTTTATCTGTCCCAAGGTCACCCCTGGAACAGATAAAGTCAATAGCATGCCAACAATACCCAACTATGTTTGGGGCTTCATACTGGTGTCCATTCTATAGACTATAAACCACTTACCTGATGAGGAAACACTTTCAGGATGTTGACTTCAACAAAATATTTTGCTATGCAATAGAGTTGATTTATCTACTACTTGATGATTATCAAAAAATGTGGTACTGTATATATTTCTGATTTATTTCAATCAAATACTATTTCTCTTTTATATTTTTGTTCTTATTTCAATTAGAGTCTATTTTTTTCACATTGTGTCACAGTCAGACAATGACTATGCTCAAACCTCTTTCTCCATTCCTTCCTCTGAAACAACCACTAGAGGGAGGCAAGAGCTATAGCACATGTCTTAAATGCAAGGCCCACCGGCTGAATGTCATTTTATGTAGCCTACAAGGTCTGGGCACATTTCAGAGCCTGTAGAGCAGGGGTGCTCATTAGGTAGATCGTGATCTACTGGTAGATCTCGAAGGGCGTCCTGGTAGATCCCAGGCAGATCGCAGGCACAGTGTGTATGGCTCCCATGCCATTTGTGAGGAATGCTCAGGGGCTTATTATACTCACATTTAGTTGAATTCAGTCTTAAAATGTATTATATGGCTCTCACTGAAATAAATTTCCTAATATTTTGCTTTTATGGCTCTCTGAGTAGTGGGTAGGAAGATCTTTGGGACTTGGTTGTTTTATAAGTAGCTCGCATGCTGGAAAAGTGTGAGCACCCCTGCTCTAGAGTTTTTAATGGTTATGCTTGCATTTCATTTTGTATTTGTTGATTTGTGGATGAGGATGAAGTGTAATATGGTGTCTCAGGTTATTTAACAATATGTTGAGGAGTAGTTACATTTATACATTCTTACAATTACAAATGACCCTTTGAAGGCAACCACAAGGCTGATGTGGCCCTTGGTGAAAAACCCTGAGCTACAGCATTACATTACATGTACCTGTGAATTCATACCCATGAACCCCATTTAGTGTCACTGACCTGCCCAAAGGGGGATGCTCTGTATTCAGAAATGTCTTGCATTGGCATGCTGAGGGTCTGTCCCACCAATCTCTCTTCCCCAAACACTGCAGGAACAAGTTCTGGCTCTTCCTCCACGGGCATTACAAGAACAACTGGCACTCCTTCTCCTGTAGGCACTGAAGGAACAACTGGTGGCCCTTCCATGGATACTGAAAGAAGAACTGGTGGCCCTTCCTCTGTGGGTATTGCATGGACAATTGATGGCCTTTCCCCTGTAGGCATTGAAGGAGCAACTGGTGGCTCTTCTTCTGCAGGCATTGAAGAGATAATTGGTGGCCCTTCCTCTGTGGGCATTGCAGGAACAACGTCTGCCCCTTCATCTGTGGCTGCTGCAACTGGAACTGTTGTTTCTTCTTCTGTGGCCGTAGCAGATGCAACTTCTGCCCTTTCATCCATGGCTGCTTCAAGAGAAACTACTTCCTCTTCCTCTGTGGCTGTTGCAGGAGCAATTGCTGTTGCTTCCTCTGTGGCGATTGCAGGAATGGCCTCTGCTCCTTCCTCCACAGGTGCCACAGGAGTACCTTTGTCTCCTTCCTCTGTGGGAGCATTTCCTGCATCTTCCTCCTTGGTAATACTATCTTCTGGCTGCAATTAACACAACAAACCAGAACCACCTTTCATTATACTAGTCCAGTTTTCATTATACTAGAACAAATGGTTTTGTTTTACTCAAGCCAAATGTTTATTTTTAAAATAATTGAACAACATGCTTAATGTTAATGGCATTTCCCCTTTTGAATTAAGTCTGAGAAGAGCCGTGAATCAAGTCACTTTCATATAGCTTTATACTATCTTGTAGAATGACCTTTGGGAAAGAGTATGTATCACTTCCCTTCATCTTAAGGTTCCCTGCAAAAAACAAGGGATGTGTAATGAAAAACAACTGAATAACGGGAGGAAGCCATAAAAATAGTGCTGGTGCTACAGCAGAATCAGTATATTGTGTATTAATTGCACAGAGAAGTATTTCATTAATTGTATTCTTCTATTAACACTATTATTTGTAAATTTACAGGATAATTTCTCAGCTGATGAATCATATAAACTTACCTCAGCAGGTGGTGCTATGCCTGCTTCATTATCTTTACTTGAACTGGTGTCTTTTAGCTGCTCAGTTTATTCAATAATATAAAAGAATAAACAAGACACGTGTAATAACATTCCTGAGTGAAGATAGAATCGGCAGAATCTACTTCCCATTTGTACTTCACATCTGCCACATCTTTAATATTTACAGCACATTAAAATACCCCCATTGAGACTCTCTATCTCTCATCTCTCTATTAATATGTAAATGTATGTTCATATTAAAATATCCAATGACACCAGTAAGCTTCTCAGTTCAATTTCAATGTCATTTTAATTCACTGGAACATCATGTTTACATTACCCCTTCATCTTCTGCAAGCAACTCTTTCTCCTCATCTGAAATTTTGCCATGCTCTGGTACAGCACTGCATTTGAAATTGAAAGGAAGAAATCAAAGAATATATTCAGATTTTGGTGTGATTTATGCCAATTTGCAAGGCAAAGCTAGTTTGCAAGACAAGGCATTGGAATGAGATATTTATATCCATATTTTAAACAAAACCAAGTGGATATATATCAGCACTAGCTGAGCCCGGCACACGTTGTTGTGCCGCTTTTCCGGGACAGCGGGGGCCGTGCCGTGGATGCAGCGAGGGGGGGGGCAAAGGAAAAGCCGAGCCGGCTTCTCCTAGCCCCCCTCGCTGCATCCACGGCACGGCCCCCGCTGTCCCGAAAGCGCGGCCGTGCCGTGGATGGAGGGAGGGAGGGGGCTAGGAGAAGCCGGCTCGGCTTCTCCTTAGCCCCCCCTCGCTGCATCCACGGCACGGCCCCGCTGTCCCGGAAAAGCGCGGCCGTGCCGTGGATGGAGGGAGGGGAGGGGCTAAGGAGAAGCCGGCTCGGCTTCTCCTTAGCCCCCTCGCTGCATCCACGGCACGGCCCCCGCTGTCCCGGGAAGCGCGGGCCGTGCCATGGATGGAGGGAGGGAGGAGGAGGGGCTAAGGAGAAGCCGGCTCAGCTTCTCCTTAGCCCCCCCCCCTTGCTGCATCCACGGGACGCCCCCCGCTGTCCCGGGAAAGCGGCGGCCGTGCCGTGGAGGGAGGGCGGGAGGAGGAGGGGCTAAGGAGAAGCCGGCTCGGTTTCTCCTTAGCCCGGCCCCTTCCCTCCATCCACGGCGCCCGCCGCTGTTCCTGAGGAGGAGGAGGCGAGGGTGAGTGTTGGCTGCCATGCGCGAACGTTCTAAGCGTTCGCTGGCAGCGAAGAGGCCGGGATGGGAATTCCCTTTGCGGTTTTTTGGGGCTGGTTTTTGGGGGTGTTGGGAGGTACCTAGGGTCTGGTTTTGGGCCTAGTTGGTACCGAGGGTTATGGTTCTATGGGCTGGCTAGTTTTGTGCTTCTGCATGGCATGGTTTAGTTGTCTATGATCGTCAATGCACGACCGTGTCTCCTTTATATATATAGATTACAGATGTATACAAAAGCCTAAGAATCCTTAAAATACAAATCATTACATAAATGACAATCTTTGTTGTTACATGCCATTAAATCAACCTTGTTCAATGACTGTAATGAGAGAGCTCCAATATTAACTGCCCTGCTCAAATCTCACAAACCTAGCCTGTGGTTTCACTAATGGAAATGGTACCCCTATAATGTGCCCCCCCCCCTCTTTTCCCACAGCCATCAGGTTTACCATGGATTAATTTTTTTCTAATGAGTCATGTCACCTTAGGTAAAGGTTTCCGCTGACATTAAGTCTAGTCATGTCTGACTCTCGGGGGGTGGTGCTCATCTCCATTTCTATGTCAAAGAGCCGGCATTGTCCATAGACACCTCCAAGGTCATGTGGCTAGCATAGCTACATGGAGCGCCGTCACCTTAGGCTATGGGAAAATCCTAATGATGTCTTTAATAATGTATTTTAAATACAATTTTGACAAGAAAAAGAGAATTAAGAGCTATGTGGACAACTGCAACCTCCAGATGTTTTCAGATTACAAAAATTCTGCCCTGCTGCTTATGCCGGCTAGGCAGGGCCGTAGCCAGGATTTGATTCCGGGGGCTGAGTTTGGTTCTGGGGGCTGAGACTGGGTGGAAGAGGGTCTACCCTAGCAAACCTTTTGTATTGTTATCCCAATAACCCCATTAATGTGGGATATAATGAGCAGGGTGATCAGATCATGATATGAATAAACATAACAGTTTAAATAATGTACCAGTAAGGCCTTTTCGCGGACCACCCTGAGAATTTCGGGGGGGTGGAGCCCCCTAGCCCCCCCTGGCTACATGCCTGTGGCTAGGGATAATGTATGTTATGGTCTGACAGCAGGCAGGCAAACAGAGTTGCTAATCTTTCTTTTGAATAATGCATGTGCTCTTTCAATGACAGATGACAAGCAGTAGATTCTTGTATTGAATCCAGAGGTTAGAGGCTGGATGTACACTCTCCTACGTCCCAGGATCATCTAATTTAAGGACCCTTCCACACAACCCTATATCCCAGAAAATTAAGGCAGAAAATCCCACATTACCCGAGTGTGGACTCAGAGAACCCAGTTCAAAGCAGACATTGTGGGATTTTCTGCCTTAATATTCTGGGGTATAGGGCTGTGTGTAAGGGCAGATAACCTGGGATGAGATCCTGGGATATAACCTGGGATGGGATCCTGGGCAGTGTAGAGCTAGCCAGAGGGAAAATGCAGTGTAGGAGGCCTAGAATACAATGCAATAAAAACTACAAGAATGTCTACTGCCTGAGAAAAATATAAAATGTAGTTTGTTGAGAGGATCGTACTTCTAGAGAGAAAGTTTTAAATTACATTGTTGCACAAACCAGGATGAAAATAAGTAGAATCCTGAGGGAAGAGAACAGCAATGCCATACAATGCAAAATAATAACAATAATAGTACGAATTAACAAAGTGTCAACATTATCTTTACCGTTTCAATTTTATATGCAACAGATAATTTTCAGACACTCTGTATCTTTCTCCCAATATGGGACCTAAGACGGTTTTTGCAATATAAGTTGAAATAAAACACAGCTAAAACAATATGAAAGTTTTAAAATAGAAACAATCGAATTAAACCGTTGATCAAAACAGTTAAAACCCTTGAAGAGTCTTGCCTTTTGAAAATACTGCCTAAAGTAAAGTGATGAAATGATGTTGTTATACAGCAGGAATGGGCAAACTTTGGCCCTCTGGTAGGCTGCTAGGAATTGTGGGAGTTGAAGTTCAAAACACATGGAGGGCCGAAGTTTGCTCATGCCTGCTATACAGTAGTATTTTTAAAATACTGCATCGGATATTCGGCATTCAAATCCACAACCAGGATAGCTTGAAACTCCCTTTATTTAAACATGGCACCTGTGCTTCTTCAAGAAACAAAACACACAAACCTGCTGTAATTTCAGTTGCGACCCTAAGGTGAACCTATCGTGGGGTTTTCTTGGCAAGGTTTGCCAGGAGAGGTTTGCCGCTACCTTTCCTTTGAGGCTGAGAGAGTGCGGCTTGCCCAAGGCCTTCCTGGTGGCTGCCACTCAAAGGCAGGCCTCACTCAAATCACACCACGAAATTCCCTGACTCTCATCATGTACAGCAGTGGTTCCCAAACTTTTTTGGCCTACTGCCCCCTTTCCAGCAAAAAAAAATTTACTCACCGCCCCTCTAGAAATTAATTTTTAAAAATTTTAATAGCAATTAAACAGAAAGATATATGTATTAATATTTCTACCTTTTTCGTAAAATATAATAAAGAAAGTTGTAAATTAGAAACATTGAAGTTTGAAATCATGAAACTATTTATTGAACTTAGAATAGAAAGGCAATACAAAAAAAGTTAAAACATTCGAAATCATCTTAATGAGAAGGATGAACCTGGCATGCTGCTCCCAATCCAGTCATCCTCGGGTCTATTTTCGTCAGCAGGAATCTCAAATCATCGCGATTGACTATTTTGCAATCGGTTTCCCTTTTTTTGTTAATAAATTGGTTACCGCACTGAATCCACGTTCCACTAAATATGTTGAATATTATTATTGTTATAAGACTCAACCAATTGGAAGGGAACCCCAAAGGTGGTATTATTATTATTATTATTATTATTATCCCTTGCTTGGTGAGAGAAGGAGGGAGAAGGAGGGAAGAAGAGAGACACACACAGAGATGGATGGTAGCCTCTCACCTGGCTCACGCCACCGCCCCCTTACAGGGGTTCAGCGCCCCCTAAATTCTCCTGGGCTTTCCAGCGCCCCCCTAGATCGCCCCACTCCCCACCAGGGGGTGGTACCGCCCACACTTTGGGAACCACTGATGTACAGACATGCAGTGGTGGCTGTATCTGAGCATCTGCACTGCCCAATGAATGCAGTTTGGTGCCACTTTAACTGCCATGGCGCAATGCTATGGGAACCTGGGAGCTAGATTTCCATGGCCTACCAAAGGGCACTTGATGCCTCCCCAACCTACCAACCCTAGGATTCCACAGCACTGACCCATGGCAGTGAAAGTGGTGTTAAACTGCATTCATTCTACAGTGAAGATGCACCTAGCGATGGGCCATGGGATTCCTCTCTTCCCTTCCCCCTGAGTCGCATTTGCCTGGTCTGCAGGGCTCCCCAACCCTCCAGCTCCTTCCCTGGGTCACTCACTCGCCGCTGGACTCCATCCTCTCCCTTGTTGCTAGGCGACGCCCCTAAACACTCCGGCCTCCCCCCTCCCTCCCTCCCTCCCTCCGCCTCCTTCTGTTCGGAAGGTACCAACGGAAAATAAGGGGGGAGGACAAAGTTGGCTCAAACCATCGCTTCGGGGAGAAAGAGGGTAAGTCACGTTGAAAGGTATAGAGCTAGCAAAAAAAACACAGAGCTACAAATTTAAGAGTAACACCTCTCCAAAAGGAAGTGGGCAGATTTTTTTTTAATAAAAAAAACAGTCTTTGTCTGTATTTCTAATAGAATTTGTTGCTATTATTGGATGCCTTCAAGTAGTTTCAAAACCTCACCACAGGTTTTCCTGGCACGATTTGTTCAAAGGGGGCTTCTGCTTGCCTTCCTCTGAGGCTGAGAGGGTGTGACTGGCCCAAGGTAGAAGGTGTCATGATGGCTGAGCGGGGATTCGAACACTAAACTCCAGAGTTGTAGCCCAAGGGTGCATCTACACCAAGCATGGGCAAACTTAGGCCCTCCAGGTGTTTTGGACTTCAACTCCCACAATTCCTAACAGCCAATGGTATGATATACTGGTAGTGTTATATATACTCTGTGTGTGTGTGTGTGTATGTGTGTGTGTGTATATATATATATATATATATATATATAGTGGAATAATAATATTGTACAATATAATAATTAATAATTGTATATTATATATTACATGGAATATTACTAATAATATTGCAGTATAGTGGTATAGGACAATTTTTTTCTGGCATTTTACTTAGCAAGCAAAGATTCTTAGGAAGGACTCATCCCACTTTTTTTACAGGCACGTTGATGACTAAAAAGGCCAATCTGAGATAGGCAAGTCCAGTTGCAGAAAGCACAGCAGAAAGTCTCCTTGGGTGATGTTTTTTCCAAGTTGCGGTTCTTTCTGCATTGTCATTTCTCTTTGAGACCCACTTGGTGTGTCTTCTTGAAAGAGGCCGCAGCATTATGGATAGTGCGTCTCCATGCCTCTCGATGTGAGGCCAGGGTGGACCATTGTTGGAGACAATATAATAATATATAATACTGATATTACGCTGTGCTAATAATACAATGTATAGACATATAATAATATTAATAATATTATAATGTAATACAATGTAAGACTAATAATAATATAATATATAATATTGTAATATAATAATTCTAATATATTAAATATTATACTACTGATAATATATAAAAATTGGCCATGGTGGTCCATGCTCTTGTTAAAACTCGAATAGCCAACTGCAATGCAGTCTATGTGGGGTTGCCTTTGAAGACTGCCCAGAAGCTCCAAATAGTCCGACAGTCGGCAGCCAGGTTGCTCACCGGAGAAGCACACAGAGAGCATACAATCCCTCTGCTGCTGATCTGCAACTGAGCAATGAACCATCATGAAGTTTAAAATCAGCTGGAGAGGCCCTGCTCTCGATCCCACCACCATCACAAATGACGAGAAATCACAGGGACAAGAAACAGGGCCTTCTCCGTGGTGGCCCCTCCCTTGTGGAACTCTCTCCCCAGTGACATCAGATTGGTCCCCTTCCTCCTGTCATTTAGAAAGAAATTCAAAACCTGGTTATGGGACCAAGTGTTTGTACGCTAGAGGCAGCCATCGAGAATAAGACTAAAGTGATAGGAATGACAATGGACTAACCCGGACTTAGATTTTAAACCTGTGTGATTTTAAACAAATGCCTTATTAATGTAATGTGTTTTTTTAAAATCATTTTTATTAAAGTTTTCAAGAGTACATAAAAGAGGGGGAACATTTTAGGTGTATAAGAAAGTAGGAAAATAAAATAAATAGGAATATAGGTGTAAAGGGAAAGAGACAGGGTGAGTTGGATGGAGTGGATAGGGTAAGATGGGTTAATATAGACAGGGAAGAAGGGGGATAGGGAAGGGGGGATTGGTGGGGTAGGATATAATTGTTGACTTCCAATCTTCTTCACATCGGTTCTTTGGTGTTTCTTATTTCAACATGTCTATTGAAAAAAAATTGGCTATTTCTTAGAAGCTTCCTAAGAGCAATTGTAGTTACTTTTGTCTTATGTCAATGATCCCTTTCAAATTTTCTTGAGTAATACAATTCTTTATCAAAGTCCAATCTATTTTGGGTATCATCAAGCTCTGCTTTAAACTCAGATATTGGGTTAATTGTCCATATGCATAATCTCTGTAATTTTCATTAGGCTTTGATCTTATATTGAGATGTTCTTTGTTCTCCAGTATCTTGCATAATTTTTTCTGGCCGCTGTCACTAGATAGTTGAAGTTTCCTACTTCTGAGTCTTGTTATTTTTCTTCTTCTCTGTGTGGTGCCAGTGACGCTGTTGCCTGTCCAAAATGCATCTCATAATCTTCTGGGGATTTTTCTCTTAGTCTCTTGCTTCCTGATTTTGACTGAAATACATCTTCTTTAGATTGTTCTTGTTTTCCAGTTTCCGATATTTTGTCCTTCTGTAATGTTTTAATGAATTGTTTTAAATGTATTTTTATGAATAAGGATGGCACCCACTGAACGAGTGCCTGTTGTGAAGCCGCCCTGAGTGCCCACTCGGACTGAGGACGGGGGTACAAACTAAATATATATAATGATCTACTGTTTTATTATTGCAAATGTGTATATTTGAAGTGATGTTTTTATTGTGAGCCGCTTTGAGTCTTCATGTGAAGAGATAAAGTGGGATATACTGTAAATATAAATAAATAAAAATAAACTCTCAAGATTCCAAAATCATGGAGGCATGGCAGTTAAAGTGGTGTCAAAGTGTGCTAATTCTACAGTGCAGATGCGCATCGAGGCTAAACTACATAATGTTAGCATGTCTGTAGCCCAGGCATGGTCAAATTGGGCCCTCCAGGTGTTTTGGACTCCAACTTCCACCATTCCTCACAGCCTCAGGCCCCTTCCTTTTCCCCCTCAGCCACTTAAGCTTAAGCGGCTGAGGGGGAAATGGAAAGGGCCTGAGGCTGTTAGGGAAAGGAAAGGAAAGGGAAAGAAAAAGGAAAGGGCCTGAGGCTGTTAGGGAAAAAAAAGGGCCTGAGGCTGTTAGGAAAAGGAAAGGAAACGGAAAGGGCCTGAGACTATTAGGAAAAGGAAAGGGCCTGAGGCTGTTAGGAAAAGGAAAGGGAAAGGGCATGAGGCTGTTAAGAAAAGGAAAGGGAAAGGAAAGGGAAAGGAAAAGGGCCTGAGGCTGTTAGGAAAAGGAAAGGAAAAGGAAAAGAGCCTGAGGCTGTTAGGAAACAGAAAGGAAACGGAAATGGCCTGAGACTATTAGGAAAAGGAAAGGGCCTGAGGCTGTTAGGAAAAGGAAAGGGAAAGGGCATGAGGCTGTTAGGAAAAGGAAAGGGCAAGGAAAGGGCCTGAGGCTGTTAGGAAAAGGAAAAGGAAAGGGCCTGAGGCTGTTAGGAAAAGGAAAGGGAAAGGGCATGAGGCTGTTAAGAAAAGGAAAGGGAAAGGAAAGGGAAAGGAAAAGGGCCTGAGGCTGTTAGGAAAAGGAAAGGAAAAGGAAAAGAGCCTGAGGCTGTTAGGAAACAGAAAGGAAACGGAAATGGCCTGAGACTATTAGGAAAAGGAAAGGGCCTGAGGCTGTTAGGAAAAGGAAAGGGCATGAGGCTGTTAGGAAAAGGAAAGGCCTGAGGCTGTTAGGAAAAGGAAAGGAAAAGGCCTGAGGCTGTTAGGAAAAGGAACGGCCTGAGGCTGTTAGGAATGGTGGGAGTTGGAGTCCAAAACACCTGGAGGGAGGGCCCAAGTTTGATCATGCCTGGGCTAGGCAAACTCCTAAGTGAGAAAACAGATCTCGGTCCAGCGCGAGCCCCGTCACTCTAGCCTTTATGCTGCCTGTGGCTAAACAAAGACAGCACGCGCCCTTCCTTCTTGGAATCCTCGCGACATCTGGAGAGAGGGAGACAGTCCTCCTACCCGTCATCCCCCGCGGCAGTCGAAAAGCGGCGGGAGGCGCTATTGTTGTCATTGTCGTCGTCATGGCTCAAGGAGGCCCTCCTCCTCCTCCTCCCCGCCTCCGGTGAAGGTCTTGGCCTCGCAACTGAGGCGCTGCTGCCGCCGCCGGGAGCCTGGCAGCGGGTGGCTGCTGGACCGGGCGGCGTTCGGCCGCGGGGCGCTGCCGGTGCCGGTGGTGTGGATGCAGGGCACGGTGCTGAGCGTGGAGGCGGGGCCCGATGGCGAGCGGTGCGGCTGCGCGACGGAGCGGCTGCTTCGTGGCCCAGGTCCCAGGGGACGCCCCACAGGGCAAGCCCTGCCTCCACGCCGGGAAGTACGTGATGGTGCTGGGCCTGGTCCGCTCCTGCGGGCCCGGGGAGCCCGCCCTCCGCGCCCTCAAGGTGACCGACCTCTCCGGGAACCCCCTGAACGAGGCCTCGTGGGAGGCCGAGGTGGAGGAGCTGCACAGGCGCGTCCTCCCCTGAAGTCAAGGGGGAGGGAGGCCTTCCCCTGCCCCGTCCCAGAACCGCAGCAGCAGCAGCTGGAGTGGACTGAAGGGGCCCAGAAGAAACGCTTGCCTTCCTAGAAGCTGGGACGCTTGCTGTTTGTGATCCTACCGGCTGGAGGACAGGAAATTCACTTTGTACCTTCATTTCTTAACCTGGGACCCTTGCTGTTTGTAAACAAGTCAATTCCAGGACAGGAAATTCACTTTGTACCTTCATTTCTTTTCTCTTTTTTTGCAAATATTTTTATTATTTTTTTCAAAAAAAGAGTGTTTCAGGGAAAGAGGGGGAACAATATTCGTATAAAGAAAAGTAGGAAAATTTAGGGAAAAAATAAAAAAGAGAATTTTTTTTAAAAAAAATATTTAAAAAATAATGCGACTTCCATTCCGAACGTGTGTCTTCCATTAATTCTTATGTTTAGCTCTTTTGTTTCCCCTAAATTTATTTCGTTGTTAATTTTCCTCTTCTACTGTAGTCCTTTTTGTAGCCTTTCACGAGGTCTCAATTTATTCTTTTTATGTATGTACCTTCATTTCTTAACCTGGGACCCTTGCTATTTGTAAACAAGCCGACTCCAGGATAGTAATTTCGTTTCGTACCTTCATTTCTTAAAGCTGGGACACTTACCATTTCTAAACAAGCTTACAATTGAAGTAAGAGGTTCAGGCATTTCACCTGTGGATGTTTACAGCTTCAAAGAGGGGTTTCCTCTGCTATATTTTAGGTTTCAATATTAAATTCAGATATTTATTCCATAAATCAAAAATCCGTAGCCTCATTAGCCTCATAGCAGGCCTGGGCCCTCAATGTTTTGGACTCCAAGGTGTTTTGGACAGCCGGTAGGCTGTTAGACCTGGAGTCCAAAACACCTGGAGGGCCGACGTTTGCCCAGGCCTGCGCCATAGTGTATGTCACTTGGGGGAGGAATACTCATTAAAAATTACACAAACCAAGAAAATTAAACATTTTGTGATCATCCGAAATGGGAATAGCAGAGTTTAAATCAATTTTTATGTTGATTTTAAATATGTCTTTTTTCCCATCACGTCAATTTTTTAATTTTTATTTATTTATTATTTGGGCTTATATACCGCCACTCCCCGAAGGCTTGGAGCAGTTTGCAAGAGATCAATACAGTAACATAACAATTAAAACCAGGTTAAAACCAATTCATAGCTCAAAAACCTCCCAAAACAAATATGTTTTACATGCCCTCTGGAAGGCAGGCAAAATACAATGAATGGTACATTACAGCAGACTGCACATTTCACATAATATTTGTGTAACAAGTCAATAACTATTTTTCATCAGTTAAAATCTGGTCATTCTTACAGAGTTTTTTGCGCTGAGTTCAGATCTGTGTTTATTTCCTTTTGCAGCTTTTGCGATGAGGCTAAGCAAATAATTAGTGCATTTACCTACTGATATCAATTAGATTTCATGTTTAAAAATATTTTGAAATTTCAGTGAAACATAGTGGACATGCTCAAAGTAGCCTTCTGAATTCCTGACTTGCCTTTTAGCTGAATGATGACTGGAAAATCAGTGTGTAGTGCCTATTTGCCAGTTTTTCTCAAAATCTTTAATGTGTACAAACTAGATTACAGTGGGTAAAAGAGTGAATTGTAAACCCTAGAATTTATAAGCTTGTTTAGAAGTAGAAAACACCTTCTCCTTGTCCTGCCCCAGAACTGCCGCGGCTGGAGGAACAGCAGACTCAACATGGACACGCTTGCCTCTCTTAAAACCTGGGATGCTTTCTATTTCCTAACAAGACAACTAAAGTATAGTAATTTCACTTTATACTTTCATTTCTAAAAGCTGGGACATTTTCTATTTATAAACAAGCCAATTTGAGTGTAGCAACTTGACTTTTACACAGCTCTTGAGCAAGATAGTCCTTTTACAGAACGCTGAACTTTGTTAAAGCCTAGTTGCTCCTCACCCTCAACTTCTTGTGGGATGTGCAAGCTCACCTACTGATTTAGAACATTCTTTATTGAAGAGAAAGTAGTCCAAACTGACTTTGGAAGACAACATGTCTTTTTACAGAACAGTGCCTTGTTACATCTGCAGATTTGATTACGAATACTGCTGTTTTATCTACAGCAATTACTGTATGTTACTGTTTTTACCAGGGGTACTGTGAATTTATGCTGTTGTCTTGGCTACTCGTATATTTTGTTTTGCACTTGTATTTTGCATGTCACGCCTTGAGTGTTTTGTGAGCTGCCCTGAATTTCTCTTGAGAGATGGTGGTGGGTAAATAAATAAAAGTTTATTATTATTTTACTGACACAAACACAGTATGTCACAGCAAACAAGATCTATATGCTGGATTTTGTATTTAAAAAATCACAAGTCAAACACTTCCCAAGCGTCTAGGACAGGGGTGCTCACACTTTTTCAGCATGCGAGCTACTTATAAAACAACCAAGTCAAAATGATCCACCTACCCACTACAAAAATGTGAAACATATAACACAATATCTGCTTTGAACTGGGTTTTCTGAGTCCACACTGCCATATAATCTAATTCAAAGCAAATAACATGGGATTTTATTCAACTGTGTGGAAAGGACCTCAGAAAACCCAGGGCCGGCAGCACTTGGGTGGCATCAGGAGCTTGCGGGGCAGGACTGAGCCTTCCTCCCGCCCTGCATGCGATCTACCAGGATGCCATTCGCGATCTACCAGTAGATTGCGATCTACCTAATGAGCACCCCTGGTCTAGGACTATAATGTATTTCCGAATGTTGCACGCAGATCCAAGTAAGGTGTATTTTGCAGTTGACAATCGTGATTTTTTTAATTCGCATTTATCTACCCCCCCCCCCCAAAAGGCTTGGGGCGGCTTACAACAAATCAGTCGTACATAATAAAAACAAACATATATAAAAACACAGTACGAGCAAACAGGTAAAAACAACATTAAACAGCATATAAAACGACAATAGTCGATTTTGTCAATGTTTATTGTTTCCAAATTCCAGCTGAGATCTTTTGGCACAGCACCCACTGGGACCATTTGTACTGGTTTATGCCAGAGCCTTTGCACTTCGATTTTGAGGTCTTGATAATGGCTGAGCTTTATTACTACTACTACTACTACTACTTAGCCTTTCCTTCTTGTGGGATACATGGACTCTCATACTGATTTAAATCACTGCTTACTAAAGAGGTAGCAAGACAAAATGGACCAAACAAATTTGCAGAACTCTGCCTTGTTAAATCTGCATTTACCTGTCAGTTACTCCTTCACCTTCTTAACTTCTTAACCCATATGTTGATTTAAAACATAGTTTATTGAAATTGTTGGCAAAGCAGACCAAACTGATAAGAGGAGCTATTTTGAAAAAAACATTAGGTTTCCCCCCTCTTCTTCACCTCAGGAATGTCTGGACAGCTAAACATGCATATACTTTAAAGTTTGTATCAGGAGGATTGTGTGTTGTGAAATGGAGCAAAACTGGAAAAAAATTAATTAGAGCATATCTGATTGGTATTCCCTGTTGGTGGGCAGTGAGTCTTTTAGCGGCACATGTTTTATGCTTCATGGTTTATGCATTTTAAAGGGAAAGCTTTGTAGCATAATTTCAATTGCCTTCCTAGTGTGTAGTTTGGGTGGGTGGGGGAATAAAGGCATTCACAATATATAGACTAATTTGCAACTTCCAAGCGGTTGGATATTCATGCCGACACCTCAGAACAGCCCAAGAATAGCATTTTTTAAACCATATGTTTGGAATTTGTCAGTTCCTCTGTTTCGGTATATATAACCCCTCTAGCTTTATGTGACACAGAGTATCGGGGCCCTTCCACACAGCCCTATATCCTAGAACAGTGTTTCCCAACCTTTTTTGAGCTGCGGCACACTTTTTACATTTACAAAATCCTGGGGCACACCACCAACCAAAATGACACAAAATGACACTCTAACACAGTAATACATATAGTTAATATGTTTTTAAATGTATTTATACACTGAAACCTGGGCCTGTTTTGATGAACTCAACATAGATATCCTGGCAGGAATGGCAGAAAGACACAAACTTCCCACACAGAACTCCCATAACCAAGAGAAAATGCTATAAGAGTTTGGTGGGCATTGACCTTGAGTTTTGGAGTTGTAGTTCACCTATATCCAGAGAGCACTGTGAACTCAAACAATGTTGGATCAGGACCAAACTTGGCATGAATACTCAATATGCTCAAATATGAACGCAGATGGAGTTCAGGGGAAATAGACCTTGACATTTGGGAGTTGTAGTTCCTGGGATTTATAGTTCCACTACAAAGAGCATTCCGAACTCCACCAATGATAGAACTGGGCCAAACTTCCCACACAGAACCCCCCCAGGAGGCAAGAGGAGGTCCCTACTTGGGGAAAGGGAGGCGGGCCTTCCCAATGCATGGAGAGGGAGAGACCAAGTAGACAACGGGTGGGGAGGGGATGTTTGTAATTTTGTGCCTTTATCGAGGTAGGTTTCTTAGGGTTTTTATACTTCAACACACTAGACTCTCCCCCCTCCCCTCCTGGAGGTTCCAATTTCCCACGGCACATCTGATGATCGCTCACGGCACACTAGTGTGCCCTGGCACACTGGTTGAGAAACACTGTCCTAGAATATCAAGGCAGAAAATCCCACAATATCTGCTTTGAACTGAGTTATCCGAGTCCACGCTGCTATATATTCCAGTTCAATACAGATTATGTGGGATTTTATTCAGCTGTGTGGAAGGGGCCTTAGGGTGGAATCTGATAACATGAATCTATACTTCAAAATCCACCCTGTCCGTTTTTAATAATTCCTCTGACCGCCCTGAGTGGCGGTTTTGCTCCTGAACTTTCTTGGCCGCCTGCATTTCCATGTTGCAGACCATGGAGTGAATCTTCCAAGTGGGCGAGAGTGGGCTCAGGTGGAGAGCTTCGAGCAGCACAGGGCTCCCTTAAGCTTGCCTTCGCGGCCTTCTATAGGAAGCGCGGGGGAACCGGGGAGGGTGGTGTGCCCGCGCGGGTTTGTTGTGCATCAGACGCAGGGTGCGGACGCCGCACCTGCTGCAACGTGGAGGAGCTCCACCCACCCTTGAAGGCCGCCGAGCGGATCCGGGAAAGGAAGGAAGAAAGGGAGGAGGATGGGGCCGGGAGAGCGCCGCCAGTGTGGCCGCGCCCCCTTCCCACGCAGGTCCTCCCCTCGCGCGGCGCGGGTCCAGGAGTCGGCAGCGGCGGAGGTGGCGGCGGCAGCGGCAGCTTTTGGGTGCGAACTTGCCCTTCGGGGCATTTGGGGCGCGCGTGGGTGAAGAGGGAACGAGGCTTCAGGGGGAGAGCCGGCTGGGTGGGGTCTTCCCTGGCTGGGGCCCACGCGTGGCAGAGGGGAGCATCTCAGCGTGGGGCTGGAGGAGGCCAAGGCTGCGCCCAGAGATCCCGGCTGTAATGCTTTGAAGTCGGGATAGATCTATGTCTCCCAGGGCTTGGGCTCAAAGGCTTCCCTCCCATTGTAGGCTGGCAGCTCAGGATGGGGAATGAATGGCTTGTAACACAGGCGGCAGGGCTCGGAGCAAAGATGCGCTTGAGGACGACCGTCATTGGAAGTGGCTTGGCCCTGTGGTAGGGCTTGGGACTGTAAAACCAGCCTTGGTGGATTGGACTCGAAGCAAAAGTTGGAAATTGGGAAATATTGGAAAGAACTAAAATGTAATTTGAAAAAGAGGAAGGCGGGATTGGACTTTAGGGTGCAGTTTGAGAATATTTGGGGTTGTAAGGCCAGTGTGGGCGAATGAAGCAAAGGCTGGAAACTGATTATGAACAGAAGGAAAGTGTCACCCTGGAAGGAAGGCCATCTCATATTGCAAAGCTGCATCTCAGAACATACATGTAATTTGAAAAGAGATGAATGTGTGTGTTTCCTTCTAGAATTATCATGGCTGCATAGAGAGCATGTTTCCCCTTGGTCCTTAGGTACACGTAGTACATGTTTGGCTCCTGGACCTCCTACTATTGTGTGTTTGCGTGAGGGAGACGTGTACAGTATTATTGGGTTGCTGTGAGTTTTGGGACTGCATGGCTGTGTTCCAGAAGCATTCTCTCCTGACGTTTCACCCACATCTATGGCAGGCATCCTTGACGTTATGAGGTCTGTTGGAAACTAGGCAAGTGGGGTTAATATATCTGTGGAATAATGCCCAGGGTGGGAGAAAGAACTCTTGTCTGTTTGAGACAAGTGTGAATGTTGCAATTGGCCACCTTGATTAGCATTTAATAGCCTTGCAGCTTCAATGCCTGGCTGGTTGCTGCCTGGGGGAATCCTTTGTTGGGAGGTCTTAGCTGTAAAGCCTTTTAGCACTTCTGTCACACTGGGTTTCAATCAATATATCAGGATCCTGAGTTGCATTTGCATGGCATTCTTCTTTCATTAATAAACACGTCCAAATCTAATTTGGCAGGAAAGGACTACAGAATGACACCCAAGGCATATCATTATGTGGTTTAGGCAGGCTTTGCTATCCTTCCCTCCAGATCTGGAGCAGAGTGGTGAAACCAGAGCCTTCCTTCCCTTCCTCCCAGTTAGCTGGCAACTGCTTTCTGAAACCATGCCTAGTTTAATTGAGATTTAGCTCCTTCTGCTTTTGTCTCAGGGTCCCCCATTTTTGTTTCCTGCTTTAGAAGCTTTTTAAAATGTTAATTAAATTAAAATGAACCTGCTGGGAGTGTGGAAGTGCAAAGCAGCCCATTAAACCTGGGCAGAGCTGGGTGTGTCTAATCTCATTAATCCTCTGCTTTAACTCTGCATAGGATCAGGCTGAGAATGGGCAGGTTGCCTTGCTTATTCCTTGAACTGAAGAGATGCTGCTGTAGGGAGAAAGGATTGTGTCTTGCCTCTCCTCCCCCATCACCTGAACGCAATGAATAATTCATGCTAGGTCTGGAGGCCATGAAGTATAGATCTCATAACATATGGTATCAGTACTATGAACTTGAACAATGCATGCCAGGCCAAAAAAAAAAAAGGGAATGGTAGCTTCAATCATAATAAATATATAGCCTCCCATTTTTTCTACCTGGTATTTCTCATAAATAATTTCCTTTTTTTTTGTCCTTGTTCTCCTACATATACTCGTTCCTTCCTGCTTCTCTGACTCTTTTTTAACTGGCAAAATAACTGGACCGTTTCTGTGAAATTGTTCCAGATCCTGCTGATTTAATCCAGTGATGTATGCCTTAACAGTTGAATGGCCTTTTGGCCACGTGTACATTTCCTTGTAATGTCCTCGGGGAACAAATCTGTGAGTAAAAGTGTATATCCATTTTGTAATAGATGTCTTGATAGAAACTAGGTATTAAGAATCACAATGGGTCTGTTTGCAGATCCTTAAGTGGGAAATATATTTAAATGAAACTGCATGCTTCATATGTTTAAAGAAACAAGCTTCAACAAAGCAATTTTTATTTCTTTTGCTTTGTATCCATCCCAGGCATGTAGCCGCCCGGGAAGGGGGGTGGTGGCTTGAGGGGCTTGAGCCCTTCCCCCCCCCCAAAATTATCAGGGTGGTCCGCGAGAAGGCCTTACTGTTACATTATTTAAACTGTTACGTTTATTCATATCATGATCTGATCACCATGCTCAATATATCCCATATGCATGGGGGTATTGGGATAATGATACAAAACGTTTGCTAGGGTAGACCCTCTCACCCAGACTCCGCCCCCCCGCCCGAATCAAACTCAGCCCCTCCCGAATCAAAATCCTGGCTACAGCCCCGATCCATCCTGTTCTTGAAGTTGTTACTCAGGAGACAGACTTTGAAGACTAACAGTAATATTAAATCAGAATTAAGTTGTGTTAAAATTCTGTTGATTAGAACATAAGTGACAAGCACATCAATAAAGTACAGTATTCACCTGTTAAAAACCCTTTACTCTGCCAGTCAGTTACCAAAAGTATACCTGAATAAAAATGACTTCTCTCTAATGGAAGGGCAGTGGGGAAGCATCTTAGATTCCTTTTGAAATAAATTCCTATTGCCTGGTAAAGCAAGTGAGAAATCTTCATAATAATAATAATAATCTTTATTTATAGACCACCCTCTCTCCTCAAGTTTATTCATTTAGGATGTTTTATCACACAGATTTCTTAGGCCAACACACAAGTAGAAAAACTGTGAACAAATACTGAAGATCAACATATCTCTTTCACAATTTCTTTATTATCAATATCAGTGTATCTCAACCTTCCTAATGCTGCGTCCCATTTAATACAGTTCCTCATGCTGTGGTGACTCCCAACCATAACATTTTTTGTTGCTACTTCATAATTGTAATGTTGCTACTGTTATGAATCGTAATGTAAATATCTGATATGCAGGATGTGTTTTCATTCACTGGACCAAATTTGGCACAAATACCAGATATGCCTAAATTTGAATACTGGTGGGGTTGGGAGGGGTTGATTTTGTCATTTGGGAGTTGTAGTTGCTGGGATTTATAGTTCACCTGCAATCAAAGAGCATTCTGAACTCCACCAACAATAGAAATAGGCCAAACTTGGCACACAGAACTCCCGTGACCAACAGAAAATACTGGAAGGGTTTGGTGGGCATTGACCTTGAGTTAGGGAGTTGTAGTTCACCTACATCCAAAGAGCACTGTGGACTCAAACAATGATAGATCTGGACCAACTTGGCATGTATACTCAACATGCCAAAATGTGAACACTGGTGGAGTTTGAGGAAAATATAGGCCTAGACATTTGGGAGTTGTAGTTGCTGGGATTTATAGTTCACCTACAATCAAAGAGCATTCTGAACCCCACCAGTGATAGAATTGGGCCAGACTTCCCACACAGAACCCCAATGACCAACAGAAAATACTGTGTTTTCTTATGGTCTTTGACAACCACTTTGAAACCCCCTCATGAGCCCCCCAGAGGTCCCGATCCCCAGGTTGAGAAACGCTGATCTATATAGTACTAGGGTGGATTATGAGCAGCAGTGGTCTGAAACAGAAATTCAGTTAAATTTCTTATCAAGGAAATTGATTGCTTTACGTTTCACCTGGGGTAACCTCCAGGAATACGCTTTCACTGTATTCCTGGGGGAGTGTGAAATTCCATTTGTGAAAATGCCATGCTGTGTGTGGCCGTAAACTCAGAATGGTCTTCTTTAGTACTGCAGGGCAATTATTGATGGAAAAGCTGGTAAAAGACAGGCAGACTTTTTCCATTTATTGAAACAAGCTTAAAGGAAGTGCTCTGGGCTAGCTGCAAAGAAGCTATTTGAAAGAGGAGATACTGCAGAATATTAAACATTCTGGGGTATAAGCGTCAGTAAGTCTTGCAAACTAATATGAAAGTGAACGAACGTGACACATTCATGCTGAAAATGATGTTGAATTGTCCAGACTGGATAAGGTCACTGTGACCTATGTGGTAAAAGGCAGGCAGTGACATTTCCCCCCGCTTTAAGTGACATTTAAAAGAAATTAGCAAAACAGATGTGCAAAATTAGTTGAGAACTCCTGTTAAAGTAGAAATGTTGCCACATTTTTAGCATAACGGGATGTTGCGTATCGTGTGGGTTTGCAATACCAGCAAGAAACGAAGCCCCAGAATGGCACCTCTAAACATCATGACTGTTTTGAGCCTGTGGCTGCTGCTTGGGATTTGGTGTGTGTGCTATAGGGTTACACAGAAAGTCAAAGCAGGATGCCAATTTAGGGTGAAGAAATGATGCTGGACACTCTGGGAAATCACAGATCATACTTAAGTTGGGGAAGTGCTGTCAGTGATATCCAAGCTTAGGTCAGGGATGTCAAATTCTTTTTCTTCAAGGGCCACATCAGCCTTATGGTTGCCTTCAGGGGACCTTTTGTAATTGTAAGGCTGTATAAATGTAACTATGTTGCCCTGGCATTGAAAGCCTCAGGGGACACATAAAATGGCATGGCAGGCTGGATGATTCAACCTGAGGGCCCTTGCGTTTGACATGTCTGGCTTAAGAGTGACATTTTCACTCAGGTAAAACTCAGCCAAGGATAGATACTGAAATAATACACATACACACCACCTTCCTGGACATCTTGTCCAGTACCTTTAGGGCAACTAGAAATAAGTGTTTTTCTTGCCAGTTTCTACTTGATCCAAGGTCTGATAGTATGGGAGAGCTAAACAACTGGGCAAAATTAAGCAGTTGGGAAGAAGCTTGAAGGAATTATAGGAACAAGAATAAAATATCCTTGCCCTTAAAGATAAATGAAAGTATGACCAAGGTCAACAGGAGATTGTGTGGGTAGATGGAATTCAGTAGGCATTTAGAAAGTTTTTGTTAAGCAGGAGGATGTGATGGCAGGGAATAATGTCAGATTGTTGGTCTGATATGGTTCAATAGCTGCACACTACTTAAGGGCTTTTGTGGAACAACACCTTAAAGAAAATTTGAACCTGGACTTATCTTGCTGGCCAGCTTTGCAAATGTATGCATGTGAAATTTGAAGCTTTATACATTCTGAGTGGTTAGTTAATCTTTCTACCTTTATGGATTCCTTTTATATAAATGTGGCAGCTGAGTAACTTCTGTGGATCTGTCAGAGAACCCTTGTGTTCGCAACAGGATGTTGCACTGAGGAAGACGTTCAGTTTGGTGGGGGTGGCTGTAACTTCCTAGACCCGTCATGCCTTCCCATTGCCTTGAGTAAATTGAGTATTTGTCTTAGAAGGCATCCAAAATGCTTTCCCAGCTTTGCCTGGTAGGGAAATGATGGAAAAGTTATTTCATGTGGAAGCTTGGCTTCTGACCTACTAAACTAGAAAGAATCCATAGCAGACCTTTGAACACAATTTGGAAACTTCTGTGCTGTGGGTCATGGAAGGCATGCCAAATTTTTTAGTAATTAAGGTGGCCTTTTGTGCGATCCAGATAACAGGGAACCGAGTTGGGGTGAAGTTCAGTGTTGGTCCTGTTGAGTAAGTGTTGAAGTCTGACTCAACACAGGAAGTTTGCTTAGCAAAACAAAGCCTGATTAATTCTTTCTTTAAGATAAGATTCAGTGAGTTAAGGACTCGCTCATTTCCTTGAGTCATTTGCGACTGCAAGATTCTGGACGGTGCGGTATGTGTTTACTGTTGGTGGTAATCCTCTAACTTATGTGAGTAGGTCCCATTTTCTCCCTAAGCGATTGAGTAGCACATACGTTCAGTGCCTAAAGAAGCACTCCTGAGAAGTAGGAACCCCCACCTTGGGCTTCTTGTTTCCAGGCACATGATGCACTTGTGTCGTGCTTTCCAGAGTGATGTTTTGGAGTATAGGTATCGCTTGATACAAAGCATTGTGGGAAGTTCAGGGACTTGTCTTGTATGTTTCAAAAGACCTCTGTCTCCTGTAAGGGTCATCTTTCAATTACAGGCTCACACTCTTTTATCCTCTGTAGTTTTTGGCAGGTATTTACTGGAATTTGTGCTTGTGGTGCAATTGTTCATTTTGTTCACTGATGTTCATTTTGTTGAATCTTTTGTATACTTACATTAAGTGAATTTTATGTATTCAGTGAAAACAGGGAGATATGTTGCCAATGCCATCCTCCAAGAAAGTGTGGCTGAGAGAGTGTGGCATGCCCAAAATCACCAACTGAGTATCCATGGCTGAGTAAAGATTTGAATCCTTGTCCGTGGAGTCATAATCAAATGTTGACATCACTACACCATTCTGTACTTATTGATATTAGAGATGACTCTTGCACCAGAGTATTCTGTTCTTAGCACTTTTGCATTGCTTTGGCAATTTTGATTGTGTATCCTCCTTAGTTGATTATATATCTCAAATTTCCTCCAGAGCTCAAGAGGGGTACACATATCTGTCTTTTTCCAATTTGTACTCACAAAAACTTTCTAAGGCCCCATCTGTACTGACCAGTTAGGTTCAAACTGCAGCAGTCAGACAACAAACACCCATAAATGCATGAAAGAAAGTGCTCAATGCACATCAGTGGTCTCTGGTTCGTGTTATCATCATTCAGGTGTCCAGCTAGTTCCAGGATTTCCTATATAATCATCTTAAGAGCAAAACCACTTTTGTCAATACCAGTTTGAAACTTAATTACCGGTAAATGTCAGTTCAAATTTTGTCCTAGATGAAGCTGAGAATAATTGGCCAATTATCACTTAATGAGTTACATGGCTCATTGAAGAACTGAATCTAAAGTCTCAACCCATGATTATGCATTCTAGCAGAGCTTCTTAATCCTTTCCCACTCATGACCCCTTTCTACCCAAGAAAAAATTATGTGACTCCAGGTATATATTTTATGTGACTCCGGGGCACAATTCAAAGTGCTGGTTATGGCCTTTAAAGCCCTAGTCAGTTCAGGTCCAGGCTATTTGGCTGACCACCTTCCCATGTAAAATCTGCCGGGCCCTGAGATCTTCAGTAGAGGCCCTTTTCTCAGTCCCATCTCCATCTCAAGCTCAATTGGTGGAAATGAGAGAGCAGGCTTTCTCAGTGGCTGCCCCTCAACTTTGGAACTCCCTGCCCAGGAAAGCCAGAATGGCTCACTCCCTGCTCTCCTTCAGGCGGCAGGTTGAAACCTTTTTATTCAGGCAGGCTTTTAAAGAAGAAGGTTTTTAAGATCATCAGGGTCTGGTGTGATTTTATATGCATTTAATGATGTTTAAAACTGTTCTAATACTTGCATATTTGTATATTTAAGGTGTATTGTAATGCTTTTAGTTGTGAGCCACTCTGAGTCTCTGTATGGAGAGAAAAAGCAGGATAGAAATAAACATAGGGAGCTCCCAGTGGTGCCGTGGCTTGAACTGCTGAACCGCTGAACTTGCTGACTGAAAAATCGCAGGTTCAAATCCAGGGAGCGCCGTGAGCTCCCGCGATCAGACCCAGCTTCTGCCAACCTAGCAGTTTGAAAACATGCAAATGTGAGTAGATCAATAGGTACCGACTTGGTGGGAAGATAAGGGCGCTCCATGCAATCATGCTGGCCACATGACCTTGGCGATATCTACGGACAATGCCGGCTCTTCGGCTTAGAAATGGAGATGAGCACCAACTACCAGAGTCGGACACGACTGGACTTAATATCAGGGAAAACCTTTACCATTTACCTTAAATAAACATAAATAAAACAAGTGTCAAAATCAAACATTTACTTGTAATAAATCAGCATTTGTTAGGCATGCCAGACAGGCTGATTTTCCCTTTTTTTGGGTATAAAACTAAACTGTAAATACTGCACGTTGTTGTTAACATATTTGAGTAAATGGATGGTGTTCAGAAACCTTTTATTGTTGCCAGGTTTTTCATGACCTCTGCATTGAGCTAAGGGGATCCCATTTGGGGTTTGGACCTATCGTTTAAGAAGTGCATTGTAGTACAGGCAGTTCCCAAGTTTCGAAGAAGATTATTATTGATTATTATAATATTTATTTATATCTCTATCTCTCCTGAAGGGGACTCAAAGTGTCTTAACATAAAAGCATTAAAACACAATTTAAAATATACAAATATACAAACATTAAAACAGAATTAAATATAAACAGTATTAAAAATTCACAGTTAAAAGCCATTCAAAATATTCCTTGCATATTCAAGTCAACACAACACTGATAATTGTTAATGCTGTTTATATTTAATTCTGTTTTGACGTTTGTATATTTGTATATTTTAAATTGTGTCCTCTAGGTTTGTTCTTAAATTGACTTTGTATGTAAGTCGGAAAAGGTACTGTACATTTTTAAAGTGTAACTCCAGCCAAATATGTATATCTTTTAGTTTTGGATAGCATTGTTAACACCCTTGTAACATTTGTTTTGCTGTCTGTGCCCCTATTCAGAGGATTTCAACCCACTTTCTGTCCCTGTGATAATTGGATTTTGAAAAAAAATTGGCATGTTGTGGAAAAAAGGATTGGTGATGAAATGTCAGTGAAGACCCCCTTTCCTATGAAAACTCTCCCAGGAGTGAATTTCCCTTCCTGTGGGTAGATTTCTCTCACTTCCTGTTGTCTCACCCCTGTTCTTAAGTATGAGTCGTATGTACAGTGATCCCTCGCTACCTCGCGGTTTGCTTTTTGTGGACTCGCTGTTTGGCGGTTTTTCAATATGACGTTAAGAGCGTTTGTCTGTCTGGAGAGGTTGCCTCTGCGGATAAAACCGGAGCTGAGGATTACATGAACAACATGTTCAAGGAAGGGTTATGTAGTCTATAAGTGTGTGGGGAGGGTTTATAAAGACTTAAAATAGTGTATAACTATTAAAATAAATATAGCGTCCCTACTTCGCGGATTTTCACTTTTCGCGGGTGGTCCTGGAACATAACACCAGCAATAAGTGAGGGAACACTGTACAGTAAGTTGGTTGCTTGTAACTCGGTGACTGCCTGTGCATTGTCTCATTAATAACAGAGTTCAGGCCCGTTCTCTATAATTGCGAATAGTGTATAAAGTGAGTTTTCAGTGTGAAGTTTTAATGTGACTTGCCATCTAGTGCTTATCTTGTGTGCCAATGATTTGTCTTCATAACACCCTATCTTTGTCTCGGTTATGCTGCTTTATTTTTAAACCAGACATGTGGTACTAGGAGAGGTTTCACATTCTGAATTGCATTTTCTCCCCCTCCCTGTTCCCCACTCCACCACAAGCCCAATTTTGTGACTTGGCTATAAATGCCTATACCTTTTGAGTTCAGGTTTTGTGTAAATATCCAGTGGTTTTTTGAAAATCTGTAGCTTGTATGCAAGCCTTTAAAATATTATTGGATCCTTCTCGAGTGGGAAGCCTTCAAGAAGAAATTGGTGCTTTGAGCCAAACCTTTACCAAAAGGCATTTGTTTTAAAGCCTCTCTGATAAAGGGGGGAAATGTACAGTTAGTACACTGTGGGTTGGCAGCAGAATCCCAGCCACAGGCGTTTGCTTTTTAGCCATTTGTTCAGAGGGGAAGAGCCTGAAAGACAGAAAGAGGCCATCGGTTTGTGCTGTCTAAGGCACTTTTGTGCGGTTGAAGAGGAGGAAGAGGCCACCAGGGGATTAGGGCAGCCCTTGCCTTCCTCTTGGATTGTGTGCTGACTGAGCAATCTTGTGCATTGTTCATAAGAACAGCCTGTTGCTCTCTGCTGTACAGCTGTTCAGTGGCAGGAGTCTTTGTACGGAGGAGAAAATGAGCAGTGTGTGAGTAATTTTTAAGGATTTTAAAAGTACTATTATAGTATGGAAAGAAGGAGGGCAGAGTGGAACTCAGCCAATGTGAGCACCAACAGAGAACCAGCAGTTTCCATGCTGAAAGAGTTTAAGAGTTACCATACATTTATTCACTGCCTTTCTTCAAAGGATCATAAGGTGTTATACAGTGCTCACTCTTCCTTTTCACAACAATCTTCTCAGGTAGAGTAAACTGAGAGTGACTGGCCTGGGATCACTCAGTTTACTTTATAGCTTACACTAGAGCCCTGCACCTTGTTTTTAAACAGGAGGGTTTGTTTTGGTTCTTTTGTCGTGTCAGGAGCAACTTGAGCAACTGCAAGTCGCGTCTGGTGTGAGAGATTTGTCCATCTGCAAGGACATTGCCCAGAGCACGCCCAGATGTTTTGATGTTTTGCCATCCTTGTGGGAGGCTTCTCTCATGTCCCTGCATGAGGAGCTGGAGCTGATAAAGAGAGCTCATCCGTGCTCTCCCTGGATTCGAACCTGCAACGTGTCGGTCTTCAGTCCTGCCAGCATAGTGATTTAACCCACTGTGCCACTGGGGGCCCTCAACAGGAGGTGATTTAGAATATGTTCAACAAGAGGGGGTTTAGAACATAAATGTGATACTGTGTCTTTAGTGAACCACAATGCTATGCACTCCTTGTGGCTCCACCAAGAGTCTTTTCTAGAAAGACTTTCCACCTGTGCTTATTTAGGAAGATGGTATGTGAGCCCCATACGTGCACTTACACCTGGTGTCCTTGTGTGGACTCAGTCTTGCAGCACGGAGCAGCCTTACATGTTAACATGTAAGTTTCTTGCACCATTCAGGCATGGCAGTCTGTTCCCGTTGTTGTAGAAGGCTGTATCTCCCAAAGAGGCAAATGTTTGCTGATATGCTATGCAAACATGGACCACGCCTAAGCCATAAGGATAGAAGGTATATGAATATTGAAAATCCTATTGGATGAACTGTAAAACTGATAGCTGTTTTCTCTCTCTCTCGTGTCAGGAGCGACTTGAGACACTGCAAGTCGCTTCTGGTGTGAGAGAATTGGCCGCTGCTGTATCCTGCCATATGATGTGTGTATATGCTGTGCATAATAGTGACTATGCTTGCTGACGGATTCTGGGAGTTGTAATCCAAAACATAAGGTTTAAGGTTCTTTGTATGCCAAGGCAAATAGTGTGTCTAGTTTGGTATTGCCTGTTTATTCCAGAGATGGGCAACTGTGGCCCGTAGATGTTTAGATGTTTTTTGCCTACATGTCTGTCTTTGCCTGCATAGTCAAAGGCAAGACATTATGAGACAACTTGTATGACAAAGATCACTTGAAGGGTCACAATTTCCCTGCCCATGATTTACTCAATGTACAGTAACTTTCCAGAGAACCAGAGAGGTGTCTTTTTCCAGGTGTAACTGGAGCTGCTCTGTAAGATCTTCCCTGGCTAAAGTATGTGTTTTCCCACTAATCTGCATTGCTCATGGCTTGGAGACAGTGCACTCATTATGATCTTACTAATCTTTTGAGTCCTCTGTCCCCTAAAGTGTCTGCACGTTAGGAGGTTTCTTAACATTTTTTTAAAAAGCCTTTAAGCATCAAAAATGCTGAAGAGGGTTTACATTTAGTTGGGGAAACTGGGTGTCCTCAGAACCCACTGGGTGCAGCTGCCATTTTGGAGGACCTGGGTCTTTTGAGCAGGTAGGAAAGGACTAGGGTGACTAACATGCCCCATTGGGGAGTTGCGTGCAGCCCATATTCCCTCTCTTCTTCTCCTAGCATTGAAATATTTTTTAATTTTTTTAAAAAATTCTTTATTAAACAATAGAAAAACATACAAAAGTAATACACTAAAACAAAATAGAAACATTACATCAGCATAACAAAGTAGAAATAGGATAGGGGGATAAGAGTGTAAGCTAGAAGGGTATAGAAAGAGAGAGAAAAGGAAAAAAATTGTTGAAATATGTTGATATCGTTGACCAGCTCAGATTTCCCAGGAGACACCCAAGACGCTGATTTATGTTGATCAGCAATCTTTGTGTGTAGTAATAGTGTCAGAGCCCATGCTTAATGCATGATTAGCTGGCTTGTTCTTTTTTTATATCCTCATGCTCTCCACCCCCTCCATCTTCATCATTGGGAAAACGTTTTTGATATTCAGCTACTGCTTTGTTTCTAAGCTCAGCAAAAGGTGATGATAGGTGATGCCTCCCTTTCATTGCGTAAGAAGGTCAAGGCCAATATGAGAAAATAGCTGAGAAACATGTGCCTGCCAACACAGGCCAGATCTCTCCCCCTTTTCTTAGAGGAAAGGCTTCCTTTGCAATTCTCCTGTGAATGCATCTCTCGTGTCCTGGCTTCATGGTTGAATTGCAGATTTCTCTTTAGCAGTGTGAGCATCTTATTGTCATCTGAAATGAAAACCTTGCATCGGGGTTCTCAAACTTTTTCAGCTGTGGAGTCCTTTTTGAAGCAAAAATTTCTCATAGAGCCCCAGGAAATGTGTGTGCGTGTAATGTTCGTTTGTGGGATTAACATAACTCAATAACCTCTGGGCGCATTGACACCAAATTTGGACACAATACACATATCAGACCAACGAGTGACCATCACTCTTAAAAATACATTACAATGCTTGTGCAAAAGTACATATACACATACACACACACACAAAACACATATACACAGACTGGGCCACAGCAACACATGGCAGGGGATGGCTAGTATTATATATATATTGTATACATTTCAGGTATGGGCAAACTTTTGGACACAGGGGCCACATTGTGTTTTAAAATTTGACAGATGGGCCAGGCCACAGGCAGATGGATATAGAGTATTTGTGTGAACTAACTGGGGAAAAAACATGAACAAATTTCTATGCATACTGCAAGGAAAAAAGAAAGAAAGAAAGCAAAAAAGCAATACAATATTTAAAATGAAGATTAATTCTAACCAACATAAACTTAACAATATTTCATTGGAAGACCCCGAGCACCATGCAGTCCAACCCCCTTCTGCAATACAGGAAAAGCACAATCAAAGCGCTGCCAACAGATTGCCATCCAGCCTTTATAATAATAATAATAATAATAATAACAACTCCAGGGGCCATCCAATCAACCCCCTTGTGCAATGCACAATCAAAGCATCCCCTAACGGTGGGAAAGAAATAGACTTTTGGAAGAGAAGGCCCGGGGGGGGGGGGGGGGAGGATCTGGGACTGGATCTACACTACTTTATATCCTAGGATCTAATCCCAGATTATCTGTTTATCCCAGATTATCTGGCAGTATAGACCCACATGATCCAGTTCAAAGCGGATAATCTGGGATCAGATCATAAGAACATAAGAACATAAGAAGAGCCATGCTGAATCGGACCTCAGCCCATCTAGTCCAGCATTCTGTATCACACAGTGGCCCACCAGTTGTACACGGGGATCTCGAGCAGAAGGGAGGGCAAAACCCTGACCTGCTCCCGACCCCCCACAACCAGTACCCAGGGAAATCCTGCCTACCTCAACCAACTCCGAGGTGGCACTTGAATGTCCTTTTCAGTAACTTTTCAGATCCTGGGAGATAGGGCAGTGGAGATCCAGCCTCTGTGGTGAGAAAAAGAGTCTGGGCAGCAAGGGAGGTAGGGGAGAAAGAGTGTGCCTCGAGCGGATGCTACTGCTGCTGCTGTTGTTCCAGTAGCTCAAAACTTTAATTTCCCTGCATTTCTCAGGAGGAAGAAAGAGGAGAATGTAGAAAACAGCATGATGCCATTGAACCCCTCACTATCACTCGTGGAGCCCTAAGGGCACCACAGAGCACAGTTTGAGAACCCATGGTTTAGACATATGGAGCCTAGCCTCTTTCACACTGAACAAATTGTATCCCTTGTATTCCACTTTAACTGACATGGCTGCATCTTATGGATCTCTGGGGTTTTTTTAAATTGCGGCTGGGGACTTCGAGAATAATTTAGAATCCAAAGCTGGAGAGCTCCTCTAGGGCTTCAACAGTAATATAGTTTCAGAAAACATTTCATAAAGCTAGGCTTTGCTTGTTTAGCTCAATGTTAGCCCATAAGAATGTCTGGAATTTTACTGCCTTATGGGTAGCTGGCACATCATGATGTGGTTTCACACAACTGAAATCTTGCAGGTTTTCTTGGGTACTTGCCCTAAAAACTGCAGTTTAGCATGTTAATAGCATATCCAGCAACTGTGTGAGTTGGATCACACCAGATCAGTTCCAATTGGTGAGTACTGCTTTTATGGATAGGCTACTACAGCAGCTTGTCATCTTGATCCTTGTCTTTCTTAGCTGGTCATCCAGGGAGGAGATGTAATTACCGTATTTTTTGCTCCATAAGATGCAGTTTTTCCTCCCAAAGTAGGATGAGAAATCAGCCGCGCGTCTTATGGAGCCGAAGATGCAGGCAGGGAGGGGGGAGGCACTGGAGCAGAGGGGGCGGCGATATACTCACCTCTTCTCTGGTCCGTTGCGGCGGAGGGCGGACTCGAGCAAAGGGTGGGGGAAAGAAGGAGCAAGAGGGGAGCGCGAAGCAGCGTCATGTCAGAGGCTCTGACGCGACGCTGCTTCGCTCCACCTCCTGCTCCTTTCCTTCCCTACCTTTGTTCGCCGAGCAAGGGTGGGGAAAAGAAGGAGCAGGATGCGGAGCGCAGCAGCGTCGCGTCAGAGCCTCTGACGCGACGCTGCTCGTTCCCTCTTGCTGCTCCTTCTTTCCCCCCCCCTTGCTCGAGTCCGCCCCTCCGCCCGCACACGACGCTGCTTGTTTCGCCTCCTGCTCCTTTTCCTTCCCCCACCCTTGTTCGCCGCACAAAGGGTGGGGGAAAGAAGGAGCAGGAGGGGAGCCGAAGCAGCGCACGTCAAAATAATTTTTTTTCTTTTTTCCTCCTCTAAAATCTAGATGCGTCTTATCAGCAGGTGCGTCTTATAGAGCGAAAAATACGGTACTTCTTCGTTTCAATATATTATTAATACAGCTCTCAGGAAGCAGAATTTTCCATCTTGTTTAAAAGAAGCAGTCATGTGACCTTTTTTTTGAAAGCCCACTTTAGTCTACATACAACTGTATCTTTTCTGGGTTGATGCCTTCCAACTTCAGGTGGTGTTGGATGATATAAATGTACAATACTTATTTCAAACTGGCAATAATAATAATAATAATAATAATAATAATAATTTTACTTCTTACCAACCTCTCCTTGTGGCTCAAGGTAGGTTACAGAATAATTTAAACACACACACATTGTAAAAATACCACAAATACACATATTAAAATGTATTTCTATAAAATACATATTGAAAAACAAAACAGAGATTTAAAAAAGGACACACATTTAAAATTCATGCTTAAAAACTGACTGGATAGGCCTGCTGGAAGACATACTGTAGGTCTTTAGATGGCTTTTAAATTCTGACAGCTCACTTAGCTGGGATGATAAAGCTTTTATTTCGGTCAATGACCAGCATTAAAACAAATAGTAAAAGGTAAGTAAAACATACATTTAAGCATTAAATACATCTTTTTAAAGCAGAGTTGAGAGACAATGTCAAGTATGAAAGTGAAAAACAGTATATATTTGTATATTTTAAAAGGTTATAAAAACTGGGATAATAAAGCCTTTTAAGAGTTTTAATCCACTGGAGCCCCTGGTGGCACAGTGGATTAAACTGCTGAGCTGCTGCGCTTGCTAACCAAAAGGTCGCAGGTTTGAATTTGGGGGGCGGCGTGAGCTCCCGCTGTTAGTCCCAGCTTCTGTCAACTTTGCAGTTCAAAAACATGCAAATGTGAGTAGATCAATAGCGGGAAGGTAACAGCATTCCATGCAGTCATGCCAGCCACATGAACTTGGAGGTGTCTACAGACAACGCCGGCTCTTCAGCTTAAAAACTCTGAGCACCAACCCTCAGAGTCGAACATGGTTGGACTTAATGTCAGGGCAAAACCTTTTCCTTTCCCTACCTTTAAGACTGTGACAGCATCCTGCAACTTTGACTGTAATTTCAGAAAACTAGTCAACCAAAAGATTATCAGTACACAACTTTTCAGGTCTCCCTGGTACACTTTATAAAATTGGATTAAGAAAATATTGCCACGGTTTCTACCACCTCAGCCTCACAGGGACATTGGTGTTTAGAGTAGGGTATGTTGTTATATCGTCCCTCCAGCACTGCAGAAGAAAGCACATTGAATTTAGCCAAAGTGAACACTTTCTGTATTTTGGGATTATTAGATTTCTCATTTAGCGGTCAGAGCTCTTCCGGCTCATTTCTCACTTCTCTAAGGCTTCTTTGTAGAGAAGTCTACAAGACCACTATGGCTACTATTGGATGATATTTGCCTGGCCATTGACAGTGGAGTGTGTTCTTGTTGCAGCTTTTGGATCTCAGCAGTATTTAGTACCATCAACCATGGTCCTTCTGGAATACTTGAAAGATTTGGGAATTGGAGGAACTGTGCTTCAGTGGCTTCAATCCTGTTTCTCAGGCAAGGTACAGATAGTGATACTTGGGGAAAAGCTGCACCACAAAAGTGAAGTTGGTATATGGCATTCCACAACATGCTATTTTATCCCCAATGCTCTTTAACATCTACATGAAGCCACTGGGAGAAATCGTTCAGGAGACTGGGACAGAAATAATAATAATAATAATAATTTCTTACCCATCTCTCCTCATGGCTTAAGACAGATTACAACATTTCTAAAATACATAATAAAACACACAATCATTTAAAAACACTCTGTAGAATACACTTATTAAAACATATTTCCATAAAATACATATTAAAATACACAAAACAGAAGTTAGACATAAAATGGAAGCTTAAAACTGTCTGGGTAGGCCTGCGAGAAGAGATGAGTCTTGACTTGTGTCTTAAATTGCAACAGCTGATGTAGCTATCGGAGCTCTACTGGCAGGTCGTTCTATAGTCGTGGGGTGGCCGATGAAAAGGTCCTCTGGGTGGTGGTTATCAGTCAAGTTCTGGCAGGCTGGCACAGACGTCACCCCAGAGGTCCTCAGTCTCATTATACTGATGAGACCCAAAAATGCTTCTCTATGCCTTTGGTAATATAGGTTTAGATACCTTATCCAGAATTCTGAAATCCAAAATACTGCAGAGTCCAAGGTTATCCAAATGGTGGTACAGAAATTGCAAACTTTGCTCTCTAATGGTTTCGTGGACACAAATTTTGTTTCATGAAACATCAATGATCTAATCTACAAAGACGCTTCTGGTCCTAGCCATTTTGGATATGGAGTATTCAACCTGTAGCATCAGCTAAGGAAAGTGTGTATCCTCTGAACAAATGTCTGAAGATACAATGGGTTGGATGAGGAAATTGAATCCTGACAAGATGGAGGTGCTTTCTGTCAAGGGTCCAAACATGGGTTTGGAGGTGTCAACCAGTCCTAGTTGGAGTGACATTCTTCTTGAAATGCTGTGATCGCAGCTAGGAGATGCTCCTGGGCTCTTTTAAATGTTAGCCCATGCAGATATGATGATTAGGAGTGCTTACTACCAGCTTAATTTTAATGCTAGCTGCACCCCTTCTTAGAAATGGAGTACCTAGAAGTCGTAGACCATGCTTTGGTAACTTCGAGGTTGGGCATTTGAAATGCAGTATATGTTGGACTGCCTCTGTACCAAGTTCAAAAACTTCAATTAATTCAAAACAAGGGAGCCCCATTGGTTAATGATAGATTGTGGAGTGACCATATTACACCGATATTGCAATGACTTCACTGGTTGCTAACTGGTTTCTAGGCAAAGTACAATATGTTATTACCTTTAAAGCCCTACATGGTTTTGGTCCAGGTTATGGGATTGCTTTCTCTCATACAATCCACTCCATATATTCAGTCCCTCTGAGAGATATCTTCAGCCAGCCAAAACTAGACTGACTGTTACCTAGAGGGCATTTTCTTCAACTGCTCTCAAGTCTGTGGAAAGACCTCCTCGAAAAGATTCATCAGCTCCAGGTGGTTTCTGAGTTTAAATCAGCAGTGAAGACCAATATCTTCCAGCTGGCTGATCCAGACTATTTTTAAATTAGGAGTTTTAAAGTATTTAGTAATGATTTTAATATGTATTGATTTATATGTTCTTATAATTGATGTTCTTATAATTGATGTTGTTTGTTCCTGCCCTGATCCACAAGGAGAGGTGGGCAGGAAATAATAATGTATTAACAATAATGTGCACTCCTGGTTTTGCTACTCTACCCAAAGCCTCCCAAGACCATCCATTATTTTTTATGAAAAGTTTTTATGCTCAAAAGAAGTGAGGGATTTGGCAGCCTAGGGACCACAAAACATGGAATAACATGTTTGCTTGAATGTTGCCTATCTTTGGTTTAATAAATTGATGGTCAAGGGCTTTGTCACTAGTGCATGCGGTCTGCTGTTGAACATGCACTCCATTTCCAAACTAGCCAAGAAAGCCCATTTCTGCTGCAGAAGACAAGAAATGAGATGTTTGATGAAAAGTAGAGAAAGAAAGTTCATAGTTTGAAGCAGCAGTGGGCAAAATCTGGTCTTTGAGATGTTGCTGGACTACAGCTGCCATCATTCTTCACCAATGGCCTATGCTGGCTAGGGCTGATGGGAATTTAAATCCTACAGTATCTGGAGGGATGCAAATTGCCCACCTCTAGTTTATAGAATTGGCAGTAGGAGAAGTGTTTGTGTATCTTAACTTTTCTGGTGAATTGTTTTCATCTGTTACAGTCTCTGCCTTTTTTGTTCCTTCACTTCTGAACAATTGTCTTACATCTGCACAGTTTGGGGTTACACAGACATTTCCTCTTGCCTTCTTTCTAGTGAATAATTGATAGAGGAGGGACACACATGCAACAAGGCGTTATTTGGGCATGCCTCGTAGTATTTGTTTTCTGTCTGTATCCTGGTTGCCACGTATAGACCAGGGAGTACTTGCTTCTGGTTTTGCAGGGAGTACTTCTGTGGGTATTTCAGGTGTCCGCAGGGGGATCAGGACAGATATTGACCCTGGGGGAAAAGAGTTGTTTAACATTAAGAAACAACTTTGGGGGAAATTTGAAAGAGGAAGAAACTTTCCTTTCTACCTGTTTTTCTGGTGGAGCAGGAGGCATTTCATATCAGATAATGTTGACAGTAGGAGCCTGATGTGGCTGTCCAAGCCCCATTTTCATGAGAAGTCAAAGGCTATGTTTACACAGCCTTCTTGTTGCTGTGCTGCACAGGGAACAATAGGCATGACAGATTCCCAGATTGTACTTTGCTGCCAAGCACTTGAAGATAATCTGTTTTCTACATTACAGTATTCGAAAGTTCCAGCATCGCTCAGTAACCAACTACAGGAAATAAGGCATTAGTTGCACATATATTATTGACTGTATATATCTAAGCCAAATTAGGAACACTTTTCAAAGAGACAGCATCTGTTCCATAATACAATTACATGGTTCTTGTATAAATCCCTTCTGATTTGGAATACAGATTGTGCATCCCTTATCCGGAATTTGAAAATGCTCCAAGTGGGTGGCTGAATAAATTCTGTGTTTAGATTTCATTCCATCTCCATGATATTTCATTATGCACATACTGTATGTGCAGATGCGGTGGCTGCTTTGGATCCATGGATTGCTCTTCCACAGATCATCATGCCCCATATTATTAAATGGCAGTGACATGAACACAGACACACTGAGGTTTGAGCATTCATGTTGCTTCCATTTAATAATATAGGATGCAATCATCCATGGTTTTGTTTTTATATCCACACAAGATCCTGGAACTAAAACCCTATGGATAGAGTGGGCCTACTACACAGGTTTTCTTAAATCTGAAAATATGCTAAATCCAAAATATTTCCATAGCATTTTTGGTTCAGAGATACTACCACCTCACCACATTGAGAGGAGAAATAATTGGTGACCATCCCTTTAAAAGTAGAGAATCGCCCCTTATATCCTCAGCAGACCCATTTGGAGTTCTGTCTCCCCCTCATATTCATATGGGGAAACTTAAGAGCTGGTAATACATTCATCTTTTACATTCATCACAAGGCCAATATTACTTTTTTAAGTTAGGAGAAACAACAGTATTTGAAAACCAAGAGTTCTCTTGCTCTGTTCTCCCAAAAAGGAGACAGACACCAGTTTAAAACCACTATTTTTTATGGGATCCTATTGTTCTGCCCCAAACACCAGAGGATACAAGAGACAGTGATACAGGTTAAAACAATTTATTTCCATGGGATCTTATTGTTCTACATCAAACCCCATAGGATACAAGAGACTGTTGATGGTTGGGCAATGAAACAGGATGGGAAACTTTTGATGGTTCCCATCCCACCTGTTTTTCAGTTATAAGTATGGGAGTAAATTGCAATAAGCGGTAGGAGCTCTGAACATGAGTGCTGGCTTGTGTTCAGAGTTCTCTCCTTTCAGGACATTTCAGTCTCTTTTCAACCCTGGAACATATGATAAGCTCTGTGCCTCTTCTTGTTTGAAAAGAGGCTGGAGTGTCCTATGAGGGGCAAATTTCTCAATGTGATGAGGTCAATTCTCTCCTTTCAGGACACTTCTGCCTCTTTTCAACCATGGAGGGCTAGAAGTAGTTTAACTCATATGGTGAGCTCAGTGCCTCTCCAAGCTTGAAAAGAAGCTGAAGTATCCTACAACTGGGAAATTTCTCAATGTTATAAGGTGGATCTGTCTTTCATTTATTCACAAGTTTTTCTGTCATCTCCATATTTTTTCTGGGACTTTTTTTCCAAATAGTAAAGACAATAGATCTAGTGTTAATGGCAACAACAAAGGTCTGTGACTAAGCTGTGGACTTAAAGCAAAATGCATTTTCAGATATGTGTGTGTGTGTGTGTGTGTGTGCATGTGTGGCTTCACATTGCCTGTCAAGGTATGATAACCCTGTGAATTCCATAGGATTTTCTTGGACAAGGAATTCTCAGAAGTGGCTTGCCATTTCCTTTCTCTGAAATGTAGTCTATGGCGCCTGCGTTCTCCATCCAGGTGCTAATCCTGCTTGCTTTCCAAGAGGCGAGCAGGGTTCTGGTATCAGAGTTCTGTTTTGTTGCGGGAAAGCCAACAATCAATCTTTGAAGGCAGAAAGTGTTGTAGAAATTTAGGGATAGGTTTCTATGAGATGTAGTCTAAAGTAGGTGGGTATATAGGAAGAGCATATACTTTTGTTGTTCCTATTTATGTTGTTCATTGTAGTGCTTTCTTCTTTTTCATCAGGCAGAACTTACTATATGTATTAAGTGCTTGACTGAAGTCAGCAAAGGATGGAAACATTCCCTTGGCAATGTCTCTGGGAAGATTGCTCCGTCGTGCCTCTTCTAAAGCCTCTGACCTCCTGACCTTAAATGCTAGTTGCAGTGGAGGCCCATCTTCGGTCTTGGATGGGGAGATCATCTACTCCAAGAACAATGTCTGTGTCCATCCACCGGAGATGCTTCAAGGCATCGTGGAGCATCACCCAGGTGAGGACAGGCAGCTGAGGTCTAGAAGTGTTTTATGGGATTATGTTCTGTGCAAAGTGTAGTATTCAGGTTAATACTATTGTTCTGTGTCTTGGTTTCTGTTCCTTATTGTACACAAGAATTAGCTGGAAGTGGTGAAGTCTAGATAACTTGGCAAGAATATCTGAATGCATCAGGGCAATGTGGCTTAGCTATCATTTGGTCATGAATCTCTCCCTCCCCTGGACTTATCTGTCAGCTATAACTATAGTCCAGTTTCAAGGTTTCTATGCCAGTGGTTCTCAACCTGTGGGTCCCAGATATTTTGGCCTTCAACTCCCAGAAATCCTAACAGCTGGGAGTTGTAGGCAAAACTCCTGGGGACTCACAGGTTGAGAACCACAATCTATGCTAATGCTCTACAAATGTGGAGGCCCAGCCATTCTGTGATAAAACAATATTCATTGCAGTGATTATGGAACTGAACTCCACTTAATATAGATGACCCAAGATTTTTAAGTCAATGTTTGTTTGATTTAAATGAGTGCTTCTCCAGCTGATTCATACAGAAGGACCAAACCCCTTCCAATTAGCTACAATTGTGTCTTTCTTTTTTGGAAACTCAGCAGGAACCACAGCTTTCATCAGCACTATATTAAAGCTTTAAAAGGAGATCGGGGAGCAATTTCATCCTTTCCTGACTGTGCTGTTTTCCAAGCGGAAATTGTTTCTTTTGTCCCTTGCCCCCTCATGGCGTGTAAAGCTGCAATTAACAAAGACACTACAATAAAGATGCCAGGGCCACTACCCTTTTGGCATAAGGGTTAAACACCTTTCCTCAACAAGCCAATCTGTGTTCCTTGTAATGCTCTTTTTAAATTTGCTATTAAAAACGTTGGAAGATCACGTCTCTTCTATAATGATATGCTTTGCATCAATTAAGTTTAGCTTTTACTAAACCAATTTAAATTTTATTTATTTACCATGGTTGTATCCCACCTTTTTCAACCACGAAGGGGACTCAAGGCGGGCTTACAAAGGCAACAATTCAATGCTGCATGTATACCTGCATCAATGGATAAACAAAACATGAAAATAATCCAATTAAAACATAGCATTAAAACAACAATTAAAATCACATAGTCCGGGTCATATTCCAATGCCAATCCAGATTGGTTGGCTTGAATGGTGACACTGTCCCTCTCTCGTAACATAAACTTTTTATATGAAGAGCTATCTCTGCATGAAGTGTGTATGTATGTTGTGATGGATACTACCCATCTCAAAAATGTTCTTTTTAGAACCAGCAATGCTTCATCATCCAAGTGGGGTGTCCAATCTCTTTGCTAGTATGCAACACAGTTTTAGAAATTGTACCTTTCTGTTCTTCACTCCTGGATTGCACGTGAAAGTGGATTTTCTCCCTTCTCATGTCTCTCCAAATACATTTGGAATGTGGACCTTTCTATTCACGATTGGTAATCTCCTTCAACACATGAGTTTTCTAGAAAATTTCACACTAGAACACCAGCTCACTAAGTTCCACTGTTTTGTAGATAGATAAACGGTTGCTGCTGATTTAGGTAAAGGGAACCAACACACCTCTTTGATAGTTTCTGTTACAAGGAAATTGTAATTGGGATATCTTTCTAGAAGAATGGTTAAGTGATGAAGGGAGGTCCAATTGCTATCTAGGAATCTGGATGTCAGACACCTTTTAGGGCAGGGCTCAATGCTGCAGATTTTTCTGGACTGCAGCTTCTTAGAAGACTAGTTAGCATAGTTGCTGAGTGATGTGATTAGAAAGAAACATCTGGAGAGCCACATATTCACCAGCCCTAGTTTTAGGACACCCAAAGCTTGTAAAGTGATGATTTGGCTATGACTCTGAAGCATTATGTTCTTTTGCAGGCTATTTGTGTCTGTACATGGAGAAAGATGAGCTCCTTGGCACCACTCTCATTCTGGCCTGGGTCCCAAATTCTCGTATCCAGAGACAGGATGAGGAGGCCCTCCGCTACATCACACCTGAAAGCTCTCCAGTCCGCAAGGTCCCCCGCAAGCGTAACCGCCATACTCAGGGTTTTGGCACCCCTATGCAGGCTTCTCCCTCAGAACAGAAACAGACTATGGCCCTGAAAGAGGAGGAGGATATATTGACGGTGTCACAGCTGGTTAGAGACGTGGCTCATGTCAGCTCCCCTTCGGAAGATGGGGAGAAGCTCTCTCAGAGTTGCTTGGCAACGGAGAGCATCCATAACTCAGTGGAGCCGACTCATAGTGACTCAGGAATCTTATCGACAATCAGTTCTCAGGATGAGCAGAACCGGTTGGAAGAGGCAGCCGAAGAAGGTCTGGAGGGCCACTTGGAGACCGGGGAAGACGAGGGCTCTTTGGAGTTGTCTGCCGATGAGGTTAGCAGGGACAGCACCTTCGATTCTGATTCTGATGCCTTCTCCTCACCCTTCTGTCTCTCACCCATAAGTGAAGCACTCGTGGAAAATGTTGGATCCGTGTTCCTGGTTAATGAAAACAGGTGAGATTGTTGGATCCCGTGTTCCTCCTTTGGGGCAGAGGGCAATCAGAAAGGACAAGGGGGAATAAAAGAGTTGTAGAATCATTTTCTCTCACTTCTAAAGGAAGGCTTGCTCCCTCTTTTACTCTCATGTGTAATCAGAGGTAATTTCTATTGAAAAATAAACACTACTGACTTCAATGGGATTTAAACTCATCTATAGGATGTGGTCTAAGTCTTTCTTGTTGAATCTCAGAAATAGGGGTCTGGAAACCCATTAGAGACCCAAAACTGGTGACTTTATTTAATGTATTTGTGTTAGCAACTGCTAGGAACAGGATCATATTTGGTCATCTAAGCTGTGCAGGTCCTGATGTTTTTCCTGGAGAGGGTGTATAAAGTGTTCTAAAAACATCATGAAATTATTGTCCATGGGTTTTGTCTTTGCAAGCTTTGCCCACTCACTTATTTAAGTATGAATCTCGATGCAGCAAGACACCTAGCCATTGTTTATTGGTGTTATGAAGGATTAATTTCTAGCTGGCTGTCCAGCTTCCTTCTTAACTAGTTTCATTCTTTTTTGGTGAGGAGCCACAGTGGTGCAATGGGTCTAACCCTTGTGCCAGCTGAACTGCTGACCTGAAGGTTGACCGTTCGAATCTGCGAGACGGGGTGAGCTCCCCCTGTCAGCTCCAGTTTACCATGCGGGGACATGAAAGAAGCCTCCCACAGGATGGTAACACATCCAGATGTGCCCTGGGCAACGTCTCTGCAGACGGCAAATTCTTTTACACCAGAAGCGACTCGCAGATTCTCAAGTCGCTTCTGACACGATTTTAAAAAAATCATATTTGGTTCATAGTTGTATGAGACTCTATGTATGTAGGAGAACATTTATTCTTTCCACTTGCATGAAAGAGTCATATTAATGGTGTTTTTCAGTAGCCTGGTTGTGTCCTTGTAGTTTAGGTTAGCTGCACTGTTCTTTATGTAATGAAGGCTGCCAGCTTTATGAATTGCTCTGTTGATTTCCCTTGGCTTTTCTTAAAATCTATTGTGTAGTGCCTTGGCAACCTTTTTCTATCCCTGTGCTCTGAAAGCTACAATAAATGCTATTTGTCACCCTGTGATAAATTGCAGACCTGCTTTTCTAGGGTAAAGATTTATTCTTTATCAATAGAATGTGACTGAAACCACAACTCTTCCATTTAAGTCTGTACCGCATATTTGCCCACTTGGATGCTCATTCACGTTCATTGTGAGGAGAGGCCGCCCTCATGTGGCCTTTCACTTATATTGAAAAATAGCATATATGGAGAAACATTAAACCAGAGACGGCTGGGATTTTTTTGCTATCCTGGGTCATTGCCTCTTTCAGTTGTTCTAAGGCTCCATGTGCTCTTGATACTACCAACAGAAAGCACCCACAACCCATAGTTTGTTTTTGATAGAATAATGGGGTTTAAAGTATCAAGAGTTCCTCTTTTCTTAGAAAATATGTTGCCGTCTAAGGCATCTTTGTGTGAAAAGAATCAAAATCAATAGGATAGACCAGTGTTTTTCAACCTTTTTTGAGCCGCGGCACATTTTTTACATTTACAAAATTCTGGGGCACACCACCAACCAAAATGACACAAAATGACACTCTAACTTACTATATTGTACTATACCATTATACTGTAATATTATTAGTACTATTACAAGTAATATAAAATATATAATTTCAATATTGTATTATTTTTAAAAGTGTTATCTTGTATTACGTTATAATAATATAAATTATATAGGTACATACAATATATTATCAGTAAAACACAGGAGTTAATCTTGACTGTTATTACTCTCATAGCCAATAACAATATACACCATGACTATGACAAATACTGATAATATAACAATATAATAGCATATACTAAGGGAAAATAATAATATTATGTTAATACATAGTTCATAATAATAATAATATAGCCCATGAGGCTCCATATCACGTCACAGTCTCTGAGGTCCAGTAGGCCACTCGTGTACCTGCCCGGAGGCGGGCCCCATTGTTCCCCACGTCGTGGCAGCAGTGGGCAAAGAGGCAGTAGAGCCGTGGGTAGGAGAGGAAGCCTGTGAAGGCGGAGGTGGTGGCGCCGACCAGGGCCAGGCTCAGGTTCAAGGGCTCAACCGCCCCGGCCGGCCGGACCAGTACCAGGCCTGCTGCCAAGCCCAGCACCGCCAGCACACCCGCCGCCGCATTGCCTCAGATGAGGCACTTCCGCTCTTCCGATCCCGCTACCTCTGCCACCGCCATCTTGGTGTTGGGCAGGAGTTCAGGACCACCGTGATGGGATTGGGCCACAGGGAATAAAGGGGCGTGGCTTATTCAAGACTTAAGAGGTTCCAATTTCCCACGGCACACCTGATGATCGCTCACGGAACACTAGTGTGCCGTGGCACACTGGTTGGGAAACACTGAGATAGACTCATCAGAGACTATGTTTATAGGATCGTGTTGAGTTCAGCCATGTGCTGTTGGGGAGTTTGACATGAGCATGTAATGTATGTCTTTTCCAAGGCACTAAAATAATTTAAGCATATAAGGCTAGATCTACACTGCCATATAAAATCCAAATTATCTGCTTTGAACGGGATTATATGGCAATGTACACTCATATAATCTGATTCAAAGCAAATAATCTGAATTATTTTATCTAATAATCTGGATTATATGACAATGTATATACAGATAAAGAAGAGCTGTGTTGGATATGACCAAGAGCCTGTTTTGTTCATCATAATAGCCATCATTAAGGTTTTTTCAAGCAAACAAAGCATTGGGTTGTTGTGAGTTTTCCAGGCTGCATGGCTATTTTCCAGAAGCATTCTCTCCTGAAGTTCCGCCTGCATCTATGGCAGGCATCCTCAAAGGTTGTGAGATCTGTTTTATACTGTATGATGTGTCATCGAATTGTGCCGTACTGTAAGCCGCTCTGAGTCCCCCCCTCAGGGGTTGAGAAGAGCGGGGTAAAATCCTGAAATAAATAAATAAATAAACTAGAAAAATGAGGTTTTATATATCTGTGGAATGCCCAAAGGTTGAAGAAAGAACTCTTGTCTGTTGGAGCTATGTGTGAATGTTGCAATTGGCCACCTTGATTAGCATTTAATAGACTAGCAGTTTCAAGATCTGGTTTCTTACTGCCTGGGGTAATCCTTTGTTGGGAGGTGATTAGTTGGCCCTGATTGTTTTTTGTCTGGAATTCCCTTTCTTTGAGTGTTGTTCTTTATTTACTGTTATAATTTTAGAGTTTTTAATACTGGTAGCCAGCCTTCGACAATAAGTTAAATAAAGCAAGATATCATCCTATCATAGTTAGAGCCTTCACCCCTTTAAGAGCTGATAGACGGGCCTCTCCTAAAGATCATAGAGAGAGAAGCACAGTCTTTAGATCAATAGACCTATGCTGTAAAGCAGTGTTTCCCAACCTTTTTTGAGCCGTGGCACACGTTTTACATTTGCAAAATCCTGGGGCACACCACCAACCAAAATGACACAAAATGACACGCTAACACAGTAATACATATAGTTAATATGTTTTTACAATGTATTTATACACTCAGTGTGAAACCTGGGCCTGTTTCGATGAACTCAACATAGATATCCTGGCAGGAATGGCAGAAAGACACAAACTTCCCACACAGAACTCCCATAACCAAGAGAAAATGCTGCAAGAGTTTGGTGGGCATTGACCTTGAGTTTTGGAGTTGTAGTTCACCTATATCCAGAGAGCACTGTGGACTCAAACAATGTTGGATCAGGACCAAACTTGGCATGAATAATCAATATGCCCAAATATGAACGCAGATGGAGTTCAGGGGAAATAGACCTTGACATTTGGGAGTTGTAAATGTTGCTGGGATTTATAGTTCCCTACAATGGCAAAGAGCATTCTGAACACCACCAATGATAGAACTGGGTTTTGGATACTTCCCACTACAGAACCCCAGGAGGCAAGAGGAGGTCTCTACTTGGGGAAAGGGAGGCGGGCCTTCCCAATGCATGGAAAGGGAGAGACCAAGGAGACAACGGGTGGGGAGGATGTTTGTAATTTTGTGCCTTTATCGAGGTAGGTTTCTTAGGGTTTTTATACTTCAACACACTAGACTCCCCCCCGCCCCCGGAGGTTCCAATTTCCCACGGCACACCTGATGATCGCTCACGGCACACTAGTGTGCCCCGGCACACTGGTTGGGAAACACTGCTGTAAAGGACTCATTGACTAGGCATTTTAAATACATGATACAAGTACAGGTTTCACCTCTACTACTAAGTACATTTCAGCTCTACTCAGAAAACTTCCTTTGTCTGCAGTTGGTAATATTCTGTTGCTTTGCTACTGACAGTTGTTGCAAGAAAAGACATTTGTGGTGTGTAATTCAGTGCAATTTGCTAATAATTTGTTTCATTTGCCAACCACATCCCCAGTTTTCATACAACCTAATCTTAGGCATGAAGTCTTGTGGTGTTCTCACTCCACTGAGGTTTCCATATCTCATAGACTGTATGCTGTCCTTTGATACTAAATATGTCGGGGCCGGGGGTGGGGGGAGAAATCTCAGTGTGTGAGTATTGCATCAAACGTGTGGATACAGGCAGTCCCCAGGTTACGAACAAGATAAATTCTGTAGATTTGTTCTTAACTTGAATTTGTAAGTTGGAACAGGTACATTTTTAGTATAACTCCAGCCAAATATGTGTGTGTGTGTGTGTGTGTGTGTGCATGCGTGCTCACATGCTCTTTGGATAGCATAGAGAAGGGTCAACCCCCCTGTGGTGTTGCTTTGCTGTCTGTGGCCCTGTTCAGAATTTTTCACTTCACTTTCTAACCTTGTGATAATTGGATTTAGAAAATTCTTTGCGAGGGAGAGCACACATAAACATGTAAACAAGGAGGGGGGGCATGGACTCCAAAAACGGGGGCATTGAGGAGAGCAATGGTAAGAAATTAAGGCACAGCGGAAAAGCCAGGTTTTAAGGTGTTTTTTGAAGGTCTCCAGAGTGGGGAAACCTTTATCTTTACTTTTACTGTGACCACATCCACTGATTTTTTCAGGTTCTCTTTTTGCTAATACAGTACTGGGTCCCCTGGTTTGTCAGGTGAACTCATATTACCTTTTACAGAGCTCAGAAGGATGAAATATGTGAAATCAAACAGCATAATCTCTGGAGTCATTGAACTGGCTAACTTCCAAAGAACCTCCCTGCCTCTCTTTAACAAGTTGGCCTTCTGCATGTCATCAGCTGTAAGGCCTGATCAGCATGGCCCACTTCATTGAACAATCAATTTTATTTTAAAATTACCTTAAATAAATGACCAAATTGCAAGAAATGTGTGCCATTTTCGAGGCATTATCTCCTGTATAGTCTGTTGTTTGCCATGGTGAATGCATCTGTCGCCAAACCCCAATAAAATTTCTCCTTTCCCCAAAATTAGCTTGTTTCTCTATAGAGCTATTATTTAGCAGTATGTGTTATTATATATATATATATAAAGCATGAAAATGTAGCATCTTCCTTTCTAGCAAAATCAAGAGCATCAGTTAAGAAACCGGAGTTTGATGTATCAAGAGAAAAGTGGGATTCTCATAAGGCAGCCCATCTGGGGTTTGATTTGATGCAATGCTTGCATATTTATTGTCCTTTCTGTTGAAGGGAGAGATTGTTTTTAAATTGCTTCATTGTTCAGCAATTATATTGTGCAAGGAATATGCTGGTGTGAGAAGAGGTGGCACTGGTGGCCAGAGCTGATAGCAATGGCTACAGGATCTTGCATCATGTTGTTGTGGCAACCCACTTCAGAGACTATTAGTAGCTTTGGTCTCCGCAGACTAAACAGGAGATGAAATTACAGACAGGACACTTGTGAGGCAAAGACATTGGCTGGAGCATTGGGAGAGCAAGGCTTTTGTATCTTTGGGCTTTGCTGCTGCTGTGTAACACTAAAGCATTACTCACTTATTATAAACATATAAAGCAGCTTTTTATTTGTAAAATTCAAAGCAGTTTGGAGAAAACCTGCCTGAATTTTTCTCCAGTGTGTATGCACGTCCTTGTCGTCTTCTGTCACTATGCTCACTCCTGAAATGTGTGGCATCATGTTACCTGTGGCATTGGCCTGTGTTCAGCATGCTGATTGAAATGATGCAAATTACACTTCAGGAAAGATATCTATGTTTGCTGTGGCTTGTTAAAGATAGTAGGCCCCATGCCTAAATTGACAGCCAAACCCATTCACAAAATTTGCATGCATAGCAAGCGTAAATCTAAAATAATACCATTAGGGGAAAATGTTGTGCATATGTAGCTCCATTTCTTTCCCGCACCTTCATAAGAATGACTCCCTGGGACACAAAAACTTATGCAGCTGATAGCTGTAATTTCCTCTTTTGCACATACTCTGGAACCGGGTTTTGGCCAGCACTATGTCATTTGCAGTAGTGAAATGACACTGATTGACAAGCCATTTTTGCACTCTTTTTAGCTCCAATTCTTGGTCTATGATTCAGGATGAAAAAAATTGAATATGACTACATTAAAGTATTCATAAAAAGGTGTTTACCTTATCATTCTATTGATTGGTTGGTTGATTGTAGTTATATTCTGCTCTTCTCACCCCGAAGGTCACTCAGAATGGATCACAGAACACATATACGGCAAACATGCAGTGCTGTTACACACAGATAAGACAGACAACTGTACAGAGATAGAAGTATATATAGGCTTTCCCATCTTCAGCGTCTTGGAGGCTTGTGCTTGGCTCCGGCCATGGGGGAGTGGAGGGTGCTGTCACTCCATCTTCCCTGCCGGAGAGCTTTGTTTGTAAACTTCCTTCTTGATCGAATCACTGGCATTTGTGTAGCATTTCCTCATGGGTGCCTTAAATACTTAAAAGCAGTACCTACGTATCTACTCACATTTGTTTTCAAATGGCTAAGTAGACAGAAGGTGGGCTAAAGGCCAGGAGCTCGCCTCGACTCAGTCTTCAAACTGTCAACCTTTCGATTGGCAAGTTGGCGGTTAACCTGCTATGCTAAATCCTAGCCCTTTACAGTGTCTTGTCTCTTGGTTGGCTCCTTTAGCATTTGCTCTTGTTCCCCTTTGTCCATAGCCTGTCAGAATTAAAGATTGAAATTTCACAAAAACAACAGTGGACAGGAAAAGTGTGGTGGCAGCAGATTGACCTATTTCATTGGGGCTGTAGTGTGCCATAAGAAATGGCAGAGGTAAACCTGAGTAATTCTTATATACCAGGGCTGTCCAACTTCTACCGGCCCAGGGGCCTGAATTCCGGTCACTGATGACCTGGGGGGCCGAAGGGTCTGCCCCCACCCCGGCTCCGCCCCCGCCCCGCCCCTCCCCCGGCTCCAATTTACTTACAATTCATTAGAGGCATCCATACAATCAAATATAATCTTTTACTAAGGGGAAATGCAGGGTGGGAATACATAAGGGGCATCCATACACAATTACATCATAATAACATAAATGTTAGCCTACCTTCCCAAACGCGCAGGATCCAGGAGTAGCCGGACCACGAGCAGAGGCGACGACCGACCGAGGCAGCAGCCGAGAAGGTCCAAATCGCGTCTGCGTGGGCCGCAGGGATTAAGTAGCCAAGATTTCGGCAACAGGAGTATCGCGAGACAACGGCAGCCCCACGGGGTTTCGCGCTCAATGCAGGCGGGATCTCGCGTTGAGAGCGAAATCCTGTGTGGCTTCCATAGTCTCGCGGTACTTGCTCCGGAACCCGTAAGTGGGTAATTTTTTTAAATATTATTATTTAATTTATTTATTTTTTATTAAAAAGCTTAGGGGGCCGCAGGGAAGGGGCTGGGGGGCTGTATACGGCCCCCGGGCCGCCAGTTGGACAGCCCTGTTATATACCTCTAGGATAAAAGAATAAAATCAGTAAGGAGCCCAAGGCAAGGAACTGTACCCCACTATTTGTAGGGGAAAGTAACAAAGGTCAGTCTCCAGTCTGAGTAAGGGATTTCCCTACTAGTATTAAATAAAACAGTCATCAAATGTTTCATCAAAAATTGCTCTCACATGAGATATGGATGAGTTAACTTACTGGTTACGATATAATCATGGTAAAGGGGTAAGAAAGACAGATTGGGCCATGATAGAAGAATGCAGAAAGAAATTGTAAATAAAGAAAGGAACGCTGTCGGTAATTAATTGTTAAGAAGAGCAACAGGGATGCCTCGTGATTGAGAAAGAAGTTTAGTAATGAAAATGTATATTTAGTGCAGAATGAGAATGGAAGTCAACATACCCTTTTGTATTCTTATCCCCTCCCCCCATCCCCGATCCCTCCCCCTCCCTGTTGTGATGATGTTAAGTCTTATAAATATAAAAGTTGTCAATAAAAATCATTTTTTAAAAAATTGCTCTCACACATCCCTTCCACTGTTTACCATATAGGAGCAAATGGTATTTTGTCTTCTTATCCTATATTCAATCTTTCATCATTGTATCCCTTATTCCAATCTGATCTTTATGAAGCATTAAGGATTGTAATCTCAATGTAAAACATCTGATCTTTATGAAGCATTAATCATAGTAGAGAATTGATCGATTTTTGTGTCTTCTTGTAATGGAGAAAAAGAGTAGCAATGTAAAACATAAGGAACATAATGAAACGTATAAAACACAAAAATGTATACCTTGATACCTTCACTGGTGGCTTTGATGGATTGTTGCCAGACGTTGCCGATTAGTTCATGAATGGAGAGTGATTTATCTCTTCCCCACCCAAGCATATAAATACCCATAATGAACTACTTCAATAATATCACAGTGTTTTATTCTATGAAATCATGATACTGAAATAAACAAATCGCTCTAGTGACAATATTAAATGCTAACTGGTAGTCCATCATATGATGGGCTTATTTGAGCCTTCTGGGGATAAAGCTCAGTATCTCAGAACTGTTCTGTTTTCCTCTAATCTGTGTCTCACTATACAAAGTCTTTCTTCCTTTCCATCCACTATATTTGTCGTTTATTATTCTTTATAGGGGCCCCCTGGTGGAGCAGTGGGTTAAACCGCTGAGCTGCTGAACTTGCTGACCAAAAGGTTGACGGTTCAAATCTGGGGAGCAGAGTGAGCTCCCAGTGTTAGACCCAGCTTCTGCCAATCTAGCAGTTTGAAAATATGCAAATGTGAATAGATCAATAGGTACCACTTCGGTGAGAAGGTAACAGTGCTCCATGCAGTCATGCCAGCCACATAACCTTGGACAATGCCGGCTCTTCGGCTTAGAAATTGAGATGAGCACCACCCTAGAGTCAGACATGACTAGACTTAATGTCAGGGGAAACCTTTAACTATTCTTTATAGTTTTGCATTACTAAACAGCAACCATAATTTTGAAAAATGCCTTTGTCTCCTGCATACATAATTTAGATGTATAGATCTCAATTTGCTAGGATAGTGTATTTTGTGAGAATTGTTGATTTTGAACTTTATTGAATGAATGATCTCTAATTGATTGAAAAGTGCAGTTGCAGTTCCTACCATGGCTTCTGGAAAGTTGGGGGGAGTAAATACGTATCAAAGTCCTCCCTTTCAACTGCAAACTACCTTTCCACATGTGTGTTGTTAAGCCAGGCTTTATTCATCTTGTATCTCTGCATTTCATTTTCCTGCTTGTGTATATATATTACCTTACATTTCTCCCTGTTGAAATGCATTTGTTACTTTTGTCCCAGCTCTCTAATCTGTTACCATCATTTTGAATTCTTAACCTGCCTTCTGTGGTATTAGCTATCTCTCCTAATTTGGTGACATCTACAAATTTAATAAGCATGCTTTTCAATTCTCTCATTCAATTTATTAATAAAAATGTTGAAATAGCACTGGTACCAGGACTGAACCCACACTAATAATTTCCCCCCAGAATGAAGAAAAACTATTGGTGAGCACTTTTGGTTTCAGCTGGTGATCTATTTATAAATCCACCTAACCATAGCATCTCCCGGCTCACATTTTCCTATCTTGTCTCCAAGAATATCGTGGAGGACCTTGTTGAAGGTCATAGATATGCTACATCCACAGATGTGTCCTTTCAGTAGATTGAGCAATGGTCTCTGAAAAGAAGTGCTCTGCTGTGTTTCCAAAGCCAAGGGTGAAGGCAACACGGTGCCATGGCACTGCTGGCAATTCTTTGTTAATCCACACAATGACTTGCGTCGTGTTGCTGCTCTCCATTATCTCTTGGTCTCAGGATCTGAGAATGTTAATGGAATGTTTTTAATACCTGCACACATGTACACATAGTTTCCCCAATTCATGACATGCTTAAAATCAATACCCATAAGAGATCATCCATCCATATGTCCAGTAGATGGCACACTTTTCTCAGTAAGACTGAGCACAATTGCAGGCAAAGCAGGCAGCTAAATCTAAATGGCAGGGGACTGGAAGCTGTCTTAACCTTCAGAAAAATCCCATGGATGCCCTTCTGAGGAATCCAACAGGAGGCAGTGATGCTCCTTAGGAGAATATGCACTCTTCTTGTTATCATCTGGAAAAGTGGCAGTGCTGTGTGACATATTTTGCTTGTTCTTGTAGCTTAGTGAATACAGCTGGTGACAGCCTTCCTTGCCTTCTGAGTACACGCCATTGTGTCTGGGCTTGCAAGAAGCCCCAATTGATACCTGTGTCCTTCAGTTTCCTTCAGAAAGGTTGCATGGACAGCCCGGCTTTTGGTGATTAAACAAATTGCTGAACCAAGGTCTTTCTGCAGGGCTCTGATTGGCCAACATATTCTTCTCCAGGGACATGGCCTCTGACCTCCTGTCCTCAGAGAGACAATGATTGAGAGAGCTGGAGTGTGGGCACGCCTTCAAATAGGGGACAATGTAAAATCCACTGGTTTCCCTTTCTCCCATAGGATACCATGAAAGCCTGCATAATAGATGGTCTAAACATGATGGCTTTAAGAGGGTGATGTATGTGCATTTTAATGAGACTCCTTGCAGGGGGTCTGGGCATTTGCATGCTATTGATTTGTGCAGGTCAGAATGGAGTAGCTCCATCAGAGTCCTGTGCTGCTTCTGATGCATTTTAAAAGAAGCAAAGTTTCTAGCCCTTAAGACAGAAGAAAAAGCTATTTATTTGATATCATGTATGCATTATTTGCTGATCACTGGATGATAATATGAGCTTTGGCAGGCTTAAAGGCCTATCTGCATAATGTTAGATTGCGTGGCAAACGTCCTACACAGTAACATTTGAAGTTGTAGTTGGATCAAAGTGTGACACACTTAAGAATGATTGGCTCTTCTGAAAAATATCTTTTGGTACAAAATTAAAGTGATAGTTAATTCTATTGGCCTGATTGTTTACAACCTCAAAAGTAAGCTACTTCAGGACTTAAGAACCTGTGCAAGATGTATGCAAGATGTTTTCCTGTTGTACCGCCAGATTCTACCGATATCCTGCTGTGGCCCCAAGAGTTGCAAGCATTCACAAGAAAGCATCACAACAATTCCAAACACATACTTAGGGGAGCAGGCATTTGTCTTACTGTACAAAGTACCTTGGAGGACATAGGAATATTTGTTGGTACTATTTGAAGTGCTATTTTTAGATCAATATATTTCTTGAGACTCTTACGCATGGATGTTTATGCTCTGTCTGCATTGAATGTTTGCCAATCTTTTTTGTTGTAAACAGCCCTGAGTCTCCTCGGGGAGATAGGGTGGGATAAAAATAAAGTTTTATTTTTATTATTTCTGAAAGAGCTTTAACTAAACCAAAATAGATTAGAGTCTACCCCTTCTTTTCCATATGGCTGTCCTATCTATATTTACTCAAGTGAAGAAAATTAGCTGAAGACAGCAGTTCAAAGAAAATGCTATACCTTTTGTCACAAATTTCTTGCCGAGTAGAGAAATACTTCATATATTGGTTCTCTTGCTCATGGATATGCATAGATTACATGTCACAATCCGAACTTGGAGCAGAGGGAGATGGGGAAATCAATGCCTTTGCAAATCTTACAGGAAAGAGGGTGTTAGGAAGGTGATATGGCAGGGTTTAGAAAGTTGTATACAGTGATGCCTGGGGAGACTGGTGAAAACAGTGTCTGTGTGGCAGTAGGAATGACAAGTCCAGAGGAACAGTTCATAGCAGTGGGAGTACAGGTTCTCAATTCCCAGCTGATCTTGGATACTTGGAAACACACAGTGGGTACAGTTGCCTTTTACGCTCCATCAGAATTTGATTACTGTATAAATTCAAGATGGGTGAATTGCCCTCGGATGCAGTGAATTTTTCTATCCAGCAGTTTTGAGTTAAAGTTCTAATCATATTTACCACTGGAATTGCCATAGATTGTGGCAAATTCAGTGGTGCCTGGCGGAGGTGTGGGGAACTCCCCCCGTATAGCCCAAATTAACCCTAACCCTATTCTATGGGGGGCGTCCTCTGCCCAGCTCCCCCAACATGTTGGTAATGCAAAATGGGAAGCCTTCCATGTTTCTGCAGTGGCAAACACCAGTTCCTACACAGTTTTGCTACGGAGCCGCACTGGAAGTAGCTGTATATTGTGTAATGGGAACCAACTGGCTCTATGGCAAAACTGAGAGGAACTGGTGTATGCCTCCGAATAATGGTCCATTTGATTAAGTTGTAAGTCCCTCAAGGGGAATGTAGTTCTAGACATTTGGGAAGCATTGTGTTGTGGGGAGGTCATGGTACAGCAAAGAGATCTATAGCTTAACATAGAATCAAAAAACCTCAAAGTAACTCCTGGAGCCATGGGTGAGTTAAAGCTCACAGACTTAATGTTACAAAAGTAATGCCATGGAGGACAGTGAGATAGAGGCAGTAGCAGAAAATGTCATATGGGGTGCCCAGGTGGTACCTCAATCTTCTGGTTAGTTTTGGAGTGAAACCATTTCAGGATTACATTATGATGTGTCAACCTAAGGTCAACCTAAGTCTGAAATGACTTGAAAGAACACAACAATAACAATCCTATGTCATCAGGCAAAAGCAGGTCCGCACTTCCCATTGAAATACTAATAAGTTTATATTTGTTAAAATTGTTCATTTTAATTATTGTATTGTTTTAAGTGTTTTTGCACTACAAATAAGATATGTGCAGCATGCATAGGAAGTCATTTCTTTCTTTTTCAAATTATAATCAGTCCCTCTTAACAGTTTGAGGGACTGTGACCTGGCCTTCTGTTTAAAAAGTTAGAGGAGCCCTGGTCTATGGATTATGAAAGTATTGAGTGCTACTGAAACATCCTTTTGGGAATGGATGCAATCCCAGAGATGAATTTTTCCCAGCCCTATGATGAAATCATTGCCTAATTGTGGTTCACTACATTTTAAAAATATTTTGTTTTTGAAATCAGTATGTGGAACATAGCAGGCAATTTCAGGTGACTAACTTTGAGGATGTTCTTGTTGAATGGATCACAAGACATGCAATTTTCAGACCAGTGGGACACATCTTGCTCTGTCACAGTGCTATTCCTGTTCCTTACAGCAGCATGAAATAACAAGGTTTTTCTTTCTTTCCCTATTGTGGAGATGAACAAAAAAATGGAGATAGACAGAGAACACCAGAGGACTGCAGGAAGGGATGATGAAACAACAGGGCAGAAGGACAGGGAGAAAGAGTGGTGTAGATTACATAGAGCCACCATCCGTAACTAGAAAATCTGTGTGAAAGTGATTGAAACAATCCAAATTCATACCTATAAGGGCTGTGCCATGGTTTTGATTGACATTTTTTTAAAATTGGGTAGGTAAACACAGGAGTAGGTAAACAAAAGGGCTGCGATGGCTCAGTGGGTTAAACCGCTAAGCTGTAGAACTTGCTGATTGGAAGGTTGGTGGTTCGAATCTGTGAGACAAGGTGAGCTCCCGTTTTTTGCCCCAGCTTCTGCCAGCCTAGCAGTTTGAAAACATGCAAATGTGAGTAGACCAGTAGGTACCACTTTGGCAGGAAGGTAACGACGCTCCATGCAGTCATGCCAGCCACATGACCTAAGAGGTGTCTAAGGGCAACACCAGCTCTTCGAGAGGAGCACCACCTCCCAGAGTCGGACTCGACTAAACTTAATGTCAAGGGGAAACCTTTACCTTTATACACAGAAGAACCATAAAATTGGAAAATGTTACTTGATTGAACAAACCACAGGAAAAGGATAAAGTACACGGAAAGATCCTTTTCATGTATGTTTGGTTTTGCAGCCTTTTCCCTTTTGATCACTCTATCATATTAATCTTGGATTCTTCATTTCACTAGCTTCTTTTATTACTTTTTGCAAATATCTGCAAGCACTTGCAACGTTATTTTCCACTTGATACAACCGCTGGTTATTTTCATAATGGCTACAACAATGACAGCTGAAATATTGTAACTGTTTTTGTTTCCTTGACCCTAGCATTAATCTGGCCTTGTAAAAGAACTGACAAAACGTATTAGCCAACAATAATATTTGCTGTCTGCTTGCCTTGGCATACTCTCCTAGGTTATTTGGCACTTTATACTCTGAAAATATCCCCTGCGTGGCCACCTAAAGGCAAACCCCATTCCAGTATTAATCTCTGCATTCATTCCAAACATATTCCCCTGTGCTATTTTAAGATGAGTCATTTCCTGTGCATTATCTTCTATATGTAACCAAAGAACATTTCCCCCCCCCATCTGCCTGCTTGTCGACTTATTGTGGCTCCATGATTTCCATAAGGTTATCTTAGGCAAGGCATAATTGAAGGTGGTTTTGCCAGTTCCTTCCTCGGAAATATAGTCTACAGCACCTGGTATTTGTTGATGATCTGCCATCCAAGAACTACCCAAATCTAATCCTTGTTTGTTCTTGGATGGCAAGATCAGAGAGTATCTGTTACCTTTAAGTTGTTGTTGTTGTTATTTAGACCTATAAAATAGAGGCATTATCTTAAATATTTTATTAATAAGGGAGGAGCCCCCAGTGGCACAATGGGTTAAACTGTTGTACTGGCAGAACTGCTGACCAACAGGTTTGAATGGATTGAACTCCCGTCTGTCAGCTTCATCTCCCCATGCGGGAACATTAGAGAAGCCTCCCACAAGGACGGTAAAACATCAGACATCCGGGCTTCCCCTGGGCAATGTCCTTACAGACGGGCAATTCTCTCATACCAGAAGCGATTTGCAGTTTCTCAAGTTGCTTCTGAAATGAAAAAAAATAAGGGAGTTTTCTTTCCACAGCATGCCTTGGTGATCTTATCTGAGCTGCCTTTGAAACAGGATTTTTTTTAAAGCATCCAGTGACTTTTTGCTCTGCTCTCCCCACTTTCTCTTTCTCATTGGTTGTGGAAAGCTGTGCAGCCATACTTTCAAAAGATTTGAAAAGCAAAGCCGATGTCTTTGGGTGGCTCTGGCCTTGGCAGAATAGAAATTGGGGAGGGCCGTTGAGGTGCCTGCTTTTATCTGCCAGGAAAAGACCCCCTAAGAATCGTTTTTTGGCCCTAAATGCCAGAAGTCTGAGAACAAAACACATCTTCAGGGATTTCCAGTGGCTTGGGTCTTGATGACTTGATTGAAATTAGCATAATGAGCTTTGACTTTTATTTTTGCATGGATGGGTGAGAAGGAGGGCAAGAGGGGAAACACAGCAAAACTCTCCATAGATTCTTTTTTAAAAGAAAAAAATAAAATAAACAACCAAGAAAGCTCTCCTTTTCTAGGCTGGACCAGCTGAAAGGTAAACATTTGTCTTCATGCTGTGCTAAGAAATCACATTTTCCATCTCCAGGATTTGGGGAGGTGGTGGTGGAGTGTTACATTTCAATTGATTTATTAACAAGCTGAAGCCTGGGTGTAAAGGACCCCCTCCTTCTGTACAGAAAGTAAAGACGTATCATTTGGCTCTTGCAATACTTGCCTTGTTCTGGAAGGGAGGTCAGGTTCATGTCCATGCCTGCCTCTCAATGGTTAGCTGTGTTAATCTGCTCAGGGCTGTGTGAGTGTGTTTATTCATAAGTGTCAGACGACCAGCCCTGTCACCACTAAGCAACTGTAACAACAACAAAAATGTTGAGGAAAAACCTTTCCTCGGATATACCCACGCACGCCTCACCTGCTTAGTGAATATATTTTTCAAAATCTGAAGCGTGAGTGCCTATGTGGATGGGTTCATGTGTGAACACAAATGTATGTACACACACACACATCTTGCATAAAGCTGATTAAACCATATGGATTATTTCTCAGCAAACTCCTGGCAGCTTTTTTTGCATCCCGTTCAGTAGTAAGCTGTTTATCCTCTTTGCATCTGTTATAGTAGCTGGCAAACCTTTTCAGTGGTGTAAATTTGCAAATCTTTTTAGTAGATGTCAGCATGACCATATTTCAGTACCAGAAGACTTCAAAGCATATAAATACTAAGCACTGTTACTGCATGACATCAAAATGTATGCAGTACAGAATATGTGATGCAACTTATATAAATTCACATCCGTGTTGCAGCTTATTCTTATTTACCTGTCACCATGTTGAAGGTAAGCTCAACCTGCAGGGATGAGGTTGACAACTTTTGTGGAGGGAAGCACAGAGAGATGTGCCATGTGAACTTTTACCATAGAGTGAGCCATAAAATTCCTTTTGGTTTTTGTATCATTTGCAGACTCTACCCATGCTTTCAGAAATGTTAAATATGTTTGAAATGGCTCTTGGATTTCCCCCCCTCAAATGTAAAGGCCACGGGCATCAGAGCCAGTGTGGAAACTAATGTGCTTTACTAATACTCTGATTCCACCCAGCAAAAGGCAACCTTTGGATAGTGGCAGACGATTCTAACCTTTGCCTCGGGTGTGGCTGTTCCTGTCAAACTGTCACCTGAATGCAGCTTTCCCTCCATAGTTTTCTAGTCCATTGGGAGTCATAGCGGGATTCCATAAAGACCCATCTTTTATCCTCCCCATCCAACAGTTGTGTCCTGAGCTAGAGCCACAAGGCAATTCACCTTTTTAAAAAAAGTGTGTAGGGATTCTAAAATGATTTGTCATTCTGATTTACTTCTTTCCAAGATGGAAACAACAATCTTCCAAGCCTCCACTAACTGTTTCTAAATGTGTATAATTGTATGTACATTTTAGTTTACCAGTTTGACTGTACCTCTTTGGTGTCAGAGGGGCTTCAGACACAGGACTCCCATTTTTGTTATACAGACCACGATGGGGGTGGATTGCATTGTCTCCTTTTAGCCTTCAGTGAGTACAGTTATACAGTTTGGACTATATCTATATGCTTTAAGACATTGGACTATGGACTAGTATGCTGAATATATACAAGAAGATTGTTAGTAAACCTGAGATGTTATTTTCAAAGAAGACTTTATTTTTATCTCTGAGTGCATATTTTAAACAAGAGGGTTTTAAGGGAGAGTAGATGGGCAACTTCAACTTCAAAGAAACAACCATCCTCTGCTAACCAAATACATATTTTGTACTGGTATGTTTTTATCCTTGGTAGTTTAAAGACATGCTCATTCAGTTTAACTGTTAACAGCTGAGTTACCTATGTGCCATTACATGAATGCTTATGAATATCGCTTCTTCAAAGGGTTAACTTCTAAACAAGGTCATGTTTTTCTTGACTAGTGGTTTTCAAAAGGTGGTCTCCATGTATTCATGGAGATTCACATTTGCCAAATGGATTTATTTATTTATTTACCATGTCAGAAGTGAACCAAACAGTTGTATTGCATTAAAAACAAACAAGCAAACAAACCAAACACAAAGTTTATAGACTTGGTATTCTATTAAATGCTCTTTGACCAGTAGCTGGCCACTTGGAGTGCCTCTGGTGTTGCTATAAGAAGTTCCTCCATTGTGCATGTAGCAAGGATCAGGTTGCATTGTAGTAGGTGGTCTGTGGTTTGATCTTCTTCACACTCGTATGTCATGGATTCCACCTTGTAGCCCCATTTCTTAAGGTTGGCTCTACATCTCATGGTGCCAGAGTGCAGTGTGTTCAGCATCTTCTAAGTCGCCAAGTTTTCTGTGTTTTCAGGAGGGAGTCTCTCGTTTGGTATCAGCTATTGATTGAGGTTCTGGGTTTTAGCCTGCCACTTTTGGAGTCTTGCTTGCTGAGGTGTTCCAACTAGTGTCTCTGTAGATCTTAGAAAACTATTTCTTGATTTAAGTCACTGGCATGCTGGCTGATACCCAAACAGGGGATGGGCCGGAGATGTCACTATCTTGGTCCTTTCACTATTGGTTGCTACTTCCCAGTGGATGTCAGGTGGTGCAATGCCAGCTTAGCAGTGTAATTTCTCCAGTGGTGTAGGGCGCAGACACCCCATGACAATGTGGCATGTCTCATTAAGAGTCATGTCCACTGTTTTAGCATGGTGAGATGTGTTCCAAACTGGGCATGCATACTCAGCAGCAGAGTAGCATAGCGCAAGGGCAGATGTCTTCACTGTATCTGGTTGTGATCCCCAGGTTGTGCCAGTCAGCTTTCATATGATATTGTTTCTAGCACCCACTTTTTGCTTGATATTCAGGCAGTGCTTCTTGTAGGTCAGAGCACGGTCCAGGGTAACTCCCAGGTATTTGGGTGTGCTGCGATGCTCCAGTGGGATTCCTTTCCAGGTAATCCTCAGAGCTCGGGATGCTTGTCTATTCTTCAGATGAAAAGCACATGTCTGTCTTTTAGATGGGTTAGGAATCAGCTGGTTTTCCCTGTAATAGTCAGTAAGATCACCTAGAGCAGGGCTGCCCAGGAAGTCGATTGCGATCGACAAGTCGATCGCGAGACCAAATTAAGTCAATCTCCGGATGGGGGGCTTTTGCCGCTGCGAGTGTGTTCCTGCCGCTGTCTTCCACCCGCAAGGCATTACGGGAATGAGGGAGCGTGAGGCGAGGCCCTGCCTCGCATTCCGCCCTGCCTCTCTCTCATCTGGAAGCGCTCCATATCAGGTCCTTCAGCGCCTCCAGTACCTTCTTCAACAGCGAGCCCTGCACCAGCCGCACCTCAAACATCGTGACCACGCTGCTCTCCCCTCCGGCGCCTCGGTGTTTCTGAGGGCCGCTGCGTGCGCCAAGGGCCCTTTTACGATGCCCCGCCCCCATTTGGGAGGGAGGCCCCACCCACCCAGCATAGAGGCCAATCCACAGCGCCACGCAGACCCTCTCCCCCGCCCACTAGCCTTGAGCCAATCAACGAAGCTCTGGGTGTGTCGCCAACCCTTCTCCGCGCGTATGTGCACTCTCCCCTTACTTGGACAGGCCCCGCCCACTCCTTCTGGGGACAATCCACAGCACTGAAAAGATCAGCAGGTCACTGCCCCGCCTTGCGCTCCCTCCTTCCCGCAATGCCCCGTGGGCGAAAGAAGCGCCGCGCGGGCGGAAGGCGGCGATGAGAGCGTGCGCAGCAGGGGCAGGTAGATCTTTTTGACTTCATTGCTTTAAAAGTAGCTTGCATGCTGAAAAAGTGTGGGCACCCCTGACCTAGAGCTTTGGAGAGCTTTTGTTCAACCATCTCAAAGCTCCCTGCTTGAGCGGTAATGGCACGATCATCAGCATAGATGAAACTCTCTGTCCCTTCTGGCAGTGGCTGGTCTTTTGTGTAAATGTTGGACATTGATGGAGCAACCACACTCCCCTGTGGCAGGATGTGACATCATTTTTACCTTTTCAATAAGATTATGGTGCAGTTAATTCCAATAGATTATGGAATTTCCAATACAAAGTCCCACATTGAATGTTGTTTTAAGCATGCTGCGGCAAATACTGCCCTAAGTCATATTTTTAGTCCTGAATTAAGTAATTTGATTTAATCAGTTACATTTATCTGTTTTTGACTCGCCATTCAACAACCAGTTTAGTGGGCCTATTTTTCCATGGGAATCGCCAACAGGACTCTTTCTCTTTTGAATATGGAATCCTGAACGCTTGGCCTTGCATCCATGCATCCTACAAAACCATCTTCTTGATCCATAAAACCTAACTCCTGTTTGCTGCCTCTGTGCATTTTCATGCCTGCATGCATTTGGACACATAATTTCAGGTTGCAGACTGGAGAATAAAGATTTGACACCAAGCCTTCTCATGCGGCACCTCAGAATCCAAAAAGATGATATTGCTGTCACATCAATCTAAGGACTTTTATTTTCTAGCACCCCATCTCTGCTTAATTTGATGAGCAGTTTTCAGAGCAGGTAAAATAAAAACAGCCTGGGCTTTGAACTAGTATGTTAATTTATAAAATTACTGACATAGATCAACTTTGTTGAATTTGCTTTCCAGCTTTATATAGAAATTAAGTGTAAGCACTTTTATGCTTTGTTTTTTTTAATGATTTTTTGTTTCTTTCATTGTGCATAACTAGGCAAATTTGTCCATGGCAGGCGTGTTCCTAATTTAGTCCCTAGTGACCTCTGTAGCCATGATTGGCAGGCTGCTGTCAAGGAAGAACTTGTGCCTGGATGGTGGGAAGGAGCAGAACAAATGCCAGAGGACAGCTCCAGCTCCCCTGGGGGACTGGGCTAAAAAGGTGAAAGAAATGCAATTACAGGATATTTTCTAGCAGAGAAAGTTAATTAGCTTCTTAAAGAGTGTTTAGTGCTATTTGCTAGGGGGAAATGGACACATAGCAAAGGGGTGAGTGAGTATGGGTGGGAGCCAAATCTATTCTGGCTTTCTAGAATCTTGCTCTGTAATGCTGCCAGAATTTTTTCTCTCTCCAAAGAATGATGTGGGATACTGGGTGATGGAAAAGAGAGGGAATATAATCTTGCTCCTGTGTTTCAACAGATGTAAGGAGATTGTGGGAGCGCCTGCCTGTTACTGAATGTGTTTGGGAATATGAGCTGTTAGGCTCAAAAATAACTTTCAGTTGGGGCAATTCCACCAAAATATAGCAGAGTACCAGGAGTAAACTCCCTAACCAGCAGAAACTTATATGTGATGAGAAGCGACAACCTTCTCTTCCATAGGATGGCTCAGGATTGCAGAATCAGAACTTTAGGTTAAAAAATATTTATCGAAGTAAAAAGAAAGTAAAAAGAAATATATTCTAGATAGAAAAGTCTTGGAGCTAACTAGCCATACTAAATCTCACCTTTTCAAGAAAGTAAAAGGTAAAAAGAAAGTCAATGCAGCTACATTTTGCCTACAGAGAGGCAAAATGTGCATCCTCACAGGGCAAAAGAAAAGCAGAAGACCCCAAAATGGTGGAAACTGCTTGGTCAACCCAGGGCAGTTTAAATTTAAGAGGAAGTTCCCTCATAGAAATTCCATTACTATATAATCAAAGAGGATGAGACAGTGGCTAGCTGTAAAGAGGAAAGACAAAAACCCTTTTGGGAAACATGCATAGGAATGTGGGGAAAGGAATCCCTCAGCTTAGCCCTGTCTCTAGTCTAGCTACTCATTGGGGACTAGAAACTTGATGATACAAAAACGTGTATAGTCCAGGGATGAAACACAATACAATGCAGTGCGGTGAGGGATTAGATATGGGTGATCGTGACTCAATCCAGACAAGATGGAGACACGATAAGTTGACCACTGCAGTTTTGGGGCACAGTCTATTTTAGGTAGGATAGTGTTCCCTTTAAAGAAGGACACATGCAGATCCAGTGCTGATGCCGATGAGGTATCATTGACCAACTTTGACTGTTATGGAGCCTGTGCTCTCTTTTTTGGCAGAAAAGATTGGGTCTCTGTCAGTAAATACCTCTGGTTTAGATTACTGTCATACAATTTACATAGGGCTACCTTTGACAAGTATTTCACAGTCACGGTTAGTGCAAAATTTAGCAAGACTTTTGCCAGGTGCCTGCTTTGTAGACCACATTAAACTGGTTTAGTAACAATTTCACTAGTGTCCATTTTGCCTCCAAACCCGAATTGAAGGTTTTGACCTATAAAACTCCATAATCAATTTGTGAGAAGGATATCTAAAGGGCAACATCCTTTTATATATACTCACTTTTAATTTACCATTATAATTGGAGGCCCAGGATGTTCCAACACAAACAAAGGCTAGATTGGTGAGAACTTAAGGCAGAGGAGCTTTTTAGTATAGCAGAAACGTGGAATTCACTCCTGAGAGAAGCAGTATTGTCTGTTCCTTTGTAATTGGACAGTGAAGATGGCCTGATTCCATCAGGCTTTTAATATTTCAGGGTGGGTTTTTTGAAACCATTAATTAATTCCTTATCACATGGTTTAATTTTTTCCTTATGTTAAGCACATTTTTCTATTTTATTATACCTTACCTTGAATGTCTCTTAGGTGGGGTTGTGTAGGTGTAAGGCAGTGGTTATCTACCTGTAGGTCCCCAGGTGTTATGGCCTACAACTCCCAGAAATCCCAGTTTTTACCAGCTGTTAGGATTTCTGTGAGTTGAAAGCCAAAACATCTGGGGACCCACAGGTTATAACCACTGGTGTAAGGTAAGGAGGAAATATGTATATCTTATTGCCATTTTTCTTTAGTTATTCCCATCACCTCTTAGATTTTTAGATAATAAGGTTTGGGGATTGAACTTCTGGATAGTGGCACATCTGCCTATTGTGGTGTATGGACAATAAGCCTTTTTAATGTTGAAACAATTGGTCATGAACTTTTGACTCATCCCCAAAAGGTTTGCTGTGGATTCTAGAGAGTTTGGGGCTTAACACCCCATTAACCACAACAGAGAACATTAGCACAAAACAGCTAAACATAGTAGTCCATTCAAGATTGTAATGCTGCTTTGAGTTTTGATCTCATTGTACCCTCTCTTAAATCAGTGGATGCAGTCTTGACCTTCTGATGCCTCAATATGGCCATGGTGCTTTAAGATTCAGACTTGTGGCTTCACGTGGCTGATCAGCAGATCAGCATAGTCTGAGAAGAAAGGAGCAGTGATGCGAATGCTTTGATGGCCTTATCATTTCATGTGACTGCTAATAGAAAGGGCCTTGAGGCAAGAGAGCACAGAAGGAGTCCCCTGGATTCAGCCTAGTGTTGCAAAGGCGGTATGATACACCACAATCATTTCTTCCTGACCTGATTGGCTTCATTTCAAGCAAAGTTTTGCTGGATTTACTATTAAAATTAGTGTTTATAATAACTGAATTTAGGATTCAGATTTTTAGAAAGGGTGGGAAAGGATTTGTTTGCATTTAAATGACATAAAAATGCCTTTGCACGCAAATGCCATAAAACAACATTGCATTTTTTATTTATAGGACCTTGAGTTAGGTGCATTATTTTTAATCTGATGTTAGAAGGCATGACAGTGCTTCAGTGGCGCATAATATAGTAAGGGGAAAAGGATCTGCATAGACACAGACAGTGGCTTCAATCATATGTGAATTAGGGTGTCATGGTAATTTTGCATACAGACCTATGGTAGGATAAACCTGTATCGCCACCTCAGGTTTTCCTCTTCAGGCTCTGAGGCATTTTACAGCTGTCATGGGCAAACTTTGACCCTCCAAATGTTGGGGAATTCAACTCCCCAAAGTCCCAGCAAGGATAGGAACTGTTAGGAACTGTGGGAGTTGAAGTGCAAAATACCTGGAGGGCCGAAATTTGCCCATCCCTGCTCTATAGCCATCCCATACCTTGAGGGAAGCAGCAGGATTGGAGAAGAGTCCAGCTATATCCTCATAGCCAGACACAAAATGTCTGTGTCAGCAATGACATTTACCAGGATCTCCAGAGATCTCTGCTGCTGTAATCATTTCACGTCTTGCTGCAGGGGCATAGCCAGGCACTTCTTTGAACCTACCCACTCCCCATAAGGCTGGCATGGCCATCTGGGGTTTCAGAGAAAATACTGTAAGCTGAGGAGGGGTTGTTCGATTGAAGAAGGGTGAAGGGGAAATACTAACCTCTGCATCATTCAAAAATTGACATAACCAGGTATAAGGTAAACATATGATATTAACAGGATGTGAATAAATGTGTGTCAATACACTCACTGCCCTTCCCTGCCTCATTCAACTCCCACTAATAAAAGCACTGTGGATGTTGTGGTTTTTCTCTTTGCAGCATCTCTTTATAATAAGGTGTTCCTTACCTATATCTTCTGTTGATTTTCTCTTTGTTCTTTGGGTCCTTGATGTTCAGGAACAACTTAGAAAAGGACAGGTTGACCCCAAAATGTGCTATTTGTTTTTCCAGACTAAATAGGAATAATGTGTGAGAATTTTGTATGCTTTTTAGAATGAGTTACCTGCCGCGGGAGCATCCTGACCTCTGTCCTGAAATGCTATTAATAAACTAAACATATTTTCATAGCTAGAGGGAGCGTGACAGAAGAATTTCCACCAAGACATCTGGTTGGGTGTAAATAATATATAGCACTCTGTAGTTAGTTTTTACACTGTGTTTGTGATTGTACTATTTTTCTGTTTGGGTGTAGTCAAATTAGCAAGCAGTTTTTATGTGATGGAAACACTATGCTTGATGTTAAGGGTTGCCAGAACTGTTAGGAAACCATCCTTTGAAGACACTCCAAAGGCCAACAAGTACCTCCAGAGGAAATGTCAAACATTGATGGTTGCTTTCATCTATATAGGTCAAATGCCAGCTTCATTTCTTTCATAGAGAAAACACTACACAGAGAAGAAAAAAATTGGCAAGGGCAAAGTATTCCCAGTATGCAATGATCCTGTGCTGCCTATGAAGTTATCTCCTTCATATAATGCACATTCATAAGACAAGTGGGAGCATTTATGTGGAAATACTAGAAGAAGAAATAAATATTTTATTTTTTCAATCATTTGTTTACATTCATAAAAAACATTACAAATACATTTGTTTGTATTTTGTTATAAACATGGGGGAAACCGCACAAAAATAACAGGAAAAATAATGCTTTTTATAAGTCGCCCTGTAATCTTTAGTGAATATAACCACCAACTGTTTCACCACCAGGAAACAAAATGTTTCCCTATCTACATTGCAGACTAACATAATACAGTTCAATACACTCAAATTGCATTATAGGAGTTTACATTGACCATATAATGTGCATTGCTAGACCAGGACGGGCTATATAGGAGGAACAAAGAAATTCTTGGTTTTAACTCCTACACAGTGGCTGCCTTTTAAGGGTTTTTATGGACTTACTGAAGTAGACCCTAACAGTGTTTTTTCGTCCTCTTACCTTCATCCTTTGACTATTCTGACCAAGATAGTCTATAAACTGTTCTAATAACATGCCTAATAAAACAGAACGCAAGGTTTAATTTTGTCTACTTGGGCCAAATTTGTTCTTCTCATATATTTTTTTGCCTCTAAGAGTCTAAATAATATGCTTTCTGAACTACAGGAGAGCACAAAGCTCTCCAGATTATCCTAGGTTGGTCCTCCTATCAGTGTAGGTGGTGATTGTGGGAGTTTCAGTCCAGAAACATTCTAGACAACTAATCATTTTCCACCTCCATTAAAGGACATGTTATGAGCAGAACTTTAATCAAACCTACTCATGATGTTTGCAGCCAAAGGGGAGCCACTTTTCCATGTCTTCTTGGCAGTCCTGTTTTCAGAACTATTTTAAGAATAGAAGGAGTTTTTGATATTTGCTGGTTTTGTTCCAGGACCCTCCCTCCCTCATGCATACCAGAATCCATGGATACTCAAATCCCATTATATATGCAATAAAAAGTAAAGGTAAAGGTTTCCCCTTGACATGAAGTCCAGTCATGTCTGATTCTGGGGGGTGGTGCTCATCTCCATTTCTAAGCTGAAGAGCCGGCATTGTCCGTAGACACCTCCAAGGTCATGTGGCTGGCATGACTGCAAGGAGCGCTGTTACCTTCCCACCTGAGCGGTTCCTATTGATTTACTAACATTTGCAAGTTTTCGAACTGCTAGGTTGGCAGAAACCGGAGCTATCAGCAAGTTCAGCAGCTCAGTAGTTTAACCCACTGTGCCACCGGGGGCTCCATATATATGCAACAGCATAATAAAATGGTGTTCTATATATAAAATGTCTTTTTAATTATTTATTAGAATAGGGCAATCCATAGATTCGGGCACAAATTGGTTTCTGTTTAGTATTTTCAGTTCAAATATAACACCAAGTGTGGCAGACAGTAAGGCCTGTATCTCAATAAATTATTTGACAACTCCGTATTTGGGTTGTTGTAGGTTTTTCGGGCTATATGGCCATGTTCTAGAAACATTCTCTCTTGATGTTTTGCCTGCATCTATGGCAGGCATCCTCAGAAGTTGTGAGGTCTCTGAGGATGCCTGCCATAGATGCAGGCAAAATGTCTGATGCTCATCCATAGTGTCCGGATGAGCAGAATAACTGCATATACTACTGTATTGAGATGGGGCTGAGTGCAGATGAATTACAAGGTTGAATAAATGCAAGTAACTAGGTTTTTATATGGAGAGCTTCAAAATGTCCATGTACTTGCATTTTTTTTACATGAGTCTGGAATGATGCAGACACAATATTTGCAATCTTGCATGGAGGCAGGATGCCAGTATACTTCCTCTTCTCTCTGGCTAGAATTCATCTGTCTGCATTACTCACGGTTATGCATAGGTGGCGTGGATGATAACCACTGAACCGGTTAGTAATGTTGCAGTCTTAAACAGATTATTTACTGGGAAGCATAGCAGCTGGTAAACCCTAGTTCAAAGAGTAGATAGTTGTCCTTATAGTGATTATCGTCGGTGTTCTAGTTTAACAATTATCTGCAGAGAAAAGGTGAGGAAAATTTCCTCAGGGAAAGTTTAGAGAAGGGAGCATTCCATTATCCTACCTTAGCTGTAGCCAATAGCGTTTCCCCCCCTGTGTCAAGAGCGACTTGAGACTCAAGTCATTTCTGGTGTGAGAGAATTGGCCGTCTGCAAAGATGTTGCCTAGGGGATGCCTGGATGTTTTGATGTTTTATCATCCTTGTGGGAGGCTTCTCTCATGTCCCCAAATGGAGAGTCGGAGCTGACCGAGGGAGCTCATCCATGCTCTCCCTGGATTCGAACCTGCGACCTGTTGGTCTACAGTCCTGCCAGCACAAAGGGTTTAACCCATTGCGTCACCGGAGGCACCCTCTGCATAGCTTATCTAGTATTACTCCTTTAGTTATTTATTATTTACTGTATTTATATACCACTTTTCACACCTCTGGGGAACTCAAAGTGATATATATCAAGTAATGGCAAGATTTAATGGCAACATTCTCCCTCCCTCCCTCCCTCCCTCTCTCTATATATATCTCCAAAGCATAATAACTAAAACTATAACGTATACTGTAACTGTAAATTAAAACATTAAAATCATATTAAACATAGAATATAAATAGACATTTAAACACTTAAGATATCATATAGTGTTTTCTAGTAGTATTTTTGTGTAAGATATGGTACGTGTTTTACAGTTTAGTTGTACTAAATCGGTGATGCCAAATTGTACATGCTAGTTTATTCAAAGGTTCGGTCAACTCGAATGTGTTACTGATAACACCTACATTTTAAAGGACAGGATTATTTATTGGAGGTTCAACTTTCAAGTTTCTAGAAATAGTGAAAATTGTGGAGCACTTAAAATTGACTTCTATGAGGACAGCTGCTGTAAAGTTCCTTTCTCTATTTCATCTGTTGTGTCTTGGAATGTTCACACATGTTTTAATTTCTGTGGCTGTGATGTGCAAAATCTTAATAATAATAATAATAGTAATAGTATAACCCATTTAACCATGGATCCGATATTCATGGTTTCACTTACCAAATTATATTGCCGTACAAATGTTTGTGGGCCTCCCTAGATTCTCTAGTGCTATTCTATGCTATGCCTGTATCCCAAGTTTAGTCGAATTATATGGTTTGCTATCATCCATGGTGAGCTTCCGGTGGTGCAGTGGGTTAAAACCTTGTGTTGGCAGGACTGAAGACCGACAGGTCGGGGGTTCAAATATGAGGAGAGCACGGATGAGCTCCCTCTGTCAGCTCCAGCTCCGTGAGAGAAGCCTCTCACAAGGATGGTAAAACATCAAAACATCCAGGCGTCCCTTGGGCAACATCCTTGCAGACAGTAAATTCTCTCACACTAGAAGCAACTTGCAGTTTCTCAAGTTGCTCTTGACATGGGGGAAAAATCCACAGTTCATTCCTTGACAGGGGATTTGGAACATATTCCCCAGAGATGCAGGTGTCATATTGTAGAGGAGAAGCTGTTTTGTATGTATGGAAACATTGCTACAGGGAAGAAGGATATAGAAGAAGTTTGGTGGTTGAGGGTTGTGGGCAGAGAAGCAAGTGGTCTATGGACCGAAGAGCCAAAAAGGCTGTGAAAGAACTGAAAACCAGCATGGAGTTTAAAGGAATACCATGAATTTGAATTCCAAGATATGCTGGGAGGTTGATTATTAGATGTACAGGGAAGAAAGGTGCACGCAGTGTTGTGTCTGTGGGTACATTTCAAATTCTATTGCTGAGCTTGGTCCTCTCTCTTGGTCTCTCTTAGAAGCGTAGCCCTCTCCCCGTATGTCTTGGGAATGTGAATTGGAAGGCAGTGACCCAAACCCATTGGTGAATGCTAAAAATAAGGCAGCTCCAATAAGCTTGGTGTGGCCTTACTTTCAGAGGCAGGGCTGTCAGGAGAGGAAAGCGTACTGATGTGGCGGGGAAGGGGGGCTGTTTTGCACAGGCATGCTGAGTGTGTGATTTTTTCAGTGCTCAGTGCCCACATTGTTCAATAAGCGGATTAGAAAACACTGCATAAAGTGGCTTTTCAGGGGGCTGCTTTCATACCTGCTCCTTGCCTTGTTTTGCAAACCCACGATTTCACAGTGGAGACCATTCAGGCTGTTCAAGTCGATTGGCCTTTTCAAGATCCTAGAGGTCACAGTTTCAGATTCACTTATTTCCCAGAGCACTGCTGTTTTTCTTAGGGTGGAAGTGGAATTTTGCAGAGGCGAGAATAAATTAGTTTCTCAAATCTAATCTCTGGACTCCATGGGAGGGGCTGCTGGGACGGGAGGTTGTGCGTGGAGAGGCAAGGGCAAACAGCAGATCTCCTGAGTTCAGTTATTTAACATGCTGAAAAACATGGTGTCTGCCTAGTTCTTTGTCATATTTTTGACTCAATGGCTGCTGCTTTTCCTCTTCAGTAATGAAAGTCACTGTGTGGTACCACCTTCTAAATTTCTGTATTTAGAGTATTAGAACTGTGTAGAAATATGGCATAATAAGTAAGGAATTTTTATTATATTAATTATGATTTCTCTAAATATCTAAGATGTTTTCAGGTTTACATAGAGTTAAATCAGAGCTGGGTTGAAAAGTAGGATGGGTTTAGGGATTTCTGGGGGATGGAAGGTTGGTAGAATATACATATAATATAGGCTGTTAGTTTTGGTTTGGTTTTTGAAGAAATCTTACCAATGCAAGCCCCCAATGATCAGAACAATTACCATTTTTCCTCTGTGATTATAAGGACTCAAAGTCTCTTCTCTTCCTAGATATAGTCTGTGAAGGCCGATCTAAGTTTTCTAGCAGCTCAGCCATTTTCTACTACATCTGTGACAATGGAACAATAGAGAAACCATACTTAGAGCAAGAGAGGCTTTATATACTCGTACATGAACAAACAAATGCATTGTGTGTGTTGTTTCTCTGCCTCAGCCTTTCCCCCACACACATAAATACATTTTAGCTGTTTCAGTTCATTATTCTGAATCTTGTGTATGACAGAAAATGTGGCTAAGAAATGCAAATATATGCAGCAATGAGAATTGCTCCGTTTTGCTTTGCAGACCATTTGTGTAAAAGGGCATTTTTTTTCTGGGAAGGGAGAGACTCCCGTCCCATGGCTCAGTGTTAGAGCACATGCTTTACATGCAGGAAGTTTCAAACTCAGTCCTGAGCATCTCTTCATGACAAAGGATGCTGGGAAGCAGCACAGGGGCAAACCTTTCCCTGATATTTTGAAGTGTTTCTGCTAACTGGAGTTGCAGTCCTGACCCAGGCAGACCAATGGGTCCACTCGCCAAGTATGCATTAGTTTCTGACACTCATGCGCTATTTGCTGTGGCCACTAGTCATGGGCCCGAAATTTGTACCATTTGTTTCATACGTGTTGCAGTTTTGTTCTGGCCATTCGAAACGGAAAGGTCTTCCTAAAATGAAAATGCAATCTGTATGAAAGGTAGACGGGGTCCCAGAACATAAGCTCCTTACTTGGCTTTTGGCTACAGGCCCTGTCAGGCTTGGACACATAGGCCCAAAGCCTGGACCCAAAGGCCCAGGCACTTTGGGCCTACAGTGAAGCCCTCCCCCCAATAATGTACATGAAAGCTAAACAAAAAAATCTGACCTCGGAGCACCTACCCAAAGCTGAACACAAAATGGATCAAGGTAAGTCCCGAATGCACAAGTCTAGTGGCCACCACATGTAAGTTGTCTGTTGTTCAGGGTGAATTGCAATGCTATTTGTGCTCAGAAAAAAACCTCCATAAAAGTGGCTGTCTGTTTCCATTTTTACAAATGAGGAGTTGTCAAGGCTACCGAGGCAGAATCTGTGGCAGAAGTGGAACATGGATGTGATTTTCCCCATGTTTCCTCCCAACTCAGGGGCTTCGCTGCTGTTTATTTTGTCTTCAAATGTTACAAATGCACTTGGAAAACTTGCCCTCCTAGCATTGTTGCATTCCCCCTTCCTTGAATTATGTCTTGATCCAGAACACAGGCATCGACTTGAGGGAGTTTTTCCTAACAACTGTGGGCTGCTGAGTTATTTGGGATTGACAGGAGGCAAGGGAGATGAGATGAACTGTTTGCTTGTGGGATCAGATTCACTGACCTGGAAGTGCTGTATTAGTTTGGTTGCTTCTTCTATGCGCCTATTCAGCTAAGACAAAGGCACATCTCCTGACTCTAGTGAAACTTAATGAAATTAATGAATCACATATTTTAAAATTTATACTCTTATTTTTGCAGCACCTGTATAGGGATAAAGTTCGACTGAGGTGATATTGTTGACAAGGCCAAGAACAGAGCTTAGTGGGGTTCAACATGAGTTTCTCAAAGCAAAAACAATCCTTGAGCTAATATGCCACTTTTGGAGTCAGGAGTTTACAATGTCATTCTTTCTTCCTGGTGCAGAGGTTCCTGTGAAAGCCACATGACCCATTCAACCAGCTCCAGTTCAAGTCTTGATCCCAACTCTCAGTACCAGGAAAATAATGGGCCACTGCAGAGCTCCAGATGGGATGAGCAGCAGAAAGTGTTTGCCTTGGAACAGATCTGTGGGGTCTTCAGAGTAGACTTGGGTCAGATGAGATCTCTTCGCCTCTTTTTCAGGTAAAAAGGATGAGTTTTGATATAGTCTGACATGGCTACCATTGCCTTGTTCCCTAGGAGCACTGTATCGTTAAATATTCTGTCGGAGAGGTTTTAATGCTATCAAATACTCTTCGTTTTGGTTCATGTGTTTTTTTTAGCTTGTTTCTTTCAAGCAACTTTTAGTCCAAATATATCTTTTGTGTCTTCTGAACTGGTCACTGAAGACTTGAAGTTTTCATCTGTGGGAAAATTTTCCCTAGCCATTTTTTTTAAAAAAAGTACATCAGAAGTAGGTCAGATACTGTATATCCATACAGAAGTGGCTCTTCTTATTGAAGCTTGCATCAAATTTGGCTTCCTGAGGCTGGAAAGACACATGGCCTTAGTGAATTTGTGTGTCTGCTAAGGTAATACGTAATCCCTGAGCCTGAGAACTGACCCAGTTCCTCCCCCCTCTGCACCCACCCGGTGTCTAATTTCCATGGTCTCAAAGGAAGAAAAGTATATGCAGTGAAAGTATTGTGAAACTGTTGCCAAATACATTTCTCTTTTAAGTGGTACAAACCAGCATGAAATCTCAGTCCTTCAGTCTGACTGAAGGTTACATCACTGTTTCTCTTCATTCCCCTAAATGTGGTCACATCCTGGAAAAGCACAGTGGGTTGAAGAGTGAACTTTTTTCCAGACCTACCTGTTCAAACAGCCCCCTCCCCTAAACTGCACAAATGAACCTGAAGCTCTTGAAAGCATGAACCCGAAGGAAGACCATCTCCTGAGGGGATGGTGGCAGCTGCAGTCTTTTGAACTGGAGAATCAAACACACCTGTAATTTGAACAAAATCTGTTTTAAACTGTAGGTCATTTGATACTCTTAGCATTAAAAAATGAAAAGAGTTGTCAGAATTAATGGGGAACATCAGGAATAATATTGAGTAAAAGTATTGGATGTGTCAGTTGATATAGTCACTCTAGACTAGTGGTTCTCAACCTTTGGTCCTCCGTACCTTTGGTCCTCCATTCCTAACAGCTAGTAAGATGGCTAAGATTTCTGGGAGTTGAAGTCCAAACCAACTGGAGGATCAAAGGTTGGAAACCACTAGTCTAGACTAAGTGGCAGGGGGTCTACATGATTTTAGACAGGAATTGTGCCTTCCTGTGTGTAAGGCCTCTTTAACATACAAGACGAATCACACGGAGTCTTCCGGTCAATCCAACTTTCTTTATTAAAGGATCAGAACATATGAAGCCAGAAGTGCTTCCCACCACCAACACCACACTTTTATACCAGTGAAAACCCGTAATAAACCCCCCTTCCTTCCTTCCCATAGGAAACGTTCCGTTCTCAGATCCCAGTCGACCAGGTGTCCTTTGTTTAGTCTATGTCAGATCCTGGATCCTGCCGGCCAGTTTCAGGGCCGCGGGCATCTGCATCTGACAGGATGTCTTCCTCCGTCTCCTCCTCCTACGGAAACAATATGGCAGTTCAGTTCACCGGTGCCACCAGGCTATAATATCGTTTCAACAAGTTACAATGAAATGTAGGGTGGATCTTCCCCATCCCTTTCGGCAAAGACAATTCATACGTGACCTGGTTCACGGGCCGGACAACCCGGAAGGGACCCAAATACTTTGGGCTCAACTTCCGTGATGGGAGGTCTAACTTAATATTGCGGGCTGATAACCACACTAGCTCCCCTTCCTTGTACACATCACCCTCCCGTCTCTTACGATCCCCAAAGTACTTGTAGGACCGCTGTGCCTTTTTGAGGGCCTCAGTGACTTTCGCCCATTCCGCCTGTGCTCTGACGTCCCAGTCCTCCTCGGACCCCCCTTTCTCCCATTCTGGGAGCCTGGGCAGTGGCGTGACTTCCCGCCCATAGACCACTGAGAAAGGGGTCCTGCCTGTGGAGGAATGCGTGGATCCATTGTATGCCATTTCGGCATATGGGAGCAAGTCTGCCCAATCGGTTTGCCTACTGTTGGTGTAAATCCAGAGATAATGGCTTAAGGTCCTCTGTGCTCTCCACCCCGCCATTACACATCGGATGATAAGCAGACGTGAGGCCCCTCTCCACACCTAATGCGCGTAAGAACTGGCCCCAAAATTGCGCTGTGAGCTGCACCCCCTGGTCGCTGATGACTTGTTGGGGGCACCCATGCAGGCGGTAAATGTGCTGGATGTAGAGTTTTGCTAGCTTCTCTGCTGATGGGAGCTTGGCCAAGGGAATGAAATGTGCCTGCTTATAAAACAGGTCCAACACCGTCCAAATGTACCTATACCCCCGGCTGGGTGGCAGTTCTCCCACAAAGTCGGTACTGACATGTGTCCGGGGCCTGTTGGGGGCCGCTACCACCTGCAACAGCCCTTGAGGCTTTTGTGTTGGAGCCTTCCCCCTTGCGCAAGCCTCACATCCTTGAATACATCTCCGGACATCGCCCCGCAGCCCCGGCCACCAATAACTCCGCTGGAGGGAGAGGGTGGTTTTGGTCGGGCCCCAATGCCCTGCACACTTGTGATCATGGCAGTGTTCTAGCAGCTTGGTGCGCATCCCGAACGGGATGTACAGCTTGGAGCAGGCAAACCAAAACCCATCCTGCAGTCAGCATTCCCCTTTGTGAGCCTCGAGCCAACTATCATCCTCATAACTGGCCTGCAACCTCTTCTCCCATTCCCCCAACTCCAGTTTGGGCACCTGGCCCCCCTTCTCCTGCAGACTCCGTGCCTGCGCCCTTGTCTGGACCGCCATCTCCCACTGTTCTTTGGAAAAAACACTCCCCTGCTTTTACTGGCCCCCAGGGCCCATCGTGGGGTGGCGCGAGAGTGCATCTGCCACCACATTGTCCTTCCCTTTTATGTGCCTCAGGGTGAAGTTAAACCGTGAAAAGTATTGTGCCCATCGGACCAACTGGGGGATAACTTCTGTGGAGCTCTGAGGTACTGCAGGTTCTGGTGGTCACTTAGGACCTCAAAGGGGTGGGCCGCCCCTTCCAGGAAATTGCGCCACGTCTGTAGCGCCGAACGCACGGCGTAAGCTTCTTTCTCCCACACCGGCCATTTACATTCGGTTTCCCCGAATTTGCGGGAGAGATAGGCACACGGCCGCAGTCTGCCTTGGTCGTCCTTTTGAAGGAGCCCCCCCCCCCCAAATGCCCAGGCATCGCATTGCACCACAAATGGTTTCCCCGGGTCAGGGTGCATCAGCAACGGCTCTTTAGTGAAGGCTCCTTTTAGGTTTTCAAAGGCTTCCTGACACTCTCCCATCCATCCCATCCTGGCTCCCGGGGACTTCACCTTCCTGGATTCTCCTTTGCCCTTTGTCTTTAATAGCTCCGTGAGTGGGAGCGTAAGGGTGGCGAAATCACGGATAAACGTTCTATAGAAATTCGCCAGCCCTAGGAAGGCCTGGAGCTGCCTTCTCGTCTGCGGGGGTTCCCATGCCAGCACATCGGCCACCTTCCCCGGGTCCATCGCCACCCCTTCCCTGTTGATTCTGTACCCCAGGAAATCTACCTGTTCTTTCCCAAACTCGCACTTGCTTAATTTCGCATAGAGCTTGGCCTGCCTCAACCGCTCCAGTACCTCCCGGACCAACCTTATGTGCTCCTCTTTCGTTTGGGTCACTATCACTATGTCATCCAGGTAAACATAGACCCCTTTGTACAGTAAGGGGTGGAGCACCTCATTGATTAATTACATAAATATCCCTGGAACTCTGGACAACCCGAAGGGCATGACGGTCCATTGATATAGCCCCAGGGGGCAAGAGAATGCTGTCTTCCACTTGTCCCCGGACTTCACCCTGACCATATGGAACGCGTCAATCAAATTCAGCTTTGTAAAGTACCTCCCGGCCCCAAGCTGGCCTATGAGGTCCCTAATTAACGGTAGGGGATAACAGTTTGTGGTACTAATGGCATTGAGCTCCCGGTAGTCTATACACATTCGCAAGTCCCCATCTTTCTTTCTCCTGAACACCACCGGGGCTGCAATTGGGGATTCCGAAACCTCAATAAAGCCCTTGCGCAAATTTTCATCGATCTGCTCTCTAAGGACCTCCTTCTCTTTCTGAGACATCGGGTAGATCTTGGGTTTGGGCAATAACTCCCCCTCTTTGATCTCTACCCGACACTCCACATTCCTCTTGGGAGGCATGCACCCAGCTAACACCGGACTAAACACATCAGCATAGTCACTGTACTCTTCTGGGATTGCAGGTCCCGCTTTGGCTATGCCCTCTCTCACCAACCCCCCCTCCAGGAGGGCCCCTTCTGGAACTGGGACAGCGGCTTCGCACGTGACGGTCCCCAACTGCCAATCCATGCTCGGATTGGCCTGTGCTAGCCACGGCATTCCCAGTAACACCCCATGATCCTTAACAGGTGCTATGACAAAATCAATTATTCCATCCCACGGACCCACTTGGCCCCGTAGCCCCTTGGTGCTCAGCGGGAACGGGCCCCCTCCCATGTGGGAGCCGTCCAACTGGGCAAACTCAATCGGGGCTGGCATGAGTTTGGTCTCGCACCCCAAATCTTCCACCAGGCTGGGGGATATAATGTTCTCGGAGCAGCCACAGTCCACAAATGCCTGGTGTGCCCCATAGTCTCCCCGCCGCCACAGTTCCAACTGGCAGTGGACACTCTTGCGGCCTGGACTCACCCTCTCCGGGTGCTGTTCGATCGCCTCTGCTTTGTGCCCGCTGGCCACGGCAGGGCGTCGCCCCTCTGGAGCTTTTCCCTGCCAGCAGTTGATCGCCCGGTGCTCCGGCTTCCCGCAGGAAAAACAAAGCGCCTTCCCTGGTTTCTCTGGCTCCTTCCCCCACGTCGGCCTCCCCAGCGTTGGGCACCGCTTGGGCTCCGTCCGTGGCTTCCCCACTGGGACCTGCTGGCCCTTCCTTCACCGCACCTGCGCCAGGATCGCCTCCACGTTGCCTGCCAACTGGATCCAGCCATCAACGGTGCCAGGGTCGTTCCGGTGTAGGCTCCATTCCAGGACATCCCGGCACAGCCCGTCTTTAAACAGCTCCAACAAGGTGGCCTCTGACCACTCTGCCACCTTGCCCGTCAACCCCATGAACTCTTCGGAGTACTCGGTCACCGACTGGGATCCTTGGGAGATGTCGCGGAGCGCTTCTTTGGCTTTGATCCGCTCTAACGAGTCCCGGAACCGGTTCTCCACCGCCCTTAGGAATGCCCTCACCGTGCGCAGGCAAGGGTCTCGGCGGTCATGGCATTGCACATACCATTCCGCTGCACGGCCCTTGAACGCCACTCCCACAGCTCGGACCCGGCTCGCCTCGCTTGGATACATGGGGCCGTAATCTTCCATGTGATCCCAGACCGTTGCGATGAAGAACGCCACCTTGCTGCTTCGCCCTCAAACTCAGCCTCTCTCCTTGGCGGGGCCCATGCCACCGGTCCCGGCCAAGGGGGAGTACCTCCTCTCCCTCGTCCAGCATGAACATCTTGCCATGCTTCTCCAACGCTTCTCGGGGCTTCCCAATCTAAGCGAGGGGCACCTCGACCCACTCCGACCAATGCCACAGGCTGAGTGGAGGAGCGCCTCGACCCCTGGGTCTCTTGGCTGTCCAGCTCATCTTCATGCAGGGTCCCCATCCCGAACCCCATGCTGAGGGTCCTCTTTGGCCTGGTCACCCGGCTGCTGCCCTCGGCCCCAATCACCATGGATAGACTGGGGCTCACTGCGGCTTGTGAGGCCGAGGCCGGCTTCCCATCTTCCATCCAACTGTAGCAGGTGAAATCGCCTGCCCCGGGTGCACTCCACGCCGAGTGCGCTCGTTCCTCCACCGCCCGGTCTCGCCTATCCCACGCCCAGGACATGACCTGCAGCGTGGTCTCCAAAGCCCCCATCCGGCTTTCCAATACGACCATCTGTGCCGGAGATGCCGGCTTTGAACTCCCACTTCCAGGGGAGGGTGCCGCGGCCGCCCTGCCACGGGCCAATTCTTCCCGGGTGCCCACTTGGGCCGACGAACCCCATGCCACCACCACTTTGGTCTCATCCGGTGTGAGGTTCCACAACACCATGTGTGCCTTCTCCTCAGCAATGGACATCCCTGCCGCCACCTCCATCAAGAGCCTCACCGGTTTCCCGGGAAAACTCTAGGACTTCTGGCTTCTGTAAGGCCTCTTTAACATACAAGACGAATCACACGGAGTCTTCCGGTCAATCCAACTTTCTTTATTAAATGAAGCCAGAAGTGCTTCCCACCACCAACACCACACTTTTATACCAGTGAAAACCCGTAATAAACCCCCCTTCCTTCCTTCCCATAGGAAACGTTCCGTTCTCAGATCCCAGCCGACCAGGTGTCTTTTGTTTAGTCTATGTCGGATCCCGCCAGCCAGTTTCAGGGCCGCGGGCATCGGCATCTGACACCTGTGCATGTCTGCATGCAAATTCCATGTGTTGTCCCTGATCTACAGTCCCTCTCTGCACCATTACTGAAGGCCTCAGTGGTTTGATCCAAAGGGTTCTCTTCCTGTTGTACTTGGGTGGAGCAACCAGAGATTTTTGTTGATAGTGTGTGTGCCCACATTTCCATGCATTTGAAAGGCACAGTATTAATGTTGGTTTCCAAAGTGCCATCTATCCAGTACAGCTTCTTTGCCCAGATGGATGCTCTTTAAGATCTCCTCTGGGGGACACAGTTCTTACCAGATGACTCCTCTTGGTTTGTACAGTGTCTGGCTAACGTTTCTTTTTCAAGCATTGTTGCTTGCCAAGGCTTATTTCAATCACATTTCCCATTCGCATTTATTTGGAAGGAGAGCCAGAAATGTTATGAGCACCGTGTGGACACAGTGCACAAAAGTTGCTTGTGTCCCCTCCATTGAAAAATGGTCCATTTGCTGCTAAGCTTTCTGGCTAGTAAATTCTGCTTTCCTCTCTTTTTCCATCCATTTTCATTCAGTGATGAGGCATGCACCAGTGGTCAACTAGTCGTTGCTAGTAGGGAGAGTCAATATAAGATTTTCCACTTTCATCATGGTGGCCTGGATAAACTTTCTGAAGTGTTTCAACAGTGGAAATACTGCACAGAGACTCACCTCAAGGACCAGGTAAGCTGTAAAGTTCAATGCTGAGCAGCGACCCTTTCCCATACTCCCCTTTCACACACACACACACACACACACACACACACACACACACACACACTTATATAGTGGGGGAGAGATGGGGATTTTGATGTGCGGTTGAAATGGAGAATGACATTGCCAGTAGTGTCTTTTTCTGACATGTCTGGATAATTGCAAGGGCTTGCATACGCTAGTGCACTGATGCCATTTCCTTGGTGAGTTTCTTAGTCTGAAAAATGGGATTCATTGGCACTGCTTTGCTTCCTTTCTTAGCTGAATGGGAACAGAGACATCCAAATGTTAATTTCATCTAAGATCAGTAAATTTACATAGAGTTGCCTTTGGCATGAGCACCTGGCAGGAAGACTTCTTCCCGGGTCCCCTTGTATGTTCACGTTTCTTTCTGACAAGGTGAGAAAACAGAAAAGGTGATGAACGTAAAAAAAAGGCAAGATTTGAACTCCAGTCCAGAAAACCTCACTGTTTTAGCTAGCACAGACTGCCTCTGTGACAAGTTTTCCGCTTTTGGTTCATTGTAAGGCTCCTAGCAGTTCTGTTGAAATGATGTTTTGACAAGGCCTGTTGCCACATCTCACTTCGCTCTGCACAAAAGCCTTGCAAAAAAAAGAAGAGCATAATTATATATGGCTTAAAGATACTGGAGCTGATTGTTAGAAACTGGGCTTTCTGAATCCAGTTACTACTCCCACCCCTTGTGCATTTTCCTCCTGCAGAGTCCCACTCATTATAGTACTAGGGGGTCTGCATCCTTGTGAGGCAGCCTTTTGATTTTTAAATTAAATGTCAGCTGCAGTTTTCACCCTGGAATGGCAAGCGTCCTCTCGCCGAGCCTGGCACTGCTGCTTCTCCCTTGCCTAACAGCGATCCTTTTGTATATGGCCAATCAGATGTAATTTATTGCATGCATTCCTCAGCAGCCTCGAGATACTGCTGCAAGCTGTGTTGACTCTGATCTTGGACAGGAAAGGGTGGGAAAGGAAGGGAACATAATGAAGCAGTTTTTATGTCACTGTGATCCTTAATTACTCCAATTATATTCGCTGGCTTGGGTCTGAAGCCCTCCCAAACTTTCCAAGGCATAACAGGTTTCCCAAGGCAAGCTTGTCGGTGCCACTGTAGTGGCCTAGATAAGACATCTAAAGAAAAGGAAACAGAGAAAGGCTCCTGTGACTGCTGCACTTTCCTCTTCTTTCTCCTATTTTACTTCTTGTATTTAGCAGCTCACTGATGTGAAGACCTGCATGCAGTTCTCAATCCGCCGGCCTAAGTTGCCCTCCTCTGAGACACATCCGGAGGAGAATGCTTACAAGCGCCTCGATGTGTCTGCATGGCTCCATCATCTCAATGAAGAAGGACAGGTAGAGGAAGAGTACAAGCTGAGGAAGGTGAGTGGAAAGGCAAGAGCTGTATGTTGCTTTGGTTTGGTTTAAGAAGAAACATTAAGTCTTCATTTTGCATTTAGTGTCACTGCTGTGTGTTTTGCCCTCTATGCTGTTCCCAAGGTCAGTGATGTCAACATTAGTATACCAGGGTAGGGCTTGGGAGAGCCTGGTTTCAGTTAACGTTGCAACTCACTGGGTGAACTTGGAGGATATAATGTGGCAAAGAAGTAAGTGTAGCCCTGAGGGAATTATAATGTTATGCCTGCAGAGCATTGACTCTAGGAGGATGGCAGGATGAGAGTGCTGCTGCTGCTGACTGGCTTTACTTGCACAGCCTGGGGGAAACTATTGTGCAAGAAGGCATTAGATACCTCCTTGCACAGCATCCCAATTAGTACAAATGCAAGTGTAACACCCCCACCCCAGTTATGTCATCACAAATCATCAAGAGGATTCCAGTCCTCATGGGAGCTAACTATTTAACTAAAAAACTTTAGCCTGTTAGTAAAACTGAGAATCATATGGTATCTCTCTTGATTGCATTGTTTTTGCTTTTGAATTGTTTTATGTTGCCCTTTGGGAAATGAGTGTTTCCAGAAATGCTTGCATAGTATAGCAAGCCAAGAAAAAGCAGTTGAAGCTGTCTGCTTTAAATAATTAAGGGACGAGGGATGCATGTGAAGCACTGGGTTTAAGTGTGAAGTTTCCAAGATCAGGGATTAAGCTGTGACGTGAGAATGATGTGTTAATTGTATAGGCCCTCCAGGGGAGTTATTGACATTGAAATGAGTTTGATTTATGTTTCTCCTGGGAAAGGAGGGGGGGCATGGCATTCCCTCCAAAACATGTACAGGCTGTGGGTTCCTCAATCAAGGCATCATTTGTCAGGGAATGGGGATAAAAAGAAGTTCAGGTCCAGAAATGCGGGCACTTCTTTTTCTTGGTGGCAACTTCTAATTCTTTCTCTCTTACTCCCCTTCACTCCCACCCCAGGCTATTTTCTTTGGTGGGATCGATGTCTCCATCTGTGGTGAGGTCTGGCCCTTTTTGTTGCACTACTACAGCTATCAATCCACTTCAGAGGAGAGGGAGGCACTCCGAGTACAGAAGAGAGAGGAATACTTTGCCATCCAGCAGAAAAGGTGATGGGGAAGTGCTGCTTGATAACTCCTGCTCTGGTCTTTTTAGATGTGTCCATATAATATTGTCAAAGGGTCTTTTAAAATCCCCCTTTTAAGAAGTAAATGCTACATTGAAATCAAGACTTGGTCACCACTCTATCTATCCTTTCCTCCTCCAAAAAGCATTTCCTATCCCAGAATGTCCCTAGCAGATGAAAAAGGAACCAAGGCTGTGGGGAAAAGATCATTATTTATTTGGAGTAGGCAGAACAGCGTACCCTTGATAGCAGGAATATGCAATTATGTCCTTCTAAGCATTATTGGACTGCAGTTCCCATTATTCCTCACTGTTAGATATGTCCTCCAGAGATTACAGCTATGGGAGTCTCGCCACATCTGGAGGGCCATGCGTTTCCTTTTTCTGTTTTACTGTTTTAGTAGCAGCAGCCATGATCAAACATCCGTGATTCCCTTATTATTCAGATAATAATAATACTTTATTTATAACCCTCCCTCTTTTCCCGAAGGGACTGAGATGCAATGAAGAAGAGGGAAGCTTGTATAGGGTCAGCTTTCTTAATTCCTACTTGCAGCTGCTTTTTCTATTGAAGGTGTGAGCTTGGTAGCTTCTCCCCAAGGCTGTTTCTGATGTATCTATGAACAATCGCCTATTAAAGGTCTGCATTATTGCATATGACGATCTTTCAAATTGAGAAAACAACTACTTCAAAATTGATCAAATATTATTTGGTTATTTGGGAATGGGAGAGTGAGTTTGACATGGTCATTATGCAGCAGGTTAGTTCAGAATGTTGTTATGTTGTCAATTACTGCAGGTCAGCTTAAATTTATTGCAAATGTGTGAATCAGAGACTTCGAGAATCTCAGTAAAAGTCAGGGTCTTAACCTTCTTCATTGAATCAATTTATATGTATAACCTGGTCTTCTTTTACTTTTACCTTCCACTATGCCAAACATTTTCAACTATTACAGGGAATAATGTTATTTCATTATATGGTCAAAGTACTGAATAGGAAGACCAAAATGTGTGTTTCTTTGTTGTAGAAAAGGTGGTTTTTGTATTTCAGGGTAAAGATTGGAAGTGCTATGAAAATTTATTTATTTATTTATTTAAAACTTTTATATCCCGATCTTCTCTACCTCCATAGAGGGACTCAGACCGGCTTACAGCAAAGATTCAATGCCAAAATACAGTATAAAAACATCATACAAAAATAAAAGATTAAAATACAAGTAGATTAAAATACATATAAGCCACGTCGCCAAGATAAAATCATGTCCAGTTCGGTCCGCATACGTAATCGATAACTTTAGTACATTGTTGGTCTCACCGCCAAGACCTGGGGTTCCAGGCTCAGCGATGAGTCCAGAATCACTCCCAAGCTGTGAACCTGCGCCTTCAGGGGGAGTGTAACCCCGTCAAGCATAGGCTGTAACCCTATGCCCTGTTCGGCCTTACGACTGACCAGGAGTACCTCTGTCTTGTCTCGATTTAGTTTCAATTTGTTTGCCCTCATCCAGTCCATTACAGCGGCCAAGCACCAGTTCAGGACCTGAACAGCTAGCAAAGACGATGTACTGTAGTATTAAAATAGACCATGTGGACCATTGCTTAGGACAGTTCCCTATAGTGTCTGAAAAGTGATCTATGCCAGTCTTCTTCAATGTGGTGCCCTCCATATATGTTGGACTCGAACTGCATAACTCTTGCAACAGGATGGTTTGTTGGCTTGAGCATTATGGGAGTTATAGTCAAACATATCTGGAGGAAACCAGTTGGGGAAGACTGACCTATACACAATTCGGAACCAACCCGAATGCCTCCTGATGGTGCACTACATTAGCTGGGTTTTTTTTCTGGTTCATGCAGTAAGGATGAGGAAAGTTGGACACATTTGCCACCTTTGAGAAATGGAGAGTTTCTTTGGTGCCTTATTTCCTCATAACAGCGACACTCATGGCCTTTGTCCTGTTGCTTACACCACCTGCTTCAGCATAGTTAATACTGGCAGAATGCACTAGTACAGTGGTCCTCAACTGTGAGTTCCTAGATGTTTTGGCTTTCAACTCCCAGAAATCCTAACAGCTGGTAAACTGGCTGGGATTTCTGGGAGTAGTAGGCCAAAACACCTGGGGACCCACAGGTTGAGAACCACTGCACTATTATGATCTGGGCTATTTTGTGTAGCAAAACTCAGTGTGTGTTAAAGCAAGTGTTGGACCCATTTCGATATGTTTGTTGGGATGATCAAGGGCTTGCTTCATCAAAGCTTGGATTCAAGCTATTATATAGCATGGCTCAGTGATAAGATCTTGAATCTTCCATCCTCATTAACAGAAGAATCCCAGATAAAACATGTTGAAGTCAAGACTGAGATAGAAGGAAAGCAAATTCTCCTTTATTTTCACCCTTACATTCAGACCACAATTATCTGATGTCTCCCTGGCAGCATTTGTGAGAGCCCCCCCCCCCACTTCCCCAGCTGGTGGGAAAACATATTCACGTTGTTATGTGTTACTCAGACTCTCCATGACCCCGGAAGAGCAGAAGGTGTTCTGGCGGAACGTGCAGTTCACTGTTGACAAAGATGTGGTGAGGACCGACCGCAGTAACCAATTCTTCCGAGGAGAGAACAACCCCAATGTGGAAACAATGAGGTGAGTAATTTACCCCATTCGATCCATCCATGCTTGAGTTTTCCCACAGCCTTCAAGGCTCGATGCTTACAGCAGAACCCTTAAAAAGTGCACAGGCCTTCAACAGGAAGAAAGGCAGACAGGTGTAATTCTTTTGGAGAGCATTGTCAAATGCTTTCTATGTATTATTTATTTATGGTTTGTCCATATTAAATCACTATGAAGCAAGTTGCTATCATGCCCTTCCATGCTGCAGATGGAGAGACCGAAGTTGAAGGACAATGTTTAGTCTAGGACTGACATAGATATTTCATGGCAGAGCCAAGGGAACTTTTCACACCCTTTCCCTGCTTTTGCAGAAGTCTGCCTATCGAAAGGAGCAGCAGTTTTCCCTTCCAAATATTAGAGAGCCTCACTAGTGAAGAGACACTGACAACAAAGATCTGCGTAGTTAAAGCAATGGTATATACCCCATAGTAACCTATGGATGTGAGGGCTGAACCATAAGGAAGACTGAACAAAAGAAGGTAGACACTTTTGAACTGTGGTGTTGGAGGAAAATTCTGAAAGTGCCTTGGACAGCAAGAAGATCAAACCAGTCCACGCTCCAGGAAATAATGGCTGACTGTTCAATGGAGGGAAGGATATTAGAGGCAAAGATGAAGTACTTTGGCCTCATAATGAGAAGACAGGAAAGCTTGGAGAAGATAATAATGCTGGGGGAAATGGAAGGAAAAAGGAAGAGGGGCCAACCAAGGGCAAGATGGATGGATGGTATCCTTGACCTTGGAGGAGCTGGGGTGGCCACAGCTGACAGCAAGCTCTGGCATGGACTGGTCCATGAGGTCACGAGGCAACTGAACAAATAAACAATAACACGTGCCTCTCACATTCTCAAAGTCCTCTCATGTGCCTGATTTAATTTTGTAAAGAAAAAAGCTGGTCAGTTAGCAACTCTACAGAAAGGTGTGCTGCTTTGGAGTATATGGCCCTATTTAGTTTGTCTCTGCTGAAGTAATGACACACTCCACATAAATCATTTCATGGGTCTCCTTTCAAGCCAAGTATATGTTTGTAGTAGAGCTACAGTGATTTTACTGCAGTTGCATTGAATAAGGTATTGTTTTTGTATTGTGATTGCCTTTCCTTTCACAGCCTCACCTTGTGGTCTCTTTTCTGCTCCTCACTCCTTAGGCGAATCTTGCTGAACTATGCAGTCTACAACCCCACCATTGGCTATTCCCAGGGCATGTCTGACCTCGTGGCCCCCATACTCGCTGAGGTTCTGGATGAGTCAGATACCTTCTGGTGTTTTGTGGGCTTGATGCAGAACACTATCTTTATCAGCTCCCCCCGGGATGAGGATATGGAGAAGCAACTGGTGAGGATTTGAGCTTGTCCTCCTCCCTGCCTTTCCCTTCCTCCTTTACTCCCCAATGAAAACTGCTATGGCAGGGCTGGGCTCTGACTCCTCTTTGCAGATGTACCTCCGGGAACTGCTGCGGCTGATGCACGTGCGCTTCTACCACCACCTGGTCTCCCTCGGTGAAGACGGCCTTCAAATGCTCTTCTGTCACCGCTGGATCCTTCTCTGCTTTAAGAGAGAGTTCCCAGATGCTGAGGCACTACGTATATGGGAGGCCTGCTGGGCTCACTACCAGGTAAGGCTTTGAGAAGAGAAACATACCCCATCCACACATGCACATGTGTGTGTGTGTATCAGGGGTGTACTCCTGAATTCCTCTCTGGGGGTTTCTAAAGGGAAATGTTGCCAATTACAGCAACCAGTTCCCTGCTTTTTCTTCTCTCCCAGCTCTGGGCTTGATGAGATGAACATGTGTATGTGTGTGTGTCCCTCCCCAATTTGGCAATCTGCTGGCCTTCTTTCCCACTGCTTGCCTCTGACATTACAGAAACAGATGCAAATGTTGCCCCGAGGCTTCATTACTGAACTCCTGAGCTGCCTGCTCTGCTGCTGGTGGTCACCACTGACATAGGCAGGCGGATTCTTTTTGGCTTCCTTGTGTGAGGTTATCCCTTCCTCCCCAGGATGGAGCAAAGGGGAAAAAAGAGGGGGTGACTTATCTTTGATCCATTCTGGCTCTGGAGAGGAGGCTCGTACCATAAAACTCTTTGCCATGTGCTGCTTGCTTACATTTCTCTGTGTGAAATAGAGAAAAGTGGCTTCTTTGGTGGTGATTTGTTGGTGGGAAGCGAATGAGGGAATGCCTACAGGGAGCTTTGCTCATATTAATGGGATGTTGCAGCATGACAAGTCTGTTCCTCCTGACATGAATTCTTGGCCAGTAGCCAGGTGGTCTAGAGAGCCTCCTTTGTTTGTAAAACCCGGAATTGAGAAGAACACAGAATGCTAAACAAGTTTTTGTGTGTGTGTCAGGAGCGACTTGAGAAATTGTAAGTCACTTCTGGTGTGGGATAGTTGACTGTCTGCAAGGATGTTGCCCAGGGGATGCCCAGATGTTTTACCATCCTGTGGGAGGCTTCTCTCAAGTCCCCGCATGAGAAGCTGGAGCTGACAGATGGGAGCTCACTCCACTCCCCATATTCAAACTACCTACCTTTCGGTCAGCAGTCCTGCCAGCACAAGGGTTTAACCCATTGTGCCACCGGGGGCTCTAAGTAAAAGAACTAAATTCTACAACCAGAGATAATCATGGACCATTTTGATAAATTACGTTGATATATGTTTACTAAGCACATATCTATTTGTTGGAGAATTTGAAAAATTGTGATAGAAATGAAATACTCTCGCTCCTTCCAAAAAAGAATAAGCATTGATAGTTATAGGGTTAAAAAGCATTTTGCAAATTTGTCATGATGTAAACATTGGCCTATATCTGGGAGTTCTACATGGAACAGAGCACTAGGATTCGCACTTGTCTTTACTTTTTTTTTCTCTACCCAGGTCCCTCTCTATCTAAGTGAGATTCATGCTGCCTTTAGAAATCTTGTTTAGGCAAATGTTGAATTTAAGTAGCCACAAGGGGAATGTACTAAAGTAGGCTTTATTAGATATAAGATTCGAAGTGAGTCATGATGGAAGTCATGGGTGGTGGGTTCACGAATGAGAGGAAAGAGGGAAAGGATTTGTTAGAACATTGCAATATACCTGTTTTGCTAGCTAATGTAATTTTTGCTTTTGCTTGTCACTTGCAAACAATAAAATTAAAAATTTGAACACACACACACAAAATCTTATCTAGGAATCCCGTCCTATGTAAAATCTCATTGAAGTCACTCCTGTGTTGTTAAATGTTTGCTTAAATCTTATTCTGTGTGTAGTTGTGGAAGCATCTCGCTTTGACTGGTTTTCCATACACCAGGGGGCAGCAGAGGAGGCCGCCAAAAATTAACAATTATCTGTAGTTAAAACCACTTCTGTTTCTGTAATGTCGAAGGCTTTCATGGCCAGAATCACTGGGTTGTTGTAGGTTTTTCGGGCTATATGGCCATGTTCTAGAAGCATTCTCTCCTGACGTTTTGCCTGCATCTATAGCAGGCATCCTCAGAGGTTGTGAGGATCCTCATAACCTCCTCACAGCCTTTGAGGATGCTTGCCATAGATGCAGGCGAAACATCAGGAGAGAATGCTTCTAGAACATGGCCATATAGCCTGAAAACCCCACCAACAACCCACTTCTGTTTCTGCTTGGGTTTTTGACTGCACTGCGGGAAACCAAAGATATAGGATAATTCCATTTGGGTTAGCATTTTCTACCAACGAATGGCCAGATGAATAGGTCAGGAAGGTCTGGAAGTACTGCAGAATGGGCATGCATGTTTCCCATCGTTGGTGCCCAAAGGCTTTGGTCCTATCAGAATCAGTCTTCCATTTTCCATCATTTTCATGTATTCTCCTGATTGTTTGACTGTGACTTGCAGTGCAACCCTAGACATGTTTGCTCAACTCAGTGAGAGTTATTGCTGGGAAAGCATACCAGGTTGCCTTGGTTTTTGTTTGTTTGTTTAATAGTTATAAACTGATCCAGGTATGACATTAGTCTTCCCTTAGGACAATATAAGACTGAAAAGATCCACAGCTATATAGCTCCTAAAGGGCTTCCAAATGATTATGCTATCTAGGTGACATGACTAAATGCAGTCCAGGACTTGAGGTCTGCCTAAAGCAGTGTTTTTCAACCTTTTTTGAGCCATGGCACATTTTTTACATTTACAAAATCCTGGGGCACACCACCAACCAAAATGACACAAAATGACACTCTTAACACAGTAATACATATAGTTAATGTGTTTTTAAATGTATTTATACACTTCACTCACGGATTGTGAAACCTGGGCCTGTTTCTTTATAACAAATATGATGAACACAACATAGATATTCTGGCAGGAATGGCAGAAAGACACATACGAAGGTCTTGCTCAACAGCTGGGAGTTATAGTTCACCCACAATCAAAGAGCATTTTGAACTCCACCAATGATGGAATGGAATCAAACTTCCCACACAGAACTACCATAACCAAGAGAAAATACTATAAGAGTTTGGTGGGCATTGACCTTGAGTTTTGGAGTTGTAGTTCACCTATATCCAGAGAGCACTGTGGAGGGGAGGGAGGAAGACGTGGGGCGAGTCTGCGCAGTAGCGCCCGCACAGGTCATGTCCTCCCCCCCGCAGAAGTGGCAGCATGAGCAAAGTGAGACAAAGTGAGCAGAGCGAGGCTGGGAAGAAGGGAGCCCGAGTGGAGAAGAAAAAGTGTTTGGCAGGAGGGGGAAGAAAGGGTATTGGAGGTTCCAATTTCCCACGGCACACCTGATGATCGCTCATGGCACACTGGTTGGGAAACACTGGCCTAAAGTATCAGTGAGATGTCCTCATCACACTAGAGGATGAATCCACTTTAAATCCAGTTTCTTCCTCCTGCAGAATTCTGGGGTTTGTAGTGAGGCTGTTAAAGGCCCCTCCCTAAAGTACAAATCCCAAAATTCTGTAGGAGACAGAAACCAGATTTAAAGTGGATTCAGTCTCTAGTGTGATGAGGTCATAGGATTTGGAGGGGAGACTACAAGGGCATTTGAACCTGGATATAACCTATATATATATATATATATAGAGAGAGAGAGAGAGAGAGAGAGAGAGATAGAGAGAGAGAGAGAGAGACTATACCATACTATAACTATATAATGTAAATACTATACCATATACATTTTTGAAGCACTGTTATGTTGTCTAATGTTTTCAGTATGACTGAAAGAGAATGAGAGAGTGAATCGCTTCTTCCTTCGACCTTGCAAAATCATTTAGGATTATATGTAATTCCTTCTATCATGTCTCTGCTCAGTAGCTCTTTAGTAATCTGAAAGCCCCTTAAAGATGGTGTTAGCCAGCTTTCTTGATCCCCCCCCCTTTTTTTTTGTTTCTGCTGCTACAGACAGACTATTTCCATCTCTTCATTTGTGTGGCGATTGTGGTGATCTATGGCGATGATGTCATTGAACAGCAGCTGGCTACTGACCAAATGTTGCTGCACTTTGGTAACCTGGCTATGCACATGAACGGGGAGCTCATACTCAGGAAGGTAAATAGAATCCCAGTGTTTTTTCCAAATGTGGAAAAGAAATCTGTGCAGTTTTGTGTTCATCAAAGAAGTTCATGTTATGTAGATGTTCTTTAGTATGAGACCAGAAATTGGGGGGGGGGTTGTGAAATGCTTTGAGAACTACAGCTTGCAGAATCCTCCAGCCAGTGTTGCCATTGGCAATACAGACAGGCTGAGCAGTTCTAAGATCTAAAGTAAAAAAAGTAGCTTTTTAAAGCTCTGCCCAAAACAAAGCATTGCCTGGACATTCTCACCTATTTCTTTCCTATGCCTGCTTTTTCTGCTGCCTGTCTTCTCCCTATGTGCCTTAACATTTAGCCCTGCCTTACTTCCAGGCTAGAAGTTTGCTCTATCAGTTCCGCCTGCTGCCCCGGATCCCCTGCAGCCTGCATGATCTGTGTAAACTGTGTGGCACAGGCATGTGGGACAGTGGCTACATCCCTGCTGTGGAGTGTACTGGTAACCACCCGGACTCTGATAGCTGCCCTTATGGGGGTATGGTGGAGGAACCTTCCCTCAAGTCAGGGAACGAAAGCAGGAGGGGACTGAAAACTCGAGAGGTCTTTACTTTTCGGAAATGAACACCCATTGTCATGGGCCTAGGATGGATACCAGAGATATGTCCCAGTTGAAGAGAAGATGGAGATGCTACTCCTCAGCTTCAAAAACCAATGGATAAATGGGAGGAAAATACAGATGCTGCACAGTGGAAGAGTGTCCCCTCCCCGCAAGGTCAGAGCTGGATCTTGGCTTGAGGGGCAACATGTCATGGAATGGGTTGATCTGGCTTTTACAACAGAACTGTAGTTTTTACAGTCCAGAACTTTTGAAGGGAGTGCAAAATCTGAGCCCAATGACTTTAAGCTGCAAATGAAAAAGAATCTGCAGCCCCAGTCAGAGGGGGACACAGGACACTTTGGGAATGTGACTCCACAACCAGCAACATCAACAATGGGCAATAGGGTCGGGTTAACATTGGCCCAATTCCCCGCTCATACACCTGTGCACACACACACGTTGCTTTAACCAAAACACACAGCTCCTGGCTTCTGTACAAAGCCACTATGATCACTTGGAATATAGTCTGCCAAAAATATATAAGAGAAATAAGAATAATAAAATTGAAATTTTTTGCATCCCAAAGGGAGTTATTTCAGTGTGTATGTCTGTCTGTCTGTCTGTCCAAAGCGTGATCATTGCTTTTTTAAATGATATTATTTTGTATGACCTTTGTGTATATACAAAGTGCGTGTTGCATAGGATAAAAAAATAATCAGACTTTGCACCTCAGGAGAGTCAAGGGTTGCAACTTTCACTGTGAGCATAATCAATTACGTGAAGTTGCTTGTTATGCTGTTGGAGTGGAGAGGTATTTGATATACCAGTCCAATTTGAGTGCATAGATAAATCTTTCTACTCAATGCCACCCCCTGTGGTAACACTTTTGAGCTGCTTCTTACCGTTCATAGGGTAGTTAAGTCAGGTACACTCATACTATAGTTTTAGGTAGGGGTTTAGGCTGAGCCTTCATGTTCCACTGCCACTGCTGCAACTTATTCTCTTTTCCATCTCTGTTCTTTTTATCCACACCCTTCCTCTTTTCCAGTGTTAATAGTTGCTGACCCCTGCCTTATTGCCTTGAAAAGTTGCCAAGAATGAATACTCAAAACATTCACCCGGGCTCTGGTATCATACTTTGAATTCACCTGTAAAGTAAAGAGGTGGGAATGAATTCAGCATCCTCTGGACCCCTGGTGGCTTTCATCTGCCTCCAAGCACAATAGAAAAGCAGGACAGCGTGGCTCCCTCTTTCACCATATCAGTCTTGGCTGTTGGCTTCAGCACTTGTAGGAAACATCTGGCTTTCTAGCTGTAGGGAGGAGGCCAGCTTGGTTTCCAGAAAGTCTGTTACTTAACTTTTAAACCAACTGATTTTTTTTCAAGGAACTGAAAGAAAGAAATTGCTGCTCCCTTGCTGCCAATTTTGAGGTTAGACTGCTTTGAGATGTAGTGCCTCCACTGAGTTTCCTTCTAAAGTTATCTTTTGGGGACTGCTCCAATGTGTCAGCATTTTCAGAGTGGCAATAAGAACAGTGTCTGTGTTTGCAGACTGTTCACCTCCTAGCACAGACCTTCATAACAGATGTCCCACCAAAACATATGCTAATTGCAGCTCTGCATTGGAGGGATGGAGGCTACCAAGGGTTTGACAACCCCACTCTGCTCTTCTGGTCCTAGACATGTGGCACATGGCAAAATCAAGTGTTGTCTTGAACTCCTGAGGAACTGGATCCATATTTTGTTTGCTTGCCTTCTTGAAGGAAATCTGCCTTAACAATTCAGAAGCAGGGTTCACATAATGGTTAGATAATAAAAGAGGAAATAGAAACGCTCAATTCATTTCATCTTTTTGACTTGTTTCATATTGATATAACATGAGAAAATACCTTCCTTTAAAGAGGCTAAGTATATGGATTAAGTTATTAAATCGTTTTTTAAAGTGACAATATGTATTTGTATGCCTTGTAATAAACACTTGCTATAGCCACACAATGAAAGAGTGGGGTGCTAAACCCCTACCTAGCTCCACTTCTGTCAGTCAAGCCATTTGCTTTCCAAAGACTTCCGGTGATGCAATACAACCTCGCCCCTATGCAATTTCGGCGAGGGCTCTACATTTTATACTCTTGTCATGCTCATATGTACTGATCTTCATAATCTGATGTTGTGATATGTTACACTATAATTTCCATTGTTCCAAACCAACATGGTAAAATACCTGGGGATAATGGGAGTAGTATCATTTCAAGTCTTCACACAAGAGAGCTAAGAGCCAAATCACAGTTTCTGGTCCAAAGATTCATAATTTGGAATGCACAAGAGAGGAAGGTTGACAGACCTCTGCCTCCATATTGCCACCAAATATAAGACAAGAGAGCCTCGAGGTCCAAAAATATCATATATTTATAGATCTACAATTCTTAAGACTGACATGGAATATTGACTGATACAGTAGGCAAAATCACAGGTGGGATTGAGGAATAGGATGGTGACTTGAGCAAGCAGACAGACAGAGATGTAACATATAGAACAGTCTCATTTTAGATAGATTGCTTCCTTGTACACATTGAATAGCTATAAAAATGTTCCTAGGAACATAATAGAGAGCTGCTGAGAGACACTAGTGGAGAAAGTAAATAATACTTTGCAGCTAGCATTGTGAACTAGAAACTGAAAAAAAGAAGAGATCTGCCTAACTTGCTTCTTACTTATTATTTATTTATTTATTTCAGGATTTTACTTAGCGCGAGCCCTTAAAATATAATAGTAAGGATGCAATTTCTGAGAAAGAGGAAGAGTGTCAAAGAAAACTGCAATGTGTATTAAGACCAGTGTGAAGTTAAGCATGCACCAAACCTGTAGTTTTTCCTGAACCAGAACCTGGATCTTAAAGTTAAAAGCAGAACTGGAAAAAGCAGCAATGGGTTTATTCATTCAGAGAGTACAAACAAACTAAAAAACACTTGACATTGGCAGAGCTTGAAAAAGTATTTTTGTGATTACAGCTCCCACAACCTCCTGGCCAATAAATAATTCTGGCCAATAAGTTGTCCAAGTACAATCTTTTCTACATTCAGTTCACTAACTGAACTAATATCATGGGAGGAGATACGCATTTGAATTTTGACATAGTTTCTGAACCTTATCTTCTTCGGGAGCTGGGTTTGGAAAGTGTTTTGCAAGGACAGAGCTGGAGACCAGGTTCCCTTGTTTAAGATGGATCTCTCTTAATATTTTTCTGGTTTTGTCACTCAGAGTTTTGTAATGTGACATTTATAAATCAGAGTGACAGTTCTGTAGACAATAAAATCCAGCACTACTTCTTCAAAATTAATTTAGATGCCATTTCACCCAATATATGTCTCTGTACAATGAAACAGTACAAATAAAATAAGAATTCATTTCTTAATTGCTCAGAATTATTACTTTTTCATACTATCTTCATATAGGCTTTTATTAATAGCTTTTCACAATTTGCTTATAGTTAATCACCATTACAAATAATGTGCTTTATGTTTGAATTTTCTGACAAGTACAGAAACCGAACCATTTGTTGGTCTGAGCAGCAGAAGAATATCAGTTGCAGCTGAATTTGTGTTGGAACTGAACCACAAATTAAATAGCCTGGTTTCCTGTAAGAATTCCATAAGTTGGTTCATTGTGCAATGCTATATTGGGAGATAAGTAGGCTGTACTGAGAAAGTGTACTGAACAGCTGATGTGGGTGTGCGCGCCTTTAGATAGCCTGTTGAATTATGGTGATCCTATGAATTTCGTAGAGACTTTTAGGCTAGGTTACTGATACTGCAGGGCAGATACAGAGATACTTATACATATATACTCAAGTATAAGCCAACCCGAATATAAGCTGCGGCACCTAATTTGACCACAGAAAACTGGGAAAACGTATTGACTCAAGTATAACCCAAGGGTGGGAAATGAAGCAGCTACTGGTAAATTTCAAAATAAAAATAGATACCAATGGTTAAATGTTTTTGAATATTTACATAAAACTGTAAGATAAGACTGTAATTTAAGGTTATTCTAACCTTCAATGTAAATGTACTTATGTATCCCTCTAAAAATAATAGCGTAAAATGATAAATGTAATAATAACAATTATAAATAGAGTAAAATAATAAATGTAATAAAATAATAGAGTAAAATAAGGTAAATGCAATAATAATAGAGTAAAATGATAAATGTAATAATAATAAAATAATAAATGTAATAGAGTAATATAATGCATATGTAATAATAATAATAGAGAAAAATAATAAATGTATTAAAATAATAATAATAACAGAGCAAACTGCTAAATAACTTTGACTCGAGTATAAGCCAGGTGGGGCTTTTTCAGCCTAAAAAAGGCTGAAAAACACAGTTTATACTTGAATATATATGGTTAGTCTCCCCCTCAGACCTCTTCTATCCAGTCAAAGCAAGGAAGCAACTTTGTACATAATGTAGGACTCGCCACTTACAATATATACTCATGTACGAGGTAATATCTTGTATACACTGAGAACAGGTTTAGGGGCCAAAAGTATGGATTTCAATATGACCCATGCACAAGCTGATAGTGATCCCCCCTCCCCTGGCATTACTTCCTAAGAACAAAGATTCTTAGGAAGGACTCATCCCACGCTTTCTACAAGGGTGTTGATGACTAAGGAGGTTGGATGTATCCTTCGAGCCTGTGCAATGGATTTTTCTGGTGGAGCGCAGCGTGCACAGAACTGGCCTCACCTTTAAACCAAAGGTCCATCTGCCGGGGCCTAGCAAGCTTAGGACGGTGGCAGCGAGGTCCTCAGGATGTGTTAATGTAGAAAATGTTAGGGCTGTCTCGGGCTCATCAGGCCCTAGCTGCTGCTTCTGATGCTGCTTTCTCAATCAGGCTTTCAAAAAGGCCTTATGTCACTCTGTCAGAATAATAACCGTTTAAAAAAGGAGTTCAGATACAGTACTTACCTTAACCCATGGATAAGTTGGCCAGGTTTTTTGGGATCAATTTTGATAAATTTCTATACTTATATATACAAGTACCTTAGCTGAAGATGGGACTCATGTGACTCTCCAATTATTGTTGGACTGCAGCTCCCAATATTTCTCACCATTGACTAGGCGGACAAAAGATGATGGGAATTGAAGCATACCATAAATAAATAAATAAATATTTTGACTAGGCGGACAAAAGATGATGGGATCCCCACAATCCCCCCAATCCCCTTCCCCACCATCAGCCATGGTCTCAGATAAAGACACACAGGCATACCAGGGGTACACAACATTCTGTTACAGGGTTCCATTTTTTCCAAATCCCTTTTCATTGCAACAGTTTGCTGCTGTTACTCCCTATGTTATCCAGGGCAGATAATTGTATCAGGGTCCCTTATACGTATCTGAAGCTTATTACTCTTACGCCTCTGAAGACATTTTTCCTCCAAGCTCATGCCATTCTTTTTTAAATTTTGCTAGAGCGCTAATCATTTCAAGTTGCTCTTTGGATTGTCCTTGCATATATTACAGACCCGGTGGGTAATTAGCATTTCAGACTTTTGTGCCACGAGGGAAAAGCCCTGGCAGGAAAGAGCCAATTTAATTTCAGCTCAGTTAGGCTTTAGTAAAGATAAGGTGGTTATGTGAAGAAAATTTCAGTGGGAGTCCTTTTCTTTTCACTCCCATTTGATAGGTGATAGATGACTATTTAGGCTTGGCTTCTTCCAGAGGTCATAGGAATAGAGCACCACCTGCTGTCTGTAATCTCAACTGCTTGTGTGTAGTTAAACAGGCTGAGCTCTCAAACTCCCATCTGGACGCCAGGGCCAGGAACCAGGCAGGGGTTTGCCAGCATTAGTGACTGAGAAGTGACAGCTAGCAAAAGCCCACCATGTCAAAGCAGGATCTCACACAAACAGCACAAGCACTGTCTATTAAGCCAGCAGCTAGAGGATACTAATAAAAAGAAGGATGCCTTTTGAAGAAATATATTGAATCCATAACTGCTCCCTGCAAAAATCATTGGGGAGACACGAAGAGAGCTTGAGTCTGTGAAGGTGGGTGGGTTATTTTGTTCTTCATATTCCAGCAGCTGTACGTCATTTGACTTTCGTATTTGATTTTGGATGTTCTGCAGTAGGATGCTGACAAGTCTTGGAAGGAGCACTGTTGCATTTTCCTAAAATGACTGCTCGTATTCACGTGAGGACATCTGTCAACACTTCTTGTGTAACATGGATGCATTTCTTGGATAGGTTGCTTTGATCAGCTGATAGTGGTCTTTCTGGATTAATTGCACCAGGCTAGGTTATCCTCAGCTGTCCCAATCTCACAGAGTAAAAAAAAGGGAGTTTGAACATCATAATTCACAGAACACAAATTATGCGCACACACACACTTAATGACTATTACATGCATGTGAGAAAATTGAACTAAACTTGAGCAATAGAGAATACTGGACCTTGGAAATTGGGAGCTGCTTGCATTTTCTTTCTTGCCATGGCCATCTCCCAGGAGGCGCCTGCAAACGCCGCAGCGACTCAGGGGGCATTTGTAGATGTGGAGGCTTTCCTTCTCCACTAGACCAGGGCTGTCCAACTGGCGGCCCTGGGGCCGGATCCGGCCCCCCAGCCTGTTGGCCACGGCCCCAACTATGCCCCCCAGCTGCCATTTTTAAATTTAAAAAAAAATTTCTATTTTTTTAAAAATGGCGGCTGGGGGGGAGGAGGCGGGGCAGGGAGGAGGAAGAGAGCTAGCTCCTCCTCCCTGCACCGCCCCCGTCCCTCTCCGCGCCGAAAAGGAGGAGTAGGCGGTGCCAAGGGCAGCGCGTCACGCCAGGCCTGTGACGCGCTGCCCTTGGCGCCGCCTTCTGCCCTTTTCGGCAGCTCCCCGCCCTAGGAAGGGGCGGGGCCGCCAGGAGTAGGCGGCGCCTTCTGCTCACCCTCCTCCTTGGCGCCGCCTTCTGCTCACCCTCCTCCTCCTCTTTCCCGGGCGCCATGCCTTTCCCGGGCGCCGTGGCGCTCGGGACAGCCACGGTGCCCGGGAAAGAGTAAGAGGAGGAGGAGGGAGAATGACAGCTTTAGGAGAGGGCGGGGCCTGGGCTGGGGGCGAGGCCTGGGCTGGGGGCGGGGCCTGGGGCGGGGCCGAGCGGCCCCCGAGGTCATCAGTGACCTCTATTCCGGCCCTGGACCTGGTAGAAGTTGGACAGCCCTGCACTAGACCAACTGGCAGGCACACACTCGCAAGTGCGTTACTGTCTCAGCCTGCCAGTTGGAATCCCTGGGCAGACGTTGCCTGGAAACCACAGTGCGCACGCCCTTCCTCTTAACTCCGCCCACAGTGCAGTCTTGTATCGCCTCTTCCTTCCAAGGGACCCGTTGGATTGGAAGGGGTGATACAGGACTGCGCCATGGGCGGAGTTGAGAGGAAGGGGGCACGCGCTGCAGTTTCCAGGCAGCGCCTGCACGGGGTTTCCAACTGGCAGGCACACACTCTCATGCTTGCGAGTTGGAATCCCGCCCCCTTACAGGGCTTCAGTGCCCCTCAAATTATCCTGAGCCTCCCACTGCCCCCTTGGATCACCTCACTGCCCACTAGGGGGCAGTACCGCTCACTTTGGGAACCACGGTTCTAGAGCAATGGTTCTCAACCTGTGGGTCCCCAGATGTTTTGACATTCAACTCCCAGAAATCCTGATAGCTGGTAAACTGGCTGGGATTTCTGGGAGTTGTAGGCCAAAACACCTGGAGACCCACAGGTTGAGAACCACTGTTCTAGAGGCATTCTCTCCTGACTTTTCGCCTGCATCTATGGCAAGCATCCTCAGAGTTGAGGTCTTCAAGCCCTTGTGGACAACAAGTTAGACATGAGCCAACAATGTCATGAGCCAAAATCCCAATTGTCTTAAAAAGCCAATGAGATTTTGGCCTGCATAAATAGGATTATAGTGTCTAGATCCAAGGAAATCATGCTCTCCCTCTATTCTGCCTTGGTCAGACCACACCTGGAATATTTTGTCCAATTCTGGGCATCACAATTGAAGGGAGATGTTGACAAGCTGGAATGTGTCCAGAGAAGGGCGACTAAACTGATCAAGGGTCTGGAGAACAAGCTCTATGAAGAGCGGCTTAAAAAGCTGGGCATGTTTAGCCTGAGGAAAAGAAGGCTGAGAAGAGACATGATGAGGGCCATGTAAGGGGAGGCCATAGGGAGGAGGGAGCAAGCTTGTTTTCTGCTGCCCTGGAGACTAGGACATGGAACAATGACTTCAAACTATAGGAAAGGAGATTCCACCTGCACATAAGGATGAACTTCCTAATGGTGAGAGCTGTTCAGCAGTGGAAGTCTCTGCCTCGGATTGTGGTGGAGGCTCCTTATTTGGAGACTTTTAAGCAGAGGCTGGATGACCATCTGTTGGAGGTGCTTTGAATGAGAATTTCCTGCTTCTTGGCATGGGGGTTGTACTGGATGGCTCACGAGGTCTCTTCCAACAATGATTCTATGGTTCTATGAATGTTATTGGCAAACATGACTCTTTTTTTAAAAAAAAATCACCATGTCATTCTGTCTTTAATTAGTTGAGCTGCAAGGAAGCACCTGTCTCTCCTGTTATCATTCTGTTATCACCTTCATCCAATGTTTTCTCAGATCTGTTCCTGAGTGAGTCAAATGATGAGGGGCCTTCCTGCCCTAATTTCCAATACTCACCCCCCGAGTCCCAGCATAGTATTACACACTCCTCTAAGACCTCTTTCTGCCCTACGTTAGAGATGGAAAACATGTAAACAGAGACTCCTTTTCTACTGGCTGTGCTGGCTAGATTAGATGAGAGCTGCAGCCCAACAGTGTCTGGTGGGAAACACTCGGTTCCTGTCCTTGAGGCTCACATTCTGTTCAGATAACAATTGTTCCCTCCCTCCCTCACATAATATTAAAAGAACCCACATTGAAGGGAAAGCGGACATTTCATAACATTAAACACGGTAAGTAAAATGCAAGTCATGTCTACATAAACGGCTAATGAGATTCTATTGCATTTTCTTTTATGAGAAAGGGGAAAATTCAGGAGGTTGTGAATTCAAAATGTTTAAGGAATGGTGGCTCCCTTAGTCATAAAGCTAGAGTGGAAAATTGTGCCTTAAGAAATAGCTATCACATTATAAATGAATCAAAATTACACCTCAAGCCAGGCTCTCTCTTCAACTGAATCACACATATGCTTCCTGTCTACGTTAAGTAAAAACTAAGCCCAACTGTTCTTAATGAATTAAATTAGGAAGCAGTTGTGTGATTCAATTGCACAATAGGAACAAAGTCGAATTATTCCACAAATAGTATTACTTTTCCACAGTGTTGGGACTGCATGCCCCTGTGAGGCAAGCTATGCTTGTGACATCAGTGTTTATTTATTTATTTATTTATTATTTGGTTTTATATTCCGCCCCTCCCTGTTGCTGGTATGGTCTCTTGTGTCAGACAAGTTTTTGAGGTGCCAGGCTAAATGTGCCAAATAGCTACTGGGCAGTAGCAATATTGGGGAGTAACACTGGCAGAAGATACCTGAGTCAATGGCATTTATTTATTTATTTATTATTTCTATGCCACCTTTCTCAGCCCAAAGGCGACCCAAGGTAGCTTACAAATTGGCAGAAATTCTATGCCACACAGTCATAAAACATAATTAAAAGCATTTAGCACACATTATAAAAACCATATAAAAATCATTAAAACATATAATCACCAGTGTCTTCCTGTTAACTCATTTTCCAGGAGCATTGTCTAAGCTGTTCCATGTTCACTTTTTCCTAGTTCCATGTTTATCTGTTATGCTGTATTTTCAAAAGCTTGTTCGAAGAGCCAGATTTTTACTTTTTCCAAAATGTCAGGAGGGAGGGAGCTGATCTAATATCCCTAGGGAGAGAGTTTCATAGCTGAGGTGCCACCACTGAGAAGACCCTGTCTCTCATCCCCGTCAGGCGCACTTGTGACAAAGGCGGGATCAAGAGTAGGGCCTCCCCAGAAGATCTTAAGTTCCTACCTGGTTCATAAGGAGAGATACATTCGGACAGGTAAGCTGGACCGAAACCATTAACATGTTCTGTTGTTGTTGTTGTTGTTGTTGTTTGAATTCATTTGTTTGCATTTTCTTGGCCAGATTTGTTCAGACAGGGTTTAACGTTGCCTTCCTCTGAGTTGAGTAGGTATGACAGTCATTCAGTGGGTGTCCATGGCCAAGCAAGGATTTATCCTTTTCACTGTTCTATAGCAATCTATATATCAATAAAAATGTAAAGTTTATTTGTGGGATTAACATAACTCAAAAATCACTGGCGAATTGACACCAAATTTGGATACAATACACCTATCAGGCCAATGAGTGGCCATCACTCATAAAAACAATGAAAAACACAGTGGAGGGGACTTACAAAGCCAAAAAATATCAAAAAGACGTAATAGCACATGCGCAAAACGAATCTCCCTGGTGGACAAAACACACAATAGCATATCCACACTCTCTTCCAGACTAAAGTTCCCAGCATCCCCTAGACCAGGCCCTTTAGGGGAGGAGGATGGTCCAAATGCATTGCTTCCAACCTGCAAACTTTCTTCTCCTTGGATTTCTTTGAGAGCATCCAAATCCCTGCATATTTCCAATTTCCTATTCCTGGACTTCAACTCTCAGCAATCATCCAGATAGACTGCTGGGAGTTGCAGTCCAAGAATAGGTAGAGAAGGAAGAAAGGGGAGAAAGAAGAAAGTAAAGAAGGGGGGGGGGGAGGAAGGAGAGGAAGAGAAGGAAGGAAGGAGAGAATGAAATAATAAGAGGGATGGAAGGAAGGAGAGAAAGAAAGAAAGGAGGATAGAATGAGGGAGGGAAGGTTGGCCACAGCAACGTGTGGAGGATACAACTAGTGTGTGTGTTTGTTTGTGTTTGCGTGTGTGTATAATTCATCATCATCATCACTAAGATGCTCGGTGCTCTCCACTGCAACATAAGCTTTTCCTTCTATATGTTCCATGTGTGCTTTAGCCCAGATGAAACACTGGCTTCAGCCTTTGAGCCAGAATGGTCAAAGAAGCAGGGGAAGGAATTCTTCTGAGACAGAGGATAAGGGAATGGTACAATCTTAGGAAGACTCTCCCAAGTCTTCCTAAATTGTTTGCTATGCATTGTTCTGCCAGACTAAACATTGCTTTTATGTCCTGCTTCTCCCTCCCTCTCTCTCCCAAATTACATTTTAAAAAACAGAAATCCCGAATTCTAGACTGTAAGCAAGTTCTGAGAGTAATTCCACTAGCTCTCAGGCAGGAACTCATCTATATTTTCAAACATCTCTCTCAGTCCCTGGCTGAGGATCAACCTTTCTTACCAATATTCATACAGGGCAAGGTAAAGGTAAAGGTTTTCCCCTGACATTAAGTCCAGACTTGTCTGGGGGTGGTGCTCATCTCCATTTTTAAGCCAAAGTGCCAGCATTGTCCATAGACACCTCCAAGTTCATGTGGCCAGCATGACTTCATGGAGCTCTGTTACCTTTCCGCCGGAGTGATACCTATTGATCTACTCACATTTGCATGTTTTCAAACTGCTATGTTGGCAGAAGCTGGGGCTAACAACGGGAGCTCACGCCTCTCCCTGGATTCGAACCTGTGACCTTTCGGTCAGCAAGTTCAGCAGCTCAGTGCTTTAACCTACTGCACCACTGGGGGCTCATACAGGGCAAACCATCATGTAATAATTAGAGTGCACACAACTGGTCCTAGACTTTTACTACCTGGGATGAAAGGCATGATGCCCTTCCCTTTTTGCTTATAGAAATCCAAGCAGATTGACAGCGGTGCAGAATCTTACTTCCGGATCTGTTAGACAGCGTCTTCTACCACTGAGGACAGCATGTTTATTTGGAAGATACAGGAAAGGCAGCATGTCTCACACATAACTCTGTCCCTCAGTGCTTCACAATAACTCTGCACCTTCTATCTTTTTGCTTTCTGAAGTGTCTGTCTCACTCTCTCGAATGGTAGGGCCTTGTCCCGGCAATTGGGCAGAGGGAGGGGACTGACCTTCCATAAGGAACTGAAACATTGCTTGAGCCTGCTAATTTGAAAGAGGATTCAAAGCCAAACTCTACAGATCCAAAGCCAAGGCCTCTTCTGTCAAGTGCTGCCCTGGATATGGCCCAAAACTGCCTCTCCGTGGGAGGGTTCCCATGAGGGTTCCCGTGACCACTTTGGCATGATGCCTAGTTGGATGGACGGTCTTTGAGCTACGGCTGCTAATCCTGAAAACTGGTAGATACAGCAGGGCTGTACAATTATTTATCTCCATGTTCTCTTTGTCTTTTTTATCATTTGTACATTGTTCTTTCAGGGATGGTGTTTTTGTCTTGAGTTTGTTTTGATCTGTATCACCACATGAGAACACAGTTACGGCCTTAGGGGAATCATTCAGATCATATTTTATGGTCTGCTTAAATGACTAAACAGTGGTGTTGGCAAAGGTTTTTGGAAGTTATTCCAACAGTTTCAACCTTGTATAGTGTGCTTAGGTGGAAGCAATGTGTTTCTGATATGATAAAACAACAAAATCCACTCTGCTCTAAATTTCTGAACATTGCTTTACTGCTGTGATTTCGGTCTCATTTATCTCTCTGAGACCAAATACGTAACTAGTTACAAATGAGACATTTGAAATCAATACCTTTCCCCAATAATGAAGATATAACTTACCTGCTTACTGTACAGTTATAACTGAAAAGACAGACATATTTCTTTTTCCAGCGTGACTGTTGTGTTTAAGATCACCTGGCATGGCCTCACTAAATGGTGGAGAGTAAAGTCACATAGTTAAAGCCCTGGCTTGTGGTGTGCTCCATGTTGCCTCAATCAAATGATTTGCTAAATGAAGCTGTACTACGCTACCCTTGAGACATGTGACAGTAAATAGTTGCTCCTAGAACTGTATAAGAACAATCAATTAGTTATTTCAGATCTTAGCATTATGCATGGCAAGTAATTACATCTTCATTGTGTTTTCCAAATTTTGATTTGTAGTTGTTTCTTGTTTTTTTCCAAGTCAACTTTTTATTTAATTTTGTAATCATAATGATCACAAGAGTACTTCCCTTTCTTTAACATTTACCTTCCAAATGTTCCTATATTTTTCCCTCTCTTCCTCTCCCTCCCTCTTCAACCACAGTATATTTCTATTAATCTTGCAGATCCAGCCACAGATAAAGTCCTTATATTTCCACTTTGATGTGATCGTTGGCTCCTCCATTTTTCACCAGTAGAAGTAGACCTTCCATCTATTTGTAACGTCCTCCTGTTTGTTTGTTCTTGTTACATGCTTAGTCATAATTCCTGTAATGTCTAACAGCACTTGATCATACGTATAATAATTGCAAGTGCTTAACGTACATTTCACTTTGTCTCTCCATCCTCTAGCGATCACCACATGTGCTGCTCTTATTGTTACTCTAAATAACTCCTGGCAAATGATTTTTTAAACTCGGGTGTTCTAACACTCTCCATTGTAGCAAATCATTGTAAATCTGATTTTTTATCTGTAATATCTCATGAATTTTTCCTTGTATCATTTGCCAGATTTTTTTTACTTCAGAACACTACCATCGCATATGTGAATAAGTACCTTTTTCTATATTACAATGCCAACACTGTGAATTGTTTAATGCTTCTTGTCGCACTTCTGCATCAGGACTCTTTCACACTACACAGTTATAGCACTGTTATTCCACTTTATTCCACTTCAACTGACAGAGTTGAAACCCTGTGGAATCCCTGTAGTTTGCCTAAGGCATCAGTGAAACTTCTAAACTGCAAATCCCACAGAATGGAAATGCAGCCCTATAATTGTGCAATGCAGTTTCTCAGCATAGTATTTACTCTTGTAGAATTTATTTAGAGTATTTATACCCTGTTCTTCAGCTGCTCTTAGAGCAGTATTAAGTTGACATTTCCTTGCCCTCAGGCTTACAAAGACAAGACACACAAGGAAAAGGAGAAGGCAGTGCAGGAGGGAATGAAGTCCAGCAGCAGATGGGATGGAAGGCTTTTTATCTGCTTCCGCGCCTAGTAAACAAACCCATCCCTAGTTTTCCATACAGAAGACCTCTGTATTCACACAGAAATGGATTCCAGGGAGAAGCTATGGCAAGGTGTATTTATGGAGGAATATTTGATCATTTGAACCTTTGCCTGGACTCATGGGTCCAAAGATTGGATTTCAGCCTCAGACTTTTTGAAATGTTCTCGCCAGGTTTGAAATGGCCCCAGAATAACAGATGAGGTCAGTAGCTCCCAAACAGTCCAGAGACCTACTTGTCTATTGGGAAATCACCACACACCCACACAAAGACTTGAGATGTGGGGGAGCCTGCCTGGCAGCCTGGCACACAGTAATTTCTTCTCAACACTTCACTCTGTCTTCTCGTCTCTGCTGCCTGAAGTGGCTACCTCACTTTACCTAATGATAGCAACAGCCCTAGTAACAATCTGTGTCTGGCTTTACCTTCAGCCTAAATACAGCCCTTTGGTTGTGAGCAGCGATCCATGTGTACCTCTTGAATTCTTGCTCCTCAAATATGCCCAGTGATTTATCCTATTTTCTCTGCATTGCCATGTGATAATTGGGGTGCATCAATAGTGTAGAATTAATGAGGTTTAACACCACTTTACTTGCCATGGCTCAATGCTATAGAAGCATGGGTGTTCTAGCTTTACAAAGTCTTTATTTTTCTCCTCAAAAGAGTGCTGTTGCCTCACCAAATCACAAAACCCATGATTTCATAGCAATGAGTCAGAGCAGTTAAAGCAGCGTAAAACTGCATTAATTCTACAGCATAGACACCTACCATTGACAGTTGAAGGGGAAACCATACAAAATTGTAGATATGATTTTGCTTTATTTAATTTATTTCTTAGTTACTTACTTACTACATTTTTACTGCCCAGTGGGCAAGGCTCTCTGGACAGTTTGTATAACAGGAAAACAGCTGAAATTTTCCTCTACTGTGGGTTGAGCAGTCTTTAGTCTGTGATTTCTAAAGGGGAGGGAAGGGAAAGTAGAACAGTAGACCAGAGAGCTGCTAAAATAATTAACAAAGGGATTCATAAAAGCTGTCCATAACATGATCTCGGTGTGTTGCAAAGATGAAGCACAGCAGATCATTCTGTTCCGCACAGATGACTCCCTTCTAACACTTCCAGTGAACACACTGTGCCAGCCCAGGTCCTGTGCTCCAGCAAATGACTGCTTTAATTGTTGAGTCCTCTCAAGTGATGAAAATGTGAGTCCTGTGCTCTCTATCTACTGCAGGAAGAGCTGTAAAATCAACACAGCTTGGGATAGGATTGCAACAGCTTTTTCTGTCATTTGCCCTTCAAACACACCAGTGGGGTGTGCTTATAACCACAGGATCACTTAACCCTATATATAGGATCACTTAACCCTATATGGCATGTTGGACAAAGCATATTTTGGAAGCTGAATTGCTCTTTTCCCCCAGAGTCTGTTTCTGAGAATTCTCAACCCTCCATATTCCATGTTCCTTGTAGTTGTTGTTGTTGTTTTGCCTTCAGGAGTGGTATTTCTCCTCCTAAAGAGCTTGCAACCCCACCATACTACTGCACATTTTAAAATGCCCATTATTCAAAATGAGAACTTAGGCCTATTTCCAGCCTTTCACTTTGTTTTACTTGGCATATATCCCATTCCATGTGGCCTTCAGATGTAACCAAGGGCAGAATGTTGGCTTGGATGTTAAGTCATGTTAAGAGTTGATGGAGGGCTACAGAGCTGTATCGTTCCTGCAATATTAAAGCTGGGTCTAAGATGGCGAGGAGGGAGCTTTGATGAAAGTAAAGGCCACACACCCCTTGCTGGCCATGAGGTGACAGACAAGCAAGGCAGAAAACCTCTTCTCCTCTGTTCTCAGAAACAAAGACAGTGCCTTTGAGATCTAGCCTGTGTCTTAAAATAGAAATGTTACTCAAGATGCTGAATTTGTCTAGTTTGTAGGAAAACTATGAGAAGGAGTGCTGGGGGGAAAGAGGTGGGAAAAGATCCCTAAGAGTATCATCTTATATAAAAAGAAGGTTCAGGATAGATTGACAAGAAAGAAAGATACTTTGGGACATTCAGGCTATATAAGCCTATTGATATGCCCCCCCCCCCCCCCTGACGTTTTCTTGACTCATCTCTGGTAGGCATAGTTGCACATCTTAAAAGGTATAACATTATCTCTCTGGATCTGGACATGGTCCACTAAATCTAATCTTCTTCTTCTAGCAGGGCAAATGTTTCAAGAAGCTGACAACCAAGATGTGATGCAATAGTCACCCTTTCTTCTGTCCCCACATTTGAGAATCACAAGTATGCTGCCTCCCAGATCAATGCAATCTCTATTCAGATTGTTATACACTCGTACTTTGCACATACTTTACATTGTCTCTTTGCTGTTTTTGACTGTATTAAATGTATTAAACTCAATCCCAATGCATTTTGAGCCATCCACTTTTAATTATAATACAAGAAGAGATTCAGATCTCTTCAAGCAATCAAGTGAACCTCTATAGAATATAAGCTTTGGCAGCAGCTCTGTTTTCTGAATTTGTGGTGCAATTTATTGTGCCAAATGGTTTCCTCCTTTGAAACAATAATTTGTAATCTAAAAAACCACACAATTACAAAGGAAAGAAACAGGAAATAAGGAAGAAAGAAGAAAACAAAACAAAAGGGAGAGTATATAGAGTTTGAAAAGTCACTATGTAATACATAGTTACAAGCCAACCAAATTTCTGCAAATACACTTCTTGAAACTGGAATCTAGGAAATGCACATTCATGAGTAGCAAAAACAACAATGGCTTCTGATCATTGAACAAAAAATTGTGAATGTTTATCCTTCCAACACTGGAATATATATATATATATATATATATATATATATATATATATACATATACACACACACACACACACACACAAACACATATATACATACATACACAATAAAAGCACATGAGATCCAACAATCTCAACACAAAGTCTAATTTCATACCACATGCATGTGTACAAATGCCAAAAATATCTATATATAATTTTGACACGGTCGTGCATTGACGATCATAGACAACGAAACCATAAAACGCAGAAGCACTAAAATCGACAGCCTACACAACCATACAATAAGGTACCTAAAGGGCCCAAAAAACAGACCCTAGGTACCTCCCAACACCCCCAAAAACCAGCCCCCAAAACCCGCCAAGGGAATTCCCATCCCGGCCTCTTCGCTGCCAGCGCGCGAACGCTTAGAACGTTCGCGCATGGCAGCCAACACTCACCCTCGCCTCCTCCTCCTCAGGAACAGCGGCGGACGCGCCGTGGGTGCAGCAAGGGAGGGGGCCGGGCTAAGGAGGAGAAACCGAGCCGGCTCCTCCTTAGCCCGCCTCCTCCTCCCTCCATCCACGGCACGGCCGCCGCTGTTCCGAAACAGCGGCGGACGCGCCGGGGATGCAGCGAGGAGGGGCCGGGCTAAGGAGAAACCGAGCCGGCTCCTCCTTAGCCCCACCTCCTCCCTCCCTCCATCCACGGCACGCCGCCGCTGTTCGGAACAGCGGCGGACGCGCCGGGATGCAGCGAGGGAGGGGCCGGGCTAAGGAGAAACCGAGCCGGCTCCTCCTTAGCCCCACCTCCTCCCTCCCTCCATCCACGGCACGGCCGCCGCTGTTCGGAACAGCGGCGGACGCGCCGGGATGCAGCGAGGAGGGGCCGGGCTAAGGAGAAACCGAGCCGGCTCCTCCTTAGCCCCACCTCCTCCCTCCCTCCATCCACGGCACGGCCGCCGCTGTTCCGGAACAGCGGCGGACGCGCCGGGGATGCAGCGAGGGAGGGGGCCGGGCTAAGGAGAAACCGAGCCGGCTCCTCCTTAGCCCCACCTCCTCCCTCCCTCCATCACGGCACGGCCGCGCTGTTCCCGGGAACAGCGGCGGACGCGCCGGGATGCAGCAGCGGAGGGGCCAGGCTAGGAGAAACCGAGCCGGCTCCTCCTTAGCCCCACCTCCTCCCTCCTCCATCCACGGCACGGCCGCCGCTGTTCCCGGAACAGCGGCGGACGCGCGCGGGATGCAGCGAGGGAGGGGGCCGGGCTCTGGACAAACCGGGCCGGCTTCTCCTTAGCCCCACCTCCTCCCTCCTCCATCCACGGCACGGCCGCTGCTGTTCCCGGAACAGCGGCGGACGCGCCGGGATGCAGCGAGAGGGGCCGGGCCAAGGAGAAACCGAGCCGGCTCCTCCTTAGCCCCACCTCCTCCCTCCCTCCATCCACGGCACGGCCGCCGCTGTTCCGGGAACAGCGGCGGACGCGCCGGGATGCAGCAGGGAGGGGGGGCCGGGCTAGGAGAAACCGAGCCGGCTCCTCCTTAGCCCCACCTCCTCCCTCCCTCCATCCACGGCACGGCCGCCGCTGTTCCCTCCAAACAGCGGCGGACGCGCCGGGATGCAGCAAGGAGGGGGCGGGCTAGGAGAAACCGAGCCGGCTCCTCCTTAGCCCCGCCTCCTCCCTCCCTCCACCCACGGCACGGCCGCCCCTCCGGAACAAGATCCCTATTATAACTTCTGTGTGGTACTGTCACCCTGACCCTCCAAAGGCATCATATCCCATCGCCATGTAACACAAATAGTGGACTGAGAGCTTGCTTCAGGGCCATAGTTACGGTACTGTTCACTCTTGCTTTTACAGTGTGTTTAGGTTTCCCATGCAACAGCCAAGCATATGATTATTGAAAAAAATTAACTGAAATTCAGAAATGGATATATTTATGGGGAAGGAGCAGTGCCGCAAATCACTAGTGTGTGGTCAGAAATAATATCATTGGGATTGGCCTAGCCTTTGATGTGAAAGATATTCCAATGTCTGTATATTCTCCGTAGCTTCTGCACAACTGGCGCAATGGTTTGTGTTATCTGCAAGAAGAATGTATCATTCCTCCACTCCCAAGTTTTGGCAGCTGAGGAAAATGTTTTTTTCTCAGTCACAGAAGAAGAATTTTGTGGGAGGTGAGGTGATCTGATCACAGTAACAAAGTAACCAACATGTTTTTCATGGTACAAAAAGCATTTGTTGCATAGGAACTGACACATGATATTGTCGAAGGCTTTCATGGCCGAAATCACTGGGTTGTAGGTTTTTCGGGCTGTGTGGCCATGTTCTAGAGGACATCCTCTGAGGATGCTTGCCATATATTCAGGCGAAACGTCAGGAGAGAATGCTTCTAGAACATGGCCACACAGCCCGAAAAACCTACAATAACCCAGTGATAAATTATAAGTTCAAGTTCTAGGACAAGACATAAACTTCTGATACGAATTCCAGTACCTGACACTAGGGGATCCCCAGCTCCAAGTAAATGTTTAAACTTTGTCTCCTATTGTTTTATCTAGGAAAATGACATACCCACACCCTCAATATGCTTCAACTCAAGCAAAAGCTTTTAGCCTTATCAAAATCAGGATCCGTCCTTTCAGCCTCTCTAACCTATGAACACAGGGTTTAATTTAAACTATTTAAATAAATAAATATATTGTGCATTTGCCTCCTCTCTTTAAGCTTAACAGATACAAAGCATGGGTTCTGCAACTATAATCATTCTGTAAAAATAGGCATTTTCACTACATGTAGCTTGCCATTAAAGCTTGAATTGGAAGGTATCCTTAAGTGGCTTCCCTCAATAAGCACACACTTTCAAAATTTGTTCAGCCAGTTAAAAAGCAAACCATATCACAATGTAAGGGGCTGAAATGTAGCCTTATCTTGTAAGCAAAAACTATGTATAGACTATATAGGGCTCCCAGCAAGCCCCCAGCCCCTGACCACCCCTAGTCAGCTGTCTGAATCCAGTTATTTGGACCAGCTAGCCTTACTGAAAACTTCTCAAATGCAGCTCCAGATACAGGTGATTTCACTACCCCAAATGGGATGTAGCCAAAGCACGTGTCCATGCGGTGAATACAGACATCTAAATTTGCTAATATTTTTGGCCAACACTGAAACCAGGTTATCCAAGTTCAGGTCTGAATCCAGAAGTATACTAGAACTGTGAATGTGTGTGGATTCAATAGGTTGTTTGTGGCCCTATTTGCTGATCTGCCCTTCAACTAGTCTGGAGCATTTCTATCTTGTCTGGATTAACCTTCAATTTGTCATCCAGTTTGACATTAATTACTGACATTAGCCTCTGGATTAGAACTAAAATAGCTACCTCAGATTTAGATGTAAAGAAGAGATACACTTATGTCATCAGCAAAGTAATGTCTTCATCTTCTCTTAGTTTATTGGCTCTCCTGCATTTCATTACCCATGTTTGGACAAGCATTCAGCATTTGCATTACCTCACTTAATGTCAATTCTATGGAGAAATGATTAATATAATTTGCGTATTGCTGATGACCATCTCTGAATCCATTGATGACCTTGCCCTTTAGCTTCATATAGGAGTTAAATAGTATCAGTGTAGGTGTGATATGGAAATGTAAATGGGACACCACAAAACAAGAACAATAGGTCTGAAAATGGTCCTTAAATACCACCCTTGGTCTCTAGACATAAAAGTAGATGAGGATTCTTTGCATCACCATGTTTCTTATTGCAAATAGTCCAAGGTGATACCATAGTGGGTGGTATTAAAAGCCACCAAGAAGTCCAGGAAAATCAACCATTGGCACACAGGACATTTATCAGCATGATCCAGGTTACTTGTGGGTCAAAACTGGGCCTAAACTAGCAAAGGTCTAGACCTCTGTTGAATCCTTTCCTCCCTGCCTACCTTCAAAAGGAGCTTTAGAACTGTCAGATTCTGTTTCATATTACTTTGTAAGCCTAGAAAAGGTCTATCTTGGTGAAGCTGAGCAAATCTGCTTTGCAGAAGACAGTAATACAAGAGCATTCCCCATGTTAAGAGGGTGAGTCTCTATATGGAAAACAAAATCCCGTGCTTGATGCTGTCTCAGACCTCCCATATGCCACTACAGTGGAACCTCTACTTAAAAGCACCTGCCTTAAGAGTGTTTTGAGTTAAGAGCTGTCGCTCAGCCTTGGTTTTGCTTTGACATAAGAGCAACATTTTGAGTTCAGGGCTAGAACCAGAGAGAGTGCTAGTGTGAGAGGGAGCACTAACATGAGATTACAGGACTTTAGGGCTTCAAGGGAGCAGCCTCCATGCCTCCGTACATTGTGCCTTGTGTTCTTGTCCACTTTGGGAGATTGCTGTCTACTTTGTTCTTGTTTGCTTTGTGGAACTTTAGGTTAGTTGATTTTGTGTGGATTTTATTCCTGGTATAGTTGGCTTCATGAAAAGAGAGGGGGGAGAGACTGGAATAATTACAGGATGAAGAAAATGATGCTTCTGCCTCTTCACTTTGTGCTTCCTTGCGACAACTTTGTGCTTCTAACATTGTGCCACAACTTTGTGCTTCTACCATTTTAAAGTTGATCTTTTCTTTGTTCCATGTGGAAGTGCAGGTTTAGCCTTGCTTTTACACTGGCCAACACACATTTTGTAGCCTCAACTGTGCTTCCTTGCCACAACTTTGTGCTTCTACCATTTTAAAATTGATTTTTATTTTTATTGTTCTGCGTGAATGTACATTAATGGTTATTTATAAAGGACATTTTCTTATTTAAACACATGCAAAAAAAACGGGGGGGGTGTTTGAGGAGGAATTTAAATGGCAATTTTGCTTTGAGATCAGTGTATTTTGAGTTAAGAGCTCAGTCACAGAATGAACCACACTTTTAAGTCAAGGTATCACTGTATTGCCATTTTCTCAAAACCTCATCCTCTCTTGAACCTTTTTTTGAGACTCAGAGATTGTAGAACAAGATTTCCCTATTATATTTCTGGTCAGAGTAATAGGCTACTGTTATACCATGTTATGGGTCTCTAATCCAGAATTTGAACATACTTATTGTTGTGCCTCTTCAAGTTATTTCGAACTTATGGCAACCCTGAGGCAAATCTGTCATGAGATTTTCTTGGCAAGATTTGATCAGAGGAGGTTTGTCTTCCTCCGATGCTGAGAGTGTGTAACATGCCTAAGGTTACCCAATAGGTTTCCATGGAGGAGCAGGAACTTGAACCCTGTTCTTCAGCATTGCAGTTTAATACTGAAACCATTACACCATGCTTGCTCATTTGGAAATACTGCTTCATTGAACTATAATAAGGCTATAGTCCCAAAAGTTTTCCTAGTTCCGTCTCAAGAACATTCATACACGCCATTTGACTACTATTTTGATTCACTTGCCATGTGAAAAAGCAGTATGGATATATGTGTGTGTACAAGAAAGGTTTGGTTAATTGAAGCAGTCCTGAGCTTTGCTATTCTCCCAGCCAGAGTTTATAAAGATGCTTATTTATAAAGAATTCAAACATATTTAATGCCTGAAAAGTAATTTGAATCCGATTTGCTTCTACAGATTTGCCCACTTCATTTGGCTGATCTGAGAGAGGAACTAAAACCCAGCTCCATAAACTTAGGGCCCTTCTACACTGTCATATAAAAATCATATCTGCTTTGAACTGGATCATATGGCAGTGTAGACTCATATAATCCAATAATGAAAGGACCAAGGCAGTGACATCTCCGGCCCATCCTGTTAGGATATCAGCCAGCACACCAACAACTTAAATCGAGAAATAGTTTTCTAAGATCTACAGAGACACTCGCTGGAACACCTCAACAAGCGAGAGTCCAAAAGTGGCAGGCTAAAACCCAGAACCTCAATCAATGGCTGATACCAAATGAGAGACTCCCTCCTGGGAAGACAGAAGTCTGGGCGACTTGGAAGGCGCTGAACAGACTGCGCTCTGGCACCACAAGATGCAGAGCCAACCTTAAGAAATGGGGCTACAAAGTGGAATCAACGACATGCGAGTATGGAGAAGAGCAAACCACAGACCACTACTTTCATGCAACCTGAGCCCTGCCACATGCACAATGGAGGACCTTCTTATAGCAACACCAGAGGCACTCCAAGTGGCCAGCTACTGGTCAAAGGACATTTAATAGAATGCCAAGTTTGCAAACTTTGTGTTGGTTTTTTTTAATACAATGCAACTGTTTCATTTGCTCCTGACATGATAAATAAAATAAAATCCAGTTCAAAGCAGATAATGTGAATTATCTGCTTTGATAATCTGGATTATATGGCAGTATAGAAGGGGCCTAAACCATGGATTCAGCACAATGGCCCAGTCCCTGAACACTGCAGAATATTAAGAGGGCATCAGTTCAAGCACTGGGCAGCAGGCACAAGCTGCTTTTATTTCATTATATATACATACAGTGCTAATATGCATGCCTGTTCCTGTAGTAGGGTTTAGCAGTTATGTCCAAATATAGAAGGATAAGGAGCACAGGAAAGCGTTTGGTCCACATTTCTCCTTTTTTTTTTTTTTTTTACTGCTCATGGACTGCAACATTCAAGGCTTTTTTTATATATTGCTTTTATTGCTGGCTAGCAAATCTGTAATGAATTATGCTTCAGCAGCTGGTGCCCCTAATAAGGACCAGAGGGATGTTTGACCAGGTTATAACTGTCAGGAGGCTCGTCTCCCTGTTGCATACACACACACACACACACCTCCCGATACAAACAGGCTAATCAGACCTGGGGCAATGGCTTACTTTTTTGTTCTTGTTTGAATCAGTCTTGTCTAGTGCTGGATAGTCTCAGAGCAATATTACAACTTAGCCTAAAATACTAAAGAAGGTCCTTGGCTAAACTGTGCTATTATTGTTTAGTATGGAGAGAAGATTTGTTTCTTTTAATCAAAAGATGTAATTTAGATCTGGAAAAATCAAAAGGATTTGTGATGCCCAGAATCACCAACTTTCTCACATAGGAATAGGAATGTGGGCTCAGTCACTTGCTTTTAGGTAAATAGCTCACTACATAACCCATTAACCAAATCTGTTTGCAGTATTTATTCCCACCGAGGCCAGTGCTGACTATTCTCTTCTGCAGCACAGACTCCTTTTGTGTTGGTGGATGACTTCAAGGGGACTTTGGTATGACTGCAAAAGTCCCCTTGAAGTCATCAGAGAAATACATGATACACGCTGAGCATCCATTATCTGGAATTCCAAAATCAGAAATACTCTGGAATCCAAAATTGTGTATATGGATGGCTTAGATGGTGACATGTTGACTTTCTGATAGTTCAATGTATACAAACTTGGTTTCAAGCACAAAATTATTTTAAATATTGTGTATGAAATTACCTTCAGGCTATGTGTATAAGGCAGGCATGGGCAAACTTGGGCCCTCCAGGTATTTTGGACTTCAACTGAGGGGAAAAGGAAGGGGCCTGAGGCTGCTAGGAATTGTGGGAGTTGAAGTCCAAAATACCTGGAGGGCCCAAATTTGCCCATGCCTGGCATAAGTTGTAAATGAAATATAAAGGAATGTTATGTTTGGAATTGAGTTTCATCTCCAAGATACCTTATTATGTACGTATAGACAAATGTCAGCTCACTATAGTCCATCCTAAATGAAGACACAGAATGCCATCTAGAAATCACTAGGATTTTTACTACAGGATACGAACACACAAAAAGCCAGGAGTGCCATTACAGAATGGGGCACTCCCTTATATACCTTCCCCCACATTCAAAGAAGCAACATCCTGAGCAACCCCAAAGCCCGCGAAAATCTCCCGCCGAGTTCACTGGTTCTCCTTTCCCATGCAGGCTGTGCCAGGTGCACTATCTCCCGATGATGTCAGTGGCCTTGAGTTTGGCTGCTGAAATCCAAGAACCAAATCTCAGACTCTGACAGACAAATACAAATATTCCAAAATTTAAAAAAAATCAAAATTCTAAAATGTTCTGGTTTTAAGATATAGGGATAACGAACCACTGATTTCAGCTGAAAGCATTCACAGGTTTACGTTTAAGTACTGTGCTTGCTCTCCACACTTTCAGTATTCTATAAACATATATTTAATAGATCTCCAAATGCCATTTGGGTGACAGGACAGATTCTGCAGAATATATAGGAACTCTATCCATTTTGATAGCACTGGATGTCTGGATGTGTCTTTGCTGAATTGAACAATCTGTACTGATTTGAACCAGTGGCTGATATTTGCCGGCTTCCTGTTAAAAGCTTGGAAACAAAAAAAATCATAATTATTACAGATTTTAAGATGTAATTGGCTATTTAAAAAAATGATTTCTTGAGCTACCTTATACGTTTAAGGATCTTTCATTACTCTCTCTCTCTCTCTCTCTCTCTCTCTCTCTCTCTCTCTCTCTCATGTTTAACTTGTCCTTGAGGATAAATATATATTTCATAATTTTTAAAAATCCATCTCCTTATCCTAATACCATACAAAGACAATTCAATAAGCAGAAGGGTGGCATTATCCTTTTATTTATTTGATTTCTACCTTGCCTTTCTCCTTATGCAAGACCAAATGTAAAACCTGTCAGACAAGTAATTTAAACAATAACAAGAGGCCAGAGTGATTTATTTTTTTATATAAAGAAAACATAACATGGGAACAAAAACAGCTGAAAGGGTCACACTAACCCTTGAGAACTGCTAAAATGCTCTTGTAAAAGTCTGTGCGCCTCGCCAACTCTTAAAGGTCAGCTCCTAAAAGAAAGTCCGCTTCCTCTGGCAAGGCACACAGGGAGCTGCCACTTTTCTGGGTCCAAGGTTTGCCTGCCCTACATGTTGTGGAAATGCTGCGTGTGCTTCCCTCAGACCTTGTGCAGTGATATGAAACCAGTGTCAACCAGCATGCAATGTATAAAATTAGCAGTAAGGGAGAATCCCCCTACCTAAAAAAATGGCCTCTCTCTCTCTCTCTCTCTCTCTCTCTCTCTCTCTCTCTCTCACACACACACACACACACACAAACATATATATATATATATAATGATTGATAGCAAACGTAAAGGTTTCCCCTTGACATTAAGACTCTGGAGGTTGGTGCTAAATCTCCATTTCTAAGCCGAAGAGCCAACATTGTCCGTAGACACCTCCACCTACTTCATGTGGCCAGCATGACTGCATGGAGTGCCGTTACCTTTCCACATAAGTGGTACCTATCGATCTACGCACATTTGCATGTTTTCAAACTGCTAGGTTGGCAGAAGCTGGGGCTAACAGTGGGAGCTCCCCCCGCTCCCCGGATTCGAACCACTGACCTTTCAGTCAGCAATTTCAGCAGCTCAGTGGTGTAATCCGCTGTGCCACTAAAGGCTTCATTATGATAGCTAAGTGAGTGCTATAAATCTGGAAAAAATATCCACAAGTGTGCCTCTTAAAGTAACTTTCTTGGGGAGATAAGAATGTAATGTCTAAAATACCTGAAATAATTACATGGTTTAATTTTACTTCTAAAGATGGTGTGTGTGTGGTGTCCAAAATAACATACTATCAGTAACTATATTGCCTATAACTTGTTGCTTCCAAGTTGTCCTCCTGGTGACAACAATACTGAAACAATGAACAGTAACAAAGAGTGGTTTCTAAGGTTTTTGACACTTAAGGCACATTTTGTTGACCTTGCATCATTTGATGGATCATATCCAGTGGCATTTTTTACTCAGACGAGTTGACAGCCTCAATGGCCCATGGATGGGGAGAGTCAGGAAATGCCTCATCCTGCCACTGAGGAATGATGTACCTCCTCCCTGCTCAGGTTACAGGCTGCAAGTGGATGGGAGTTTTGTATAATTTCATATTGGAACCTTGTCACAGGGGGAAAAAACCAACAAGGGATGACAATACATTCAGAAGTCCACTAGGCCCTTGGTACCTGCTGGAGTTTGGTACCAGGACTTGCAGAAGACCAAAATCTGTGAATTCCCATGTCCTGTTATGTTCAATGGTCTGGAATAATAGTATCCCTTATATAAAATGGAAACATCAAGATTTGTGTTTTGGAAATTGTGGATGGTTGACTGGAGTCACATTTTGAAGCTGACGTCTAAATTTTGCATTGAAGAGGTTAGTCTGAATTTTATTTAAAATCATAGAATCATAGAGCTGGAATGAACCACAAGGCCCATCCAGTCCAACCCCTGCCATTCAGGAACATAGCATCAAAAGTATCCTAATTAAAATTCCTCCTTTAAAAGTGGTAAAATTACCTTTCTTTAAAAAATCATTTCAACTTCTCTGTATTCCATTGCAATGTACACAAGAAGCTTTCCAACAACAGAGTCAAAGGGCCAGAAGAAAAAAATCCCAATCTTCAATCATTGAAGTGCTTTCCAATACACCACATTTAATTATAACAGATCTTTCTGATCTCTGCTGTGGTGCTTGATTATATATGCGGTTACTCACAACAGGATGCTATTCGTCTGCCATATCTATGGCATTATAATTACATTTTTAAATGGCTGTGTATTTAAAATCATTGGATAGCTCAGTAAATATACCTGCTAAGTGTATTACATTGTTTGACTCAAATACTATAGTTTCTCTTGTTCTGGGACCCTCCTTGTTTTCTCTCTTCCTCTCCAGGCAGATGGATGCTTGTGCAGCACATTTCTTGCTAGTGTTTCTTTTCTCAGAGATGTTCTATTTTAGGAGCTGTGGCTCCACCTGCTCCCTCCTTGTTACCTAAGGAAGTTCTTTGACCTACACACAGCAAGGACTCTCACCTGGGTGCTCTGAATGGAGAAATATTTTACAAGTGTTGTCATGAAACACGTTTAACCGCTCCAACCTGTGGGCCAATTTGTGTTTTGTTTTGATGTGGAATGCCTTCATGCACTAGGAATTTGCCCTGGTTAGCACATAAAGAGTGCTTTCGGAAGAGTAGCCTAAGAAGATGGAGTGGAAGTCAAGGCATTAGATGTTCATGAACCTATGCTCCAATTCTAACCACGTTTATTAGACAGCAAGTCCCACAATGTTGAATGGAGCTTTCTTTCTACTAAGTCTAGTTAAAACCCACCAGTCTCATCAATATCCATAGTTCCATTTGTAGAGCTGGTATGTTCATGAGTGCAAAGTCACACGTACATAAACCACACATATCCATGTGCTGCATCCATAGGGATTTAGATGTAGGAGTGAATGTTTGCCATTAGACGGTATTGTGAGAGGCAACACCAGCTGACATTTCAGGTTTGTATAATTATCATCACAAGCAATTGTTTCATAATCATCTTTTCCAAGAAGTTCGTCTTCCTGATTCCAATTGTTTTTAAGCTTGGAAGTGTAGTCTTAAAGGTTCCTGCAGTAAGAAACTGGGTGGAATCCAAAGATATAAAAGGTGCTAAGAGGCCATTTCTTCTTATTTACACTGTATCCCTTCAGGAAATATAATAAAATAATAGTAATAGAGGAACTCATGAGAACAGCAGTATGTGACTGATAATTCTGAAGTAGTTGTCAAAGGCTTTCATGGCTGAAATAATTGGGTTATTGTGAGTTTTCTGGACTGTTTGGCCATGTTCCAGAAGCATTACCTCTTGACATTTTGCCCACATCTATGGCAGGTAGCCTCACAGACCCCTCAACGTCTGAGGATGTCTACCATAGATGTGAGTGAAATGTCAGGAGAGAATGCTTCTGGAACATGGCCATACAGCCTGGAAAACTCATAGCAACCCATTCTGAAGTAGGCCTAACAAATCCTGATATTGTTGTGAAGTGAATGTGATAAAGTGATCCATCTTGGAGACAGAGCTAAAGGAATACCTGGTGAATCAGTTTTCAATGGCAGGATTTAGATCTAGTACTTAAGAAATAAAACAATGAACATACACTGAAAGCATGTACCCTTCCACTGAGAAACCACAGCTTGAAAAGGAAACTTCCAATTGAGATATCAAAATTCTCCCAGGTCATTCCAACAACAGATAACATTTTTGCATGTCAAAAATAATTAAATAGTAACTTTTATTAATTAAAAAACATGGGTACTTCAAGCCACTGGCCTTTGGCACAAAGTACTTTCCCATTCCTTCCTGCTAGATTTCCCCTCAACAGGACATGAGAAGTGACACCATGTGATATTCCTCCTCCACTAATGTTTTATTAGACAGATTCATGGATACCAAGTGTATCGGTAGTTACTGAAAAGGACATTCAAGTGCCACCTCGGAGTTGGTTGAGGTAGGCAGGATTTCCCTGGGTACTGGTTGTGGGGGGTCGGGAGCAGGTCAGGGTTTTGCCCTCCCTTCTGCTCGAGATCCCCGTGTACAACTGGTGGGCCACTGTGTGATACAGAATGCTGGACTAGATGGGCTGAGGTCCGATTCAGCATGGCTCTTCTTATGTTCTTACTATTTGTGGAGGACACACCAACAACAACAAATGTTAACTATAGGGAACTCATGTAAAGTTACATCTATAATGTAAGATAATTATATCTGGAATTAATATCAACTAACAAGTTATTTGGAACTATTTGTTTCCAAGCCAGTTGCTAAAACCGGTGGCAAAAGTGCAACCTTACAGATGTTGTCTGACTGGCCAGTGGAGAGGAGTGCTGGGAGAGTCAACCAAGTTCCCCTCCATTTCTGCATATAACCCACTTTTGTGGTATACATGGGTCAGGGCTAAAGGGATACTTTTCTAGACAAGGAAGACTCGAGTTGCGGGCATATTTGAATCCCAGGACCTCCCTTTCACAAAACAAGCCCTAGAAGGAGGAGGGCAAGGAGAAAGAAGACCACCTCTTTTCCTGTAACAAACTGCTACATGCTTCGCATGCTTCTTCCATGGGGTGTTTCCATTTTTTTCTAACATATTTTATTAAGATCATTATCTCTTTACTGTGATGATTGCTACTGCCTTTGCTTTAGCATGCAAGCAGTAAACCCACACAACACAGGCCACATGTCATCTGTTGTTTACTAAATTGAATGGTTGCTAATATGATTGCTTCTTCCACAACCTTTGTCAGCACTTCAATAGAAAAAAAGAAATCTTGGATACAGGCATTTTTCTGGTTTCCGAGCTTAAAAACAATTGGAATCAAGAAGACCAGAAAAAGTAATTGACAAAATGGCCGGGGAGAAGAAAAGAAGACTGTTGCTGTACAGTAAAAAAAAAAAGTTAAAAAGTATTCTAAACATTTTGTTACTGAAAATAAATAAATAACATTTATTATTTAAACTGTTATGTTTATTCATATCATGATCTGATCACCATGCTCAATATATCCCATATAAATAGGGGTATTGGGATAACGATACAAAAGGTATGCTAGGGTAGATCCTCTCTCTCAGCCCCTCCGCAATCAAAATCCTGGCTATGGGCCTGCTTGGATAGTGCAAACCACTGCAGGCCTCCTCAAAAGTAATGGTAATGACATTATGCTCACAGCAAATGATTAGGGAACGGCAGCCTAAAAGTCACACAACCCCAAGTCTCAGACCATAGAAGGCAGAGATGGTTAGAAGAAAGCAAAAGGTGGTGGAGAAGTGGGAACGATTTCACATCAGTAGGAATGACACTAATAAAGAAGCCAAGGTACAAACATGTTCTCTCATGGATGGAAAACTGCGAACCATTTTATAGACAACGCTTTCTATACAAAGACAATCTAGGTTTCAAATGTAATGTCCGTTTGAAATTACAGTCGAGGAAGCTAAATTGTGGCCCCTCCCTCTGCCTTTTTAGTAATCCAACAGCATCAGGTGTGCTTCAAGTAAATTTTCATAACCAGTGAAAAAGTCCATGTAATCAAAAAGATGGGGGCACAGAAGAAATATTTATAAGCAATTTATTTTCCTGAAATGAACCTAAGTTCATATTTTGTGACACCCTGATCAGCAGGCAAATGCTTAAAAGATGGTGTTTAGTTTATACAATGTCACCTTTGTGACATAGCAGTGTCTGTTACAGGGCCGGCCTTCCCCATTAAGCGACCTATGCGGTCGCGTATGGCGACGTTCCCGGAGGGGGCGTGGCCACCTGGGAGGGCGCCGCTCCGCCCCGCCGCCGTGTCGCCGCAGCCAGCCGGCGGCGTGGAAGAATGGGGGGGGGAGAGGGGACTCACAGGGCGGGCTCGCCACTCACGGATCCGAGGAGGAGCAGGAGGAGGGGGAGGCCATGAGGGTGGCCCCCATGGAGACGCAGCAGCGGCAGCAGCGGCAGCAGCGGCAGCAGCTGCAGCACCACCAAAAGGGCCCAAAGCCAGAGGCGCATCTTCGTGACGTCACTTCGTCGCGCCTCTGCCGAGGAGGAAGGAGAGGAAGGCCTCGCCGGCCGCGCGCTGTAAGTACACCCAGAAGGAGAGACGCCAGAGGGAGGGAGCCCTGCGGAGGCATGGCGGCCTCTTCCTCCTTCCCTCCCTCCCTCCGGCGTCTCTTACAGCGCGCGGCCGGCGAGGCCTTCCTCCCCTTCCTCGGCAGAGGCGCGACGAAGTGACGTCACGAAGATGCGCCTCTGGTTTCGGGCCCTTCCGGTGGCGCTGCTGCTGCTGCTGCCGCCGCCGCGTCTCCATGGGGGCCGCCCTCGTGGCCTCCCCCCTCCTTCTGCTCCTCCTCAGGTCCGTGAGCGGCGTGAGTCCCCTCTTCCCGCCCCGTGAGTCCCCTCTTCCCCCCTGTTCCTCCGCGCCGGCGGGCCTGGGAGTCTCGCGGGGCGCAGCCGGGCGCCGCTGGGCGCCGCCGGGCGCTGCCGGGGGGGTGTGCGAAAATTAAGTTCGCTTACTCCCCCCGGAGAGCTCGGGCCGCCCCTGGTCTGTTATGATGAGTATTATTAGCATTGTTACTAGCATGTATAAGCTTCTTTTCCTACTTATAACCCCCACTATAAACAGTTAGCCCTGTTCTGAACTAATAGCCAGAGCTTAGAAATGATGGAAAAAACATGGTACTTCTGAGGGCGCTTCCAGACAGCATTAAATCACAGGTTTTAAACAGGGGCAAAAAAATCCCGGGATTTCAGAAGAGTCTGCCTCCGTTGACCAGACCTGATGCTTTGTTATGAGATTTAGAGGCTCCCAAGATGGCTGCCACACAGTACTTCCACCAGAAACTTTTTTAAAACATCAATATGCGGATATGCAGAGAATCACTGCAGCAAATCACTGCAAAAGTTCCATTCTTTGTCCTGGCCAGAGAAACCGTGCCCTCCAAGCATTTCATGAAGTATTTGCCACATAAAGTTTATCGGGAGGACCACTTCTGCCCAAGACAGCACTGCACAATCAACCATAACACACACTTTCAAGCCAGGAATAAGACTTTGTCATTATTGACACTTTTTAGAGCCTGGCTGCCTGGCCATTTGTCCAGACAGATTTGGTTGTGTACTTGTGGCATCAAACAACAGGGTGCTGTTCCTGGGTTATACATGGCTGTTCCCGAGTGCTCTTCTTCTGAAAAGATGTAAAATGTTGATTAGAGGGCTGCAACTTTATCCTGGCCAGAGAAAATGTGCCCTCCACATGTTTCTTGAAGTTTCTGGAACACAAAAAAAGTTTCAAGTGTCACCTTCTTTTTAGGAACCGACCAATCAGGAACAAACATCTAGAACATGGGAACAAACCCAGATTTTAAAAAATCATGTGATTTCCAATTGCAGGGACATACAGACATGCAAAGATCTGCATATTCAGCTCAAAACCATGATATTCCTGCTCTTGGAAATCTTGCATTTTTTGCCTTTTGTAGCAATTGCTTCTGTGTTTACAGGAAAGGGTCAGAAGCTCCTGGGATAAAGGTACTATCTCTTATGGAGGACCAGCAAGGTATTTTCCCCAAGTATGTCAGGGGCGAGAGCCATATTTATACTGATTGACTTCAAAAAAAATTTATTTCCAAGAAACGCTTTGCGGAACAGCACAAGTTCACACTCCTTCAAGTACATTGGACTCTGCTTCCTTGAGCAATCTCTTCCTAAAAGCAGATATTAAATTAGGAAACCTTTCTGACTCAAACAGTTCCACAAATTTTGTCTCGGCTGCAATAATTGTTCTTGCACAGCTTCAAAGGTGTCCATTACTGCATTCTGTTTATTAGCTGCTATTAATAAGTCACTGAAGCATTTTAGACACAGACCAACACCCTCTCTAATCCAGGTGTTGCTTGCTCCTATTTTATGGGTGGAGGCCTCTGGGAGGGTGGTGCTCCTTGAAAGCTTTGGGCTGCCATCTCCTCCAACAACACGCCCTACCCAACATGCATGAAGCAGGATTTTTAAAAACTCAACAATGTGCTTCCATTTATGGCTTGAGCAAAAAAGTGAGCATCACTCCACTTTTGGGTCCTCTGTTAAACAAAACCATTTGACCCCATTATCACTGCCAAGGCTCAATGCTATGGAATCCTGCCATTTGGAGTTTTGTGAGGCAGGAACCAGCACTCTTTGGCAGGGAAGGATCAAAGCCTTGCAAAAATACAACTCCCATGATTCCATAGCATTGAGTTGTGGCAGCTAAAGGAGTGTCAGACTGCACATCTAGCTCAGGAAGGGAGACTGTTGAGTAGCAGGGTGGGCAGTAACACAAGAAGATCTTTATTCTGTCCTGGTTCCCCACCTTTAGGTGAACATACTCAAACCCTGGTTGGGCATCTGATCAGGGAGATATTTTTCTGATAGATCACTGCAACTCCACCTCCCCGTCCCCAGGCCTTGCCTGCTGCTGCTCAGAGAATCCTAGTGGGCAGAACTGAGAGAGATTGATTTCCCCAAACTCATCCAACCAAGTCTCTGTAATACACGCCAGGTTGACATGCTCATCCAGGATCAAGTCCTGAATGGAAGATGTTTTGCCATTTAGCGACCTGGCATTAAGGAGCAGCATTTTCAGCCAAGGGGGATTGCTACCAAGGCTATCCAGATTATTTGAAATGCGGAACAGTTGGGGGCAGGTTGACTAGCACAACTTTGCCTGCTGGGCAATATGCCTGTCTCCCTCTCCCCTGTATAATTGGGATAGCTGCTCCCAGAGGGCCATGGTCCCCCTCCCTTACTTGGGGTAACAGCATACTTAAATCCACAGAAGCCCTCCCCCATTCCTGTCTTTTCTTTCTGGACTGGACCAGGATACACATCCTGGTAGATTTGCCTGCCCAACTGCAGTGGTGAGCCATGTCTCCTGGAGGGCTGCAATATCAAATGTCAAGAAATTGGCTGGGTCCCCACTGGGAGCTCTGTTTCTCCATCCTGCAGCACTCCAGGACAGGAGTCAAATGCTACTCCCAGCTTGCGCATTGTCAACTCTGCAATAATACAATCTGGTTAAGCAGCATGGATACATGTTTATAACCATTTAGTACAAGTCAAAGGCAATGTATGCACAATATATGGACATAAAGGCATGAAGAATAGGTAGGAATAAGGCAATAATGGTTCACTCTCCACTGATCTCAGTAATACTTCCTTGGGCCACTGAAATTGAGCTGAAGTACAAGATTCCTTGGCAACTTCATAGAAGTCAAGTGTGCACATTCCTAAATAATTACTAAATTATAGTGATGCACATTACTAAATAAATAAGCCAATATCATAAAGGCCAGGGTTAGGCAATGGCAGCATGCTTAAGTGCTGCTTTTTTGTCTCGGATTATGGGCAGAAGTTCAAAAACATGAAACAGAAGGCTGTATGTCTACTTCTGGTTTTGAAAAACTGGTCTTTTAAAATATTAAATGATGCAGGGAATCTGACATTCAACTTAAAAAGCAAATGACATTCCAGGCAACAACATTCAACTCACTTCTCTTTTTAAGCATAAAAAAGGATGTTCTGGGTTGTGTGGAGGAATCAGGAACCACAAATGCAGCTGGGGCCAGGGGGTTGCAGGCAGATTAGAATGCCATCAAAACTGCATAAGTCAAAAACGGGAGAGAGACAGATGTTAGGACTGTGGTTAGATGTGAAATTTTCATAGGACACCAAACTTGTTCCTAACAATTAATGCAGAGAGTAGCAGGGTGTACGTACTCATTGGTTAGAGAGGAGACTCGGGACTATCGCACATGGATACTAAAGTGCAATTATGAAAGAATAAAGGTTCCTGTTGATGGGACTCACCACTCAATGCCATGGCTGTCCCATAGTCACATTATGTTTGAAATGTGATCAAATTGTGTTTTTCATTGACAGGGGGAAACCATCAATGAATCCAACATTATTGTTTCGCCACTCTTCCTTGTGAAATAATTTCTTTCTACAGCAGTTCCAGTATTGTGGGACTGTAGAAGAAGAAAAAGGTAAGAAAATTAGAAAAAGGACACCTGCACTGCAAAGGCAACCACGAGTTGGAAGCTATGCAGCGCAGAAGACTGATTGTAGGAATTCACATTAACATAGGAGGTATATATTTAAACTCGGTAGCAGGAGAGCAAAATTACCACCAGCACCCCATGATAATGGCCGGAATAGTCTCAGTCCTATGATATGCTTAGAACAAATCTTGACTTCATATTACAATATGACCCCGCCTCCACCCCATGTGTGTGACTCGTATGTGTGATTTCATTTATCCATGTCTGACAAAATATGTTCTCTCTAACAATTTTCTAAGTCCTCCAGCATGACTCCATGGTATTTTGGGGTTGTGTTCAGTAGGGTCTGCTATCATCTCTGGTTTTGCAAACCTGTATCCCCAACAAATATGGGGATCACACTGTTTATGTTTCCTATAAAAAAAATCCTTCTGATATTTCAGATATCTGTCTTTTCCTTCCTTGTATCCCTTCATGCAACACACCATATTTACAGCATTAAAACACCTGGGACCAAGGAACTGAGCGTGGGGAGTTGGTAGACTTTTTTAAAGTCTTTAGCAAAAATGAGGCTTTCTCCATCTTGCCCCAGTTTATCTCAGTGTTATTCTTTCCTCCTTTATAATCTAGCCAAAAGTGTTCATTCCACAGGGAAACATATTGCATCAGTTAGTGACTTCATGACTACCCTCAGTGTTTTGTCTCAAAGAACAAAGCTGGGGTGAAGCCACTTATGAAATCATTAACCGTCCCTCATTTTTCTATGCGTGTTTCAATAAACACATCTTGTTAAGTGAATGCGAAGGCCTCCTGGCTATTTTCTCAGCCTTTTTAAACTCCTCAAAAATGGGTCTTGCCAGAATACTTATATTACCCAACTGGGACGTGTTTCCTCACTTTCCCCCTCCTCCCAAATGCAATACAGATACTTATTCAGATTTCCTGTAGTCTTTCCCACTACCCTCCTGCTTCCTCCCAGGTCCTCTGAAGCTTCATGGGATCTCAGAGGATAATTAATGCAGGTCTGCAAGGCCCATTTCACTCAATCGGAACCATCCCTGGGAACATATTCATAGTGTGGTCTAAGCCTGCACTATAAAATACAGGATGCAAGACAGCGTTTGTTGATATACCAACTGTTAGAATACCTTGCCTGGTTACCTTTGGGATGTGAAAATTTCTTCCAGGTGGCTAGGCAGGAATGGTTTTGTTACTGGAGAGACAGTTTTTGTTTTGTTTTGTCCCCCCCCCCCCCCAAGGTATATCTACACTGCATAATTATGGTGGGTTGATACCACTTTAACTGTTGTGTTTTATTCAGATGGAATCTTGGAATGTGTTGTTTGATTAAGCTTTTGAATGATTTGCCTCCTAGTCAGGGAAGCGCACACGAGAACTCCGAAGTGCCTTCCCATGAACTTCAAATCCCGGGATTGAGGATTTCAGAGGATATAGGAATAGTAGCTAAATGGTACAGGTTGAGTATCCTTTGACTGAAATGTTGGGACTAGATGTGATTTGGATTTGGGATTTTTTCCCCAGATTTTGGAATGCACATAATGGGGTATCTTGAAGATAGGACCCAAGTATATACACAAAATTAATTGATGTGCTAAAAACATCTTATACACATAGTCTGAATTTTATACACAATACTTTGTAATAATTTTGCGCATGAAACAAATTTTGTATACAATGAACAATCAGAAAGTAAAAGTGGCAGTCAACCTGCATAAAATCACTATAATTGTGGAGTGTAGATACTATGCAAATATAATAAGGTAGTGTGGATACACCTTAGATTATTAATTATTCACACTGCTTGATATGAGTTGATTTTTAAAAACTATGTGATCTCATAATTTTCTGTACAGGGTATAAAACAGACTGTAGAAAAAGACTTGTTTGGACTATGTACTGCCTGCAAGATTCTGACAATTGTCATCCATAGAAATAACTTTTCCAAAGACTTATGCAGCGTGCTATTAATATAGATCTCAAACAATGTATCTTTCCAAGGATTGAAGTATATGAAGGGCCTGGTAGGAGCTTTAAATACAAATGCATCACATTAACATATGTCTTTCCTTGCCTCACCCTCTGAGCAAAGGAAAACAAGCATTTTAGCCTGATTGTGGCAGCGCATGTGAAGTCTATCATCATCACATCCCTGGCTTTAATTGTCATTACTCTATGCTGAGCATAGCCAGTTTTTTCAATTTTGTCAGAATGTCATGGCTTATGACCCCCGAGTCCTATGTGAAGCAGAAGGCATTCTCTCTGTGGCATTTTTTTAATAGAAAGGGGGTTTGAAGGGGCCCCCCTGAACGGCCACAGTGAATGGCTCAGCGGCTCTCTGGTTTCCTGGGAATGTTTATTTAATTCCCTTTACAATTGCTGTTGCAATACCTTTCAGGTCTTTCTAGTGACATGAGAGTGGAGGAGCCATGTTTTGACGTTAATAGAGAAACATCTCTGTTCTTGTGGAGAGGTAACTAATGGCTCCCACTGGGACTTCATGATCATTGCATACTAATCACAGTGAGCAAGGGCAGCCTTGGAGAGTCGGGACTGTCAGCAGGTGACACAAATACTCACAATGCATCCCAGGCTTCTGAGCAAAATGCTAAAGGTATTAATGTGTCTGCAGCTGTACACAACCATTTCAGCTGATGCAAGGCTAACAATTTGTTGCAAGACCATGGAGCAGACTTGGTTCTCTTTTGTTAAGTCTCCATGCCCTGTGACTCTGTGGTTCTACCATGCAACTCCAAAGTGGAAACAATATGCAGAATTCTGCATCCTGGTCATCTCATTTCATTCACTGTAGGTTTGTTGTGGCTGCTGTGTACAAAATTCCTGTTAAAATCCTGATGAAATCACAGAGCTAGGAGAAAATGTTTTATTCCTTGCATATTTCAACGAACAGTTTCTGAGCATCACAATTAATATGCAAAGTAAGCAACTGCATGCAAATTTGCACAGTTCTTCTCTGTGTTAAAGGGTGAGTCCACTTACCCCTTAACGTGAGAAACAGAACTAGTGCATACGGATTTGAACGGGCAAAGAAGGTCACAACTTTATTAGACAGAGTTGTGAATAGATTTGTGATGGACCAAGGCATTAACTAACTCCCCTGTTCTGGCTTGCTGCTGGACCATTTAGGATGACAAGAAAGGAACCCCATGGGCAGGTACCACAGGCATAGTCCTTCCCTACTCCTCTTCCCAGGAAAGACCCACCTCTACCACACGTACACACAACAACAACAACAACAACAACACAACAACTAGGGTTGCCACATGAATAAGGGACAAGTATCTAAAAATAGAGAATTTTTCATAAAAATAAGGGAGACTTCATAAAAACTTGAAAATCATCTCTTATTCTTATATCAAAAAGTAGCAACCCTAACAACAACAAATCCCATACGGAAATAGCCATGCATTACCAATGTCAAGGGAGTCTGGTAATCAATGTCCTAGTTCCAGGACCAATGCAAAACACTCCCCAAATTATAACAATGACCCCTCTTAATATATTTAAATATTTCCAAATTACTAAATGAAGGCAATCATGATAAAGGGTAGATGGGTGGGTTGATACTCTAAACTGCTGAGTGCACATGCAAACAGAAGTGTGCACACCCACCCCATGCCAGCCGGAGTGAAGCCAGTCATACGGCCCAGCCAATAAACTTGAAGCAGGTTCATAATCAATGAGTGCCCATTCTTGCTCCTCACAAAGCTGTGCTATGGGACAAAGGCAACAATGCCATACTGAAGTGACTCACTTGACCTTCTCTCTGCCGCCCCATACCTGATGGCCCAAAGTGCCACACTCCATGGCACCGTGTGGCTGCCCTTTTATTGCTAAATTCTTGGGTAGCACATTCTTTAACATTCTTAACATAACAAATCTATATAGCCCTGTCTTTAATTAAGCACTTCTGTCCATAGATGCCCCTGATAAGTCTTGCTTTATCCTAAGGAATCCTGAAGTGCTGAGGTGGAAAAAATGGCTTTAGTGGGTGCTGTGGTGTACATCTCTCAATGTGAATTGCAAATGTGCAATTAAATACACATGTGCATCCATGCACAATGCATATGCATATATAATGACACTGCAAGCTACAACTCCACTTCTATCCAGCCATCTCACTGGGGGAACTTATCCATGAGTGAAACCAGATTCCAGCCTCAATGCAATGCCGGAGATGTCATTATTTCTGATGAAAATTCTCTATCCTCCCAACAATATCAACATGTTTTGTATATTCTCATATGACACATACAATGTTAATTTCCTCTCCTTGTCCCCATATTGTTTAGATATTTATAGTGATTCCCTTATCTAGATCCCATCAGTTTGCTCCCTTAAACTCATTTGATATTTCAGTTGTATTGGTGGACACTCTCCCAATGCCAGTCCAGTTTTCTTTTGTACATGGTCTGAAGAATTAATGCCATCTTGTTTCACTCATAATTTAAGCATGGCTGCCTCTTGTCTAGAAACACTCAAAACAGGCAGTTCCTTCATATTTAAGTTCTGCATCCAGAGCCGGATTAACGCGCTCAGCGGGGTAGGCGCCTGCCGAGAGCACCAGATCCACAGGAGCGCACCGCCGCTGGCTGTAAACTCCGCCTCCACGCCGGCTGGTAACTCTGGGAGGCGGAGTTACCATCTCGCACAGAGGCGGAGTTTTCAGCATGCAGAGCCTCCACGCATGCTGGTAACTCCGCCTCCACACCGGCTAGTAACTCCGGGAGGTGGAGTTACCAGCTGGCGTGGAGGCAGAGTTTATAGCATGCGGAGCCTCCAGGCATGCTGGAAACTCCGCCTTTGCGCATGCACATTTGGGCACGCAGAAGGGGGGGGAAATAATGCTTGCCTACCATTTGAAATTACCTAGGGCTGCCTCTGTTTGCATCCCTCCCTCTTTTCTGTCTTCTACTAAAAAGGCATGGGAATTTTGGAGAGAGTGCCATATTTTGTTGAAGTTCACTGTTTTCAACCTGACTTTGAATTTTGATGTGCCTATGGATTAGAGACCTCCAAGTCACCCTGTCATCAATAGCCCTGCTTACACCTCATAGCCTCAGGGATATGGCTTCTTTGATTTAGTTTCTCAGTCTGAAATATAGCCTTATTCTTTTCTTGCAATCCTTGACTTTACCAAGCATTATCATATTTCCTAGTGGGTCATCTCTTTTCATGATATGGCCAAAATATAATAATTTCAGTTTAGTCACCTCAGCTTCTAGGAAATGTTAGATGTTAGTGTTTATTTGTTTTTTAAAAAAATTCTTGTCTACCATCTTTATTTTGATCAATGATTGACCAAGTTCCATATTAAATTCTCATTTTTTAAAAAGGGTCAGTGACCCATAGACATTAGTCATGTTATGAGGGGGAAGGGGCTGATGGAATCCCAAAAATCAGACCAGGAAGGCAGGGACTGTCAACGGCATCTGTATCTTGCCAAGTTACCTTCCTGAAGAGTAATCTGTCATTAAACAGACAAGTAGCACCTTTGCTACAGCATTGTACACCATCAGAGGATGAGGCAATTGAAGCCACTCTTTATCTCATAATAGTGAGAATATATTTGTGTATTTAAGTTGTATAGAAATGCTTTTAGTTGTGAGCCGCTTTGAGTCTCCGTATGGAGAGAAAAAAACGGGATATAAATAAACATAATAATATCAAATAATAATAATAGTGCCTAGTAAAATGCCACTCCCTTCTTACTCCCTGCCATGTTGAGCTGAGCTCAGAGCCATGCTTGGAGGGGCAGCCAGGAGCCCTGAGAGACATTTGGTTGCTATGGGAGTTCTGAGGCCAGTGTGCCGGTTGCTGCAGGAAGGGTTGCTGTGTGCTGTTAAAGGGCGCCTCTCCAGCGTGTTTTCTCAGCTAATTGTCAGGCCAGCAAGAAGAGAGTGGAAGGGACAGCTGGCAGGAAGCCAGGCCGGAGGTGGAGGTGTCTGCACTGGGGCTCTCAGGTGCTCAGCACTATGACGCAACCGTCAGCCAAGAGTTACAGGTGTTACAGGAGGCAATGCACTCTAATGAAGGAGCGGCTCAGGCATGGGGGAAGGGCTGCTTGCTTTTCAGCCATTGGGAAAAGCATGGCTCCAAAAGTGGATTCTGCCAAACTGGGAATAGGATACCAAAATGATCTGGGCAGCTCGGAGCAACTTTTACATGAGGCGTGTTTATGATATTTAAGTCTATGAGGAAGCGATGTGGTCGAGGTGTATACATTTTGAGAAGAAAATGTGGTTTGGAATTTTTTCCCCTTTCACAATATTAGAACCCAGAGTCATCTAATGGAGCTCAGTGGTGGAAATTCGTAACAGACAAAGGAGAATTGTAGGAGAGAACTATTTCCACCATCAAAGGTATTTTCATAAAGCAGCAAATAAAATCTTTCCCCCCTAAGTTGAGGAATATTAGGTCAGACAAGTTATTTTGGCACACAAGGCAGAAAATCTCACACGTTCCTCTTCTACAGGGCTATAATAATTTTGGCTTGATTTCAGTCCATTTTGAAAATGGAATAAAAGCAACGCTAGTAACTAACAGTTTGCTATCTTTTTGTTGTGACACCCAAATTCTGTTGCCTGACAGCAGTGTTTCCTTTTGCCAAATGGTCAGGTTGGCCCTGGCCTTCCTCAGCAACTTGTATAAAACAGGATGCTTGCCTGGATAAGCCTTTGGTATGATCAGCAGAGGAAAAGTTTCCTTATGCCCTTATCTGGGAGTATATGTGCATACATATATACTGCATGTGCCTCCTGCGCCCATTGGTTTCTGTGGCTTTAATGTTGCTTTGAGGCATAATGTATCTCGGAGACAAGGCAATGGGATTTTAATATCTGTGTGTGCCCAGTGTACATGCAGAGAAACAGATATACACAATGTATCCCAAATAGCTTATCATGAGTAAGACAGGCCCTACTGAGGTCATTTCAGCATTACACTGTACATGTCATTTCCCCAACTGATAAAGGCTTTTGATAATACCTAGTTCTCCAAAGAAAAGACTCAATTTACCAGAAGTTATTTGTCAGTCTTTGAACTTCCCACATTTGTTTCAGCAACCACATACAATGAAACCTATCAAAATTGCACAAGTTTGTGGTATATGTCTTGCCCTTTATGTAAACATCAGGGAACAATATTTTCTTTTCAGTGGCACATGAAGGATTCTTCTACATTGCAGCCTCCCTACCACCAACCAATCTGCTGACAGTGAAAAATGAAGGTGGCTCTTGCGACGTTAAAGGTTGCGTAGAAGAGGGAATTTTACTGAAACATTCCTCTACCTCCAGCCATTAAAGGTAAAAGGAAATCGCTCCAGTTTTCAATCTGGTAACTATAGCGCAGGGCTGAGTCCTGATGAAGTAATGCACCCCAAAACAGGTGACAATGGACCTATCACATGTGATGTGTGAGTATTCTGGGTATCAATGCTTCTTCAGGTTAAGCAGGCTGATTGAGAATCCCGTGGCTTCCACCCTCTTGCTCCCCACATGTACTGCTCTTGCATCAGAGAATCCAAATAAATAATGCCATAATTCATTTGCCACTCTTTAAAGCTCAGGAGGTGTGAAGGCAGCTCCTTACTTCTGCAGCCAAAAGGCAAGAGGGGTTTCTTAATACAACTCTGCTGCCCCCTCAGCCTAAGCTCCTGGAGACAAGAGTTCCCAGGATTTGGTCTGGATTTTTCTTTTTTCTTTTTGTCTGAATGATCCCCAGCAGCATCTGGAAACCTTGGCAACTACCTAAAGCCTTGCCTGGACTCTGGGCCTCCTGCCAAAGTTAATAAATCTGCCTCATTTCTAGTTGTCTTATGCTATTGGGGCCTGCTTCACTCCTTAGCTAAGCTCGTCTTGAGTGAAACTAAGGGCCTATAACCCCAAGAGACACAACTGCATGACAAAGTCCCAAGCTCCGAGTGTATGTCTGAACACTAAATTTCTTGGATAAATGTTATTTTGCCAACTATTGTATTAGAAAACTCTATTCAAACAAATGTCAGGTCTCTATTGTCCTGGCAGAGCACCCCATCTACATGACTTTTAATAAAATCACTAGGTATTCTCAAAATTTACATTTTGCAAAGCATAACACTGAGACCTTTCTTTTGTTTACTGCCATTAAGTTGTCTTTGACTTATGGCAACCCCATGAATGAGAGACTACCAAGTTACCATATGTTCAACAGCCCTGTTCAGGTCTTGCAGATTCAGGGCTCTGGGTTCTTTTTTTTGAGTCTAGCCATCTTCCTCTTTTACTAAACACAGAGACAAAGCTGGAAGCTATCAAGGATACAGAGCAATCACCACAAGAGTCTGTATTATTATTGGATCCCTTGCATTGTTTTCAGTGACAGACATGGAATGTCTAATAGCACTCATGAACAAGACAGTCAAGGCCAACCTGAAATTCATAGTCCTAAACTGGGAAGCTGCCTCCTCACTACCACTTTATTTACCACATACTTAAGATGTTTGTTCCAACCAGTCAAATTTGGCCAATGCAGGTCTTTTGCACTCTATTTTTCATTCATTTGGGTTATTTAATAACTTGTTATGTTCCACACCCTCCAGCATTTCGCAGATAAGATCTGCGCCACCAGTGGCCAAGCAAGAACAGAATTAGATCAAGATGGCAAAAGTTGTTAATGAGGAAGAACACACAAGCTAGGAGAGGCTGCAACTGTTTGCTTTTGCCTAAGTCTATTGGGAAGGCTAAGATTCCTTCTTCTTCTTCTTTTTAACCTTGCTGGGTTAAAAAAAAACTACTGCAAACTACTTTTGAACATTCTAGAAATTAAAATAGGCTGAGAGCAAAGCAGGAGAAAGAGAGAAACATTTATTAATATTAATCAGGATTGTTTCTGCCAAATCCAGATAGTTGGAATTTATGATACTGTTTTCCATTGTATTATTTGAGCCTAGAACACATCTAGCAAGGAGGGTGTGTGTGTGTGTGTGTTTAAACTATGAACTGTGTTGTTAAGGCAGATATTTTTTTAAATGCTGTATAGTCAGAACAACGTATAGAAATAAGCACTATTAGTACGTTCAAATGTGAGAAATATGTAGTTTCCTTCATAAAAGCAATATTCTTGTAGAAAGCTTGTGAGTTTGATATCGAGCAAGAACCTGGACGGGGCTCCCCTGGGAAGGCGGAGACCCGGCAGACCCACCAAAGAGGATCCGGTACTTTGGCGAGCAAGAAGCAAACAATCCTCTACATTTCCTGAAATAAATCTCGCCAAAGTTGAAGAGAGCATCACAGAATTTTTTATTTGCGATCCAGATGGAGCGGATGTCAAACTGCAATCATTTGCCAAGAGCCGACATGTCATGCAAGGCAATATGGTATATTTTATAGAGAAACAGAGCTGTCAAAGTTCAATCCCCCCCCCCCCATTTGCCGGCTTTGCGCTGATTGGTTGGAGTCCTCAGCTGACAGGGAGGTGCGGCCGGCTTTGCCCAACAGGGCATTCAGGAACTGTTGCGGGTCAGATCAGTTCAAACGCAAGGGGTTCTCAGAGGTTTGACCTCAAGTTTGAAACACTTTTCAATGAGAACCTGGCCTCCTAAATTGCACCCTCTGAGTTTTCCAAGATGACCACATTCCTTTCCCCATCACACATTGCACGAGGTTTACCAAGCCTCTCCCTCATATTTTTCATTTTTTAAAAATATACGTTATTTCTACCCCACTCTTCTCACCCCCGCAGGGGGACTCCATTGTCCATTGTCTTCTAAGGTCTCTTCCACACAGCTGTATAAAATCCACATTGAACTAGATTATATGAGTCTTTGTTCAAATAAATTTAGCCCTGTCTAGAGAATTTGTCTAATTGTGTCTGTGAAACCCTGCCATGCAATATTGCTAAGCCTGGAATTTGCAAGTACCAAAAATTCTTGACTGAATTTCAAGTTATAAAATTTGAATTTTTCTGCATATAGAAATTAAGCCCGGTAGTGAGAGGAGAGGGAGGTTTTGGTTTATTATATCACAACCAGTGGCCTCCATGGTTTGTTGTTGTTGTTGTTGTTGTTTTTTGCCTCATCAGAACAGTAGCTGTCGAATACCAAAAACCGGCAGCCAGTTACAAGTGGAGTGTGGGAGGGAGGCAACCACTAGAAGGAAAAGGGAGGGCTTTTTAAAGCAAGCCCAAGGTAGGATAGCTCCAGGTCATCACTCTTCCTTCCCTGGGAAGTGGGAAGCCTCCTTAAAATGCATTGGAAAGCTGTGTGCTGCAGGGAGAGCGCACGCCTGCCTGCAGCACCTGTCTCCTCTAGAGTAGAAACAGCTTTAATCAAGCATTAAACCCAGTCTCTTCTACAGACAGAAGGGAAAGGATCGCAGAAAGAGTGGTAACTTAACTCTGATGTTTAAATCCAGGCTAAAACTTAATTGTTTCGAAGAGAAAATAGATGAGGACAGATTTTCATCAGAGAAAAGGGAGTCTTGGATGCTGTTTCTATTTCTACATGGAAGCCCCTCATTTTTCTTGATCTTTTGAGAGGCAGGGTGATCCATGGTGAAATTCTGATGACAGCTTCTTGCCAGCAGGTTCTAGAACAGCTATTCTAGGGTGCTGACATAGGTGCCTTTGGAAACATTAATGCTGTAACACCCTGTAATTGGTTATTGTGGGTCAAAGGTGATAATTCCTACAAGATGGCCCACTGTTTCCATGATGCACATGATCTTATAGTGCTGGGGAAGTGTACTTTTTATTGGACAAGCTATCTGCTTTTCCAACTCCTGCAAAATCTATTAAGAAACTGGTTATAAAAACACTTTAAACAGATGTTTGCAACTCTTAGAAACTATCTCCCATTGTGTATCTGCATGTATATGGATGCTTAGTCTAATCAAGTAAGGGGCTCTTCACCAAAAAGTCTACAGGCAAACAAATTAAAATACACCCAAAGTTGTATTGGAATAAATATGGAGAACATTCCCCACCATTTAAACTGACATTTTCAGAAAATGAATCCATGCAACCTGACGATACAGGTCTAGAACTTCTTAAATCCATCTCAGCCCCTTTCCTCACTCTGTTTTCCTCCTTAACCTTTTGATCCACTTCTTTTTATACATCCAACTGGCCTGGGAGTCATTCCCAGTCGTGATCATCCCTGCTACTTATTTGGCCGGTTCCTCAGCTGGAGCACAGTTATTGCAATCAAACTTGTCCTGAATGGCTATAAATGTCCTCAGACGAGTCCTCTTGCAACATATTCCTCTCCTATCGCCTAGTTTTCTGTCATAAGAACACTCTGGGGCACATCAGGCCTGCTACTAATGACAGGCATCATGAAGACAATAAAAGTGTGGTGAGAAGTATATGCCGCCTCAGCCTCCTGCCGTGGGGAAAGAAAATTGATTAGGCCAGCATGTGCTGACCTTTTTGTACTTGAAAGATTGCTCTTGAATGATTTGGGCAATAAAATTAAATTGATTCACAACCAAACAGGGGGGAAATTTGTGTCTCAAGGAAAAGAGAGCGAGAGAAAGGAATTGTTAACTGTAAGCCTGCATTGTTGCCATAAGTGCCTCTAGGCAAAAGGGGTACAGGTGAAAGATATGTGTGTGGCAGGGATAGAAAACGACAACAAAATTCTAGGAAGAAAGAGGCCCGCCTTAATTTGGTGAATTAGGCTTCAACCAGAAAGAGATCTGATGTGTAGTTGTATCTAAGGAGGAGTGCCACAAACTGGATTTGAACAGAAGAGCCATAGTAAACATTTTGATTGCTAAGTGAATAATGGTAGTTGAAGATAGATTTTAGTAACAATCTGTTTCTGTGTCTTCTTATAATTCTGCACAGAATCAAATCAAAAGCAGAGTTCAGTATGGGGCAAATCAGGCCCACCTTATCTGGTTATTTTAAGATTGGGCTCAGCCTGCATTATTATTTGGAACACAACAAGATTAGTACACAGCAAACAAGATCACACGTCGGAAACTTCCCAAGTGTATTTGACTATGTGATGTATCTGCAAATAATGTGTGTAGATCCCAGTAGGGTGGCCATTTGCAGCTGAAAGATGGTAATTTTGTCAGCACCGATTGTGTTTAAGTGCAGGCTAAGGTCAATATTATTATTATTTTACTGAGACAAAAACACAGTATGACACAACAAACAAGATATATATTCTGGATTTTGTATCACAAAATCACAAGTCGAACACTTCCCAAGCGTTTAGGGCTGTGTGATATATGATCCAAGTAAGATGACCTTTTGCAATTGACAGATCGTGATTTTGTAAATGTTTATTGTTATTGTTGTTGTTATTGCAGTCCCAGCATTTAACCTTTTGCTTGGATTGGACTGGTAGAAGCAGCTCAGGACTTCATGTCTTCCATGGCGACCATGGGGTTGTCCCAACTAATATCAGGCCCCACCACTATGCGGGACACACATTAGAAGTGCTGATGCCTGTGTGAGGCTGCCCTGAGTCCTCATTGTGGGGAGAAGAGCGAGATAGAAGTATATGAAATAAAATAAAATAAATAGAAAATCAAATATATATTCATGAACTTAATTTTGAATCTTTCAATGCTCTAATTTTTATTAAGGAAGAAATAGAATATGGCATGTTCCTGAATGTTTAGAGTTTTGTGTTGTTGCTGTTTCTGCTGCTGCTGTGTGCAGATGTATTGCCTTTTAGTCTTGCCCTAACCTAAGAGCTTAATACTGAATGCTGGCCACTGGGGAGCTAGAAATAGATGTTATGCATTGGGCTCTGTTTCTGAATTGACAGCCCATTCACTTTGAGAAAGAGTTGGTAAGCAAATTATTTAGCATCAAGGGGAAAATGTAATATTCTTCGCAGGATGTAGAGGGGGTATTTTCTTCTTGTGTTAGATGTGGCCATCCTTGAGACAGATCATTATTTTTCTGACAGAAACAGTTTTTTGTAGGGAGCAGTAAATTTCCTAAATTGTGGGAGAGGCATACTTGCTTTTAGTAGAAGTGTTGGGCTCTGAACACTTAACTTGAAGTTTAGCAAAATGCAAGGGTTGAGCTCTTTTAATGGAGATATTTTTGTCTATCAAACCTCGGATTTGAAGAATGGGTGGAAAGGTGACTGTCCCTGACCATATGCTATGCTTCAGAGGAGATACTCAGAAGCAGATACAAATTTCAGCCTTTCCAGCTGACTCTAGAGCTCAGCAGGAGGAGAAATTCTGGCCTAGACTGGGATCATTTCCAACCTATAAACCTAAGAGATCCCTGACCATGTCTGCTCGTGATGCTGTTGGTACTAGCTGGGAGTAGCATGAAGAAAGCCCATAATACATTTCCACTGATGCCAACCTAATGCCCTAACTGTCTCCTGCAGACATATGTACACACATAGATGTTTGTGCACATACAAACACATGGACTCATCAGCAGCAGACGCTTATATGCTTATTCTTCTCAATACGTTCAGACTCAGGAACTGTTCAGATAACAACAAAGGCCCAATTCTTTGCTGAATCACTTTGCACAGCCATTGCTCCTGCCCTTTTAAAGCAGCTCCTTTTGTGAAGTCAGTGGCTATGGAAATGTAATGAGAGAATCAACAAGCTATTGTAGAAGGGCTTAATTTAGCAGTCTAGCCATTCAAGCACGGAAATAAACAGTACACCATGATGCATAAGCAAAAGCCCAAGCACAGGGTGAATCAGCCACATTAAGCCAAGGCAGAATCCAGAGAGACTGAGCTGGCAAAGCAGACAGGTACGCCAACCTGTAATTTGCTCACATATGAGCAGATAGGGTGGGATATGGCAGCTACTTATTAGATGGCAGGAAGGAGTAATTAGCCAGGAACTGGCTTGGGCAAACCAGAGTTTGTATTGGGGCTAAGCTAGAATTATTTGCTTTCATTTTATTTTTCAAAAAGCAGATGACATTTTGGTTCAAACATTTTAAAATACAAAACTTAAGCAGATTTCCATATCAAGTGACATTCATTTTGTGGAACACGTGTGTTCTTCATATAAGATAGTGTCCTGATGTATTAATAATAATAAAAAGCTTTATTTATATTCTCTCCTCTCTCTCCTGAGGGACTCATGGAGGATTCCAACCGATAAAAAGGCAAATATTCAATGCCTCAATAACAGTAAATACAAATATAAAAACCCAAGATAACCCCACCTAAAGAGCAACCTAAGCATTACAACTGTAATTTCAATAAAACATAATCAATTGAAAATTAAAAATAAAGCCTGTACATGTGTACCCATTTAAGGAGAAATAAAAGCAATGGAAGAATTTTTTAAATAAAAAAAACAAAACAATGGTCACATCTAAGATTACACTGCAAATTTCATTAAATTCCATGAAAACTTCTTTTCAAATAAGTTTAAATAAAATCGAACTGTAAGTCACATATAGGTAAAACTATAATTACAACACTATCCAGCTGAAATGGATGAATTAATTTCTTTTTATGCCTTGTGTCTCAGTAAAAGTTAGGGTAAATGACAGTGCTCCTCTCTATTATAAATGTTTTTTCAACATTGCATTATCCTAGTGCTTTTTTCACTATTTGTTTAGCATAGGTGTATCCCTCCTTTATTCTATGAAGTATTGAGCACTATGTTTCTGATGATCCCATGTTATCTTTAAACTCCATGAGATAGATCAGGCTGAGGAAAAGCAATTGGCCCATCACCATTCAATGAGTTTCTGAGTAGGAAAATGAATCAAAGTGCCTGTAGTCTAATTCAGAGGTATGGCCCTCCAGCTCTTCCAGTCTCCAACTCCCAGAAGCCCAGTCAGCTTGTCAAATGGCCAGGAATTCTGGAAGCTGAAACGCCAAACACCTGGAGGGTCACAAGTTCGATACCACTGGTCGAATACAAAACAACAACTAATCCTTTTCATTTTCCTCACCTTACTATATTTTTTCTTAGTTAGCAGCAGAAATAATAAATGAGACTTTTCTATCCGTTCCTGTGTTCTACCCATAATATTTATCCATATTTTAATGTATTAAGGCAGTTTTCCATCACAGATATTGTCACAATATAACTGATGTTGAATACGAATTTGGGATGCCCTGCTTAGGCAGAGACCAGCCAGACCCAAGAGGAGGATCCGGAACACCTAGCAAGCTGGCAAGCACTAAGAAAGATTTTCCCTAAATTTCCCAAAATAAACTCACAAAGTTGAAGGAAAGCCACCGAAGTTTTATTTCATTCCAGCTGGAACGGATGACGACCACAGTTATCTGTCTGAGGAGCCAACATACCGGCTGGTAAGGGAAATACAATATTTATGGAGCTGTCAGATTCAAATCCCCATGCCTGCTTCCTGGGTCAGCTTTCAGCTGATTGGTTAGAGTAATAGCTGATCGGGAGGAACAGCCAGGGGAGGCTGCATTCTATCCAATCAGAGCGCTAGCCCCGCTTTGGCCACTCAGCCAATGAGCAGGAGGGAGGCGGGCTGGGCGAGAAACAATGAATGAAATGTGTGAGTGATTGGATTATGGATGGCCCTTTCTGTTTGCCATGTGGCCAAAGTGATAGCTTAAGCTCTCCAGCTTTGGTCAGAGTTATTGTTCCGATCTTTTGAAACAGCATCTTTGTCTGGCCCCGAAAGACCAGGTCCATTATCTTACTGTCCTGCAATATTGACCTATTGATGAAGGTTGATATTGGTTTCAGAGATGGGGAAATGACACAGTGAGGGGGGTACAGCGACAGTCCTCAGTTCCTCGCAGATGGAGAGCTGTCTTTTGTGTTGAGTGATTCAGTATGTCCAGAGGCTCCATTGTCCTGGATGGCCTAGCCATCAGGGCCCTCTGAGGTCCAGGAAAAAGGGGCCATTTACTTATTGTTCATGCAAATGGGGTTTGGTCAAGTCCTTTCTTAAGGAATTATTGGCTCAGGAAGTTTGGAGATTCCAAGAGCCATGAGCTGCTAGTACACTTCATGAAAAGATCATGTTGCTTCATAATTTCTTATACAGACATGCATACATATAATGGATGGGGGCACAGGGCATATAAAGAATACATAGAGAAAGGGGGAGGCATGCAGGGTCAAGGGAGAATTCATTTCAGTCACCCCAAAGTCCATCAAAGCTCATGAAAGTTGGCAAAAGTCCATAAAAGTTCCTAAAAAGTTCATGAGTTCAGAAAAGCACTGAGTAACTGAAGTCCATTCAGAAAAACAGGAGGTTCATTCATGTTGGGAATCCAGAGCTGTTAGGCTCAAAAATAACCCTCCTTGGAGGTGATTCCACCAAAAATATAGCAGAGTGCAGAATGCAACATTCATATGCAACAGAAACTTACGTGCAGTGAGCTAGGATTGAGTCCCATTTAAGAGGATTGAACAGGATTGCAGATCCACAAATCATAGAATCAAAACAAAAATATTTATTGTAAATAGAGAAATCCAATCAAGATAGGAAAGGTTACTTGGAGCTAACTAGCTTTGCTAAGCTATCTACTACGGGGAAAAGAAAAAGGAAAAATAATAAAAGTTACTAACTAATACATCTTGCCTCTTAGACAAAGGCAAGATGCCTCCTTTCTCTATAGAAACGGAAACAGGAATCTACAGCTGCATGGCCCAGCCTGAGACAAAAGGGTGATGAGCCTTGCAAACAGGAAATTACCTTTCTGAAGGTTTACATTCGAATAACAAAGGGGTGGAGTTTGGCATGCAGGGTGAATGGAAACAACCCCCCTTCTAAACCCCTTCTTGAGGTAAACTGCAAGAGGCTAAAGAAAGGAATCCCTCACTCTAACCTATCTAGGCTAACTTTTCTTCATTGAGGACTGGAGACTTGTGCAGTTAGGGATGAAACCCAACAATTCATAAATCCAATTTATGATTGGTCCGATTGGCCTGCCAGTAGTCGGGGGTCCCAGGGGGTGACCACAAAAAACTTCCCGGAATTGGCAGGCTTCCAGGTTAGGAGCGACGTGTACGGAAGGAAGGCACAAGCATCGCTGTTGCGTGAAGCCATCGAAAAAAAACTTTCTGGGGTCCATTCAGCAAAAAGTAAGATAGCAGTTAGTCTTAAACTGCGGATACCGGGACTGGGCTGGTTTCCATATCTATGCTTTGAATTATTGCAGTTTCTGCCTCCCCGGAACACTGTAAGAGCATCCCGGTTGAGCCAGCCGAGTTCCATGGCTCGGGAAGAGGGTATTAATTGGTGTTAGAGTCAATAAAAGGACACAATGTATCACTACAGAGGAAGAAAAGTAAGAGAGAATGATACTTTTTATTGGGGGATTGTTACATTGAAGCAGGGGGAAATTAGCTGGTAGGAAAAAGAAAGGTCTTGTATTGAAACTGCTGCAGGAGCCACAGTACTTTTGTCATCTTGAAAGTTTATGTTTCCAGGAACTGTGGAACTCCCTGCTGCCTTCAGGTCAGTTTGAAGGCAGGGTCCTCTGAGTTTGTCCTCATAACGAAGGCATATTAATACAAACAAATGCTGCATGGTTCATAGCACATCCTGGGGTTGGCATCACTGTCCTGTCCTGAAACATCTGTATGTCACCATATAACCTGCATTGATGTTTGGGTGGTGCAAACAAGATAGCATAGCAGCTGTAAGTCTCTAATATTTTTCCAAGTAGAGGATGAGCAGAACTATATCCAATCTCAATTCTCTACAACTCCCACTACGTAAAAAGAACCTGGTAGAAGTGTGCTCTTTTTTTGAAATGCAATGAAAACCAGATGTGTTGCTAAAACAGATTCATGGGTGACCATTCTCTATTTCAGCTCCCCTCCTTTTATTTAAGCTGTTTTAATTGGGAACATACTTGATGGATATTAAGACATTAATCATAATGGTTAGAGACTGGAGCATTTATCTGAACATGGGATCTTTGGATCACCCTGTACTGCCCGCATATCTTTGTTCAAATCACTCCAGTTTCAGAGAACACCAGTTTTCAAATGGTTTTGTGACGCATTTGCCAAAAAGCTGTAATTACCATCCACTGACACTAGATGTCCTCTGTCTGTATTTTGTTATAGCTACACAACATATTTGTGTGTGTGTACATGTGCCTTCGACATTTTTATAGGTCCAGATATTCTTCTTGATGTAAATGGGACATGTGCCACAATTCAACAGTAAGCAGTCAACATAGTACAGTAGTTTAAATGTTGGGCAAGGAGATGAGAGTTCAAATTCCTGCTTGGCTGTGGAAACCCTTTGGCTGACCTTGGACAAGTCACACTCTCAACTTCAGAAGAAAGCACAGGCAACTCCCTCTGAACAAATCTTGCCAGGAAAACCCCGTGATAAGTTCCCCTAAGGGTCACTATAAGTCAGAAATGATTTGAAGGCAAACAACAACAGACAAAACTTGGTATCCCTTCCAAATGAAATAAATAGAGGAAATCTTGTTCTGAGTATAGTTGTACTTAAATGCTCTGCTTATACGTGTGTATATATAAGTCAATCAGTCACAGAAGATATTCTTAAAGAATAGCATCCCAAACATGGTGGCACAATTGTATTCTTGTTTATTTCCATTGAGCTCAGTGTGGTTTTCTCACGTTTTATTTATAAACAAAGAGTAGGGATGCTGCAAGCCTCCAGAGATGCTGTTGGAATGCACCTTCCAGCTTCCCTCCCCATTGACTTTACAAGCAAGAGTTGCTAAGACTTGCAGTCAGGCTAATTCCTGACTCAAATATGTATAGTCTGATAACCTACGGTATATGAAAAATGAAATAAAAAGGCATGGATGAATCAGAAAGGCACTGGAACAAGATAATAATAAAATTTATTTCTGAACTAGAATTACAATTAGGGCTTTGTGACTGCTCTAGTTTTCAGAAGGGAGTGATCAAAACTTTTTGAGGTGGTGGTGCTCAAAGCTCCTGTTGACTTTGGCTTCAGGAGATAAGGACAGGCTGAGCCCATGCTTAGCCTGTCTTTCTAGCTTTCTTCAAGGAATTATTTACCATACAAACTCCTGTATTCATGGCAGATACATTCCAAGGCTCCCTGTGTATACCTAAAACTGTGGATAAGAACAAATTCTATATTTTGATTATATTTGGACTAGATGTGTAACTGAGGGCCCTTCCACACAACCCTATAGCCCAGAATATCAAGGCAGAAAATCCCACATTATCTGAGTGTAGACTCACATAACTCAGGGCCCTTCCAAACAGTCCTATATCTCAGGGCCTGTCCAGACAGCACCTTTATTGTGATATCTACCGCAATAAAGGAGGGGCTGTCCAGACAACCCTGGTTTGTAGCAAATTAATTTGATAGTGGATTTATTCCACCCCTTCTTGGAAATGATGCCAGGACATAAAAATGGCATGCCAAGAGAGCGAGGAAGGGGGTGGGGGTAGAATCGTCATTTTTATGCACCGGGAGAGCTGGCCGAGGCTTGTAATGGAGGCCACGTTTTTATTACTTTTCTAAGGGGTCTGAGAACTTTTGGAGAGGGGGCTAGGGCCTCCGGACATTCTTTCATGCTAGTCCCGAGAGAACGTCTGGACATCCACCCCAGAAAGTGTGCGCTTTCTGGGGTGGGTGTGGACAGGTTCCTAGGAAAATCTGTGTTTTTTAAACGCGGATTCTCCTGGGATAAATTATTATTTTAAATTTATTTAAAAATTTTGTACCCCGGTCTTCTCAACCTCAGCAGAGGGACTCAGACTGGCAGACAGCAAAAATTCAATGCTAACATTAAAATCTAAACATCATAAAATGACAATTAAATTACCAAATACATATTAAAATTACATTTTAAAAGCCGTTTGCCAAAGTAAAATCATGTCCACATCAGTCCATGTATTCAATCCATGTATTATGGTCTGTGCCTTAGTCAATTAGTGATCTCCTCCTTCATTCTGTGAAGACCTGTCTGGATCCTGACTCAGAATATCAAAGCAGAAAACCCCACATTATCTGAGCGTGGACTCAGATAACCCAGTTTAAAGCAGATATTGTGGGATTTTCTGCCTTGATATTCTGGGATATAGGTCTGTGTGGGAGGACCCATAGAATTATACTTGGGGACCTGGAGAGGCCCACAAACCTTGGGGTGGGGGTAGAGCATAAGTGAACCATAGATATTTAGTCCATGCATAAGGGGGTTGTAGTCTAGTTTGTCTAGTGCCACCAATATTTGTAATGGTCATGCTCCCAGTAGCTTAACAAAAAGTATATAAAAAACAAACAAGGATAGAAACCATTACTATGCTGGAATAATTTCCACTGAGTTCTGCTGCCAGAATTTAGATTCTGAAATCAAAAACACTTCCTTTCTAGTGAACCTTAATTGTCCTTACCTAACTATACAAAAAGTGTATCAATGCAGGGAAGGAGCTAAATGCCACCCATGACCTTAGCATAAGCTTTGTTCCTTGATGGAGGATGTAAGAGGGGTGGCTTTGTTTCTTAGCAACTTGTGTATTAGTCTCCAACACTTTTGGACACCACAGCTTTATAACTTTACATAAAAAGATAATTACTACTTGCAAATCACTACTTGTTTAGTGAGGTAGGGCTTTTACACTGCAAATTACTTTTTTTTCTAATAGACTACAGAACATGCCTGGGCTTGCTTTTCCCCACTTAAGTCAATGGGTCATTTCATTGAACAGTTGGGTGCATGCTGATTCCTAGTAGACACTCAATGTGTACCACATTGATTCAGAATCTGTTTGAGTTGATTTAGCACTAACTGCACCCAAATAAATACACATGCATACCAGCAGGCCTTTTGCAAGATTGGCGTAGTCAAGGGCACTCTCTGCAGTCTGAGGGCTGCCATGTTTGTTGGCCAGGTCAGGGGTACAATACACCTACTTCTGGTTAATGCAGAAGCAATGAGAAATGTAGACACATGCACATGTGGATTATTAATGCTTCAAGGCATGATGGCTGTGATAGGTCTAATGTGAGACTTTGCTCCTAATATGGGGGCAGGTTCCTTACTAAATGATGCGGAACAGCATAAACAAAGTCTAAATCTATCTATTAGGGGAACTCCCCAGCAGCAGATTGCACAAAGTAGAGGCTTTACCTTTTTCAGGCTTCACAAAATACGCATAAATTGTTCAATTTTTTGTTGGCAAGAAAGAGATTGAAAAATCACAAATGGCTAGAAGAATAACTCTCAGTAGTAGGACAGTGTAATAGTAGACCTTCTGAAGTGCAACTAATTTTTTTGAATTTCTTAGGTGACATATCTTTTTACACAATAGGACTGAGGTTGCATCTAAGGCTACTTCTACAATCCCATATACTCATATTCACATTATCTGCTTTGAACTGGGTTATATGAGTCTACACTACTATATAATCTAGCTCAAAGAAGATTATCTGGATTTTATATGGCAGTGTGGAAGGGGCATCAGACTCTAGAATTAATACAGTTTAACATCACTTTAACTGCCATGGCTCAATGCTATACTTGATATTGAGCAGGAATTTGGAAGGACTTGCCTGGAGGAGGCAGGAGTCCTGTAGATCCACCAAAGAGGATCCGGTACTCTGGCGAGCAAGAAAACACCCAATCTGCAAGATTTCCCTTTCTCCAAATAAATCTAAGTTGAAGAAACACCACCGAGTTGTTTATTTCGTTCCAGCTGGAAAGGATGACAGCCGCAATACCTTGCCTGCAAAGCTGACATAAAGCATGCATGCAATACAGTACAGTACATTTTATAGGAAAACGGGACTGTCAAAATTCAAATTTCTCACCCCCGCCCCTCAGCTGGCTTCACGCTGATTGGAAAGACTCATCAGCTGGAGGTGAGGCACCGCCGACTGAGCTGCACCTTGGCCAATCAGGAAGCCAGCGCCGTTTTGGGATTCTGTCCAATGAGGGCCAAGGAGGCAGGTTGAGTAGGAAACAATGAACCAGAGAAAATGATTAAGAACATAAGAACATAAGAAGAGCCATGCTGAATCGGACCTCAGCCCATCTAGTCCAGCATTCTGTATCACACAGTGGCCCACCAGTTGTACACGGGGATCTCGAGCAGAAGGGAGGGCAAAACCCTGACCTGCTCCCGACCCCCCACAACCAGTACCCGGGGAAATCCTGCCTACCTCAACCAACTCCGAGGTGGCATTTGAATGTCCTTTTGAGTGGATTATGTGTGTCTAAACGTCAGCAATAACAGAAATGTCCTCAAGCTGGCTTTGAGTGAGTCAAATAAACATCTGGGTCTGGCAGGAATGTCATTCCTGGTAATCTTTAATCTGGGATATTGGTCAGTTGATGGTATCTTGTATTGAGTTTTGGTCCAAGGGAGTGAGGACAAAATGGGCAAGGCGGGTTGCGACATCCTCACTTTTAGAAGACCAGGATGTCACATTTGTGGATAATGGGGAAATCACCATAGGGCACGCTGTCCAGCTGGTCAAAACTCCAAGACCCGGAGACGCATACCTAGGGGACACAAATTCCTTGCAATTGGTCCTGCACCAAGAATTGAAGGAATGTGTCCGCCTTTATTGTCCATGCAAACAGAATTTTGATTAGTCCATTGTTTAGTGATTTACTAGCCCAGGATTTTTTGTTTCTTCCTGAACCTTTGCATGCTGGGGTCACAAACAGGTGGCATTTCATATTTTAGATTTCATATAGGGGCACGGGGAAGGATAACATACAGGGAAATACATTTATGAGAAAGGGGAATAGAGGCATATTTCATACTGGTTCACCCTCCCCACCCATCAGAGTCCATAAGAATTCATAAGTCATAAGAAATGTCCATGGGGTTTGCAAAAAGGAAGGAAAGTTTTGAAAGGGTTCCTCAGAAGTCTTTGTGAGTGAGCGAAGGTCCATAAGAGTTCTGAAGAGTTCATAATGCAAAGGAAAGTAACTTGGTGTGACCATAAGTTCTGCACTGGGAGTCCCCGTGGATGTGGGAATCTGAGGTCCATCCTTTGAGGTAGAGGAAACTGTAAATCTTACTCCGCCATGGAGCCGGACATGGTCGGTCTGCTTCCTGGGGGCCTCAAGGGATGGCCACAAGCAGGCTCCCCGAGTCGCAGAACTTCGGGAAGTCCAGGGGACGGTGGTGGAATTGGCATTGTAGCAAAGAGCCAGGGATTTGACAATCAGCTGGCCTCCTTTAAGGTTTATTTCTTAAAAATAAAAAAGTTATTCCCGGGGCACAGGGGCCCCGAATACAGAAAGTGAGATAGCAGTTAGACTTAGAATTAGTGTAGGAAAATTATGGCATCGAAATGGAAATGATCCGTTGACCCGCGGATACGGGGCTCAGCGAGTTTCTGTATCTGTGGTTTAAAGGATCGCAGCCCCGGCCTTCCCGGGATGCTGTAGGAGTGTCCCAGGTGAGTCTGCAGTATTACGTGGCCCCAAAAAAGGAAAATTCATGCTTTTGGGAAATTTGAGCCAGTAAAAGACACAAAGTATCAACCTGGAGAAGAAAAGTTGCAATCTAGGTTTTCCTTTATTAGAGGATTTGTTACAATGTTAGGATGGGGAAGGAAGCAAAGAAATAAAAGGTCCTCCAGTTGAGCTGCTGCTGTAGTCACACTCCCAGCGATGCTTGGTCCAATTGGAGCATCTGGAAACTGTGGAACTGCCTGCTGCAGGTCAAAGTAACTTGAATGCAGGGGGATCTCGACTGCTCATCCTCATGGTAGTTGTAGTTTTACAAGTTATTTAACCTTCTTTGCCAAAGAGTGCTGGTACCTCACCAAATTTCAAATCCTGGCATGCCATATCATTGACCCATGGCAATTAAAATGGTGTTACATTTCATTAATTCTATATTGAGTAGTCTCAATAGGACTGTACTGTAGGTTACTGTGCTGATTATGTGTTAGGTAATTAAACTCTCAACAATACATTCATTTTTGTAGAAATAGTTTATTGTTCTGCAATGAATTCCTTCATATGTGTTATTGGGGGCTGAAAAGAATACAACTGTTCCCCTCCATATTAATATATTTTTATTCTTTGCCGTGTCTAAGTCAGTGATCAAATCTCTGAATCTACTAAGATTGATATTACTCATCATTTTTTTGGGTGGGAGTGAGGGGTGTATTCCTGAAACAATGAAATCAAGAGAAATCAATGCATGATTTTCTTATGCCCATTCTGAAACTCTAATAGTGCAATCGTGTGTGTGTGTAATTAGAAGTAAGCCCTACTGTTTTCAATTAGTTTTACTCCTAGACAAGACTGTTCATTGGGATGGCTCTACAGAGGGTATTGAATTGTAATTCCAGACCTAGAGCCAACAGAGTCTGCGGAATAATGGGAGATGGAGCCCCAGTATTTCTGGTACATCATATGTCCACAATCCTATCCCTAATGTGAAGATTTTGCCCGAAAAGCCAGGTTTTTATTTAAATTAATAGAATCATAGAGCTGGAAGAGAGCTCATGGGCCATCCAATCCAACCCCCTGCCAAGAAGCAGGAAAATCACATCCAAAGCATCCCATCCAGCCTCCGTTTAAAAGCCTCCAAAGGAGGAACCTCCACCACACTCCGGGGCAGAGAGTTCCATTGCTGAACAGCTCTCACAGTCAGGAAGTTCTTCCTAATCTTGTAGTTTGAAGCCATTGCTCTGTGTCCTAGTCTCCAGGGCAGCAGAAAACAAGCCTGCTCCCTGCTCCCTTTGACCTCCACTCAAATATTTATACATGGCTATCATGTCTCCTGTCAGCCTTCTCTTCTTCAGGCTAAACATGCCCAGCTCTTTAAGCTGCTCCTCATAGGGCTTGTTCTCCTTACCCTTGATAATTTTAGTTGCCCTTCTCTGGACATGTTCCAGCTTGTCAACATCTCCCTTCAATTGTGGTGCCCAGAATTGAATACAATATTCCAGGTGTGGTCTAACCAAGGCAAGAATAGAGGAGTAGCATGACTTCCCTGGATCTAGACACTATACTCCTATTTATGAAGGTCAAAATCCTATTGGCTTTTTTAGCCTTCGCATGACACTGTTGCCTCATGTTTAACTTGTTGTCCACAAGGACCCCAAGATCTTTTTCACACATACTGCTCTCTAGCCAGGCGTCCCCCATTCTGTATTTTTGCATTTCATTTTTTTCTGCCTAAGTGGAGTATCTTGCATTTGTCACTGTTGAACTTCATTTTGTTAGTTTTGGCACATCTCTCTGTCAAGATCATTTTGAATTCTGCTTCTGTTTTCTGGAGAATTAGCTATCCTTCCCAATTTGGTGTCATCTACAAACTTGATGATCATGCCTTCTAACCCTTCATCTAAGTCATTCATAAAGATGTTGAACAGGACCGGGCCCAGAACAGAACCCCACGGCACTCCACTCGTCACCTCTTTCCAGGAGTGTTTGAGTTAAGTTCTACTGGGTCAGTGAGGCTGATTCCCAACTATAAAAAAACATTGGATTTTTAGAGAAAATACTGTAAAATCTGGTTATGTGTACCATTTATGAAGAGCTGGCCTGGAATAGTGGATTGGATATTGATTGAAGACTCTGGAAACCAGTGTTCAAATTCCCAGTCAGCCATGGAATCACACTGGGTGATTTTAGGAAGGCCACCCTTTCTCAACCTGAGGAAAAACAAACAAAAAAAGCAAGAAAAAAACAACTCTTCAGAACATGAAGACACACAACATGTGTAATGTACGTAACAAGGTGAGTCATCTGTTGGGAGGGAGTCAGAGTATGAAATGTTGGGAATGAATGGCGAGTGGATTACTCTTTGAAGGGATTTTTGAGAGACTGCTGTGTAGGACAATTAGTCAGAGATATGACTCTGTCAAAGTTAGGAATTAGAATTAGTCAAGGGAGAGATGGGGATTTAGTAAGACTCGGGACAGTTACTTAGATTCAGCAAGGATTAGGAAGAGATAGGGAGTTAGTGGAGTCAATTAGGAATTAGATGTATTTAAAACAGTAATCTTTAACTCTATATAATACTTCCATTTAATAAAATGTTTTGTATCATAGTACCTAGTGCCTCTGGGAATGCTTGTACCATAGTTCTATTGCTTGTGGGTCTGCTCGGGGATCTCATTCCAGTGATGGGCTGCCCCTGTTGTTTCAACCCTTCCTGTTTGATTCTGAGGGATTCGTATATGCTTGGCTTTGGCTGGATCATGCCTCTGGGTATTTCTTGAATCTACGGAAGAGGATCCACTCCATCTGCACCTTCCGAAGGGCTGTCAAAACATTTCTTGTTTGCCAGTCCTTTGATCTTTAAGTCCCTGAAAATGGAGTTTGTTTTTAGATAACACATTCTGTTTTAAAAAGGATGCCTTATTGTTTTTAAAATGCTTAAAGTTATTGAACTTTTCTTGCTTTATTAATTGTATAAGGCATGCTAGGAATGCCACAGACACACAGGCTATAAACTGTGGATAATAAATAAACAGAATAGCTCCATTGTTCATAGTAAGTGCTGCAAAAACTGTGTTGTGGATTGTCATGCTGATTCTATGCATATGGTTGAAACTGCATAGTTATAGATTTTTCTCTCTCCATGATTTCTTTGGCCTATGGCTAGAACAATGTATTCATTCCATAACATCCATATTGACTGTGGGAAAGAGAGAGAGCACAGTACAATTCACTTGCTTATTTATTTGCTAGTTTATTTCTATAGAAGTATTTTAACTCATATTAGATCAATGGATTTTGGGATATGATGCAGCAATAAAAACAATACACCATGAAACCATAAACCAAAAATAATCCATAATCCAGTAGAAAATCATCTACGGTAAATTGGAACTGAACTATGATCAATAAGACTCCAAAATCTATGTTAATTGCAAGGTCTTAGCACCTACCTTAAAACAGATCACAGATGAAAGCCAGGACACATATGGTTAAGCAAAATCAGATGATCAAGATGGTAAAAGCTGTCAGTGAGGAAGAACACCTGATATCGAGCAGGAATATAGCAGGGCTGCCCCAGAAGAGGCAGAAGCCCTAGGAATCCACTAAAGAGGATGTGGTACCTTGGCAAGCTAGAAACACCCAATCTCCCTTCCTCAAATGAATCTCACCAAAGTTGAAGAAATGCCACCAAGTTGTTTATTTCGTAGCTGAGAAGGATGACAACTGCAATACCTTGATGCCCGCAAAGCTGACATACCGAGTTCATGCAGTACAACACATTTTTTTCAATTTTAGACATACAGAAAAGTCAACATATCAAATTTAAAAAGCCAGCTCCAGCAACCCTCAGCCAGCTTTACGCTGATTGATGGAATCTTCAGCCAGCTGGGAGGAGCCTCCGGCTTAGCTGCGCTCCAGCCAACCACAGGCCAGCGCCGCTTCCGTGTTTCAGCCAATAAGAGCCCAGGAGGTGGGCTGAGCAAAGAACAATGAATGGAAGTAAATGCTTGAGTGGATTATGGGTTTTTGATGAGTGTCCGTCATCCGCAATAAAAAAATGTCCTCAATAGGGCTTGTTATTGTTCTGGTGTGAATCAAATAAACATTTTGGTCTGGCTTCCTTGGTTTCAGTCCCAAGGAAGTGAAGACAATGGGTGAAGCAGGTTGTGGTATTTCTTTGCTTTCCAACGGCAAAAGGTGTCACCTTATGGATAATAGGAGACCCCATAGACAAAAGCTTGACAAGATGGGCTGCTCCGACATCTTGATTGCTTATATCAATAGGAGATATCTGTACCTAAGGAGTCCAACTCCGAAGTGAAGGAGAGATATCTGCATTTCTTTGTCCTTGCAAGTTAGATATTGATCAGTCCATTGTAAAGGGGATTTACTGTTTCCAAGAATGTGATCTGGCTTGGATCCAATGCAGGCTGGAGTCACGAAATGGTGGCATTTCCATTCATATTTTTATACATAGGAATATGAGGGAAATATAGGGAAAAGAGGGTACAGTCATATGTGGGAGGTAGAGGTCATATCATAAACCCACCACTCCCCTTCAGAGTCTATGAGGAATCATATAAGTCATAAGATAAGTCCAGGGCTGGAAAAGGGGAAAGAGTTCAGTAAAGGTCCACGAGAAACCCAAAAAGTGTCCCAAAGTCCATAAAGTGGGTAAACGTTCACTGGAGAACTGTGAGACTTCATAAAGGGTTGCAGGGGATCAATTGAAGTGAACTCAAAGGAAAAACACAGCTGATTCCAGAAGTTGGGGTGCTCTTCCGCATGATGGGAGAAAACTACAGATCCCATCTGGCCATGGAACCAGGGCGGCTTGCCAGGTTCCCTGTGGGTCTACGGGATAAACACAGTACAATCCTCAGGTCGTGGGCTTCCATGGATCCGTGGAGCGGCAGCAGGAACAGTCAATGCAGCGGGGAGATTCCAATTGACAATCAGCTGTTTCTCTTTAAACTTTAATACTTGAAATATAAAAAGGTTATTCCCGGGGTGCAGGGGCCCGAATGCAAAAAAGTGAGATAGCAGATAGGCTTAGAATTAGTGTAAGAAAAATATAACACCAAATTGGAGACAATCCGTTGACTTGCGGATATAGGAACCCAAGGGGGTTTCTGTATCCGCGGTTCAACGGGACCCAGCTCCGGCCTCCCCGGGATGCTACAAAAGCATCCCAGGCAGGCCTGCAATGTTCTGCAGCCCAGAAAATGAAAGGTTCATGTTTGGAGGCAGTAAAAGACACAAAGTATCACATTAGAGAGAGAGAGAAAGTTGCAAATTAAGGTTTCTTTTATTGGGGGATTGGGTACAATGTTAGGTTTGGGGAGGAGAGAAGCAAAAGAAAGGCAGGAAGTCTGTTGAAGCACCAGGAATGTGGTGCAGCTGGCTAAGTGTCAGCTGCATAAGATCTCTCTGTCATGAGTTTGAGGTCTGCCCGGGTCGAGGTGGGTGCTCGACCTTTAAGTGTAGCCTGCTGTCGACCTTTGCAGCCCGAAAGACAGTTGCATCTGCCAAGTAGGAGATAAAGGTACCACATTAAGTGGGGAGGCAAATTTTGACTGAATTATGAGGCCATTAAAGAACTCCAGGAATGCTGAGAATGCGGAAGGAACAACAAGGGATGCTGGGAACGCTGAGAGATGAGGAGTGCATCAGCTCACCCTGGTGGCCAGAGTTTGCCTCTGTTCGTCTGTATGTGTGTATGTGGAAATGGCAGGGATTGTCTGCTAAGTATGTGTACAACACACAAAAAGGATGAGGCTATGGTGCCTAGAATGCAGCCCAACACAAAAGGAAGAAGAATAACAGGAGGAAATATCCTAAATACTCAGTGCAATGCAAGACCAATACAGGTCATAAGCAAAAAATATATATAGCATTTAATATAATCCCAAAATAGAAGAGTGGTGAGGCAATGGGCCTCTAAAGAAGTACAAACCAGTGAAATATCACTATATCATAAGAACAAAGCACAAACCACAGATATACTGAATACATCCACAATGGGTCACCTCAATAGCAAGGAAAATACAAACATAAGTGCAAATACAAGCATGGCATGCAGGGGCTCCTCAAATGAGGGTGCTCCCTGGGCAAATAATACGGAAAATCCCCCCGGTAGCGTAGTACATACGGCTGTGGCCCCAGAGAATCCAAGACGCCGGCCTGGAGGCTAGATGGAAAAACAACAATAGCTGGGACACGCCTGGAGAAAGGGCCGCCGCTATGCGGATGCCCCGGCGCGGTTGTAGTGGCTCCTCCGGCCCAAATGGGTGGGAGGAGGAGGTGGAAGAGGAACCCAAAATAAGGGCGCCCCTCCGGCGGAGGCAAATGCCCCTTCGGGGTGAGAAGAGCGGACTATAAATAAGGTGTATTATTATTATTATATGAAGCTGCAGCTGGTACTATGCTCCTGTTGACATTGGTCCAACGGGGCATCCAGGAACTGTGGAACTCCCTGCTCTGTGTCAAAGCAATTTGAAGGCAGGGGGTTCCTGGCTCAACCCCACATCCAGTCTAGTGCTGTATATACGTGTTTGAATCTGTTTGAACTGCATTATATGGATCTACACTGACCATATAAGGCAGATTCAAATTGCCTTATATGGCAGTATAGATCCAGCCGAAGTGAGGATGGAGCCATTTGCTTTTGCCAGGGTTTACAAGACAGGACACAGGCCCCTTCTACGCTTCCATATAATCTGGTTCAAAGAAGATAATCTGGATTTTATATGGCAGTGTAGAAGGGGTCACAATTCTGCCCCCTTCTTTTCCTCTTCTCTTGCTGAGACAAATCAGTGCAAATTGCTTTTGCATCTTGAATTCAGTTTGCAGCTATTGAAGTAATCAGAGGATAAAGGGGGAGTGTGGAAATAGGAGGAGAGGAACTGGGGTTATCTCACAGTGTGACCTCATATAGTCCAGTTTAAAGGAGAAAATCTGGGATCAGATCCTGGGATATAGGATCCTGTCTGGAAGGACCCTGGAACATTTTAAAAGCAGATAAAAAGTGGGATGGAAAAAGTAGAAGGATATAGAACATTCTTTTAAAATTGGGAAATCAAAGGCTATGGTAGTATTATGTTTTAAAATGTTAAGAATTGGAGCTGTTAAGTTCAAAAATAGCCCTCATTGAGAGTGATTCCATCAAAAATATAGCAGAGTGCCAGAAGCATACTTCATAACCAGCAGAAATGTATGTGTGGTGAATCAGGATTAGCTTCCATTCAACAGGATGGAACAGGATTGCAGAGTCACAACTTTAGGTTCAAAATATATTTATTAAAGTAAAAAAGAAATCCATTCTAGATAAAGAGGGATCTTGGAGCTAACTAGCTTACTAAGCTCATCTTCTAAGGAAGATAAAAGGATAAAATATCAAAAGTATCAACATTATTTTGTCTGGGGAATGACAAAATGCATCCTCACTGGAAGGAAGACGAAGGCAGAATTGGAGGGAGGCAAAATGGAGAATGACCACATGGCCAAACTCAGGACAATAAAAATACATTTAAAGAGGATGTTACCTCATCCCTCACAGAGATCCATTGCTACATCTTCAAAGGGGGTGGAGATAGTGGCAAGGAAGAAGAGTAAGACAAATCCCCTTCTGGAATAAGCATGCATATGAATTTGGGCGGGGGGGGGGGGAGGAATCCCTCACTCTAATGCTATCAAGTCTAGCTACTCATTGAGGACTGAAGACTTGTGCAGTCCAGGGATGAAACCCAACAAAAAGAGGCTAGTTTTGGTAGCTGGCAGTCTCGTTTGTCCACATAATGTGGAGATGCATAGGAAAGTTTCCTTGATATAACTTAATCATGAGCAAGGGCATATAGCAAAAATTATGTGCATGTATTCTTAAAATTAAATAATATTAAAAGTCATTAATACTATTCAGAACACAAGTTATAAGATGGCTGAGAATGCAAATGAGCCTGGGGGTCTTCAACACTTACATCAAAGACAGAATTTCAGCAGGAGAGGAGCTATCTGCTGAAATGTTTCCCTTTTCTGCACATTAAAGTTATACAGAAGGACACTAGGCCTAGTCGCTTTTTTGACATACCCTGTATACCAGGGGTCCTCAAACTAAGGCCCGGGGGCCAGGTACGCCCCTCCAAAGTCATTTACCCGGCCCTCGCTCAGGGTCAACCTAAGTCTGAAATGACTTGAAAGCACACAACAACAACAACAACAACAACAACAACCCTATCTCATCAGTCAAAAGCAGGCCCACACTTCCCATTTAAATACTAAGAAGTTTATATTTATTAAAATTGTTCTTCATTTTAATTATTGTATTGTTTTTAAGTGTGGTTTTTTTGTACTACAAATAAGATATGTGCAGTGTGCATAAGAATTCATTCATGTTTTTTTTCCCCAGTTATAACCCAGCCCTCCAACAGTTTGAGGGATTGTGATCTGGTCCTCTATTTAAAAAGTTTGAGGACCCCTGCTGTAAACAGAAGCTTCAGCTTCGGATTTCAATCCTTAGCATCTTCAGTGATTTGGAGAAGATTACTCTTTGCTTATAGACAGAGGTAAGCTGTTGCAATTAAAATTTTATAGCATTCGGACCAGCAATATTGTTGGCTTCAATGCCTCCTCAGTCCTAGGTAGCATGAGATGTCCAGCAACATTTGGAGTGTCAGAAATTTCCTGCTGCTATAGAATCATAGAGTTGGAAGAGACCTCGTGGGCCATCCAATCCAACCCCTTGCCAATAAACATGAAAACATCAAAGCAACCCTGACAGATGGCCATCTAGCCTCTGTTTAAAAGCCTCCAAAGAAGGAACCTTTACCACACTCTGGGGCAGAGAGTTCCACTGCTGAACAGCTCTCACAGCCAGAAAGTTCTTCCTAACGTTCAGGTGGAATTTCCTTTCTTGTTGTTTGAAGGCATTGTTCCGTGTCCTAGTCTCCAGGGCTCCCTCCTCCCTATGGCTTCCCCTTATATATTTATACATGGCCATCATGTCTCCTCTCAGCCTTCTCTTCTTCAGGCTTCTCCGGCTCTTTAAGCCACTCCTCATAGGGCTTTTTCTCCAGACCCCTGACCATTTTAATCGCCCTCCTCTGGACACATTCCAGCTTATCAACATCCCCCTTCAATTGTGGTGCCCAGAATTGCACACAGTATTCCAGGTGTGGTCTAAGCAAGGCAGTATAGAGAGGTAGCATGACTCCCCTGGATCTAGAGTCCTATTTATGCAACCCAAAATCCCATTGGCTTTTCTTGCCACTGCATGACATTGTTGGCTCATGTTTAACTTGTTGTCCATGAGGATAAATATATATATATAATTCATAATTTTTAAAAATCCATCTCCTTATCCTAATACCATACAAAGACAATTCAATAAGCAGAAGGATGGCGTTATCCTTTTATTTATTTGATTTCTACCTTGCCTTTCTCCTTATGCAAGACCAAATGTAAAACCTGCCAGACAAGTAATTTAAACAATAACAAGAGGCCAGAGTGATTTCTTTTTTTATATAAAGAAAACATAACATGGGAACAAAAACAGGGTCACACTAACCCTTGAGAACTGCTAAAATGCTCTTGTAAAAGTCTGTGCGCCTGGCCAACTCTTAAAGGTCAGCTCCTAAAAGAAAGTCCGCTTCCTCTGGCAAGGCACACAGGGAGCTGCCACTGTTCTGGGTCCAAGGTTTGCCTGCCCTACATGTTGTGGAAATGCTGCGTGTGCTTCCCTCAGACCTTGTGCAGTGATATGAAACCAGTGTCAACCAGCATGCAATGTATAAAATTAGCAGTAAGGGAGAATCCCCCTACCTAGAAAAATGGCCTCTCTCTCTCTCTCTCTCTCTCTCTCTCTCTCTCTCTCTCTCTCTCTCACTGCTTGGCTTCCCACAGCTGGAGTTCTCAGAACCCAGGGGGACAGAGAGAGCAGATGAACCCCAAAGAAGCTGCCCCCCCCCCATCTGTGTCTTCCTCCTGCAACACATTGGCAAACGAAAGGAGCAAGTGGCCTCTGCGGGTTTCCTTTCTGCAGAGCAGTTGCCCCACATTTGGGTAAAATGTCATCTTCGTTTTGCTGCGTGATTCATCTGCATGAGATGGTGTGGCTCCTTATTAGGTTTTGTTTTTTTTGCACTGCTGCAGCAAGCTTGCTTTGCAGCAACCGAACAGGAAATCTGAAACATATTTATAAAGGGTGGGGACCTTCCTGGGGATGGAAGAATCCTCCCCGCTTGCTTCTTCTTTGCTGCAAGCCTATCCCGGCTTCATCTTGGCAATACTGATAAGAAGATTTATGCAGCAAGGATCCCACAGCTTATCCCCTCCTTTGTCTGACATCACTGTTGTTGCCATGGCAACCAGATGTGATGTAACAGGGAAAGGCTTCTGAATCCTGCAGATGCGGGGTGGCTGGGGGGGGGGGGCACTCAGATGGGACTTCTGAAGAATGAGGGTTTTCTTTCCATTAAGAAACGAAGGCCAAAAGAGGGGGTTTGTGAGACATAGATACTGGGATGTTTCGAGATCTGCATATTTCTGTTCACTCTCTTTTTCTCCCAATTTGTGTATACTTACATGGACACATCGACACAAAATGTGCCCTGTTTGGATAGAGCCTGCTCCCCTTCCCACAAATGCCATTTAAATATCTCAGTGCCTTCCTGGGGGAGGCATCTTGTCTAGTTAAGTGGTGTTAAGGAAATGCTTGAGGACATGGAAATCATTGCACACACATGGCCCATTTAATCAGCAAATGGGTCACTTCCTTGTCTCCAGTGAGCAGGTGTTCCAAAGACTGTCAGAGGCTGAGATTCTCCTCAGTTACAACTCCTTGCCGGGTGCTTTCTTCCTCTTGGAGCTTTGTGATCTTTTCCCCAGATGTGCTGACTGGAGTTGTGTCTGCTCCAGTTGCACATCTCCCATCCAGTCCTCTCTTTATGCTTGTTTCCAGCCACTGTAAGCAAATAGATTCAGTTGGTCAGGTACAATAAGCTGGTTTGCAATTAACCCAATCATTGCCAAATTTGGTTCCAGAGATCACTAACTCCTAATAGCCAGGGATCTTCAGCTGTGCCACAAGGGGATCTGGGAAATAATGGTTAGAAGGATGGCAGGAACATGGCATGCCTGATTCATGGGAAGGGCTGCTTTTGTGTCTCCCTTCTTTCCTCCCTTCCTTTGCTCAGGAAAGGTGTCTGGTTGCTACTTCATCGTAACCGCCTTGCAGGCTAGAGCAGAATGGAAAGAGTTAAACCATGTTGCTCACAGCCAGGTCTTGCGTGGAACTGAGCCCCAGCCCTCAACACAAATCATCTGGTAATAGGTTTAGTGTAGTGGCGTGTGCACACGCACACACGCTCATGCACACACACACACTGGAGAGTGGGCTAAGCAGCTTTTACAGCACAGAGCACCAGAGTAACAACAGCATGCACATAGCAAGGGGAGGAGAGCTCTCCCCCAAGCTTGTCAACTAAATCTTTCCAAAGCATAAATGCCCCTGTGTAATCTGCTGAAAGGATAAAAGCCGCAGGGTGGTCGCAGGGCTGGTGACATCGTTTCACAAATGGCTGTGCACTGGCATGTCCTTTCAGCCTGCCAGTGCAGTGCTGGTGAGTCCAGGCTCTGCTGAGGGAGCTGGGTGGGTGGGCCGAGCCTAAGGCAAGCAGGGGAAACATGGGCAGAAAGAGATGGTGGTGGTCAAGTGGTATGTGCTAGTACTGCTGCTCTGCATTGGCATCTCTGTTCAGGTGCAGAGAAGACAGGCACAGTCAGATGGCTAGGCAGTCTCCCCCTTCTGTCTAGAGCCAGCAGTAAGCCAGTGAGAGCGCTGCAAGACACTAGACTATGTATATTGAATCTGTAGAAGCATAGCAGCTGACTGGCAGTGATCATAAGCAGTAGCTAACAGCTTGTACTGTTAGCTGCAGCCATGACAAGTGGTGGAGAGGCATCCTGTGCCATTCAAGTGAAGCTGTCCACATTTCCTGACTTGGTGTGATTTCACAGATTTCTGACACATGTACATAGTTCTATTTGTTATGACATGTAGTGGTTCAGAAAGCCTTTGGAATTTAATAGCTGTTCACATCTGGCCTTCCCCTCTTTCCTATGCTGCTACATAAAAGGATTTCACAGGCTGAGAGCCTCCAGTATTGTATTGTATATCTACTATACCACCCAGTGCTACTGTGTTGTTGGGGTTGAAAGTACTGTATACTGATATACTACCGTAATTGCCAGGCAAGGTCAGGCATTGTCTTGAATGTTGGATTCCAGAAGAGTAGAATTTAAATTTCTGCTAATCCAGGAACACTCACTGGGGCCCCTTCTACAGTGCCATATAAAATCCACATTACCTGCTTTGAACTGGATTATATGGCAGTGTAGATGCATATAATCCAATTCAAAGCAGATAATGTGGATTATCTGCTTTGATAATCTGGATTATATGGCATTGTAGATGAGGCCTGTATGAGCCTGGGCAAGTTGTTCCTTCTCACTCTTAAGGGAAGTTGAAGAAATCTTACCAAAAATGTCCTAGAGTAGAGTCTCCATAATTCAGAGTCAACATACAGGCACACAACAACAACAGACATCCTGAGTGGTTAACACAAAGTGCTTCAAATGCAGTCACAAGCTCAGCTTGATTTCATCCATAATATTGGGATAACAGTGCTGACCAATAAAAAAGGTTATTATAGGTATGAATGAGATAAACACTCATGAAATCCCTTTGTAAATGCTAACAACTGAATTAGATGTCAACTTGCCTAATACTGGGAGCTTGTATCAAAGAACTGGAGTCTAGAGTAGAGCAGAGTAGAGTATATAGTCTGTTAGTAACTTGGAGATCTGTGTAATAAATGTTTTGTATGCTAGAGCAGGTAGCAGAAGTGGCTAAGAAAACGTGAGGGCTTTCCACAAGGTGTAAATATCTGAAAGGTTCACACTTAGCTCTGTCCCCAGTATATTCCTGGGGAGAGACAAGGATGTTGAGAACACTTTCCCTGTAAACAGTAAATCTGCGCAGTGTCTGTATGATATACAGCAGCCCAACAAGGTGACAATACTGAATGGATGCTTTCTTTCACAGCATTTGAATCCTTGCCGCAGCATATTGAGTGGTCTTCCTTTCATCACAGCATTTGGAAATGTTTTTCTGTGTGTCCTCACCATTGGTCCCACCTGTAATCATGAAGGTTCAAGAGCTTATCAGGTATGTTGACAATGGATTTATTTATTTATTTATTTACTGTATTTGTATACCGCCTTTCTCAGCCTGTAAGCAACTCAAGGCGGTTAACAGGGTAAAATTCAATGCTTACCATTTCATAAATACAATTAAAACATAGCATATAATAAAAACTAAACAAATCAATAAAATATAAATTTATAGTGTCTCCTTGTTAAAAACGTTGTCCGGTCTTATTGTCATTCCATTTTCCTATGTCAGTTACTCTGCATTTTGAAACACTTGTTCAAAAAGCCACGTCTTGACTTTTTTCTGGAATGTTAAAAGGGAGGTTGGCGATCTAGTATCTATAGGGAGGGCGTTCCATAGCTGAGGGCCCACCACCGAGAAGACTCTGTCTCTCATCTCCGCCAAACGTACTTGTGACGAAGGCGGTAATCAGTCAGTGACTGATTATCTGGGGAGACAGAGCCTCCCCAGATGATCTTAAGGTCCTAGATGGTTCATAAGGGGAGATATGTTTGGACATGTAAGTTGGGCCAGAACCAGATATAGGAACTGATGTCCATTAAACTTTTCAACTAAATTCTTCAAATGGCATCCTCCATCTTTCACAACGTGGCTGGTCATTAAGGCAACAAAATATAATATGTTGTATTGGTGCAAATCACCGATCCATCTAGTCTAGTATTTTTCTCTCTCCATTGGCCAGAGCTGCTCTCTGAAGTGAATGACTGGAGTCATTCCCAGCAGGGCCAGTTCTATCATTAAGCAGAACAAGGTAACTACATCTAGGAGCACATCTGGGGTGTCATAAAATGGCAGCCAATCATTGGTTATTTAACTTGTTATTACTTCATTTTTACTAGTAGAGAATAGCCTGGGGGAGGTGTTGCATCATTTGCTGAAATAACTGGGCTGACCTTGACATGGGATGAGACATTTATTGCTTTGTCAATAGGCCAGTTCTGTTTTTAAGTCTTACATGAAGATCCCAGCAATGTAATTGGGAACTTGGTTGCTGTGAGTTTGGAAACCTTATTTCTCCCAATCATCTTGTTGGTAGAACTGTTATTTTTCTAATTATAACTACCAGGTTCATGTATAATATATGTAGCTCACATTTTTGGGACAACTAGGGCTGTTTATCACTACATGACGATAGCCCTACAATTTTACTTTAAGTGCCAGCAGATTTCTGGGAATTGTAGTTTCAGGAGGCACCATTGCTGTCTTGCAGGGGATTCTTACATTCTCCTCCTGCAAGTGCAAATCCCAGGATTTCATGGTATGTTGCCATGTAGACATTAAAATGGAATCACGGTGCTATAACTGTATGGCGTAAAAGCCCCCTTGGGTTTTCTTCCTCAGTCCTGATCTATAGGCACTTCTCTAGCAAAGCATGAATTGGAGGAGATATACTACTATAAATGTATCATAAAGTGATCTTTAGGGGATATGGAGGCACTTAGTTAAGCAGACAGGGTTCTCTTTAGCTGCTCAGACTAAGGCGCCAGCTCTGGGTTTAGGGCCATAAGAGGGCCTGGATGATGGATAGGAATTGGTCCTTAAAGTGAGCTCTCTGCTCAGGCTCATGAGAGATAAGCTCCTAGAGAGAGCCTCACCAAGCTCCTTCAAATTGCAGGTAGAGCACCATCTGCAAAACCTGAAATTAAAAATACCATAATGGCAGTGCAGGGCCTTAAGTTTCTTTCTCCTGAGTGCTGGTAGCCCTGATTCAAAACAGCCACATGCAACTTGCCATCCTAAAGTATATGCTGTATTGTAACGTACATTCGATGTCAAATTTATGTGGACGATGCCCAACTCTATTACTCCTTTCCACCTAATGCCAAGGATGCCATCCTGCCTCTAAACCAGTGCGTATGATCAGTGATGGAATGGGTGAGGATTAATAGGTTGAAAGTAAATACAGACAAAGAAGAGGTAGTCTTGGTCAGTTGGAAGGCGGACCAGAGTGTGGGGTTACAGATGTGTTGGACGGGGTTGCACTCCCCCTGAAGATGCAGGTTCGCAGTCTGGGGATGATCCTGGACTCATTGCTGACCCTGGAACCGCAGGTGTCAGCGGTGGCCGGGAGCATCTTCGCACAATTAAAACTTGTGCGCCAGCTGCACCCATACCTTGAGAAGCAAGAATTGACTAGGGTAGTCTGTGCCTTGGTCACATCCCGTTTAGGCTATTGCAACACTCTCTACATGTGGCTGCCTTTGAAGACAGTTCAGAAGCTGCAACTAATTCAGAAATCAGTAGCCAGATTACTAATTGGAGTGTTGTACAGGGAGTGGACAGCACCTATTTTACGGCAGCTCCACCGGCTGCCGATCTGCTTCCAAGCTAAATAATACAAAGTGCTGGTCATTACCTATAAAACCCCAAACAGTTCAGGGCCACACTATTTAAAACAGTGCTGTCCAACTTCTGGCAGGTCCAGGGCCGGATAAGAGGTCACTGATGACCTGCGGGGCCGCTTGGCCCCGCCCCCAGGCCCTGCCCCCTCCTAAAGCCGCCGAAAAAGGAGGAGTAGGTGGCGCCAAGAGCAGCGCGTCACATGCCTGGCGTGACGCGCTGCTCTTGGCACCGCCTATTCCTTTTCGGCGCCCCCCTCCCTTCCTAGGCCGGGGGAGCCGCCGAAAAGGGCAGAAGGCGGCGCCAACGGCAGCGCGTCACAGGCCTGGCGTGACGCGCTGCCCCTTGGCACCGCCTACTCCTCCTTTCGGCGCCCCCCTTCCTAGGCCGGGGGAGCCGCCGAAAGGAGGAGTAGGCGGTGCCAAGAGGCAGTGCGTCACACCAGGCCTGTGACGCGCTGCCGTTGGCGCCTTCCTTCTGCCCTTTTTCGCGCCCCTTCCCTACCTAGGGCAGGGGAGCCGCCGAAAAAGGGCAGAAGGCGGCGGCAAGAGCAGCGCGTCACAGGCCTGGCGTGACGCGCTGCCCCTTGGCACCGCCTACTCCTCCTTTTCGGCGCCCCCTCCCTTCCTAGGCCGGGGGAGCTGCTGAAAAGGAGGAGTAGGCGGTGCCAAGAGCAGCGCGTCGCCAGGCCTGTGACGCGCTGCTCTTGGCGCCGCCTTCTGCCCTTTTTTTCGCGGCTCCCGCCTCTAGGTAGGGAGGGGGCGCCAAAAAAAAGGAGGAGCTAGCTCTCTTCCTCCTCCCTGCCCCGCCTCCCCCCCCCCCCCGCCTTTTTTTTAAAAAAAAAAAATCGATTTTTTTAAATGGCGGCTGAGGGCATAGGTGGGGCCGTGTCCAACAGGCTACGGGGCCGGATCCGGCCCCGGGGCCGCCAGTTGGACAGCCCTGATTTAAAAGACCACATCTCCATATACAAACCAACACGAGTGCTGCAGCCTGCCGAGGAGGTCCTGCTCTCAGTCCCACCTCTGCCTCAAATGTGGCTGGTGGGAACAAGAAAGTAGGCCTTCTCCGTGATAGCTCCCCACCTCTGGAACTCTCTCCCTAAAGAATTAAAAATGGACTCCTTTCTCCTCTCCTTTAAAAAGCTATTAAAACACATCTATGCAATTTAGCTTATGGAGAAGAGGATTAAGTACATCTACAGTATATGCACCCTCACCTAGCAGCTAACACCTGTTAATCTGCTTTATACCATCTCCCCTCCAACAATTTTAGTCAAATTTTAGAGATTTTTAATGGGATTTTAATGACTTGATATGCTTGTATTGTGTTATGTCTTGTTATTTAAGTTGTTTTATAATTTAATCAGTTGATTTTGATTTGTTTATTTATTATTGTTGGCACTGACTGTCACCTGTGTATTTTGTTGTAAGTCGCCCTGAGTCCCTTCGGGGGAGATAAGGCGGGCTATAAATAAAGTTTCATTTCATTTCATTAATACAGCCTAGTCACTTGGATTCTTCACATCCCACTCTATGCTCTACTAGAAGATAATTACAAAATCCAGAGTTATGATTCTTTCAAGTTCTCTTTCCATTTTTCCCTCACCATTTTATTTTTTCTTAAGATGTAGTAAGGAAAAGAGGTTTGTTTGTTTAGCATTCTATAGCATTGTAGATGGTTCTAGCAAAGCCATTACCTTTTAGACAGATTCCTAGCCATCTGAGGTCAGGATAAGATAGAAGGAAATAAACAATTTTAGAAGTGCAGGCAAGGTTAGAAAAATGGAAAATTGCTTTTCTTGAAGAATAAAGTGAGAGCACAGTGCAAATGTGGAGATATTCGGGGTTTATAGATTTATTTATCTATGTTTAGATAATCAAGGTTTGTAGAAATAATGGTCTTTTCAGGGTTACGTTCAACACATATTGAATTTTCCCACAAGCTCTTGAGGTCTTACATAAATAGTACTCATGATTAGCTAGTGTGGCTCTTTGACTTTTCTATGAAATCAGGTTTACTGATAGTGAACTCATTCTCAAAGCACCATGTGTTGGAGGAAAGTCATCAGCAGGCTTGGGAAAATGGTAAGACTAGCAAAAGTACCGTACATCTCTGCCTGATAATTTTTTTAATGAAAAAAGCAAAGGAATGAATTTGAGCAGCCTAAAAAAGTTTGGGTGTTGAGTTTTTGTTTAAAGTGGGGTATGGAATTCAAAATTCTGGAAGAGGGGGTGGGGAACATGACTGCAATTGGAGCCCCTGGTGTTGCAGTGTGTTAAAGCACTGAGCTGCTGAACTTGTTGGCTGAAAGGTTGCAGGTTTGAATTTGGGGAGCGGCATGAGCTTCTTCTGCAAGCCCCAGCTTCTGCCAACCTAGCAGTTCGAAAACATGCAAATGTGAGTAGATCAATAGGTACTACTCTGGCAGGAAGGTAAACAGCACTCCATGCAGTCATGCTGGCCACATGACCTTGGAGATGTATATGGACAACGCTGGCTCTTTGACTTAGAAATGGAGATGAGCACCAAGTCGGACATGACTGGACTTAATGTCAGGGGAAAACCTTTACCTTTTACTTGCAATTGAAGATTTTGGAAAACGGATCAGAGATGGCTGGCTGGAATGTTCTATAAGAGGGAAAGGGTTAGCGTGGAATATTTCCAAAATGGGAGAGGATATGGCTGGTGGAAATCTTGAATAAAGAGCTCATACTCCCATTTGTGTGATTTTGAAAGTATTATATTAATAATTTGCTTTTATCCCAAAACCTAGAGGCCTTTCCTATCGAAGTGTTTCAGACTTCATAAAATTTGCTGTCTTATGCAGCATTGCTAAGTCTTTTTTTAACACAGTGAAACTTGATTTTGAGTTAACATGAATACAAATGCATTCACATCTGAAGGATGTGTGACTTCCTAGGATTTGTTGTAGCATATATTAGAAAAGCTTCATAGCAAAGCCTTCCACAAAAACTAGATCATGGCTAGAAGGGGATGGGGAGTGAAGCTGTAAAATATGTGCCAAAGACCCACTTGCGCCACAGTTCTCTTGAGCAGCTCACAAGCTCCTTCTTGCTCCTATTACCATCACATCTTCCTTTGTTGTTAGGAGACAGACACAAATGCAGACTTATTGCTCAAGGAGAAAAAATACTTATACAAAACTGTAAAAAAAAAACCAACAACCCGGCATCTTCTTAAGCTGGACTTAAGCTGGACTTAAGCTCTTTGGAGGTGAGAAGGCCGGGGTATAAAAGTTTTAAATAAATAAATAAATAAATAAATAAATAAATAAATTTAGTGGCAAAACACATGTAATATGCAGCCCTGAGGATCCAGCCTTCCTTTCGCCCTCTCATATCTGAATACAGTACAACCTCTTATTCCACAATTTCAATCTGCACGGTTTTACCTACCCATGCTTCCAAAAATATCCCCCCTGAAAGTGTTTATGGGCCCCTCTCGTTCGATGAATGCCATGTACAGAGGCTAATTTTGTTCTCTGCATTTTTCTTGGAGCTGTCGTGTGGCGAATATCATATCCACTGTTCCTCTGGAAGAGTGAATGTCATCCTGGGATTGAGGGAGGATGTCTTCTGAAATAGGCAGAAGGCAGTTTTGAGGGTTCTTGCAAGGATTTTCCCTCCAGAGGTTAAAAGGGAGATACCTCAATAGTTTCCGTAGTCTGTTCTTTCTCCCTTTTTGAAAAGGATGATGAGAATAGTGTCCTTGGAAGGATTTCCTTTTCTTGTTGATTATATATTGGATCTCGCTATCATTCTCATCAAACTAGTCTTGATATTTCTTAGTTTGATATCCAATGGTTTGTTCACATACTGTAATGATAGAGATCTTCAGTTTATTCCAATCTTCCTCCATATCTCAAGGTGCTCTTTGGGTAAATTATCCTTAAGTGTTGACTGGAGAAGAGCTCTTCTAGAGGGCTCTTGAAGGATGTGGATGTTTATTTTACATCTTATATTTCTTCCTTGGAGTCTGCATTTAGGATGGCCATCATGGGTCAAATTAATCTGTCCAACAGTCATCAGTACTCGTCATGGGTCTTGTGAGAAGTATACCAGGACAGTCTCTGGCATGTATAATTACGTAGTCTAAGAGGTGCCAATTCTTTGACTGGGGTGCCTCCATGATGTCTTAAACTTATTTTTCTCACAGAAAAGTGTTTCGGGGATGACATGTTTGTGTTCCACACATTTGGTGATGAGTAGGATGCCAACTGAGTTACTGTTTCCAACCCTGTCTCTCCCTATAGTTCCTGACCACAGGTCAAAATCTTGCCCAACTCTTGTGTTAAAATCATCCAGGAGGATGATTTTGTCCTCCTTCGGTGTCTCAGATAGGATGATATTCAGCTGACAGTAGAATTTTTCCTTGATGTCCTCATCAGTATCCTATGTTAGTGCATAGGCACTTTTCTTTTTTGGCAAGATTAATTCGGAGGGATGAGAGTTGTTTGTTAACACCAGTGGGTGCTTCAGACAGATGCTTCACCAGGTTGTTTCTGACATAAAGGTTACGTTGTGTATTCGTAGTTCTTTTTCAGTCCCTTCCAAAAGAAGGTGTAGCCTCATTTTTCTTCCTTCAGCTGTCCTTCTCCTATTCTCTGAGTCTCTTGGTGCGCTGGTATATCTGTGTTAAAGCGCCTCAGCTCCCTTTTAATAATAGCAGTCCACATGCAGGGCATTCATTGTCTCTGTTATCCAGCAGTGTCTGTATGTTCCATGTTCCAAAATTTGCTTATCTTTTTGACTTCAAGGTGGTGACCCCTCTGGATGTGGCAGTCCAATCGGGATAAGTAGAAGAGGCAGACTATGTTTAGGGTATCCTTCTAGCCCCCTCCCCATATGAGGTGAGCAGAGGGGATTCTATATAGGTTTACTCAGACATATATAGAGCTGCCAAACTGCTCAACTCCCTCAGACCTTGAGTTAGAACAACTGGAACTATATCCACTGCCCATGTGCAGTCTGTGGCTAGAGGCTTCCAGATTTCACAGTCCTGCCCCCATTGCCACTCGCCATAGCCATGGGACTTCTGGTGGTTTGGGGTTTCTTGGAAGATGTGTCTGCATGAATTTGTTTTATGTGAAGAGATTGCTGCATAGAGACTAAGACACAGTTTTCACAGGCAGAGATTTTGATCCAATGGCATGATTAACATGACGAATGGTGGCCTCTCTTCTGTTGCAGCCTTTATCAGCCTTCACAGCTGTTTAACATGTACCATGTTGTCATCCACCTGCCCTGCCATTGAGGTCTTCAGATTGTTCTTTGTCTGGCTTCTCCCCTAGGACACTGCCACCATGGCAGACCCCTCTGGGAGTACAGAACAGCTTCACTTACCGGTTCACTGGAACACACAAGCCCCCTCACCACGACAAGGTAACAATCCAACAAGGAGGGTTCTTTGGTATGCTTCCAAGTGTAGTCAAAATGCAGGACACATTATTATTCATGGTTTCAGGTATCCATGTGTGTGTGCTCTTGGAACAGGATACAGGGGTCATACTGTACTAATAGTATCACCTGATGTATGTCTTTGTAGGGGGGGGAGGTCCTCTACTTCTGTCTTCAAGATAACACCACTGGATGTATAGCTCTTCTCAGAAAATAATTTTTTCCTTTTAATTACCACAAAATGGATCACAGCATACCTGAGGACCCTTCCACACAGCCTTATATTCCTTATATTCCAGAATATCAAGGCAGAAATCCCACAATATCTGCTTTGAACTTTATTATCTGAGTCCACATTCAGCTAATATGGGATTTCCTGCCTTGATATTCTGGGATATAGGGCTGCGGGGAAGGGCCCTGAGTGGACAGTATTTGAGTGTGATCCTAAACACACACAAGATAGCCAGGTATGGGGCTGGGGGAGTGTGGGAGGGAGGAATTCACTATCTTTAGTTACTGTGTAAAGGAGGAAAATGAGAAGTCATTAGAAATGTTCTTTATAATCATAGTTCACTGCCCCTATAATGGAATGATAATACCCTGTCTCTCAAGGGTGTTACAGAGATAAACCTTATGGAATCACACTCATAAATTCAATATAAATGTCTGACAGCAGTGCTTTTCTCCCCTGTATTGCTGCATCTCTGTTACCACAGAGGACTCTAGGTACCATTTTTTTCTCTTGCACAGGAAGGAAAAAATTCAGATCCTCTCATCAAACTGAGTCTCTGCTGTGAAGATCAGAAATGATTTGTTACATAATTTTACATACACTTGGTATGATTGGACTTTCCAAATTAAAATATTTATTTAAGATGTTTCTACATGTCTGTCAATGCTGAATTTGAAACAAGCAGCCAGGAGTATGAGAAAGGTTCAGGATATTTTCATTCTGCCTTAATTTTGCAGTAGATCTCTTCCTGTCCCTTCTCTAAGGATAACAACACTTGAATTCCCAGCACGTCTGTTCCTTACATTAAACTTGCTTCATAGGTCCAGAGATGGAAAGCCATTTTCATCAAGACCAGTTCTCCATCCAAAACCAGAAATGCGTTCATTTCACTATTATACACCCTTTACACCAGATCCTTAGTGGTCAAGGCAGTTATTTACCCTTGCTACTGTGTGTTTATATTTTGAATGATGTTGCATTTTTGCACCAGGAGGCTTTCAGGCACAGCTCCATTGTCCCAGCCAGTGCTTTGGTCAGAGAGCTATGCCTTGGCATATTCTTGCTGCACTTGAACATGTAGTAGTTTTATTAGAGCACAATCTGTTCCTTCTCTCCCAGCCGTGTACCTCACCCCTGATCAGTACCTGTGTGAATGGAAGCACTGACATGGAGCTCATTGGGGAGGAAGGGGAGCAAAGCAGTCACTCATTTCCTTCCCCATGTTGATGACATAAAGAATCTCAGAGAGCTTTGCTATCATGCTTCCTGGGATGGGCCATGCTGTTCCTTTCTCACATCACTGACATGAGAAGATAACGTTTGAGGGAGGCAAGTCTGGTCCTCCAGTTATTTTTGGTCTGTAATTTCTATGATTCTTTCCCATTGGCTATGCTGACTACTAAAGCTGATGGGAGTTGTAGGCTAAAAGCCCATCACCATCTGGAGAGCTACATTTGTCCATCCAAAAGTTGATGAAGACTGTGAGACACCATTGTTTATCTCTCCAAACCTGTGATGAAAAAGCATCAGTGCAATAGCTGGAAGACTTCCCCCAGGGCCCATTTCTCTTTGTGCCAGATCCAGGTTTCCTCAATTTCTGGCCTCTTCTTAGAAAGTGGGTCTCCAACAAAGCTCCTTCTCTTCCTGACTCAGCTCTTCTGGCATGAATTCATTGACAGTTTGGCTAACTAAATGTTAGCACTCATTAAAAGGTATCAGTGTTAATAAAAAGGGGAGGACATCCCGGAACCAAATTTGGCTCAGGTATGACCCCTGATCAGGATTCATCGAGCAATTCCCCCGCCCCTTCTCAAAATGTAAGGAAATATCTCTGCAACTGAACTGTAATGCAAGATAATATTTATTCCTAGCCAGGGAAGTGAGACCTCTCTTTTCTGGTGAACCAGAGGGGAAGGCTGCTGCATCTGAAGCTATCGGACTGAGCAGATTTCAGCCACTGTAGCTTATTAAGCAAGTGACCTTTCCCATCTGCTGAAGATTTAGAAATCCTGACTTTCTTTTCTTCTGACATAACTATGTATCAAGTTCCTTTTAAATCATGATTCAAAGAATAAGTTCTGTTTCTTGAATCTTTACATTAAATAAGCACCACTTGATTTAAAAAAATGTTTTTCTTTAAAGAAAGAAACAAAGCAACATCTCTAAGCATAAGAACTCAGTGAAACATCCTCAATATTTACTTTGGTGCCATTCTAGTCCATGCCTTATATAGGCTTATAGAGTTGTCCCTTTACATTTGTGGTTTTACTTTTATGGTTTTGATTATTCAATGTTGATTAAATATGTTCTCTCTGGAATTCTGTAGGTCCTCCAGTGTGACTCTGTGGTCAGCTTCCTCTAGTCGTGCGGGAGGACCTAGAGATTTCTGAAGATAACATCTGTCTAGGAATCTATAAGTCCTCCAATGCATTTCTATGGATGTGTTCACACGGCCGGCAGTTGCCTGTGAAAGCGAAGGCACACAGGGTGCCTTGTGACACCCTACACACCCTCCCTCCTTTCCCCATCACATGGTGGGGAAGGACTGGGTGTGGTGGCACCCTGCCCCTATCTCCATTGGATGGGAGAAAGAGTGGCAACATGTGTTGCCCCACCACCCTTTCCCCAAGCTGATGGGGAAAAGGGGAGGAAAGTACTGGTAGTTCCATCCGAGCTACCCAAAAAGCACTTTCCTCTTTGTGGTGGAGGAGGAAGCACCTTCTGGCACTTCCCCTCCACTTTGGGAGGAATTTGACCGGGACCTGCTGAGCATCCTCTGATGGCGCTCAGTAAGCCCAGCCAAAAGTTGCTAAACGGGGCTATTTAGTCCCATGTGAAAAGGTCTTATGTTCCAGTGGAAGTTGACCATAGAGTTGTGCTGGGACACTTATAAATAATTAGAAAGGTAGTCTCTGAAGTAAAAATAGCAGTTTTGTTATTTGTGGTTTTTTCTTTCACAGGTGTTCCATGTCCCTAACCCCAGTGACAGTGGAGGACTGACTGTATGAAGAAATGCCAAGAATCTCAGGTGGTTACAATTATAATGAGCTTCTTAGCTTCTACCCAAGCCTGTCCCTCCTGCAAGAAAATATGTTTATGTGGAGCATGACTGACCATAAAAAATAATGCTGGTGTACCTTCTTTCCTCCATATATAGCTGGTCCTTTATTACTATTTCAAATTCATATAATGATTTACTTTATTTCTACCCCGCCCTTCTCCCACAGGGGGACTCAAATTGGAGAAAAATAACCAAAATTAATCTTAACCATCTACAATCTAGTTCAACTGAGAACCAGCAAACAACTTTGAATTTTTCCCTCTCACAGGAGAAAGAAGCATGTCACACCATCAAACATGTCACACTGTGGAGCAGAACAGACAACTCTCTATCTGTATGCTTGTCCACTATGCCCTGCCTCATGTACAGAGGAAGAATTGTTGGAGGCTACAGTCAATGCCATTGCTGTTGCCCGTTTTTGGTCAAAAGATATTTAGCCACTCGTGCTCCTTCTATTTTTATCAGTTTTATACTAATTTATGCAATGTTTTTGATATGAAATAAAATAAACACAACCAAAAATACATTTCATTCATTCATTTATATGCCACCTTTCTCTGAGAGTGGGACTCAAAGCTAATAAAGACAATATGCATCAGCTTTGTTTATCCAGAAGGGGACTGGTATAAAAGTAAATTGTATAGATTATACAATTATTGGTACAGAAATTTTCCAGGTAAAACAAGATACATTTTTGATGGATGAAGACATAGTTCAGTAAAGAAGGAAACATAATTCTTTTAAAAGAATTTCTGTCATAGACAGCACTTCCAAACACTTACCTAACTCACTTGTGCTTGAAGAAGTCATGGGGCTAAAATGGTTTTATACTTTGTAAGAGACTCAAGCTGTTCTGAGAAGCCAAATCTATATTGCTAAGGAAAAGTGAATTTCCACCTAGGTGAATCTTTACATCCCTCAGTCCCAGAACAGCTAGAGAGCTCCTCCTTCGTTTTGTTCTGCTAATGCTCCCCTCAGCCTTTGTCTAGCTAGCCTATGCTTCATGAAAGCGTAAACGCATTTGAAATATAAGTGATCATCCACTTTCCTGAGGGTCAAACACCAGGCAGAAGAAGAAAGAAAGAAAAGAGGACTAGATAGATTATTTTAAGAAGAAGAAGAAGAAAAGAGGTTTGAAAATGAAAATCAATGGGATGCCACAAAGTAAGAGGCACACAAAGAATCCCTACTCTGGGTTGCCAAGGCAAATCTGTCAATAGAGTATTGAACATACACATTTGACTTGCAATTATTGTTCTTTTTCAAAATGCAACTTGCTTGTTTGCCTCACAGATCAAACTGATGCTTGATGGGTTCAAATATTTAGATAGAAATGGAAAGGAAACAGAGAGAGAAGTGGGGGGAGTGAGAGAAGAGAAAAACTGCATTAAATGCAATGAATGGTTGCTGTCACAAGGAGCTGACTAGCAGTTGATCTGTGGAGACTCAAGAGAGTAGCCATCTTGGTCTGATGAAGCAAGCTCAAAAGAGGACCTCAAAGCTTAACAGATCTGAAATAAGACTGGAGGACAATCCATCAGATGCATGAAATGTTATCCTCATCTGGTAAGCCTACAGTCATACAAAAAGAAACATGTGCATAGCTTATCCACTCTGCCCTTATAATAAGGTAGCTTGGTGAAAAAAGTGATTATAGGGATCATAGTCTTGTACCTTTCATAGCCACATAGAACAGACAATTGCCAGATAGTTCTTTGTGCAGGCATTACTACTGGTAAAGGTGTAAGAGGTTTATCATTTTTGCCCGCATTTCTCCATTTTACCCCTTTCTAAAATCAATTTCATAGAACATCGTGGACGAGAAAACAAAGGCCATCCAGCCCAACTCCATTCTGCCATGCAGAAATACACAAACACAACATTGTCAACAGATGCCCATCCAGTCACTGTTCAAACATCTCAGAGAAGAAGACTCCAGCACACACTTGTAGTGTCTGAGGCAGTATATGCATCTGTGGAATAGCTCTTACTGTCAGGAAGTTCTCCCTACTATCTAAGTGGAATTTCTTTTCCCGCAGTTATTTTGTGTCCTAGTATCAGGAGCAGTGGAAAACAAGCTTGCCCCTTCCGAATGTAGCATCCCTTCAAGTATTGAAACATGGCTATCATATCAGCTCTTAATCTTCTCTTCCCAAGGCTAAACATAGCCAGCTGTTTATGCTGCTTCTCACGGGGCACCTTGGTTATCAGGCTCCTCAGCTCCTCCTTGTTTTCAACCATCAAAGTGGTATCATCTGCATATCTAAGGTTGTTAATGTTTCTTCCAGCAATTTTAACTCCAGGCAATAGTTCACCCTAATCTTCTCTTTTGTGTGTTCTTCTGTTTCAAGAAGTTTGCATAGTACTTTCAAAAAATGGATATTATGTTTACCATTATGCTTTCACCATACAGTTGCACTAGAGAATCTAGTAATCCCTTGGTCTTCCAGCATATCACCATGGTATGCTGGGGCTAGAAGTCCCAGCAATATTTACCTTGCTCTCGTTTGCTAAGATTTCTTCTGTTCTCCAGGAATCAACTATTATTCCTCTCAGGAAACAGGCCCTGCCTAAAACAAAGACTGTGAATTCTGCCCTAAAGATGCTTCCCAACAATTTCGGGATTGCTGTGAGAGGACAAACTGAGACTTTTTTGTTCATCCAGACCTGGAAGAACACACTGTAACAGCTCTGAGCTACATCAAATACTGCACAGATAATGTCACTGTGGACAAACGCACCCAGATGTATCCTAACCAGAAACCCTGGATGACCAAGGAAGTCCAGTGACGTTTGCACGACAGAAACAATGCTTTCAGGTGTGGTGGTGAGGTGAAATACAGTGCTGCCAGAGCAAGTCTCAAGAAAGGCATCCAGCAGGCCAAGGTGGAGTATAAGAGGAAAACTGACAATCATTTCCACAGTAACAACGTGAGGTTAAGTAATGTTTTTCTTTTTGGAAAAGATTGAAGCAAAGAAGGTGTTAAGTAGGTTTGCCTTTTCTCTGTCCTCTGTTAGCATTCCACCCTCTTCTCTATATAGTAACCTTACAATTTCCTGGTTCTTTATTTTGCTTGCCTTTACAACTATTACTAATTGTGTTTGAATGGAAAGGATAAATACCAAAATCTGAAAGGAACAATAGGTTGGACTAGGAACCAATTTTTGGTTGCTAACAATATCCTATGTGGACACTGAAGGTTGAGGGAAATTCTCTGATCATTAGCTTTCTGTCTGAAGGAGTTTTGTGCCTTCCTGTAATGAAGAACACTGAAATTGGTTTATACTCCTGATTTACACTCCTGTCTTCTTCAATCAAACTTGGAAATGTACTTCTCTGTCAGTTTTATGCATCCAGGAGAGAAAGCTTCCAAAAGCTTGTGTCGTAATCAATAAAATCATTAGAATCCATAGACAGATTGAACTTCCTGCGTGACCGGCTTAGTATTCTTGGTATTCTGTCTACGAATGGTAGGAAGTTTTCTCGGAATAAGAAGCTTCAGCAACAACAAACAAAATTGAATGCCATTAAGGAGTATTGATGCAGACAGCAGAGAAAATACACAAAATGTGTATGTATCCCACAATCCTTGTAGTATGGAGGTTTTTCAAAATGAATGCACAATTCTTGTCTTGTTTTGTCCTCCCATCACCATAATCCTCACCTTGTTCTCCCCAGAACATAAGATAAATTGTTCTGGATTAGACCAAAAAATTTATTCACCTCAAACTCTGCTACTCCACTAGCTATTTGGGGACAAATTGAAAGCCCATAAACAGAATACAAGCATATGTCTATCCGGTTGCTTTCCCACAACGCTTTAGTAGTCTCCACGTTTTCCAGCTTTGTTGTAGTACCTTCAAAACCAATATCCCAGCAAAAGTGCCATATGCCTGTTTTGTGTCTGTGCACCACAAATAATAGTGCTGGGCAGTGGTACAGAACCTATGACCCTCCAGGTGTTTTGGACTTCGGTTTGCAGAATTCCTGACCACTGGACAAGCTGGCTAGGGCTTCTGGGAATTGGAGGCTGAAACACCTGGAGATTGTACACCCCTGGTGTAGAGTGTTAGAATTAATTGAGAGTGCATCTCCACTATAGAAGTAATGAAGTTTGATACCACTATAATCGCCATGGCTCAATACTATGGAAGCGTGAGAGTTGTAATTTTATAAGGTTTTTAGCCTTCTTTGTCAAATAGAGATGGCGCCTCAAGCATTGAGCCATGTCATTTACAGTGGTATCAAACTACATTAATTCTACAATGGAGATGCACCCTATTTTATTGTGGCACAAGTTTTCAATCATTAGTACTTGTTTCTCCCTCATCAGACAATTGAATTATTATTCTTCCATTTGCACAAGGAGAGAGTTAGAAAGAGATTGTAAATTTTGGGGGCAAATGACCACAAAAATTAAAGGTTTGATTGGTGACAGTTTAGTACAACCCCAAAATGATCACTCTAATTACTTTGTGCAATGAATTGGCACTAATTATCCCTCTTGTGGTCTATTTGTACACATTTACTGCTTTCTTTTTATATGTTGACCAAAGCAGATGAGAAAAATTAAAGAAAAAATATTCTGTGTTGTAAACAATGATGCTTTGCCCACTATCTTATCCTTGGCTTTAAATGTGTTGAGCAGTAGTATCTTGAGTAAGTTGAAATCTATTATCTGAAGGAAACTATATGTTGGAAGATCAGATTGCAGTATCTTGCTGCCAGTGTCTTGAATCTAGAAATTACACATATAGATGAAAACTTGAATACTTGCTGATGAGAGACCTTAAACTGGGAAACTTGAGTTCAGATCTCTATATGCAGCAAATATATTAATGGGTGTTAAATCCCTCAACTATACAGCTGGAATTAATGGTACTACTATCATGAATGAGCATGGGCAGACAGAACACTGAAAAGCTCATTGAGGGTTATTAGAAATCCTGCATAAATTGTATTTCTTTGCTGCAAATATGGGTGAAATAATAAAAATGAACAGAATTTGTATTGGCAATTTGTCAAGGTTTCTAATTAGCAATAAAACAGTATCAATAAGTAGGATGTGATGGGAATACTATTATCTTGCCCTTAACTGCCAGGGGAAAAATCATTAATGCTCTGTAGAAACCTTCAACAAGACATCTAGAAGCCTATTTTGACTTCTACAAATCTCATGACTTTCCTTGTCTCTAGTGGACCATTGAAAAATATGACAGTGTTTCTACATCTTTAAAACCTGTACAGAGTAAGAGTTTCAGCAGATAGAGCTTGTCATGCAAGCTATGTAAGCTGAATTTACCTCTGCCACACAACAATACAGGAGCATAGTTCTCTTTCCCCTCCAGCCTCTCTTTGTTGATTCAAAGCTTTTTGCACAGCCAAGGTTGAAATCTTATTTCCCCCAGGGAGTAATTGCCACTGGCTCAATGGGCTTCACTTCTAGGAAGACGCATACAGATTTCCACTGCAACTTTCAGAAGCTTATTTTTAACATAATGTGGCAGAAGTGGAGATACTACACTGGCCAACACACATTTTGGTGACTGCAATGTTGACCCTGTTTCTGGTGATATTTGACCTGCTGATTCCAAAAATTGCACCAGATTTTGCCTATCAGATCTAGGTTTTGAGATACTGAAAATATACTGTATACCCCTGTCCACGATAACAATATCATTACCAAATTTGCGGATGATACAACCGTGGTTGGGCTTATCTCTGAAAAGGATGAGTCTGCCTATCGGGATGAAATGAATCAGTTGTTCTCGTGGTTCAGGGACAATAATCCGGTTCTTAACATCAATAAAACCAAGGAGCAGGGCCGTAGCCAGGATTTTGATTCGGGAGGGGCTGAGTTTGATTCGGGGGGAAGCTGAGACTGAGTGAGAGAGGGTCTACCCTAGCAAACCTTTTTTATTGTTATCCCAATAACCCCATGAATGTGGGATATAATGAGCCTGGTGATCAGATCATGATATGAATAAACATAACAGTTTAAATAATGTACCAGTAAGGCCTTCTTGCAGACCACCCTGAGAATTTCAGGGGCGGGCTGAAGCCCCCTAAGCCCCCCCGGCTACATGCCTGACAAGGAGTTTATAGTGGACTACAGAAATAAAAGACCAGAAATCTAGCCCTTGGTCATAAATGGGGGCCAAGTGGAGTGGGTGGCCAGTTTTAAGTTCCTGGATGTCACTGTTAAGGAGGATCTGACCTGGGGCACCCATACAGTAGCATTGGTTAAGAAGGCCCGGTTGTTGCACTCCAGGACTGGAAACACCTATGATCACTGCACCACACAAGAGTCCAGGAGTACAATAAGCAAATAGTTGTTATATAGAGAGAGGGGGAGAGGGGGGGGGGAGGGAATATAAAAATCAGGAATAAGAAAGGAAGATATATAACCCAAAAAAAGGTTTAGCAACAGGTGATAACCAGACAATAATCCAAATTTCTCATAAAGTTCCAGAGGCAACAAATTCCAGGAACAGCCAGAAATTACAGATACAGCATAAATCCAAAATCTATAACTAGTAAAATTTGAACAGGAGTACATGAATAGGAACATAGAAATCTTCTAGGATATATTAAATCCAAAATCAAAGCTGGCAGAGATTGTACTACCTAGGACTTCTAAGGAACCAACAATTGAATGAAAAACGAAGGGTGACTTTCTACCGCTGTGCTATAGAGAGTGTTCTAACCTACTGCATCTGCACGTGATTTAGTAATTGCACAGTGGCAGATAGGAAGGCGCTCCAAAGGGTCATCACTTCTGCGCAAAGAATCATTGGTTGACTTCTCCCCTCTTTGGAAGAATTTTATAGATCCCACAATCATAGGAAAACTCAGAGCTTTCTTGGGGATCCATCTCACCCAGCATATTCATATATATATATATATATATATATATATATATATATATATATATATATATATATATAACCATCTGTCAGATGGTACAGGGTGACAAAGGCAAGGGCAAACAGACTGAGAAACAGCTTTTGTCCTAGAGCTGTAACTATATTGAACTCCATGGCTACACATTGATGTGGCTTTGGGAGCTGTGCAGTGGTGGTGGGAGTGTGGAGGGTTTGGTGTGTTGTTTTCTGGTGTGTGCTGGGCAGGGCCATAGCCAGGATTTTGTTTCGGGGCTGAGTTTGTTTGGGGGGGGGGCTGAGACTGGGTGGAAGAGGGTCTACCCTAGCAAACCTTTTGTATTGTTATCCCAATAACCCCATTAATGTAGGATATAATGAGCATGGTGATCAGATCATGATATGAATAAACATAACAGTTTAAATAATGTACCAGTAAGGCCTTTTCGCGGACCACCCTGAGAATTTTGGGGGGGCTGAAGCCCCCTTAGCCCCCCCCTGGCTACATGCCTGGTGCTGGGGAAAGCATTTAATTTCATTGTATAATGTACAATGACAATAAAATTATTATATTCTACTAGTCATCGTAACAACGTCTAAGAAACTAGAGCTGAAATGCTTTATCCAATGCATTTTTTTGAATCAGCATCTGAAATGATCCCAGGAATAGGCCTAAAAACAAGGACACCAATATATTTTTATTGGGCTGTGTTATCATTGGATTGCAACTTCTAGCAGTCCTCGCCAGCATGGTGAGGAATGCTGGGAGCTCTGGTCAAATAATCTCTGGGAGGCCATGTGATTCCCACTCTTGGACTACAGCCTAATAGGACATAACGTTAATTAACCAAGGCAGCTAAGGGTCTGCTGAGTCAACATTAAGCCAGCTAAAGCTGTGTTGAATCTAATGCCTTCTCAACCTACAGCTAAAAATTAGAAATTATTTAAGACTATCCTCACCTTGGCCTAGTTTTGTGCCAATGCTGTTGATGTCTCACTGGTAATATGAATCTGCTTTCATCTCATTTTTTCTGCCTCTTTAGAGGATGGTTCTCTAAGAGACTTTAGTAACCAAAAGAGTTCCATGGTAGAGCCTTCTATTAGCAGAGCTCTAAGTAGCTGCACACAATAACATCATGAGGAAACTTACTGGCAGCACATGGGATGCAGACCACAAATTAATAAGAACATCAGCCCTGGCCTTGTCTTGCTCAACTGTCAAGTATGCCTGCCCTATTTGGCACAAGTCTATCCATGCAAAGCAGGTGAACAAAGCATTGAACAAAACATGCAGAATAATCACAGAATGTCTTAAACCTACACCTACACCTGTTGATAAACTCTACAAGCTAGCTGGCACCCCCCACCCCACCCCCGATGTGTGTGACAGGAAGCTGCTGTCAACTGTGAGACAAATAAGGTCGAACACTGTGAACGCCATCCTTTGCATGGCTATCAGCCTCCTCCCAGTAGACTCAAATCAAGGAAAGGCTTAATGCAAATCACCACTCCTCTTAACGTTTCCCCAGCAACAACAAGAGTATCCCTTTGGGCAGCTAAACCAGGAAATCCCAATTGGACCCCCACAAGTTTCTGCCTCCAGGGGCAAACCAAGAATTGTCAACTTGGAAGTCCCTGAACAAATTCAGAAACAGAGTGGGCAGATCAAAAGACAACCTGGCAAAATGGCACTACCTAAAAGAATCCTCCAAAAGAATCCTCCGCCTTGTGTGACTGTGGAGGAGAACAGACAACTCTGCATCTGCATGCTTGTCCACAATGTCCTGCCTCATGTATAGAGGAATAGTTATTTGAGTCTACAGATAATGTGATTGCTGTTGCCCGTTTTTAATCAAAATATATTTAGCCACTTGTGCTCCTTCTATTTTTATCAGTTTTTAACTAATTTCATGCAATGCTTTTGATATGAAATAAATAAATAAGCAGAGCTCTGTACCGAGCCAGAGGAAGAAAGTTCTGCCTAATCCACACACACTACACCTGGTGCGCTATTGAATTACAATTGCACTGCCAACCAATTCTTAATTTCAACTATAGCAGAGAAACAGAATGAATGGAAATTTGCATAGGTGGAAATATATTTTCAAGTAAATGATTCAATGGTTTTACTCTAGGTGAGACTAACAGTTCGGTTGAACTCTGGTGTGTGTGGAAGGTGACTTATTGTGATGTTATAAGAATGGGCAAGGGCCAACTGAGCCAACACTAAGCCATCTGAAGCTGTGTTTAATCTAAACCCCTGAAGATGATTTAGGATTAACCTGGCCTAAATTTGCCCCAGAATAATGTATCTTTGGAAGAGGTTTGGAGCTAACAGAAATTGACTCTTCCCTTGCTGTCCCTCTTGTCTTCACTGTTTTTGATTTTTCTAATGTTGATCTAAGTGAGCAGAAAAATTGTGCAGCCAGGTCATTCTGGTAGTTCATCCCCGAGATCAGGAGACAGAGCGGGTTGGGCTAGCCTTAGCCTAGCTGAAGTTTAATGAGTGGAAAGTCCGCTCAGACAGCACAAGAGGATTCTGTTTGTTTACAACCCCCAGCGGCCAGCCTGACAGAGTTTGGATTGAACTGCCATGATAAGGACATATAGAAGTAAAGTCCAATGTCAATGGTGAAAGAGATCTTAGAACTGGGAACTAAAAAAAATGCTAAGTTATGTTTATGTATGATTTAAGTACAGGAGTGAACTGAAAGCCAGATAAGTAAATTAAACGAAAGGTTTTCTAAGAGGCAAACAATAGTTCTGGATGAACTGGGAGAGAATGTTGTGCTATCAAATAAATAAATACAGTCCATCCCCCTTATCAACAGATTTGTATCCATTCTTTCACTTACCTACATCCAAAAAAATTTCACCATCTCAAAGTGTTTGTGGGCCTCTCTGGGTCCTCCAGAGAAACTCTATGCCATGCTTCTAGCACACGTATAGTCAAAGTATAGGGTTTATTATTGTGGCATTTATTCTCAAAAGTATGAAATAAAAAAATTGAAAAAATTCAGTTATAGGAGGTAGGCCATTGTTGCCTACGATTGCAGTATTATGTACAGATCAAACTATGAAACTGCATCAAATCATTTTGGTACAGGACTTGGAAAAATTGCAATTTTCTTCAACAGAAGGTGTGACACTCCCACGGGGCTCTTATTATATCTGTATTTTGTATTTGGTTGCCCTCACCTGCAAGGCCTTTGTTCTATTGTTGTGACCATGTGGACTGTGATGGGAGGAGTCGTGCTTGGCCCCAAACCTGGCAGCACCACCCTGAACTCCTCCCCTTCCTGAGTTTACCTGGGGGGCTGGAATTCCTTTCTGCCTCCATTCCAAGGAAGAGCACATGGACGAAGCAAGCGGAAATCTGAAGCTCGCTTAGACAACGCATCTTTTTCCATGTATAGCTTTCCACCAATGCTCTCAAGCCAGGATTGCAGTGAAAGGAAGGCCAGCCCTTCACCCAAAGACTGTAATCTCTGGCGACCTCAGAACTTAGTGTGTCGGAGGACCATTTGGAGCAATAAAGGAACCCTGGAATCAGAAGAAAGGTACCTTCACTCTGCAATAGAGGCAAGTGAATGCATTTCCTTTGTTTAAAGGACCCTTTCTGCAACCTACTTCAAGCTTTTTGGACCATCTGTTTTTACTGATTGTAAGCAAATAAACCTTGTTTGAGTTCACCTATTTTTGAGTCCTGAACTCATTGCTCATAGACTCCAGGTTTTCTTTTATGGGAAAGCTAGAACGCTAACCCCAGGGGCCATATAAGCTTCTCCATTTCTTAAAGCCCCTTTTTTAGGCCCTGGGCGGGACGCCACATCTAGAACTATTATTTAAAGATCAGAAACCCCCTTCTTTCTATTGATCTAAATCAAGGGGATTTTGTGATGTTTTCGTTGGTTGTTTGTTGCTTTGTGTTGTTGTCTTTGCTCTTTTTGTATATTGTGTGTTTGCACCTTTGAGTGCTTTGTAAGCTGCCCTGAGTCCCTCCGAGAAATGGTGGCAGGGTATAAATAAAATGTTGTTGGTGGTGTTGTTAACATCATCATCTGGCTTTTAAGAGCCATGGTGGCACAATGGGTTAAACCCTTGTGCTGGCTGAACTGCTGACCTGAAGGTTGGCAGTTAGAATCCTCAAAACAGGGTGAGCTTCCGTCTGTCAGCTCCAGCTTTGCATGTGAGGACATGAGAGAAGCCTCCCACAGGATGGTAACACATTGGGGCATCCCCTGGGCAACATGCAGATGGCCATTTCTCTCATACCAGAAGCAACTTGCATTTTCTCAAGTCACCTCTGACATGATTTTTAAAAATCTGGCTTTTGGGACAAGATATAACAGGAAAAAGTGTATGTACCCAAACAGCCCATTAAAACAAAATACAGCTTAAAGCATAATATGAAAGAGTAGCTTTTAAAACAGCAAAAAGCTATTTTATTAAAAGCCAAACACTGAGTTAAAGTAGTTCGAAGCATTTTTAAAAGAATAACATGAAAGGAAGGGAAATATGTAACACCACCACTGAATTACCCTTCCACAGAAACCATTTAAGTGGCTCAAGAGCTGCTGGAATAAAAAAGCTCTGCCTGGTAGTATAATCACAAAACGGAGAGGGCCAGCTCAGCCTCCCCCAGGAAGGAATTAAGCCTTTCATGAATCAAACTTTCTGTCTGCTGAGCAAGTCCAGGTCCACTTTGATGAAAAACATAGTATTTACTATTTATTTATGAAAAGTGAACTATTAAAAATAAGAATCTCTGTCCTTCTCATGTACTCGCAAAAGTATGGATGGAGAGATGATTGATAGATAGATATGAGGTAGATAATAGTGAACCTCCTAACCACTATGAAGGCAGACAGCATTATAAGCCCCATTATAACCATTACTGTCAAATCATGTGCAATCAGTCCATGAAGAGAAACCAGATGAAAATCCTGCTGAACTCCAGATTGTCAGATATGGCTTTTTAGCAATTGGAAGTTTTTGAAATTGAATGATTATAACACTGAATGGTAGTCACTAAGATTTTATATATGTGTGTGTATATATATGTATATATGTGTGTGTATATATGTGTGTGTGTGTATACATATACACATACATATATACATACACTCTTTACTGGTAGCCTTCATTGTTTCACCTGAGATACTCCCCAGCACTAGCATCACAAAAAACCTGAGTAAATTAATTTGTGCCTTTGAAAAGATATATTAGAGCAGCACAATTACTGTCTGACCACTTTTAAGCTCGACTGGCTCTGAAGAGGAAATATTGAGTTTTCCGAGATGGAGACATCCATTGAAAGTTCAGGGGACTAAAGGTGGGACGTGCTTGGGAAAAGGCCCTGATTCAGCAGGTTGAATGCCATCTTTTCATTCCTCTTGCCATCTCTTCCCAAATTACCCAGATCTGATTTTTCTTTATGCACATAATTATATAATCATATATATCTATATATCTATATCTATATCTATATCTATATCTATATATAACCATATATTTATCACAGACAGTGAAGAGGTATTCTATCTGTCTATTAAAAGAAGTTTTACAAAATGTTGAGAACTTGCAGGGTCAAACGAATTTAGCATTATATGAGCAGGGGAAGGAAAACCCCTGATTTATTTATTTTAAGCAAAGAGACCGTCCTCATTTTCTCTGTGCACTCTATATCAGCTGCTATTCACAATGGATAATAATTCTTACATTAAGCCCCGCCAGGCCCCTGGGGAAATCAAAATTGTAATATCAGTTTGCTTTTTATTGGCTCAGCCCAGTGACAGTGCAGAGGCAGGGTCTTTGTTCAGCTCTTAGCCAGCAATGTGTGTACAAATTGTGATATCCAGCAAACCTTCTTGAGGTTGCTGGTAACCTAGTAGTTTTCTACCTTTCTTCCCATTCAAAATAATTGTCCTGTCAATTACAGACAAGTCATTGATTACTGATTCTTTCCTGTATATGTTGTCTGGGTCCACTGGACTTGGTGGTTTAATAATAGCCACTAACCCAAGCCATTGTACGCATCCTTTTCAGTTTACATCACAAACAAGATGCCCGTTTCACAGCATTTACACTACAGGATGGGGCGATGTTTCTTACTTTCAAGGGTCCTCATAATTTTACAACACACTACAGCTTCTCAGAACAGAATAAACATGATATATTGTTGTGCTAAGGACATTTTGGTGCCTAAATGAAACAAATTCAAACAGCAAGCCCAGTAGCAACTACCAAAAATCCCTGTAGTGCACACAAATTCCTGTGATCCTTTTGTTGTGACAGAGTGAACCATGAAATTAATGTATGGAGCTCTCTTTCTCTATCTCCTTAACACACCTAAAATTAGTTTTATGACACCACATCATTGCATTTCAGAGCCTGGGGGGTATTTTCAATGCCACTTTCTATAATTCATAGCAAATTTAGTTGGAAATCCTGATGATGATAGTTTGTTCCAAGGGTCCTTCCACACAGCCATATAGCTCAGAATATCAAGGCAGAAAAATCCCACAATGTCTGCCTTGAACTGGATTATTGAAGTCCACACTGCCATATATCCCAGTTCAAAGCAGATAATGTGGGATTTCATTCAGCTGTGTGGAAGGGGCCTAAATGTGCATAACCTTAAGTTATTAAAACCATTATATGACTTCCTGAAAACTTGCTCCTCTTTATGGATGCTCCAAGCAGTTGCCTCGCTAAATTTTGCAGGGCTCCACAGGGATCAGTGTTATTTGCATTGTGCTGTGTTCTGTGTACATTTGAAGCTCAGTTTGCTGTTTCCTTTTTATTAACTCTCCATGTAGCAGGACCTTTCCTGTATGCATATTTTAAGCCAACGGTATATGTTAATGAAGGAAGGCTAAATCATGTCAGAAAAGGGATAGTGGCGGTTGGCGGTTGTATTTACTGGTGGGAATAGGCATATTCTGGATGAACTTTCTTTAAGATCAAGCCCATAGAATGAATGGTCTGGACTCAGCATTGCTCAGGTAGTGACTAAATCCTGAAAAGCTTATTTCCTTCTTCGATTGGTACTGTTGGTCCTCAATATCAACAAATGGCTTGAAAATATTCCAAAAACAATATATAAAAATATTCCGAAAACAAAACGCAAATGTTGATTTTTCTATTTTATAGAAGGGAAGCCATTTTATTACAGCATTGCATATAATGGAATTTGAGTATCTACAAATTGTGGCATCCCAGACGGGTGGGTGGGATTTATAAAAGTCCAAACTCTTTTATAGTCCTTCTTTCGAATGTTTAGAATGCTTATCATACATTATCCCAGACATCTTTGCTATAGTGCTTCAGGTATTCCATATTCCCCACATTGGGCAGCCTGTACCTTCCAACATTTCACAATATTTCTCAGATTAAAAACTGGGACATGTGTGGCCAAGCAATGTCAAGGTGTGCTCAAATGGCAGGTGTTGTTCTCAAGGAAGGATAGACAAGCTAGGAGCGTAACTGCTATGCTAGACTAGTTCTTGTTGAGACATTTTTGAACTGTCAGCTGGAAAATTTCGCAAGGTTCTTTTCAGACACTCAGTTGTTGTCCCTTTTAAAGCTGTATCAAAGGCCTTTGCCACTAGGCAATTCAGTCCTCATTTCTGCAAACTAGTGTTGGTCCTCTGTGTTTTATTGTGCATTCCCACTATCGTTTTCTTGTTGTCATCATGTTTTATTTTAATGAATAATTTTTAAAGTAATGTATTACTTTAATTCACTTTGTACCCAGATTTCTATTTAAATAATGCCAATCTATAGAAGGAAAAATAAAAACTTTGCACGTGAAAGTCATTTCTCACAGCTCTCTCTGTAACAAAATTATATCAAAGTGAGTTGTTCATGCACGTATTTCCATAGTATGTGAAGAGCTGGTGTGCTTACTCATCTGTATTACTATCCACATATCTATGTAAATATTTCATTATATCTACTATAATTTCTTAAGAAAGATATATTGAAGTGTGTTCTTTTCCAATGGAATATAATTTGTCCCCCCGTTGGTAGAGCATTTTAATTTTCTTCAGTTCTGTACAATAATTATTGTTGCCACTAAACAACAAATGTAATTAGATCTTTATACAATAGTGATATGTTGGTATCGGTAAATAAGGTCTTGAAAGGGGGAGACAATTCCATGCATTTTTGGTGAAGATCTCTAAAGACTTTATGCAGAAACTGGAAGACTTTGAGAGGAATGCCACTGCATATAGAGGTAAAGGCCTCCAACACATTGCCAACATTCATCTCAAGCATCCCAATGAATATGACATAGGGCTCTTCCAGACAGGCCCTGTGTCCCAGGATCTGATCCCAGGTTTTCTGCTTTAAACAGGAATATATGAGTCCACGCTGCAAGATAATCTGGGATAATCAGAATACCTGGGATCAGATCCTGGGATATAGGGCCTGTCTGGAAGTGCCCTATCTTTAACAAGAAATCTAGTTCTGTTTTTTACTTATACAGGAGTGGAAATGAGGGATTGCCACTTTTTGTTCCTGTACCCCTTCAGTTGGCATGACTCAAGTATATGATTGTACTGTTTTAGTGGTCAAAGAAAATGATATCCACATGCATTCTTGGTAACTAAAGTATAATATTGCTTACCCTTAGATGTGGGGTTTGTGGCCATTTTTAGAAGCGGAGGAAAGTAATACCTAAAGCTGTGCTAAAGAAAGCCTTATGACATTCATGGGGTCATCATAAATCGACAGGCTCCTTGACTGCAGACATATACTTTTAAAAGTCCACTATATTTGGCTTCTCACCCATTCCCCACTTTCTTAAACTATTAAAAATGAGGAAAGCAATGGAAAATTTTCTCCAAATAAATCTTGCCACGGTTCGAGTTGCCACACATCGGAACAGACTTGAAGGCACATAACAAAATACAATTAGGATTTCTAGATAATTTAGCTGTGAATCATTTTGCTTTTAATTCTGAATATGGCATGCAACATTGTCCTTGGTCATTCTAAAAGCTGCTCAGTAGTATACAATACATCAGGCGGGAGCAATTCATATGTTTAGGCCAACAGCTGTTCATCTGGACAGCTCAAGGCTATGTGATCTTGAGAGTTGTAGTTTGGTGAAACACCAGCCTTCTTTGGCAAAGAAGGCAGTAATGCTACAGCTACAAGGATTTCATAGCATTGACCCATGGCAGTTAAGGCAGGGTCATATTGCATTAATCCCACCATGAGTGTATATGCAGCCCAATCATTCTGTTGCAGATCGCAACTTTTTCAAGCCTCCTCTATTTAATGTTTCTGTCTGTTCATAACGTGTCGTTTATTTCCTGAAATGTATGTTTTCTTTGGTTTGCAGTTTTCTTAACTCTATGTACTTGAGGCAGTGGGAGGGGCTGCAGACCATGTGACTAGTTCTTAGAATGCAGTTTAAAAGGATGGCAGTTGAGGAATGGCAGTTGAGGCTTGAGTCTGTTTAAGTACAGAAGCCAATGTTAAAAGTTAGAAGTCAGTTGAGGCTTGAGTCCCTTGGAAGTAGACTGTTATGAAAAGAGAGCTGTACAGAGCAATATAGTTTTGAAGAGGCTGTTAAAGACTATATGTTAAAGATACAAACTGAAATGTTTTAAAATTTAACCTGTAAGAAATGTATGTGTATAAATAACAAAAACAAATATGTTATTTGAAAGTTTACTTGACTAGAACATAAGAACATAAGAAGAGCCATGCTGAATCGGACCTCAGCCCATCTAGTCCAGCATTCTGTATCACATAGTGGCCCACCAGTTGTACACTCTTTGTCTTCTGAGAGCATGGAATAGAAACAAGATATTTAAGAGCCCAGTAATAATCGGTTACCCAATAAACTAAAGGAACACTCCAATCCAATAGTCCAATACATGATTACAGCATGGTGCCACTGACTGCTTGCTTCCTTGGGCGGCTTTCAAAGGATGTGAGGTAAAGTTTCAGAGCTGTTAACTACAGCTGCCAGTCCTGATAACTAATATACTATCTGCAGTATCACAGGAGCATAGCTTTGCTTATCAGTTGCCCTCATGCATAGGCATGGGGTTGGTCACTGTGGGAAAAGGAGGCTGGAGGAGGAAGGCCTTTGGTCTGACCCTGTTGGGAATCAAGAGCTGTTAGGCTCAAAAATAACCCTCTTTGGGGGTGATTCCACCAAAAATACAGCAGAGTGCAGAATGCACGATTCATAAACAGCAGAAACTTACATGCAGTGAGCAAGGATTGACTTCCATTCAATAGGATTGAACAGGATTGCAGATCCACAAGTCATAGGATCAAAATAACATGTTTATTGTAGGTAAAATAAATCCAATCAAGATAGAAAAGGTTCTTGGAGCTAACTAGCTTCACTGAACTATCCTCTAAGAGAAAAGAAAAAGGAAAAATAATAAAAGTTACTATCTATTACATCTTGCCTTAGACAAAGGCAAGATGTCTCCTCACTCTAGTGAAGCCAAAAGAGAACTGGCCAAAATGGAGGTAGCCACATGGCCAGCCTAAAACAATAAGACAAAGGCTTTGTAAGAGGAAGTTAGTTTCTCTAAGGGATTGCATTCCTAGGTACTCAAAAGGGTGGAGCTTTAGGTATGCAAGGTGAATAGGACAATCCCCCTTCTAAACCCCTTCTTGAGGTAAACTTGCTATAGGAAATGGGGGAAGGAATCCCTCACTCTAACCTATCTAGGCTAACTCTCCTCATTGAGGATTGGAGACTTGTGCAGTCAAGGATGAAACCCAACAGACCCACCAGGCATTCTGGTAGGGGTTGTGAGGCCAGGAAAAAATCCTTGGGGGAAAAAACAGGCTTTGAGGGAAATGGCTGTTCATGAGCCATAACCAACCTCAAGGAAGAGAGGGGAAGAGAAACCCATGGGGTGTATTGTCAGAAGATCAGCCTTATGTACAGTGGTGACTTCACTTTCAATGGGAACAATATTCTTAAATAAAAGAATTAAAAAGTCAAGGCAGGACTCTATGGCCTCTTCTGCAGATGGGTTGAAATGGCACCTTCTGGGCTGAGTGTGAGAATAACTTCTGTGCAAATATTTGTTGTAATTTGAGGTGAAGTCAGGTGACACCTTTGTGGGTAAATAAGGTGCACAAGTGAATCACCTTTCCCAAACTTATTCCAGTGTGGCTTGTCTGAGGTTGCAATTACTTTATAGAATGAATGCAGTCTGACACCATTGGAACTGATATGGCTCAGTGCTATGGAACCCACAGGCTTGCAGTTTGGTGAGGCTAGATTTACACTGTCATATAATCCAGTTTCTGAATCCAGATTACCTGCTTTGAACTGGATTATCTGACTCAACACTACCAGTGTAGATGGAGCCTAAATCATTAGTACTCTTTGGCAGAGAAATCTATATACTTTTGAAGCCATAGCTCCTATGATCCCATAGAACTGAGCCATTGCAGTCAAAGTGCAGAGTGCATTCAATTCTACACCCTGACATATGACACGGAGAAGATAAATGCATCTGTCCTGTAGAACTGACTCCCGTTGACATTGTTCTAACTACCATGGCTCAATGATAAGTCATGAGGTTTTGCAGTTTTACAAGGTTTTCCTCTTTCTGCCAAAAAGTGCAGCTCCCAGGATGCCTTGAGCCATGGCAGTTCAAGTGGTGCCAAATGGCATTCATCCTACACTCCTTCGTTTGCAAAAGAGGGGATCCGGGCTGGGCAGGGTGTCCCTCATTTGCTCAGGTCCCCAGGGGTGGAAGAAGAGGGCAGGCGTGGCTGGGGAGGGAGGGAGGGAGGAAGAGCCAAGAGCCTGCATCGCGGAAGGCCGCAGGGAATCCAAAGCTTGGCCAGCGAGCGAGCGCGCGCCCGGCTCGCCTGCCCCGCGCGAGCGCCACACGTGGCTGCCAGCCCGGGCTTCATTTGCATACGGCGGCGCTTAACCCTTTCGCTTCCGGGCGGCGCAGCTGCTCTTCCTTCTTTCCCGCTCCTTCCCCGCGCGCTTCCCTTCCTTGCTTCTTTAAGGAATGCCGAGGTGTCTGATTCCACGCGCGATCTGGGAGAATACAAACACGCCGTGCAGACAGTTCTGTAGAACCAGTCGCGATTTTTCTACGGATTACAACCGCTATTTCTGGAAGACGAAAACGCCTTGGAACAACCCAGGATTGTGAAAGGGATTCATAAAATAACTCCGACTGCTCAATTCTACAAAGAAAGAAATTGGGGGAGGTTGGGGGGGGGGGGTTCTCGAGATAATTAGATTGCATCCCATCTGATACAGTTTCAGAATACAGTTTAACTGCATTGAACCGGATTATATGGCAGTGTAGACTCATATAATCCAGTTCAATGTAGTTCCACTGTCTTCTGAAACGACATGTCCTGCATAACCTGCATCCATCCCAAGGTGTGCATGCACCGTGCATTGGAGGCTCTGGCAGAAACACTTCCGGGATGACTCCCGCCTGCCGCCTTAACCACGAGAAGGGGCGCCTAAGTCTGGGTCTACCCTGTCTTTAGGACCTGCATTAGAATGCAGATGAACTGCATTGAACTGGATCAGGCCCGTAGCCAGGATTTTGATTCGGGGGGGGGGGGTGAGCCTGGGTGAGAGAGGATCTACCCTAGCAAACCTGTTGTATCGTTATCCCAATACCCCCGTGCATATAGGATATATTGAGCATGGTGATCAGATCGTTGATATGAATACACATAACAGTTTAAGTAATGTACCAGTAAGGCCTTCTCGTGGACCACCCTGAGAATTTCAGGGAGGGGGGCTGAAGCCCCACAACCCCCCCCCCTCCCCCAACTACATGCCTGAACTGGATGATAGGAGTCTACACTGCCATATAGTGCAGTTCCTAAAACTACACAAGCGAAGGTCTCTGGAGACAAGGGTTCAATCCTGATCAGCCGTAGAAACCCACTGGATGTTCGTAGGCCAAGCACACTCTCTCAGCCTCAGATGAGGAAAAAGCAATGCTTCTCTGAACAAATATTGCCCCGCCCCCCAAAAATACCCACAGGGTCGTGGTAAATCGGAAAGATCTAAAAGGGGAGGGCATAGAAATATGGTGATGGACTAAGATTCCCGGGAATAAAACTAACAATAAGGTAGGAAGGGAGCTTCCCTTTAAAACTCCAATTGGCCGGATGGCAGAGTGAGGCTGGACCTAGGCTGCCACCTCATGCAGTTCCCCAGGGCATCCTATGGCAGTGTAGATCCAGACACCATCCCCAGCGTCATCCCGGGGGTCTTCCTGGAGTTGAGCAAGACCCGCGCGTGCGTAGTCCGGGGTTCTTGTCTGTCCGTCATTTGGGAGTCGTTCCCTAATCCCCTTGAATGATACAGATGGGCGGTTGAATCAGGTTCAGGGCTAAAGAAGACCCATATGGATCAATGAGATCAACAATTGGGTCGCCTTTCCATTATTTATTTATCCCACAGTCAGGACTAACCATTAGGATCGACGGTCTGCATTGTGTATGAGACAGGAAGGGCGGAGAGGGGAAGAAAGAGAGCCGAGGGCAACAAAGGCTGGATCTACATGTAGGAAGCCAGTGGAGACCCATATGGCGCAGTATTGCATTGCACGCAACTACATCCTATGAGTTAGACCAGGCATGGTGGGCAACCTTGGGCCCTCCAGGTGTTTTGGACTGCAACTCCCACAATTCCTAATAGCCGGTAGTTGTAGTCCAAAACACTTGGAGGGACCAAGGTTGCCCATGCCTGAGTTAGACTGACGATATAATGTAGTTCAAACTACATTATACGACGCAATGGCCTCATCTACACCGACCATTGCAGACCAAACTGCCTTATATGGTCAGTGTAGTAGACTCACAACATGCAGTTTCACTGCACTGAGCTGCATTGTATACGTCTACACTCTATTGCAGTTCAAGCCTAGAATTCTGTGTAATTCATGCAGTTTAACCTCACTTTAAGCGCTATGGAATCTTGGGAGTTGTAGTTTTACAAGGTCTGACAAAGAATTCAGTAACATTGAGCCAAACATTGAGTTCAAGTGGGGGGGGGGTCAAAAACTGCATTTATCCTGCAGTATAAATGCTATTTTTTGTCCTCCCTGACCATTTCTTTTACTTTTAGTGGCGGGATGTTTACTTTGGCGCCTGACCGCCGGCGAATAAAGTCGATGGAGCAAACGACAATTCCCTTGGAGGCTTCAGCCGACTCTCCACGCAGGTCCCCTTCGTTCCCACGCGGGATTGCTCGCGGAGACATAGCTCAGAGACCCCCTATGGCGTTTTTCACCAGCAGGTAAGCCTGCATGTAAATGGAGAAAGGGCATTTCCCCCGACGCGGCCGCTTTCCCGGGTGGAAGTCTCCCTTTCAACCTGCTCTTAAAGATATAGAAGCCTTTGAGGCGCTTGCCTCAGTGGGCTTGATGCTGAAATGAGCCAGACACACTCTTTCCTGCACTTTGTTCAATGCTACTAACACTCTCTGTTAGCTCCGTCTCGAGCCCTCGGAAGATCAGGCAAGCCTTCAATGGAATGTCATGACGTCACGCCACATGATGTCACAATAGGGACAGAAGGCTTGCGTCAAGCGGGACTTCCATAGAAAACAGATGGGGAGGGGCCCGGCTTCCTTTGATTCCTGGACGATTCCGATTCCCCTAGGCGACCAAGGGTGCATCTGCGCTATAGAATGAACGCAGTTTGACACCACTTTAACCGCCCTAACTGAATGCTCTGGAATCCTGGAGGTTGCAGTTTGGTGAGGCACCAGCACTCTTTGACATAGAGGCTTAAAAGCCCATGGGAGTTAAAACGGAGTCAAAACTGCATTGATTCTTAATGCAGATGCAGATTCCAAACTCACACCGGGATGAGGGGGGAAAGCACACAAAAGGCGCACGAGGGACTGGGACTTCGAGGAAGATTCGAATCCACGGTGGGTTTTCGCCCTTCCGCAAACGCACTCCATTTCTTTGGCGGGAAACGCGTGGGTGCCGCAGTTCTCTCCCGGAGTCGGTGGCTGGATCCACACTGCCATGATGTAACGCAGTTCAAACGGCATTATTCAGCCTATTTCTGTTGTCGAAGGCTTTCACGGCCGGAATCACTGGGTGTCTGTGAGTTTTCCGGGCTATGTGGCCATGTTCCAGAAGTTTATAAACACGCTTAGCTTTAAGTTCAACACGAAGGAGTTCCACGTGGCCAAACGCTCCGTTTCCCGCCCACGAGTGAATGGGACGCTTTGTTCAGCAGACGCACTGGGGACTTTTCAAAAGGAAAGGAATAGTAGGGGGAAAAATAAAAGCAACCAGAGAGTCACCCAAGGAAACTCAAGAAAGCCCCTTAATCGGGATTGAGCGCCCCCCCCAAACAGCCGCCCTCCTCTGGCTAAAGTACACAGTCTCCCATTCTCTGAAAACAATATGCACTTACTTAGGGCCGGCGGGGGGGCAGGGCCATAGCCAGGATTTTGATTCAGGAGGGGCTGAGTCTAAATGAGAGAGGGTCTACCCTATCGTTATCCTAATACCCCCATGCATATGGGATATATTGAGCATGGTGATCAGATCATGATATGAATGCACATAACAGTTTTAATAATGTCCCAGTAAGGCCTTCTCGCGGACCACCTTGAGAATTTCGGGGGGTCTGAAGCCCCTCAAGCCCCCCCCCCCCCTACATGCCTGCCCGGGAGCATCTACTGCAGAATGAATGTAGTGCCTGGTTCAATGCTGTGGAATCCTCACTAGGCAGTGGAGGCTAGAAGACGTCTGAAAACGGAAACTCCCGCGATTCCATAGCATAGAGCCTTGGCAGTTCAAGCGGTGTCAAACTGCATTCATTCTCCTGTGCAGATGCACCCTGAGTTCCTCCGAATGTCGATAGAGGGCGACCTGACGGGCAACTTGTTAGAAGGGAAGCGGCAAAGCCATCCTTAGTATTCGATCAATGCGCTTCTGCTCCCAGCGTCTGGACGGAGAGACGCATCTCCCTCGGGGCACTCCAGGCCGGGGTTCGGAAGCTCGCTGGAGGGAAAGCGGGGTGCTCTTCTTTGCAATCGGAGCAGGAAACGCCTGTATCTACACTGCCAAAGAATTTGCAATATTCACACTTGCCTCAAGCAGACAAGAGTTCTTTTTCCCACCCTGGACATTCCACAGATATATATAAACCCCACTTGCCTAGTTTCCAATAGACCTCTCAACCTCTGAGGATGCCTGCCATAGATGTGGGCGAAATGTCAGGGGAGAATGCTTCGGGACAGGCATGTAGCCAGGGGGGGCTAAGGGGGCTTCAGCCCCCCCCCCCCCAAATTCTCAGGGTGGTCCGCTAAAAGGCCTTACTGGAACATTATTTAAACTGTTATGTTTATTCATATCATGATCTGATCACCATGCTCATTATATCCCACATTCATGGGGTTATTGGCGTAACAATACAAAAGGTTTGCTAGGGTAGACCCTCTTCCACCCAGTCTCAGCCCCCCGAACCAAACTCAGCCCCCCCAATCAAAATCCTGGCTACGGCCCTGCTTCTGGAACATGGTCATACAGCCCGGAAAACTCACAGCAATTTAATGCAGTTTGCACTGCGTTATATAGCCAGTGTCGAGCCCGATAATGCAGTTCAAACATTCCTTGGCAGTGTAGATCCAGCTAGGGGCAACTTTGGCTCCGCACGCTTTGAACCAGGGCTCAGGGTGCATCCACACTGCAGAATCCATGCAGTTCGATACTACTTGAACTGTCCTGGCTCAAGGCTATGGAATCACGGGAGCCTGACAAGGTGGTCTTAATCCTTCTCTGCCAAGGAGTGCTGGTGCCTCACCGAGCTGCAGCTCCTAGGATTCCCTAGCCTTGAGCCACGGCAGTTAAAGCGATGCCAAACCGCATTCATTCTGCAGCGTGGACGCACTCAGGAAAAATCCGCCTCTCTCGTCTTGAGATGACCACGCGAACCCCAGTCTGGGCTCATCTAATCCCACTTCCGTGCGCCCCAGTTCCGCACTGGCTGATCAACGGCGGGGAGGCTTCCCTCAGATTCTCCTTTCACCAACACGGCGTCTCTCTCCCTTCTCACGACCACAAAAGACGTGTTTCAAGCATCCCGAGGTGGATTTCCCCCTCGACTCCTCTCCTTAACCGGCCAGAGGCGGATCTCTAGCGGAAGGATTCGAGGTCGCAACCTTGACTTTAGCGCCTTTCGGGACTGTTTTGGAGAGGAACGACCTAGCCAGTCCGACACACAGACGCGTATCATTTCCCAACGAAGAAACGAGGAACCCTGAGTCGGGGATTCGATTCGGCGATTCGTTTCCGTTCGGGAGCCCAACTCCGAGGGAGGCGGCCACCTTGACACTGCCCATTTAAGGCAGTGATGAAGAAGTGGTTTCGCCAGGCAAAGGATGGCACAGGAAACCACCCTGGACCCCTTTGGAGGCCCGGATGAGGGTGCCACAAGGCAAGCCACAGAGCACACCGAAGCTTACACTCACTCACTTACACACACACACACACACACACGAAGGGCTTTTTTTCGCGCCCTTTTCTGGGAGGTTGTTGCCTGGCTGCGGCATTTAGAGCGGCACGAAATGCTGAGTGTAGACAGGGGCATTGGCTCCGAATCCAGTGGCGGGGGCTCACCTTGCCCCTCCCCCGCGGCTCGCCCGTCCCAGGCAGATCCGCTCGTGCCACGTCCTCTTTGCAATCGAAGGGTCCACGCGTGTATTATAGGCTTCCAAAGGTCCCCCCCCTCCCGACGGGATCAGAGGGCGGCCCCCAAAGAGAAGATCGGGCGAAGGCACCCTTCTCAAAACCGTTCCTAATTTAGGGGGGAAACCCCAAATCAATCTCCTGGGAGTGGGGGCAATCCCCCAAATCCCCCCCCCGTTTTGTGGACGAATCAGGGCGGCTTAAAACTGTGTCACCGGGTAGACTAGCCAGAATAAGGGAGGGGGCACCCCCTCGCAATCCAGCCCCATTTCCCAGAAACGGGCGGGCAATGGCGGTATGGGACTCAGGGGGAACACCCCAATTTCCTCCCTCGCAGGCTTGCGGAGGAGAGGGTGAAAGAAGGGGGCGTCGTGAATCCAAATCAATCGCCCCCCTGCTTCTTTAAGACCCCCCTTCTTCTTTCCACCCTCCTTCCCTCGTTGTCCCGCCCCTCGGCGGCGCCCAGCCAATCCCGTCGCGGCGTCTCCGTTTGACAGGCAGCGATCTCCCCGCCCCTTTGTGACGTCTCGGGCTGGCTTTGCAGGAGTTGCGCCGCCGCGAGAGCCTGCCGCTCAGTTGTCTGGAAAGGCGAAGCCAGCCCGGAGCCGGAGTTGGCTGCAGCCGAGCCCTCCCCCCTCCCAAAAAACCCCCTCTTTCCGACACCAACAACCCCCTCAGGGTGGAAGATGGAGCTGCCGGCGGTGGGCGAGCACGTCTTCGCCGTGGAAAGCATCGAGAAGAAGCGAATCCGGAAGGTGAGCAGCGATGCAAGAGGGAAGGAAAAGAGGGAGGGAGGAGGGGGCAGGAGGCGCTGTATTTGGGGACGGGGGTGTCACTCCGTTGCCTGACCCCCCTTCTTCTCTCCCCATTGATTTGTTTTTTGCAGGGGCGAGTGGAGTACCTCGTCAAATGGAGAGGATGGTCGTCCAAGTAAGTCCCGGGAAAGGAAGGCAAGGGCGCCTTTTCTCGCGGGCTGCAGAGCCTGCTCCTCTCCCCCTCCCTCCTCCCCCCCCCCCCCATTTTCCCTCCAGCTCTATCAGGCTCGGGTGGCCCTTTTTAAAAATTTTGCACGAAAATGGAGGGAGACCCACACGCCGATGACGAGGCGGCCAAAGCAGGCAGTGGCCAGGCGGCGAGGTCCTGATGTTGCAGAAAATGGCTCCTTTCCCTTGGAAAGCAGGGCTCCATATTGCAGAACCCAGCAGCAGCAGCTCAGACGTTGACCGGGCAGGGGGGGGGGAGGGGGCTGCGAAGGGGAGGGCGCAGTCGTCTGATTATTATTTAATAATAATAATAGCCATGGCGATGATTAAATCCCCCGCCCGCGTTCAACCCCCGGATCCTGTCCGGGCTGCTGGGAGGAAGGGAAGGGAAAGGAGGGGAGCCCTGTCACTAGGCAGCCGTGGCTTGGCTGCACATTTCACTTGACCGACGGGAGGAAGAGGAAGAGGTCTGGGTGACAGACCCGCCTCGGAAGGGCATCAGAGGCAAGAGGTCTTTGGAAGGGAAGCCAAAGCCCTGCCCTCCCCGCCAGACCCCCAAGCCTCTTCTTGCTCTGGAACCCTTCCTGGAAAACCCATGTATCTCTCAAGCACACCAACTGGGTGGCTTTGCTCTCTAACGAATATCCTCCCCCTTATTTCGCCAGGTATAACACGTGGGAGCCGGAGGAAAACATCCTGGATCCGAGGCTACTGATCGCCTTTCAAAACAGGTGAGTGAGTGAGTGAGAAGGGAGGGAGGGAGGGAACGGGAAGAGCCTCGGGCCCCTTCCTCTGCCAGCGGCGCAGGTGGGAGGGCGCGTGGCGGCCTCCACGCAACTTGGCCTGAACTCCAAGAGGAGGGGTCGGCCGGGGGGGGGGGAGTGGAGGGCCGCGAGGCGGCGCACGTGACGGAAGGGAGCGGCGCGTGGAGAGGCGTGTGTGTGTGTGTGTGTGCGCGCGCAGGGCGGGCGATCGAGCGAACTGCTTTGGCTGCTGCTTGCAGAGTTAGCCGCCCTTGGAAAGAGCAGTTCTGCCTGCGACGTCGCGCTTCCCCCCCCCCTTCTCCACCGCGTCCTTTGCAAACGGGTTGCACGGCTGGGGAGGGGGATCTGGATTCCCCATTCCCAGCCATGGTGCTGCTGCGGTGTTCTCCGCTTCCCCCTGCAGGATTTGGCGCCTGTGAGCCCCAGCCGAGGGTGCATCTACACTGCAATAGAAAGAAATACGCATTGACTCGTCTTGTTGTAATTTTACAAGGGCCTGAGCCTTTCCTTCCCAAGAGTGACAGTGCCCCACCAAAGGGTCCAACTCCCAGGGTTCCCTAGCACTGAACCAGGGCGGTTCGAGTAGCGTCATAGTGCATTCGTTTTCCTGTGTAGGCGCATTCTTCCTTGGGAGGTGGTCTTGGGGCTGGGGTGGGGCGCCATTGAGCCAGAAGCCTTGCAGTGCTCCTGGGCCCGGCGAAAGAGGGCTGTGTGTGCGCCGCCGGCTTTGGGTCGCTGCCTTGGATCTCCCGCTGGGCCCCTTGGCTGTGAAACAAGCCAAAACCAGGTCTCCCCGCCGTCAACCAGGCAGCGCGAGGGGGCGGGGCTCCCCGGTGCATCCTAATGAGGTGATTAGCATCCCGCCCCGCCCCCTGCTCTCCTGCAGGTCTCCTCCCCCTCTCTGGCAGTGACTGGGGAAAGGACGCTTGCAGCCCCTGCTTACAAAGCTAGTGCAGGAGAAGACCCTTCTCCCCCTTGTCCCAAATCCAGGGGGTATGTCAGGGGCATGGGGTCATTGTAAAATACTGTGCCCCCAACACACACCCCTCTCGTTGCAGGGGTTTGTTTTTCTGGAGGGATCAGGATTCTTAAATCATTTACTGTGCAGATGATAACATAGAAAACCCTGGCACCAGTGCGAAGCACAGGTGGTGATATCACAAACCACAGAACCCTGTAAAACCTTTCTTTTGCACGCTTTTGTGTGTGTTTGTTGTCCAGCCACTGCACTTGGAACCTAGGTTCAATCTGCATTAAATGGTCCACATAGACGCACACTGCGCTCCACCAGAAAAATCCATTGCACGGGCTCGAAGGACACATCCAACCTCCTTAGTCATCAATGCGCTTGTAGAAAGTGTGGGATGAGTCCTTCTTGAATCTCCATTCGTGAAGTAAAAAGCGAACAACAACCAACAAGAAGATAGGGGTATAGTGGGCCTTTTCAGAGAGATGGATCAAGGGCCTTGTAAGAGGAGGACAACTGGGGGCCCTTCCAGACAGCCCTATATCCCAGAATATCAAGGCAGGAAATCCCACATTATAAGAGTGTGGACTCTGATAGCCCAGTTCAAAGCAAATATTGGGTGGCAGAGTGTGGGCCAAAGACAAGAGTTGAAATCTGGGGAGCAAAGTGTGGCCCTGGGCCCACATATGTCTCCCCCAATCCAGTTCTGGAGCTCTGGGCTGAACCAGTCTTCTTGGATCAACCTTGTTTCTAATTAAGAGTTAATTTCCTCTTCAGGAAGTTGTTTCTTGCCAAGGACTGGCAGGCAGTTCATGTTTTAATGGGTTCTATTGATTATATATGTATGCATGTATGTGTGTGTATAATATGTGTGTGTGTGTTTGTGTATTATGTATTCAAAAGCATTACTGGATTTATGGTCACTTCTCTGTTTGATCATTTTCTTTATCTTGCAGTCTGTGTAGCCTCAGACAAAAATAATATTGCACAATGGCCTACTCTGGCTTAAAAGTTAGCAATCCTGTTTGCACCTGATTCAGTTTTTTAAATTGACTTAAGAGTTTGTACTGAGTAGCCAGTTCATCTGTTAATTTGAAAATAAATGGGAGTATTGTCATTTATTTACTCATGAGGTTGTGCTGGTGGTTATGTGTGTAACCGATGGAGCAAAAGTCTTGTTGTAGTTTTTTTCCCCACTATCTTGTTGGCTATAGCCTTGAGTCACAAGTCTTGGTTGATATCTCCAAATCTCTCTTTGTGCATCTTGTTTTGTAGTAAAAGCTCATCTTCAGTTGGCTTTCCTTTTGGCAGTTCTACCATAGTTTATGTTTCATTATTATATAAATATTGTATCTTCCCAGTAGCTGCTTTAAATCCATTTCTTAGAATATGATTTCGGCAGTCCCTTGATCTTTTGCCAATGAGAGGATTTTAGAAATCTTTCATCTGATAGGGAAAACTATCAGATGACACACCTCTATTAATAGTGTTCTGTCTTACTTGGACTTGAATACCTGGCTCCACCCTTTGTATGCTCACTACATGAGTAGCGCTTTCTGTTTGTTTCCTGGTGGGAGTCTTCTTTCATTGCATATAAGTCAGGATAGATGTCTATCTTTAGATTAGATTTGGGCTAATTTCGTTGTACATCCATTTGGGTGTAGAATCTTGGAAGTATTTCTAGCAGGTTGAAGTGGAGCTCCAGCCCCCATCTACTTCCATGAAATGCAGTTATACGCTAGTATATGGCAGTCAGTGTAGACTCATATAATGCAGTGCAATGCAGTTCAACTGCATTATATGAGTCTACACTGACTATGTGTAATACGGCTTCCAACTGCATTATATGGCTGTGTGGATGGAGCCATCTTCTGAATAAACATGTGTAGGGTTGCACTGTGTTTAGAGCAGTACTCTGTATTCATTCCAATATTTTAAGATTAAAGCTCTTATCAGAGCAGTGGGAATTGGGAATAAAGATAAAACTGATGAGAAGAGCAAAGTTTTCAGACCAATTTAAAGTGGTAGCACTGAGAGGCATGGTCAGAGCAATTCATAGTGTCTTTTACTGAAAATAAGATTACCGTAAATGATTAAAAGATGGAGTACTTTGGCAACATAATGAGAAGACAGGAAAGCCTGGGAAATACAATGATGCTGGGGAAAAAGGAAGGAAAAAGGAAGAGAGGCTGACCAAGGGCAAGATGGGTGGATGGTATCCTTGAAGTGTCTGGCTTGACCTTGAAGGAGCCGGGGGTGGCCACGACTGAATAAATAACAAAATGTATTTCTTCTGGGGAAAGTTTCAGTAGATTCTGAGTTTTATGATAACTGGAAGAGGGTTTGTGTTGTTGAAGGCTTTCATGGCCAGAATCACTGGGTTGCTGTGAGTTTTCCGGGCTGTTTGGCCATATTTTCTTTCCACAACTATGGCAGGCATCCTCAGAGGTTGTGAGGTCTGTTGGAAACTAGGCAAGTGAGATTTATGTATCTGTGGAATGTTCAGGGTGGGAGAAAGAACTCTTTGTCTGTTGGAAGCAAGTATGAATGTTGTAATTGGTCACCTTGATTAGCATTGAATGGCCTTGCAGCTTCAAAGCCTGGCTGCTTCCTGCCTGGAGGCATCCTTTGTTGGAAGGTGTTAGCTGGTGCTAACTGGAAGAGGGTTTTGATTTTTTTAAAAGAATTCCTTGATTCGTTTGGAAATTTCAAGAGTTTTAGAAGGACTTTAATAATTTCTTATACCAAACAGATGCAGGCTTTTTTCGCGCAATATGTGTTTGGGATGTTTCCCCCTTTTATATTACTGGTGCCTCAAAATCCAATATAAAGCCTATATTGATGAGCTTTAAAAGTAGTTGTCTTTTCAGTAATGCAGGGTATGAGAGATCCAAACCCCCCTTTTAGATGCGATACTGCTGTAGTTGTTTCACACACCCCTCCTTTCTGCTGCTTATCTGTGGATTCTGTTTTGCTGCACAAGAATAGCTCATTCCATACGCTTGAGAAAGAGGTGCCTACTGGCTTGCACTAATTGCTGTGACCTTTGAGTACTTCACCATCTTGCATCTTGTTGCCTTTCATTCTGTAGCTTCTTCCCGCTGCTCTGTGGTAAACATGCAGGAAGGCTCCCTCCCCCACCATCCCCATATGTTCAGGGAGGTTATTTCTCAAGTAGGTACTCTTAGAGTCTAAATGTACCTTAAAGTCACCAGATACTGTTGGATCCTGGAAGCCAAGTAGGACCAGTTCTGGTTAATTTTTGGGTGGGAGACTACCATTGAATACCAGTGAGAGAAGCTATTTTTCAGAGGAAGAAGCTCTCAAAACTGCTTCTGAATATTTTGCCTTAGAAAACCCTAGACATTCATAGGGTCCCCATTAGTTGACAGGTGACTTGATACACACACAGAGGTTTGCCCAGGATTGCATGGTGTTGATGCTCAAACAGAATGAGAAAGGCAATTTCCCCTTACACACATACACACGCATACACTCCTGACACCACCAACCTCCCCCCATCCCTAGCCCTCTGGTGCACTGTTGGAGGTCTTCTAATTACATCTCTATTGATTTTTATGTTTCTACAGGGAGAGACAGGAGCAACTTATGGGATACCGCAAACGAGGGCCGAAACCAAAGCCGATGGTCGTTCAGGTAAATTTTCTCTATCTTTTGTTAGCCCTTTCCTAGAATAACACAAAGCAATCCAATGTATAAAACTAACAATGTTAAAGTGGATAGAATTGTTGTTGGATATAATGATTTTGTGGGAGTCTTTGTTATTGGCTGCTGCACTTTTGTTTAATTGGCAACTAGCTGCATCTTTGTTTTTACCATTCCCTAGGGAAGAGAGTTTCATTTTGGTTTCATCATGCTCTGGGAGGCTCTGTATGGATGGATGAATAGATAAATACTGTGTGTGTGTATGTGTGTGTGTCACACGCTTGCATGCAAATGTATTCCTCATTTTAAATGTCAGCGGAAGCTCAGCACAACCTTTCCCCCCCGCTAGCTGCATAACCTGCAGATTAATAGGACCACTTGGCCAATGTGGGTAAGAGCTCTTCTGACCAAGAACAACAGATTTGGACTGCTGCCTTGGATGTGTCCATTTACTGAGCTCTCTATGCTCAGAAATAAATGTAATAATGAATGTTTCGTAGAACAAGATGTGAAATGGCTATTTGCCATCTTGCATTTTCAGCTGAGTAGCAGATCTGGATGTGAAATATGATTCCTGGTTAATGTTTGTGAACAGTAATGCACGATAACTTCTGTGATTTGGCAAGAAGTAAATGAAGACTAGACAGTCATGGTGGAGTTGACAGCAGTACTTTCTTTCTGCTTGCTGAACCACTTCCTTCCTTGGTTCTCCAAACAGGTTGTTTTGCTATCGTTTGCTGTCAATTGGCTCAAAAGGCCAATTGATTTGAGAGATAAAATGTTGCTGCTGCTGTTGTTATGTTTATTTATACTCTGCCTTTTTCCCAGGATTGGGACCCGAGTAGGATGGGGTGGAGGGGGGAGGACAGAACAAGACATTTGACATTCAGAGCATCCCTTGATTGTTGCAAATGTGTATTAGTGGTGTCTTTTAGTCTGAGCTTGGCAAGGTCATTTTTTTCTTGATTATAATTTCCAGAATTTCAGCAGTCAGCATTACAGAGAATTATGTTTTAGTAAGCCCAGGTTTCTAAAAGGGTTAATAACATGTGCCATCTCTTCTTGTTGGGCATCCTTAGTAATGGGCTTATTTCCTCTGTATGCAGTTGCCATCTTATGCACGCCGCTCTAACATCCTGAGTGGCCTCCAAGACCCTGTGATGGAGAACAGGCCCAAGCTGGATTTTGGCAGCCCTGGCAAAAGCCAACAGCAGCAGCAACAGCAGCAGCATCAGTATGAGCTCAATAGCAAGAAGCACCACCAGTACCAACCGAACAGCAAGGAGAGCAGCATCAAACACCAGTCCCACAGCAAAGGGAAGTACTACTACCAACTGAACAGCAAGAAGCATCATCACTATCAGCCGGATCCCAAGATGTATGAGCCCCACTACCAGCCCAGCAACAAGGAGCCCCAGCAAGGGCAGGCCTGCCTGGACCACAGCAAAAGCCCCCTGATGTCCCAGTCAGACAAATGGTCTCACAGCTCAGCAAAAAGCTTGCTGAACCCAGTAAAGAATCTGAGTGGCCTGGAAGGGAAGAGTGGGACAGAGAAGAACCTCTCTAGTGGCACAGGACCCCCACCGCCACCACCACCCCTCCCACCTCGGGATGGGGTAGCCAGCAATGGCATTGGGGGCAAAATGAAGATTGTGAAGAATAAGAACAAGAATGGACGCATTGTGATTGTCATGAGCAAATATATGGAGAATGGCATGCAAGCAGTGAAAATCAAGTCCGGAGAGTCCCACAAGAAACGGGTGACCGAGGACAGGACTCCCAAGAAAGGGTTGGAGGAGAGGCCAGAGTCATGGAAAAGGTCTGGTGGGGAGAGGTGGCCAGGCAGTAGCCCTAAAGACAAGCCTGGTGCAGAGGCTGGTCGCATGCCAACAGAGCCTGGGACTGTCTCCCCAAAGACTTCTCCAATCCCTGGCCAAGAAGTGCCCAGTCCTACAGAGCAGCAGCCCTTGCCCCTCACCACCAAGGCCCACCAAGCTTCCTGGACCCTGGACCCCAGTCAGCGGGAACACAGCCCCACCACTGTGGGGCTCAACCTCTCACCCAGCTGTAGTAGTGGCGCCTCCCGGAAGCGCTGCCTCTCTGAGCCTCATGGTGACAAGGAGGATGGCAAGAAGCGCCTGACATCCCGAAGCATCAGTGCCCCCACCCCTTCCCTGAGCCCTTCTGTCCCTGAGAGACAGGAGCCCCCTACTCTTCCCACTGCCCAGCCTGAGGTCATTCTGCTGGATTCGGACTTGGATGAGCCCATAGACTTGCGGTGTGTCAAGGCACGGGGAGAGACTGAGACCAGCTTGGTGCAAGTGAAGCCAGAGGCCTCCCCAATGCTGACTGACAAGCCAACACCAGAACCTCAGAAGCAGGTGGAACGCTTTGAGACAGAGGTAGAGGAAGAAGAAGAGGAACCTTTGCAGGAGTTCAAACCTTTCTTTGGGAATATAATCATAACAGACGTGACTGCAAACTGCCTGACTGTGACTTTTAAGGAATATGTGACAGTGTGAGGAAGCTCTGGCAGGGCTTCCAGTGCACTCTCCCTTGGCAGCCTGGCCTCCCTGTCCTCCTCCTCCTCCACCGAGGTAGAGTAAACCCCTGTGGCGTCACCATGAATACAGGGCAGGTCCATTGAGATGGGACACGAACACCCTGCCTTAGAAGAAGGAAGGTGACGTAGGGCATGAGAGAGCTTCTGCCTCCCCAGAGGGTTACCGTTGGTCTGGATTGATCTCTGGTTTGCCACCTATCTTCTAAGGGTCTTGGGTATCCAGATCAGGTGAGGGTAGCAGCTTCCCAGTTAACTCACGGGAGAGTTACATAGTATTATATTTTACAGTGCTAACTTGTCAAGTGGTTCTTGCTCCCGTTTGTATGTGGTGTTGCTGAACATGTATTGTTTGAACTGAAGGCAGGCCTCCCCAGGCGGGCCATGCAATTATATTTATTTGTAGGTATTTATATAACAAAATATAAAAAGCCTAGATTTATGGAGTTCCCTAGATTTGCCCTATATATATATAATTCTATTGAATACATATATATATTATATATATATTAAAAGTTATATCAGAATATTTTCTTTTCTTCCCTTTAAAAAGCCACTCCTGGTTTTGTGTTTCTCATTTTTTTTCTTTTCGTAAAACTGCAGGACTATCCGTCCTTATCGTATATATATTTTGATACTGTTAACACATGTTGTTTTCAATGAGCAAAAACAAAAAATATTATTATTAATAATAATCAATATCTAAAGCTAAACAAGCTGTTATAGAAACTGCTGCTACTAGAAATGTCTAAACTAAGCTTCCAATTATTATGAATTGCTTGAATGTAAATATTAAATGGAGATGTTGAAAGTGCATTTGATGTTCTGCAGCTAGCCTGGATCTGGGATGCAAAGACTAGCCGTAAAGTGGTGCAGCCTTAGCACCAGATGGGCACCTATTTGTCGTCTTGGGGGCGGGAGGGGTGGTGAAGGTACGGAAACTGTGTGTCATGCAGTCGTTGCAAAAGACTATAAACCTTTCCAAAAATGATAGGATGTTTTGAGTGTCTTTATTGCAGCTTTGGTGCTCCTTGGGTTTTGCAGTTGTACATATGTCCTAAACATACATTGTTGTCCCGACTCTCCTGCGTTAAAATGTCGTAAGTGCAATGGGCCTTTAGTATCTGCTGCAGTTTGGTTCCAGAGCCCTCCTCTATGGACACCAACATCTGTGGATGTTCAAATCCCATTGCATATAATGCCATAGCAAAATGATGTCCATCATATAAAATCGCAAAACCAAGGATATTTTAAGCTGTGGATGGTTGAATCCATGCATACAGAAACCATGGATATGGAAGACTGTACTTTGCATACAATGAATATTAGTAGGTTTCACACCAGTGGGTTTGATGTGTTGGATTTGTTGACCATTAGCTGGAAGTCAGTAAAGGAAGGACTTGTAGATGTTGGACAAGTGTTTCTATCCCACACTTACAACAGTCACTCAAGTGTTTATTGTTGGGCAGGAAATTTCAAACTGCATGTGATCCCCATTTTCTTTTCTGTCTGAGTCCACATATTCTTCCAATTTAAAAAGCAATCTGAGTGGGAAATTGCCCTATAAATGCCACCAAATGTCATACTGAACAACATTTGAATATCTTATGCCGTCCAACCCACCCAAACTTGCACAAATGCTTTGAAGTTGTCCAGAATTGGCCAGTGAAACTAGACCAACAAACCAAAGCATAGATTTCTGTACACCAGCTCTTTCCCTGTGGTGGTGCTCTGACACTTTCTGCCATGGGATTCCTTATCAGTGAAAGAGAAGCCTAATGAGATTGCACAGTCCAGGATTTCTGGGTCTTTTCTTGTTTCAATGTTCTCAGAACGCCTATAACTGACTGTGGATTTAGCCTGAACTAGATCAGACCTGTTGAAATAAATGAAAATTAAACAAATGGTTAGTAATAAGTTCCATTCATTTCAGTGTCTCTGCTGTAGTTTGAACTGAATTTAGCCCATATGTAATTACAATGGGCCTCTGGTATCCCTTGGGTATGGTTCCAGGAGCTCCTGTGGATACCAAAATGTGTGGGTGCTCCATTCCTATTATATACAATGGTGTATTTAAATGGTCATACTTATATAAAATAGAAAAATCAAAGTTTGCTTGATTTTTTTGTTTGGAATATTTTTAAACTGTGGATGGTTGAATGTGTTGATACAAAATATAGATATTAATGGTTATTTGTAATTGTCTCTTAAAGTGCTTTCTCATTGCTATTACAGGAGTGTGATTATGACATAGCTACTTTAAGACTCTGTATGGAGAGAAAAAGCAGTATATAAATAAACATCATCATAATAATAGTTAACATAGTAATACCAATTCCCTTTGTATGTGGTAAAAAAATACAGGTGATTACTAATAAGCAGCCCATTCTTTTCTTGACAAATAAATTCAATGGAGAAGACTGATAGGTCAGAGGTTTGCATCCAGAGAGAGCTCCCCATGTAGGGACATGAGAGAAACTTCCCACAAGGATTGTAAAACATCCGGATGCCCCCTGGGAAACATCCTTGCAGATGGCCAATTCTCTCACACCAGAAGTGACTTGCAGTTTCTCAAGTTGCACTTGACACAAAAGAAAAATGATTGTTTCTTCATAAGAATCATACACAGGACTTAGCCTGCGAAAGTTTCATTTCTACCAGCAGTGCTCTGAAAGTGAACTGAGGACTTTAGTCATGTCACAACACTGAGCAGCAATTTGTGGCAATTGAGCAAAGTCTATTTTCAACAAAATGCAGATGTTAAAAGACCAACAGGGTGGACATATCTATGTCCTCAGTGGTTTAATTTGATTTATGGAGCTTCTTTAAAAAGGAGAAGATACTTTAAATATAGGCTTCTCATTTCAAAGCTTCAAGGAAGTGTGTTTAATTGTGTTAACTGACCCTGCTAAATGTAAATCTGTTGTATTGTAAGTAATATTTGGGCTGCTGTTTTTTAATGAGAAAGCGCCCCCACAAAATTGAATAGGATTTCTCCAGGGAGTTAATACAGGATGGCAGTTTTGAAAAACCTCAGCATTGAGCACAGATTTGGGTACTTCCAGTATTAAATTATTTTTTATAAAATGGCAGCAAAAACTTGGAGAACTATAATACAGTTTGGCCTTTGTAATGCACTGAGCCATACTTCCTGTATTACATACATGTTACTGGCTGCAAGATTAATCTTCCTGCTTCACTAGTAACCTTAATTATGTTTAATCATTTTAATCATTGGTGGCTAGCAGTTTGTGCAAAATGCATTTATCACTACTAAATTCAAAACAATCTAATTGCAACACGTTTCTAGATCCTGCCAAGCCCATGCCACTTGCAAGCAGATCCCCCTCCCCTACCATTTCCTCTCCAGATCTCTAGCCAGGGCAGTGGTTAGAGGCTCTGAAGTGCTGAGCTTTTGGGCATGGCATCTGTGGGTGTTTTGAGGAACACCATTTCCTGCCAGCCATATCTTACATTAAGAGCAAGCAAGTCACTGACAGGCAGCTTCAGGTGCAGCTGATTTAGCAAGCAGGCAAAACGGATGTGGCCCATCCGCTCTTTGCGTAGCAAGGAGCAGAACTGTATTTTTAGTGTGTGATGTTTGCTCTTGAGCTCTGCTTGGCAGCAGCTGGAGTTTAGTGACTGTGCAAAAGGAGGTGAGCACATGTGTATGTGCAGCCTGTTTGTGCATCGTGTGGAAATACATGTAGCCATTTGGAAGGAATGGAGGGGATATTTGCATTTTCAGCTACAAAGTGCACAGTTTTGTGTAGATCAAAGGTTGGATCCAGGCTTAGCCAGGCCCAGAAAGCAGTTGGATGTGATTAACTTATCCTGTTTGATTCCAGTAGTCTGTTCCAACCATGGCTAAGCCTAGATCCCACCCACTGTGCTTACCTTGTCCTTGAAGAGATCACATGACTGCATTCCACAGATGTACACTGTATTTCAGTTGTACTTGACTCTTCCTTAGGGGAGCTCAGAGCAGGTTCAATAAGGTTCATACTCTCTCCCTTTCTTATCTCCCAGCACTGCCTGCACAACACTATGGCGTGCTTAAATTTCACAAGTCTGGGCCTAAATGCACAGATTCTGCAAGGGTACTTGTTTCAGGAAGTGATGGTGAGAAAATAAGAACACAGTCCTAGGGCTTGTCTATATCACACAACCCTAGCACTATGATTGCACTTTATCTTCCATGGCATCACCCTTTGGGATCTTTTACAATGTTCAGCTAGGGAGTTTCTCCTATGGTGTGTCTGACCAAACTATAAATCCCAGGATTCCATGGGATGCAGGCATGTAGCAGTTAAAACATCATCATAATGCTGCAGTTGTGTGATGTGAAAGGACCCCATTGTGCATGCAACATGTGTGCTTGCTGCACTTCTGGAGTGTTGAACGAAGACTTAAGCTGTCCCCCACATAAGGAAGAATGATCTGATGTTGAAAGCAAAATCTTGAGAGTGTTGAGGGCACAGCAGTTTTGTCTCCAAAGGTTCAATACAGATTACATTGTTACTTGCAACATGTTCCTTTCAGGCACTGTAAACTAAACACAGAAGTAATGGTGTATCTTGCTGTTAACTGGTTGGCATACATTTGTGAGGGCAACTATATTGCCATTCATATACGAGGCCAATTTTTGCAAGAACGCATGAAAGGAAAGATCAGTTTGGTTGCTTTTATAGGGCTGCTGCTTGTGCAAGATTTGGAACTGCTTCAAATGGGTGGGCCGCCTTCTCTTTTCCCCACCCGCGTGATGTAAACAGAAGTTGATGCCAAGGGCATTCCTCCTCCTTGGTCTCTGGCTCTCATTCCTGGCACTTCCTTTCGCCTTCCCGAGTCAAAATAGTGGATTTTCCATCCAAACATATTTTCTCCTGCAAATATTTGTAAAACACAGATGACAGAATGTTGGAATTCTATTTTCAGAATCCGTGCTTTAGCATCCAAAATCTAGTGTTTGGGCTTTCTTTCAAACACAAATGTGTTTAAATTATTAACTATAGTTATGTATTTATCAGATTGTCAGCTATCATGTGGAGTTGCCAGTTTTTGGTTTTTTAAAGGCACTGATCTTGTGTCTACAGAAACTTCATCAAGAAAGCCTTTTCTGTGAAAGATGTGGTAAACAAGTGTTGCAGCAGCTTCTTTTGATGGCAGGAAAGCTCAATTTCTGCATGTCAAGCTATTATTAAAGAAACAATAGAGAAGCTACTAACAATCTATTCCTTGAAATATGCATGTGCCTCTCTTTAGAAGAGTTACCATTGGTGAAGGGACTAGTAACTCTTCTTAGAGAGCCAGCATGATGTAGTGATTTGAGCCTTAGACTTGAACTTTGGGAGGTAAGAAATCAAATCCCTTCTTGGCCATAGAAACTCACTCAGTGACTTTGGCCAAATTAAAATCTCTCTGCCTCTTAAGGAAATGGCGAACCAACATTAGATAAATCTTACCCTGTGATAGAACTGGAACAAGTTGGAAATAATTTGACAGTATATAATAACAATAACCACAATTCTAACGACTCTCCTTGAATGTGGCAATTAATTCAGTGTTATAATAGTTTTGCCATGAGCATAAAATGTGTGTAAATGTAGGTTTATGCCACTTAGGAACCATTGTAACCACCCATTCCAGTCTGACCTATTCAAGGCTTTCCGTTCCTTGGGTAATCTTGAGGTCATTCAGTGCAAGACTGCAAAACCAAGGATATTGCAGAAACCATGGACTTGCTAGACTAAGTGGTTGGGGCTTATCCTTCAACTTGACACATTTTACTATAGAATGGTTTGACAAGGTCATGGTTTCATTTGGATCTTTATTGAGAGGAGCCACCATGGAATCATATTCCATGACTAAAAACACCACCCTTTACATTACACAGCATTGCAGTGAAAGAGAGCTTGCTTGGTTAAGATCCCTCTAATGCACCTTGGCCAACTTGATTTGTTAGCATAACCAAATGACAGTGTTTTTATTATCCCCATACTTGGGTTTGCATTTTAATCATACTGGACTATTCATTCAGCCCTGCTTTGTTTTGCTAAAGAAAAATACTGGGATCTGAGAGATATTTTCTACAATGTGTTCCATAGATTCAAGCTTTGTCTCACTACATACGGCCAGCTGCACCTATCACAGTCTTCCCTTTTATGTGGATATCATAGCATTATCCTTTTTTGCATATAATTACCTTGTTGCTGGGGATGTTTACTATCACTCGGTTACAGTGAAGCCCCAAAACTTCAAGAATATCTGCAGCTAATGCTTTTTTTGTGCTTGTGCACAGTAACCCAGTAAGCTACATCTGCCTTCTTCTCATGCCTGAGCAGGCCAGTGGCTTTTGAGCCTAAACAACCCATGGACCGCAAAATCCAAAACACCAAAAAAAAAATCTTCACGAACTCCTGGCATGTATGAACAGAACTATGGTATGGTGTTGGAAAGGGACATTTCCTTTTTGGCTGAAGCAGGATTTTTCAAATCTGAACAAGCACTGTTAATATCTGTCACATAAGGAAGCCAGACCCCTGTTTCAAATTTCCAGCCTTGTCTGATTTCAACTGAGAGAGACTTCCTATTACAGTACTATGACTGTCACAGGTGAGTGCCAACAAACAATTACACATCTGTACACTGACACAGCATAGAGAAGGAACAAAACTGATGTGCAGGAGAGTTGTGTGTATCAATCTCTGTTTATCATTCCTTTTTCTAGTCACTTCTGGTGTGTTTGGCATACTATTGATTGGGACTGCTGAGCATGCATGCCCAGTGTGAAACACATATCATCACGGTGAAACAGTGGATGTGGCTCTTAATGAGACATGTCGCATTATCATGGGGTGTCTGCGCCCTACACCACTGGATAATTTACACTGTTTAGCCGGTATTACACCACCTGATATCTGCCGGGAAGTAGCAACCAATAGTGAAAGTACTAAGGCAATGACATCTCTGGCCCATCCCCTGTTTGGGTATCAGCCAGCACGCCAATGTCTTAAATCAAGAAATAGTTTTCTAATATCTACAGAGACACTAGCTGGAACACCTCAGCAAGCAAGAGGCCAAAAGGGGCAGGCTAAACCCAGAACCTCAATCAATGGCTGATACCAAATGAGACACTCCCTCCTGGACACACAGAAAACTGGGTGACTTGGAAGATGCTGAACAGACAGTGGTCTGACACCACAAGATGCAGAACCAATCTTAAGAAATGGGGCAACAAAGTGGAGTTCACAACATGTGAGTGTGGAAAGAGCAAACCACAGACCACCTATTACAATGCAGTCCGAGTCCTGCCACATGCACAATGGAGGACATTCTTATAGCAGCACCAGAGGCACTCCAAGTGGCCAGCTACTAGTCAAAGGACATTTAATAGAATGCCGAGTTTGTATCTCTCTGTGTGTGTTTTTTAAAAAAATAAAAAAAATACAATACAACTGTTTGGTTCGCTCCTGATACAATAAATAAATAAAATTCCTTTTTATTTAAGCTAAGCTAAATAAAAGCTAAGGCAGACTACTACTTTGTTTTCAGGTTTTGGGGGGGGGGAGCAAATTTCAGTGTGTTAGCAAGTCACTTTGAAAATGTGTAACAGTACCTCGTATTTAGAGGTTGAGCACCTCTGGCCTATGGGCCAAATTTGGACTACATTCCTGCTAGGCTTCATTTGTGCAGGTCACTGACCTTTGCTAACCCACATTGGGCCATTCATATTGATCTGATTCTGCTGTGTTCTCAGGCTTCAAAATCAATGGAGGAACCTTTGCACAACACAGATAATAAAAATGCCTGGACGTGAGTGTCCTTGTTCTTCTCTGCACCGCACAGTGAAAGGGATGCCCCTCCTTCCATGGTCACATCCACTCCTAGAATCAGACTGTGATACAGTTTCACCATGTTAGTGTGGACCCTGAGAGAAGAATCCTGTTTCAGTCCTTTCACTTCAGTAGAATTAAGTCAAGCTTACACATTTCCAGATTGCACTCTGCAGAAGTTTGCTTCAGGCTAATGCTTGGTTATGAACATGATTAATTCTGTCATCTTTTGTTGAAGAATCCTCTTTGGAAGAATCCTGGCAACCCTTAATCCATTTTGCTGTGTACAACTGTATGTGGACAGATGGATTTGCAACTGAATCTATCCGCCTTCAAATATCCATAGATTCCAAAGAAGCTTTGTCTTGCCTTACAAGTTATTGGTTCCAATCAAAGTTACAATACTTGTTAGGGTATCTCCATTTGCCCTGTTAATTTCTGGTACTCAATTTAAAGGATGCTTATACCTCTGTAAAATAAGAATTTTACAATTTACAAGACTGTCTGACAAGGCTGGATAAACATTATAGCCAAGAACAATGAGGACTGTAAATGCAGCTTGGAAAATGCAATGGGAGTCCCAGACAACCTGAGAAAGTGTGGCAGACGGGCAGATGGCAAACACCCCAGATTTGCTCAAGATCATTATATTTAGGCATAAAAGGGTGATATTTTAAAATATTACACCCTCTGTCCTGTGAAAAGAAATGTAAAGGGAAAATATATTCCTGTAGATGAATAGGAGACATTCTGGGAGGATTGGGGGGGGGGGGGGAGGCAGTTATAGGTGTCATGGGAAGGGCATTTGTTTTACAGGGAAATACCTGGCATTGAAGAGGTTCCTGCAAAGCTCCAGAGGGATTGAGGAGGTCTGCAAAGGGAGTGAATGAACAACAACATGGTGCTCTCCCTCTCTCTCTCTCTCTCCCCCCCCCCCTTCTCTCTATACTGTATATATATACACACACACACCTTTGTAAATACACTGAAATGGTTATGATGAAAAGCATAAGCATAATATAAACATTGTGTATAGCACTGGTGTTGTGATCAACTTCACTTGGATTACTGACCAATTACTTTTTCTCAAATAGGGATGCTACAGCACTAAAGACAGTGCAAAAAAAAGTCGACCAAAATGATTAGAGTAATGATTGTGCTGAATCATAAGTGTGATCATGCCTGGCCATTAAAGCTGGCCAAGGCCCCTTCCACACTACAGCTATAACCTAGGATCTGATCCCAGATTTACTTCCTCTCCCAGATTATCTGGCAGTGGAGACTAATATAATTCAGTTGAAATAATATAATCTGGGATCAGATCCTGTGAGATAGGGCAGTGTAGAAGGGCCCTAAGACTGAAGGAAGTTGAAGTATAGCAACATATACTTTGACGTATTGCAAGTTATCCATTCCCTGATAAAAATTTGGAAAATAATGCATATGGTGGATAAAGAGAAATATTTCTCCTTAACTATAATGTGTGTAGGAATCCATTCAGTTTGTGGGTGGTGGAATCCTGACTGAAAGAAAATACTTCAGATCTTGTATAATAATTCATTTCATGGGATTTGTTGTCAAAAACATGGTGATGGCCAATATCCTGAATGTTTTTAAAGAGGAATTATTCAAATTCACAAAAGAATCATTCTAGTAGAGGCTGCTATTCATGGTGGCTGTTTATGTAACCTCCAGGTTCAGAGACAATGAATATCAGTTGGTGGGAGTAATAATGAGCGGATTGTCAGTGCCATGGGGGATTCCCGGAGGCATCTGGCTGGCCAACATGGGAACCAAATGCTGGACTAAATAGCTCTTTAGCTCGATCCAAGAAGGTTAGACTTCCATTCTGCACTATGAATAAGCACTGGGCATTATGTCACACCCCCTGCTTTTTATCTTGCTTTTGGAGGCCAACATTTCAATTTGAATGCTTGCCCCCTTTCAAGGAAAAATTAAGACCAGTTCAGTTAAGATTTAGCCGCCTTTAGCAGAGCTCACAACTGGGAAGCACATAATCTCTTGGTTTTTTCTAAGACTAGTTTGAGCAAAGTAAGACAAACAGGAAGTATGCCAATTTAATAGCTCAAAACTTTACTAATTACAATGAAAGATACATTCAAGCATGTTACATGCAGTACTCAAGTCCTGGTTAACCACTGGAAAGTTTCAAGATGAGCACTTCAGTAAAGGTTGTACTCAGTAAAGACTGTTCTTGGAAGGGGTTGAATCTTTTATGTGATTGCAAATTTATCTGGAGGTCCTCTGGTTAGATGGTGTGATTGCTTAGAAGCATCCTCACTATAGGTGACTGAGCAAATAGGAATCATTTTTGAGACATATGGCAACTAGGCTAGAGGAAGGAAATCCTTACTATCTAAAGTTCCATTGGTCTAGCAAATGGTTGAAAGGGGTTAAAGAGAATACTTGATTGGGAACGATTTTTCAACAAATATAAGAACAGCTTTTTCGGATCATAGCAAAATTCAGCTTTCAAATTGCTTTCTACCACAAAGACCTTAAGCAGGCTGTGTCTTTAAGGAACACCAGGCTGGTAGAGCCTACTATATTAGTAATTCCCAACCTTTTTTTTAAAACCAGGGACTACTTTGACAAGGGACCACTCTCCAACATTAGTACCAAAAGGGTTATGAATCAGTTTTTTGGTCAACTTTAGATTCGGTTTGGTTATTTGGGGTGCTGATTCAGAAAATTGCATTGGATACATCACATCAGCTCTAGTTTCTGATACAGAATATATGCCGTCCATATGCTTGCTCAAAAAACCCCATATTTAATAAGTCTCAGCCCTCAACACTATAAGAGGGTTTAGGCAGACCAGTTGCTCTCATTGCAATAGTGTATTAACAGTGAGACCATGGACCATATTTTAGTTCTTGTGGACCACTGGTAGTCCACGGACCACAGGTTGGGAACCCTGTACTATATAAAAGGACACATTACCTGCTGGTACTGCAATCCTGTTTATGTGATTAAATGCAAATGTGTAGGATGTCACCTGCAATTCATGGGGAAAATAACCACAAACCTGAGTACATGCTTTAGGAATGGCATTTCTGTAATCCTGACCAGGAAGCTGGATCAATCAGTGACCAGGCATTTCAGCTCTGAAAATTACAGCCTTTCCAATCTGTCTCTGTTTGGTACTGAGGTACCATCACCTTTGGGCCTTTTGGTAAAAGGAAAGATTTCTGATAAATACTGAAAACACATAATTTTAAATCAGTACCTTAAATGCAGCTCAGTTTCATCTTCAGCAACTGAAGTAGGTAAAAGCCAGAACGTTTTGCTCGTGTTATGTTTTCCGTTTTGTTTGTTAATCACCTCTTCCTCCACCCCTCCTTACACACACACAATGCATAGGGTGCATTTGACTATTGTGAAATATATCCTATGCATTGTAACAGTTTTCTAAAACATTATTTGTTCACATCTTGCATTAAATATAGTTATCCCAACAAGATATTTGCAGCATTTTGTTTACTAAGATAGTATAGAGTTTCCATCCTCCTTGGATCGTGCTCCGATAGATATTTAAAACATTCTGGTTTTGACCTGATTGTTTGTGTACCTTGTGGCATGGTAAGATTAAAAGGAAAGGCAAGGTAAGAGAGCCATATGATGGATTCAGTTCTATTTCTCCCTCTTCAAAAGGGAAATTGTAGCACCTACAAAAATGGTTTAGACTCAAGGATGTCATATGGCCCTAAGGAAATACAGAAGAATGGATCTGTTAGAAATTGCTTTCAAGAAAAGTGAAAAAATATGTGGTGTGACGCAGAGTCGTGCATTGTAGAAACTACCTATTGATTTGTGGTGGGTGGGGGAGGGGATGATGTTCCAAAATTCACTATGTCCAGCTTATATGCAGAAGAATTACAATTATCATCTCATCAGCTTTGAGAAAAGAGTAGAATTTGCTGTATAACCTTCACCCTATTGCTATAAAATAACTGGATGTAGGTTAGTAAATTACTGTTGGATGTACAATAAGGAGCAAGCGCTTTGTAAATTAAGCAGATAACACGTGGAATGCACAAGCTAATATAGGTATTTTGAAGCTGAAGAATCCACTTCCTGGAAGACAAATCCATCAGCATTTAGATGCTTGTGGGCTGGGCTGAAGTGTGTCCTTGCTTTCCAATAACCAGAAAGAAATATAAACACATTCCTGTATAATTGCTCAGCATCTTTGTTTACTTCTTTTGATATGCATTGAGGTACGTGGAGCAGCACCTTGCAGAAGCACAATAATGCATGTTTTCAATGTTGTTTCACTTTTGCCTTTAAAAAGCAATATCTATTTCGTTCGTCAAGAAAATTAATAATAATAATAGCAACAACAACAACAATAACTTTATTCTTATATCTCACCATCATCTTCCCAAAGAAACTTGGGGCAGCTTACAGGTGGTACAAAGTGCCTGAAAACAAACATAAAAGTGAACACAATATAAAATACATTGAAATAAAACACATGCACATGCAAAAACACCAATTCCAACTCAATCAAGCTGTGATCCTCTAACCATGGCAGTAAATTACTGGCACAATGGCCGAGCTGTAAACATTGGAATAAAATAAGTGTTGGCTGTAGTAATGGAGAGAGGGCATGGGATATAGTGCAGGATGTGTGACTACTATGTAGGACAACTAGGGGCTAAATTGTGTGAAGGCCCTGTCGGCCCCCTCTTGATACCCAAACTTCAAGCGTCAGCGCTGAGTCCAGGAGGACCCCCAAAGGGTAACCCTGTCAAGCACAGGTTGCCACCCTACACCCTGATTGTTCTGACGACTGACCTGGAGGACCTCTGTCTTATCTGGATTAACCTTCTTCTTGTTAGTCCTCATCCAATCCACCACAGTAGCCAGACACTGGTCCAGGATCTGGGGAGCTACCTTGGAATTCGGTGAAAAGGAGTAACAGAGTTTTGTGTCATCTGCGTACAGATGGCACTGAACTCCAAAACTCCAGATGACCTCTCCCAGTGGTTTCATGTTGATATTAAAAAGCACGAGGGATAGAATTGAACCTTGTGGGACTCCACAGGTCAAAGGTCAGGGGTCCGAGCAGGTGTCCCTCAGCTTCATCAACTGAGTGTGATCCTCCAGGAAGGAATGGAGCCACTGCAATGCAATGCCCCCAAGACCCATTCTGGAGAGCTGCCCCAGAAGGATACCATGGTCGATGATATCAAAAGCCACTGAGATGTTATGGAGAACTAACATGGACACACTCTTCCTGTCAAGTTCTCTGGAGAGGTCGTCGACCAAAGCTGTCTCCATTCTGTGCTCAGGCCTAAAACCAGATTGCGATGGATCAAGATAATTGGTTTCATCCAAGAATGCCTGGAGTTGAGAGGCCACCACCTAATCTAGAACTTTGCCCAAAAAGGGGAGGTTAGATATGGGCCGGTAGTTATTTAATATTGAGGAATTAACCTAAAGAAAATCCACTGTATTTTTCCTAAATTTCTTAGGGCCCCTCCACACAGCCATATAACCCAGAATATCAAGGCAGGAAATCCCACAATATCAGCTTTGAACTGGGTTATCTGAGTCCACACTTTCATATATTCCAGTTCAAAGCTGATATTGTGGGATTTTATCCATCTTAGTCAATCTTGAATCTTTGTACTGAAATGTTGTCATTGTGTCCCTTCAAGTCATTTCTAACTTATGGCAACTCTCATGGTTGAAATGTCTCTCTCCAAACATTATTATGGTAAAACCATATATGGAACTCTTTCTCCCCTTCCTCATTAATGCAAAAACAAACGAAAAACAAAAGAAAAGTTTGGTCACCAATCTTTTCCCAGATTATAAGGTCTGCTCCTCAAATGAATGTGCTGTGCATCTTGATTTCCCACCAGATGACAGAAAGACTCCAGATGCCAGGCAAGAGTTCCCCACTGTGAATTGAGGGTGCCGCCTGTTATGTGGGCAATGGCAGGCAAACCAATATGGAACAGGTTTTCTGAAAGATGAGCAATTGCTAGTGACTGGCCTGGAAAGTTAGGGAAAGGGTCTAGGAATGCAACTTCTTGATATTTTCTAGTTATATTGAAACAACCCAGGATAGATATCTGTGGCAATATTGCTAGCTGAGAACTGATCATTCTTCATTCTAAGTTTCCAATGAATCTGGTGATTGTAACTCCTATTGGAGCCCCTGGTGGCACAGTGGGTTAAACCGCTGAGCTGCTGAACTTGCTGATTGAAAGGTCAGTGGTTCAAACCCAGGGAGTGGGGTGAGCTCCCACTGTTAGCCCCAGTTTCTGCCTACCTAGCAGTTCGAAAACATACAAGTGTGAGTAGATCAATAAGTACCGCTCCGACAGGAAGGTAATGGTGCTCCATGCAGTCATCCCACCCACACGACCTTGGAGGCATCTACAGACAATGCCAGTTCTTCAGTTTAGAAATGGAGATGAGCACCATTTTCCAGAGTTGGACATGACTAGACTTAATGTCAAGGGGAAACCTTGACTTTTACCTTTAACTCCTTTTACCAATGGAATGCAGGGAGACTGTGCCCAATGCCTAACCAGACCAAACAGCATCAGCACGGCTGCACTGTGTGGCCTTATCACCCACCACTGGTGTGTGGTATAGCATTTGTGCATGGCCACAATGTGGCTCCTGTTCAAGTTGCATTTTGTACCAGTGTAGAAATGCCAAAGTGTTGAGTAGGAGTGGATTCCACAGAAGTTCAGCTACACCCCATGGCTCTCCTTTCCTTTCTAAAGTGCCTGGATCCAACTTCTGCTCCTTAAGAATATTCAAGTTTCTGTGGTGCATGAGATTCTTTCTCAAAGGGAATGGAAAAGAGTTAATGATATACAGGATACAAGCTAGCTTTTTAGTGCCATAAGTTGGAGGCAAGTTATTTCTGCTACTGCAAAAAGGCAGGAAATGCTGTAGTATAATTTTTTTTCTCCATCAACTGAGTTTGTTCATTGTTAAACGTCAGCATGCAATATACTCCTTCACACCAGAACTAGGAGCAAAGTAGGCTAAAGTAGAAATGAAGATGAATAAGATGGAATTGCACACAGAGAACCCAAAGCTTGCTCTGATCATCTCAGCTGGAAAAGAATCTTACTTTTCCTAGACTGAGAGCTAAATATAATCTTTGTTCAGACAGTGAAAGACATTTCAGGTAGAACTGGCCCATTCAGAAGAATCCTTTCCACCTATTTTTTCTATTATGCCTCCTGAAGAATTCTGTAGAGGTCAAAAGGTTGCATTTTACAGCAATAAACTTGTGTTATTAAACCATATCTCAGGACCTGGTTTGCATATCTGATTCTCAGGAGACACCAATTACACCAATCCTATTTCTCCACAGTGTAGCACACATTGTGATAGATAAATGGATTGCAATTCAGGTGTTCTGAAGTGCCGAATTAATTAGTTGCGTGATTTCTTTAAACATCCAAGCTTTCTTTCTGTGTAGTGAATATTTTAAAGCTATCTAGTGTTTGACAGTGAGAGAAGATATCCTGAAAGGTGTCACTTATCCAGAGGAGAAAAGGTGCCCCTTTTTTCACCCAAACAGCAAAGAGATTAATTTATATAAATAAAAATTGTAATTTCTGTTTGTGAATGACCTCAAATTTCCCAAAATACTTCACCGATTGCTTCGAAATTTGGACACAATGTAGCATTTGAACAGGTGAATGTTTTTATCTATTCACATACCTACTATTATATAGATGCCACACCTGTGACAGATAAAAACATGCATGGTAACAAAAACAGCGCCATCAGCTGAATGTCCAAGCAACACATCTCAAAGTGACCCCATCAGGGATGGTGGCCCCATTAGGGATCCATGGCCTGGTTGGCCCCCACCGAGCCTGCCAGCCTGCCTGTCTCCCTCCCTACCTCCGGAGCAGAACTGGGAGAAGAAGAGCAGGAAAATGGTGGCAGAGCAAGTATGGAATTCAAGGCATGGGCCCAGAGGAGGGAGGGAAAGAGGCAGGCAAGGAGGTAGGCCCAGCCCAAGCCCCGGATTCTCACCCTGCCCGGCCTTGCCCAGCACTGCCTCACGCCCGTGCCTCCAGCAAGACTGGGGGCTCAGAAGGAAGGAAAGATTGAATGGTAGGCTTGGCTCTCCTTAAAGCCATCCATGCTCAGTGCTTGCCTCTCCTCCTCACAGCCTACATCCCCAGTTTCCTCTGCCCCACCCTGCCTCCGGGCCAAGCTGAAGGAAGGATTGAATGGTAGGAAGGAAAAGCTAGATAGGAGGGAAGGAAAGGAACGGGTTTCCCCAAAACACACTGATCATTATTATATAGAACAGTATCATTGTTATTATTATTATCATTATTATTATTATATAGACCGTTGTTGTTGTCATTGCTGTTATTTAGATTATATGGGCCAGTATTAGTTATACCATTATTATTATTATTATTTTACAGACAATGGAACAGCAAAAAATATTGTATACCCACAAGCATTATGAAATTACATATATTAGAAACCAGCTCTTTCTCTTTTCTTTCTTTTTCATTTAACCAAACTGGTCCACTGCAAGGCATGGCCAGGTCCAGCTAGTTAAATCAATACAATCTTCAGTGCCCAAGAAGAGAAGGAGAATGAAATGCAACAACAGAGTAAAACGCTTCTTCATGTGAACATTCTCCAGATGTGTCAGATTAAGAGTACCACTATTCTCAATCCATAAGGGTAGATAGTAGATAGGCCTATATGGGCTAGAAATGATAGGATGTATAATCTAGTGTATTTGGAAAATGTGAACCTGATAGAAGTTGATATAAATAATTGTCTGTTTTGATTAGTGGTGATCTGACAAAGCCTGTCACTTTCTTAGATGTAAGATTCATTTGTAGTCATTTCTGGTTTGCATACACATACAAATACATATACAGTTTTGGAACAAACCTGTGCTTTCTTACAATTGGGGTACATATTTTATATTTTGTGCTGATTGTTTCACTTTATTACTATAAGAAACTATATCATTCCCATGGGCTGGAATGAATGACTGAATATATATGTATGTTTGTATGTATGTATGTTCTCCTTATGTGAAGGTTGTTTACGAGAACAGGTCCTATTCATACTTTTGTTGGAAACTGGTCAATGATGCATTAACATCCCCCACTCCACCATGTCCCCTCCCCTCCTTTTCTGACTTTACTTTGAATAAACAGGTATGCTCCAACTCCCTATCTTAAAAATTATCAAAGATTGATGCTGCTATGTTTCTATGGAGAGAAACAGCATGCATAAAGGTAACATGACCCCCTGTGTTTGGTTTTACCAGGAAAATTCATTGAGCTAATAATATGCATTGAGAGGGAGGGAGGAGGGAGGGAAGGAGGGAGAGATCCCATACATGGTTTAGAAACATGGACAAGAGAGTATAGATGTCATTTTCTGAATGCATGTGCTTTGCATGGACATGAAAAGAAAGGCTGCAATACCCAGGGGGCTGGTTCTTTTAATTAAAACCTAATGGCAGCCATTAGAAAGCTGCTTAGGAGTTGGGATGCTGGAGACAGATGAGAAAACAGACAAAGGTGCAAAATGAGGGCAATTTATCACATGGGTCAAGCTGTTTCCTCCAGCTGCAGAGAGCACAAATGTCTATTCCCTCATATTATGCGCTGCCCAGTGGCAAAGCAAACTGTGCATGCAAAAAGTAGTTTGTATGTTTGCAGGAAATAATTGTACCATGCATGTTGTTCTTGCTGCTGATTTCTCTTCCCAAAGCTGGCTGCGGAAGGTAAAATGAGTAGACTCATTTTGATCCGTGTGACTGATGGCTTGCCACTTGGGAAGGAGTGTGTGTGTGTGTGTGGGGGGTGTTTCCAGAAACTCCCTGAAGTCCAAGGGCCATGATGTCTTCCTTGTGGGGTTAATGATTCTAGATAACCTTGGATCCCTGCCTGTAACCTTTGCCAGGTGTAGACAAGATGGTTTGCCATTCCTGATATTCTAATGTGGGGCTAGTCCAAGGCATCTTTCTGCCTAAAGTAAAGATAGCTTCACCTCCCACTTTCCATGTACAGAAGCTAGCTGGACAGGTAGCCCACTCTCACTTTCCAGGGTGGTAGGATAGCATTCCTGTCACATTTTCCTTTGTCTCAGGCACCTGCCTCACTTTACATGTTACCCTAGCTCTGCTCTTAAGAAACCCACTGCTCATATCAGAAGAAGACACATATCTCTAACGAAAAGCTCAGGTGGCATTGGGCTCTATAGAAGCTAACCCAGTGGTTTATTCCCCTTTCTTAGTTGCTCCTGAAGCTGCAGAAACATTTCTGTCTCTTTCTTCTCTAACAAGTTGATCAGGGTACATCCAAGAATTTCAATCGTGCAAATCATTTTAATACCGAAGCCTAATAACTGTTTCCTCAGCCCTTTAAAAGAATGCAAAAGCACTTGGCTCCTTCCTGTGGTGCTTCAAAGTACTTTAATGTGAATTATTCCAAGTGCATTGCAAATGCTTAATGCATGTTAACCGGGCACTCAGGCCAAGGTATAAAAATGAGAAAGGAAATGCTCAGTGTTTGCCACCACTTTTCCTTGGCAGAGCTTTTTTTTTTTTTTTGGCTTTCATGGCTGCAGAGCAAGCAGCAAACCACAAGGTGTGGCTTCTCCATGTATGCAAAAGCTACACGTCTTGAATTCCTACCTGCTGTGCGGACCTTAAAGTTACAAATCCTCGGTCAGAAAGCACTACAGTTTTATCTAGTTCCCTGAGGACCCTTCTGGGGCCCTTCCACATAGCAGTATATCCCAGAATATCAAGGCAAAAAATCCCACAATTTCTAATTTGAGCTGGGTTGTCTGAGTCTGCACTCAGATAATGTGGGATTTTCTGCCTTGATATTCTGGGATATAGGGCTGGGTGGAAGGGCCCCCAGACAGGCCCTATATCCTAGGATCTGATCCCAGGTTTTTTGTTTATGCCAGATTATCTGGCAGTGCAGACTCATATAATCCAGTTTAAAGCAGAAAATCTGGGATCAGATTCTGGGATATAGTGCAAATTGGTTTATATGTATTTTTTACTTATATGTATTTTAACTTATTGTATTTGTATGTTTATTGTCTTGCACTGAATTATTGCTGTTAGCTGTCCTGAGACCCTCCACAGAGGTAGAGAAGAATGGGATATACAAGTTATAAATAAATAAATAAATAAAGCCTGTCTGGAAGGGCCCTGAGGTTGTAATCTTTAGAGCCTGGTGCCTAGCATTCAATATATAAAACTGTAAAAGGGCATTTATAAAATGGCATCAGATTCAAAATTTGACTGCACAAATGTTTGTGTCATCAAGTTTCTAGTCCTCAAGTTTCTAGTCCTCAGTGAATACTAGACTAGAGACAGGGCTAAGCTAAGGACTTCCTTTCCCACATTCCAATGCATGTTTCCCAAAGGGTTTTGTCTTTGTCTTTACTGCTAGCCACGGTCTCCTCCCCCTTTGATGACTTTCTAATGGAATTCTGTGAGGGAACTTCCTTTTAAGTCTGAACTGCCCTGGCAGGCCATGTGGTCTCCACCATTCTTCTTCTGTTTTTCTTTCTCCCAGTGAGGATGCATTTTGCCTTTCTGTGGGCAAAATGTAGCTGCATTGACTTTTTTAACCTTTTACCTTCTTTAGTCGATGAATTTTAGTAACTGGCTAGCTAGCTCCAAGACTTTTCTTTCAATGATGTATTTATTTTTTACTTTAATAAATATATTTAACTCAAAGTTCTGATTCTGCAATCCTGAGTCATCCTATGGAATAGAAGGTTATCCCTTCTCACCACATGTACGTTTCTCCTAGTTATGGAGTTTACTCCTGGTACTTTGCTATATTTTGGAGGAATTACCTAGCTGAGGGTTATTTTTGAGCCTAACAGCTCAGATTTTCTCTCTCCCCCCTCCCCCCCCCCCCAGGTGAAAAAAAGTTAGCTCCATCTCATTTTAAAAATATAGCCTTATCTTTTAGTGGGTGAGCATTTGTGTGCTTAGGTTATAAGGTAAAGTTCAGCTAAGTGTGACAGTACGGATTTGGGGGGAAAGACGGGATATCAGTGTTGATTTTGAATCAGTAATTGGAAGGGGGGGTTGCATAGAATTCTGCTGATGGGACACACACCTGAAGTTGCCCTATTAATGTCAATCCCATGAAATTTTCAAGGAAGAGTTCTCAATTGCTGTCAAAAATGCAGTCTGCCTTTTCTTGCTAAAACATTACTTCAAGGCAACCACTCCTTTGACATTAATGAAGTAATCTGGTAATTTGAGGTGATCTGGTAACACACAAACTACTCCAGATTCATGAGCTGCACATTTCCTTCACTAAATCTCCTCCCCTAATATTTTATTTATTCAAATTCCCAAGTCCCCAAATTCCCATGTCCCCAAGTCCTCTAGGGGACTTGGGGATAAATTTTGCCACATTTCTGTTTTCCATTTGTTTTAGGCCTAGGAAAGGCCTTCTTTCTGAACCAGAAAGAGAAATCACTTCTGAATTTGGGGGTTAAAAATATTATCTGGACTAGAAATAGTGCCAAAAAGGGTGTATCTACATGATGAAATTGCCCCATGCTCCTCTATGGGGGTGATTTTGAGTTTCATGTTGTTGTGTATATGTGTGTTTTTAATGAAAGTGTGGGCTTTTAAAGATTACTAAAATGGCTTTGGGGCCAACATGCTACTCATGGACCATTCTTTGCCACCCCACATTCTTGAGCATTTTTACTTCTTCCAATCTGTCTTTTTTCTGCTTTCTAATTTACTTAGCAACTAATCTGTGCCAAGTATGTAAGCATGTTTGCCTTGTTTTCTTACAGTGTCAGTAATGACCTTGAAGTGGCATCTCCAGCTCCTCTACTGCAATGCTTGTCTAAGGAGTTGGAGCTGATGAGCTGATATGCAGAGTCTAGTGTGCTGCTCTTGAAGACTTGAAAGGGCTGCCCTTGAGCAAGCTGTAATGGCAGAAGGAGGGTGGGTTAGGTACAGCTGTTTCTTGATTCCTCCCACACTGGCATTGCGTTTTCAGCATCACAGTGGCTCTAGGGGACAGGTTAGGTGTGCGATCCTGGCAGGTTCTGGAGGGGAAAACCATTTGCAACCCCGTATATTGCAATATTTTTCCTTTTTGCTTCAAGTAAACAACACATAGCCTATAGGCTCATATGTTTCTTTAAGCTTTCCCTTCTTTCTTTCTGGTCCACAGAACAATTACTGGCTTTCCCCAAGTAGAGCCTCACATAGTCCACCATACTGTGATGACGGGGAAATGCTAGATATGGAAAATTGCTCCTTCTGTGATTGAGAGCACACTTTCACTCCTGCTCCCTGACTGCCGTGAGCTGGGTCATTGTTGCTGACCATATATGGAACCATCCACTCGACACATTCCATTTGTCTAGGAAGCATTAATCAGGAAAAGAGTGTGATTGCTCACCTAGGCAAAAGACAAAAAACAGAAATGTATCATGTGAACTGATGCCAAGCCATTGCCATCCATTGCAGTTAATCACCCTTTGATCAATCTACACATAATGATTTATAACCACAAAATGCATGATTATCAACATGATATTTTGAGGATCAAGCTTCATCTTGATGGAATTAGAAAAATGAGAGTAACTGTTCTTTTGGGACAGTGTTTCTCAACATTCCTAATATCGCGACCCCTTAATACAGTTATATTGATGAAAAATATGTCTAAGACAAATCAAGAGGCACTTAAAGAGTCGATTGCTATTCAGATAACTCAAAAAATCAAATACCTTGGACTCCAAATCACAGCAAAAACAAAACCTCACAATTACTGAAGAATAATTACAAAACAAAATGGAAGAAAATTAAAGAAGAACTTAAAACTTGAAACTTTCATTAATGGGAAGAATTGCTTCAATCAAGATGAATATACTACCACAACTACTCTATCTCTTTCAGAATCTTCCGATTATTTGCAATAATAAGCTCTTTGATGATTGAAATAAGGAAATATTGAAAATCATCTGGCAAAGGAAAAAGCCCAGAATTAAATTCAGAAATCTAGCTGATGTAAAGAAGAGAGGAGGATTTGGTCTTCCGGATTTCAATTTATACTATGAGCCAAGTGGACTGATATGGATCAAAGATTGGATTCGGCTAAAAAGAGAAAAGGTGCTAGCGCTGGAAGATTTTGATTTGAGGACAGGCTAGCACTCATACCTACGGTATGGTGAAACCAAAATAGAAAAAAACTTCAGAAACCATTTTGTGAGATCAGCCCTCCTAAGAATATGGGAAAAATGCAAAGACAAATTTTACTCAAAGACCCCATTATGGAACTTGCAGCTCGAAGCAGGCCAAAGAAGACTACTCGGTTGGACAAGTTGGCCCACTGATAGAGAAATTACTACAAAAAAGGAAGAAAATTTATTCTAAAACCTCAAGAAGACATTACTCGACAATTCAAGACAGTTTCCTGGATTCAATATGCACGGCTAAAAGAATATTTTTTAAAAGACAAAGACCAAGGATTATGTGAAAAAGACAACTTTTGGGAGACAATAATACAGGGAGACAATATTTTGTAATACTGTTTTAACTGTGGTGAATGTTATTCATGCATTTTAATGTTAATTGTATTTTAATGTATTTTAACTCTAGTTGTATTTTAATGTATTTTAATCTTAACTGTTGTTTTTATTATATGTATATTGTGTGGCATCAAATCGTTGCCATTGTGAGGCCGCTCTGAGTCCCCCCTCGGGGGTTGAGAAGAAGCGGGGTATAAATGGTGGAAATAATAAATAAATAAATATGCCAAAGTAATAGAATGGGCCATGGAAACAGAAACAATTAAGGAGTGCATGATTAAATGGGCCACTAATATAGGCAGGCCTATAAATTATAAAAAAATGGGAGCTGATACGAAATAAGAAAATGAAATATACATACGCAATGGAACTTAAGGAAAATTGTTATAAGATATTTTACTGGTGGTACATGACACCACAGAAACTTGATTTAATGTACAAAACAATGTTAAACAACTGCTGGAATTGCGAGACCCGAGTGGGAACATTATATCGCTTATGGTGGACCTGTTCCAAAGCAAAAAGCTACTGGAAAAGGATTCAAGAAACAACTCAAAAAATACTCAACATCAAAATACAGATGAAGCCGGAATATTTCTTATTAGGAATTACTGATGAAGATATAACATTAGACACAAACCAAGACATCCTCTTCACATACTTGACGATAGCGGCTAGAGTAGTCTATGCTAGAAAATGGAAATCCAAGGAAATGAGCACAGCAGAAGAGTGGCTAAACAAAGTTTGGGAAATAAAGGATATGGATAAATTGACTTTCTACCTGAAAGGATACACGGGGAAACCAATCAGGAGAACTGATTGGAAACAGTTTGAAGACTTTATGAAGAATATGTGAAAATCTGGTTAACTACTCTTTATCAGAGGAAACAATACAGAAAAAAATAAAATGAAACCTAATAAAGACTTTGATAAATCACACTCAGAAATGAAAGCTGTCAGGCAAAAGAAGAAATAAACATCAACAGATGCAGATGACGACGCAAAGAAAAAGATTGGGAAGCCTACTTCTCCCCCACTCTCCCTTTTCTTTCCCTCCCTCTCAACAGTCCCCCCCCCCTCATATCATTTTTGTTTCTCTCCCCCTACTTAAATTTTCCCTTCCTTTTCCCTTCCCACCTTCCCGCCCCAGCTATACTCTTATATTTCATAGTATTGTATGTATTTTTATTTTTATCTTGAAAAATACTAATAAAAATTCATTAAAAATACAGTTCCTCATGTTGTGGTGACCCCCAACTCATAATCATATTTTCTTTGCTATTTCATAACTGTAATTTTGCTTCTGTTATGAATCATAATGTAAATAGATGATATGCAGGATATATTTTCATTCACTGGACCAAATTTGGCACAAATATCTGATACACCAAAATTTGAAAACTGGTGGAGTTGGGGGGTATTTTGTCATTTGGGAGTTGTAGTTGCTGGGATTTATAGTTCACCTAGAATCCAAGAGCAGTCTGAACTCTACCAACGATGGAATTGAATCTGTCTTGGCACACAGAACTCCCATGACCAACAGAAAATACTGGAAGCTGTCTGGTGGGCATTGACCTTGAGCTTGGGGGTTGTAGTTCACCTACATCCAGAGAGCACTGTGAACTAAAGAGATGATGGATCTGTACCAAGCTTGGCACGAATATTCAATATGCCCAAATATGAACACTGGTGGAGTTTGGGGAAAATAGACCTTGATATTTGGGAGTTGTAGTTGCTGGGATTTATAGTTCACCTACAATCAAAGAGCATTCTAATGGTTTTCTGATGGTCTTTGGCGACCACTCTGATACCCCCTCGTGACCCCACTAGAGGTTGCGACCCCCAGGTTAAGAAACACTGTTTTAGGGGCTATCAGTCACAACAGATGGGCCAAGAGCAATTATATTCAGGTACTGTCCAAGTGGTACTTGCAATATCATGTGTCTGGTAATTCTCCACCTCCTGAAAGAAATGTTTCTGTTCAAGATGCCAGACAGCTGCAGCAAGAGTCACATGCTGATGTTCAGGTCATATGTGGGAGGGAAGATTTTAGGATTAGAGAAAGGGACACAATTTCCCTGTGTTGCATTCAAGATAGCTCATGTCTGGGTCTTATTATACACAGTGATAGAATTAGTATTAAATACCACACAGCAAAGGTGAGTAGGTCTGGGTGGTAGGAAGGCAAGCATTTCCTTTTTATTTCCTTCCCCTGAAATCTTAGGAAATGATCTTATACCCATTCAAATAGTTAATCCATCTATATCAATATTTACAATTCTGTATGGTAGTGGATCTCCCCAGTTGTAGGCAGACTTTTTTCTAATCCTACCTCTAGTGATCTTTGATATTCTCTAGCAGTCTCATGCCTATTTGTTAGCCAGGTGCAGCTCTGGTAGACATCATTTAAGTGTAGTTCACTACACAAGGAATATAGCAAATTCACTCCACAATGACCATAAAAGGAAATAATGCTATTATAGGGTATAGATACAGAAGGGATTGGCAGCCAGACAAGAATGTTGCCCCCAATGAATTTTAATTCAACTCCTTTCTTTTTAGCACTACAGTAATTTGAAGTTTGTGTTGAGCTCCTGGAAGTGCAACTTAATCATGCAAAGAAAAGTGGTAGGCAAGGTTACTAAAGAATTGCGAACACAGCAAATTCTAGGTGCAAAGAATTTTCAATTGAAGACGGGAAGAAAATTTCACAGGTGCCCCCTCTCATACACTAGCATTTTGCTGGTGTTTGTTGCTACTAGGAAGCCAGCTGAAATTGGGTGTGTTGATTGCAGTATTTAGTGAACAATGTATAGTACATTCCTGGTTAGTGCACAAATTCGAAAAGTCCCCCAAAATCCTGTATCACAAGCTGGAATGTGTCCAGAGGAGGGTGACTAAAATGATCAAGGGTCTGGAGAACAAGCCCTATGAGGAGCGGCTTAAAGAGCTGGGCATGTTTAGCCTGAAGAAGAGAAGGCTGAGAAGAGACATGATGGCCATGTATAAATATGTGAGGGGAAGTCATAGGGAGGAGGGAGCAGGCTTGTTTTCTGCTGCCCTGGAGACTAGGACGTGGAACAATGACTTCAAACTACAAGAAAGGAGATTTCACCTGAACATTAGGAAGAACTTCCTGATTGTGAGAGCTGTTCAGCTCTCACAATGTGGTGGAGGCTCCTCCTTTGGAGGCTTTTAAGCAGAGGCTGGATGGCCATCTGTTGGGACTGCTTTGAATGCGGTTTTCTTGGCAGGGAGTTGGACTGGATGGCCCACAAGGTCTCTTCCAACTCTATGATTCTATGATCTGTGTTGTGTAACTGTCTGTATACTTAGTTACGAAACTGTATTACTGAATTGCAAAGATGAGTAACAGGACGCTGGCAAAAGTGCCTAATGTGCATTGAGACCCAATGGTTATTGGGACTGATACTATTGTGCATCCTGTTGTGTATCGCTTCTGTTGCGAAATGATCACTTTGCCATCCCTCTATTGGATATGGACATTTTGAAGCTGCCCAATTCTATTTCTCGCAAATATAAGTCCACTTATAAAGACATAACTCTCATACAGGATTCTGACTATTGCTGTTGTTTTAAAGTTGTGCTCCCAACACATAATTTCTAACCCCAGTCATGGTTTGATAGGGCTGTGAAGAGGTTTTATCTTTTCCCCTTCTTCTTCCTCTTCTCTCCCATCTCCCAATTACCACTTCAATGCGCCATGCAACCTGGAGCATTTGAAGTCCTTGACTATTTAGAGTTTTTCATTCCCCCTCCTTATTCTTTTTATGAAGCTTATATTCTTGTGCCCACCTAGAAACTAATCCCTTATTTTTGTTGTTCTTCCAAAATAAGAGGCAGTCAACCACCTAAAATAACTATTAGAAGGAATCATTTCCATAATTACCATATGCTGGAAACAAACAACAGGGGCTGTCTACGGATACCATTTTGGCTGGCTTATCAGCTCCCCTGGGGCATCTGGTTTGACACTGCTGCAGAATGAGCAGCATGCTAGCCTGCGTGTAAGTGACATTGACGGTATTTTAAAATTTCTGCAGTGTACTTCCCTTCTCTTTTGTCTCTGTGGCTCTCTGCCATAAACTCATTGTGCAAGCTTTTCTATTTTTATGCTTACAAAATGTGTTTCTCTCTCCTCCCCACCCCGCTTCCCTTGCTTGTTATGTTCCAGTCTGGCACCCACCTTGAGCTTCTCAGAGGAAGCATGGGGGTAAAATACAATTAATTATGATATCCTTTTTTCTTCCTTCTTACTATGGGTTTGATATCATGTAAATAAGGCTACAAATCTTTGAAAGCCTTACCAGGTAGGAAGTTCCATTGAGCCAAGTGAGACTTATTTCTGAGAAGACTTGTAGGAGTTTGCATTGCTAGGTTAAAATCCTATTTTCCCCCAGAAATAATAATAATAGTAATAATAGTAATAATAATATTAATCTTTATTTATACCCCACCACCATCTCTCCAAAGGGGGCTGGGGGGGGGCTAACATGAGGCCAAGCCCAAACAATTACAGATCAAAATAAAATAAATACAGCAAATAATAACATCAAATAAAATGTAAAACAAAACAAGTTAATACAAAGTCAAACATTGGAAATGAAATAAAATAATAAAAATATGAACAGCGGGCTGAGCCAAATTGCAAGAGATAGAATTGTAAAATATAAAAACCCTGGATGAGATGGGTGAGTAGGGCAGTGTGTCTGGTGGGAGATTTCAGATGGGACAAGCAATGGGGTGAGTTACAACAAAGGATGAGATAAAGTGCATCAAAAGGCATATTGTACTGAGCTGTTTGTGGTGTGGGGATTTGTATTCATTCTGCAAAGGCACACTGGAGCAGCCAGGTTTTTATTTATTTATTTATTTATTTATTTCAGGATTTTACCCCGCTCTTCTCAACCCCCGAGGGGGGACTCAGAGCGGATTACAGTACGGCACAATTCGATGCCCACATCACAACAGCATAAAACCCCAAAACCCCACAACAATTAAAATACATTAAAATACATTAAAATACAGTTTCAACAGCATCATACACAGTCATTCCAAGTTAAAACAATATTCAATCCATAAAAACATTGACCCTCTTCATCCATTCCATTAAAATCCCCATCTAACATGCTGCCTAGTGCTGGTGTGCAAACGCCTGGTCCCAAAGCCAGGATTTTACCTTTTTCCTGAATGCCAGGAGGGATGAAGTGGACCGTACCTCAATAGGGAGCGCATTCCACAGGCGGGGAGCCACCACCGAGAAGGCCCTGTCCCTCATCCCCACCAGCCGCATTTGAGAAGTCGGCGGGAGCTAGAGCAGGGCCTCTCCGGATGATCTTAGATTGCGAGGTGGGACGTAGCGGCTGATGCGTTCGGACAAGTAAGCTGCGAGGTGTGAACGTAGCGGCTGATGCGTTCGGACAAGTAAGCTGGGCCAGAATGGGCCAGAATTGTATAGAAACCCTTTAGCTGGTAAACTGGCTCGGAATCAAAAAAACACCTGCCCACTTTGAACCATTGAGCTTTAAAGGTCAAAACCAGCACTTTGAATTGAGCTCGAATTGGACAGGCAGCCAGTGGAGCTGGCACAACAGGGGGGTGGTGTGCTCCCTCTATGTAGCTCCCGTTAGTAATCTGGCTGCCGCCCGCTGGACTAATTGCAATTTCCGAACTGTCTTCAAAGGCAGCCCCACGTAGAGTGCGTTGCAGTAATCTATTCGGGATGTGACCAGAGCGTGGACGACCATAGTCAGATCAGACTTCCCAAGGTATGGGCGCAGCTGGCGCACAAGTCTCAACTGTGCAAAAGCTCCCCTGGCCACCGCCGAGACCTGGGGTTCCAGGCTCAGCGATGAGTCCAGGATCACTCCCAAGCTGCAAACCTGCGTCTTCAGGGGGAGTGTAACCCCATCCAACACAGGCTGTAACCCTATACCCTGTTCGGCCTTACGACTGACCAGGAGGACCTCTGTCTTGTCTGGATTTAGTTTCAATTTGCTAGCCCTCATCCAGTCCGACACAGCAGCCAAGCACCGGTTCAAAGTCTGGACAGCCTCCTTGGTGAGAGGTGGGAAGGAGTGACAGATCTGGACGTCATCTGCGTACAGATAACACCTTACTCCGAAACTCCGAATGATCTCTCCCAGCGGTTTCATGTAGATGTTAAACAACATTGGGGACAGAACAGGACTCCACAGGACAACGGCTGTGGAGCCGAACAGGTGTCACCCAATGACACCTTCTGGGTACGACCTTCCAGGAAGGATTGGAGCCACTGCAAAGCTCTTCCTGAAGGCTACCAAAGTGGGTGCTTGCCTAATCTCTCCGGGTAGTGAGTTCCAAAGCCAAGGGGCCACCACAGAGAAGGCCTTCTCTCTCATCCCCACAAGTCGTGCCTGCGAGAGGAGGGCCTCCCCAGAAGATCGAAGGGGTCATGCAAGTTCATAGAAGGAGATACAGTCACAAAAGTAGGCGGGTTCCAAACTGTTCATAGCTTTGTAGGTGATAACTGCACCTTGAATGAAACTCAGCTGAAACCAGCAGGACTTACTATTGACTAACTGTTCATAGAAACATGTTGTAAGCACATATTTGCTGGCCAAGTTTAATTTCCTCTTTGTATTCTAGGAATTCTGATGCTCTGGAACTGTGATCTGTAAACACAGAGGCTAAAGACATTACTCACAAAACCATTTGACTAAGCAAATGAATATGGATTTAAACTTATTGATCTAAACCAGTAGTTCCCAACCTTTTTTTGACCAGGGACCACTTGACCAGGGATCACTTTGACTAGGGACCACTCTCCAACATTAGTATCAAAAGGATTACAAATCAGTTTTTGGTCAACTTTAGATTTGCTTTGGTTATTTGGGGTGCCGATTCAGAAATTTGCATTGGATAGATCACATAAGCTCTAGTTTCTGATACAAAGCATACGTCATCCAGTAGTTGCCATCTGCTTGCCTACAGAAAACCATACTTAATAATCTAGAGCGAATGTGGTCTATCCAATGCAATGAATCAGCACCCCAAATAACCCCAGGAACAGGCCTAGAAACAAAGACACCAAGGCACTGCCACTTCCAGGTGCCACGTGGAATGGCTGTGCTCACGAGGAGAAGCAGCAGTCAGTTGGCTTGTCACACCTTTTGTGGGTAGTCAGCCCCTCCTGACATCCCTATCACCTCAGCACTATAAGAGGGTTTTACAAGACCAATAACTCTCGATGCAATGATGTAGTAACAGTGAGGCTGCGGACCATATTTTAGTTCTTGTGGTAGTCCACAGACCACAGGTTGGGAAACACTGATCTAAACAGTGGATGAGGTGGTCCTCCAAAAGTGGCTGAGCTGCAGATCTTTCTATATCCATAGCCATTTTAACTAAGGGTGATGAGAGCTTCAGTCCAAGAACTTTAGCGGGTCACACATTCCACATCCTTGGTTGACACAGTTTAATGATAATCTAAATACGAATCACTAATAACAGATGACAAGCTTGTGATTCAAGCAGGGAAGAGGGGGCTTCATCTTGAAATGTTGTGATGCAGCAATTTAACTCTAGTCCCAGTCATCTATGAGGGGGGCAGGACGTTTGGCATGGGATACATGCATAGGATCAGGCTACATATGATCTGAGAGTCCCAATTTAAAATGATCTTGTATTACCCAGAAATTGGCTAGAAATGTATCATTTCTGATTTATCAGAATCAGTTTTCCCAAATCAATCCACATACACTTACTTTTTACAAATTATTTTAACTGCATTTTTAACATTTGAAAATATTTCAGCATTTCGCAACACTATACAAACAGTGTATAAAGCTGAAGTTATAAATAACCTGTCAGTACAGTCTCTTTCCTTCCCCATAATGAATAATTTAACAGAAAGCATTTACTTTTACAGATCCTTCTATAGACAGCTTCAGAGTACATATATCTGCAAATGCCTCTCCAGTTAAAACTTGTACTCATAATGAATGTGGCTAAATCCACACACAGAGAAGTAAGTGTAAATGATGCCAATGGATTTGTTTTAATAGGCCAAGCCCATATCTTGTCCTACTTGGAAAGTAATGCTACAACTGGGCTGGGCTTGTGTAGCCAGAGGTGACTCATGAAGCTAAGAAAAACAGAGGTTTGGCCTCCTTCCATGTGGCTGTGTTTCTTCATTCATGTTGGTGAGGTTTTGGAATTTAGGAATTCTGCATGTGGGAGAACAGATGCTGTCAGGGGGAAAAACCCCACTGTGATGTGCAAAATTAAGTGTAGCATGGCCTGAACAAACTAATGTATACTAATAGAGAAGGGTTGCAGATAGGTCCACATTCAGATCCAGCATTCAGATATAAACTTCTGGAGATCTCATAAATTTCATCAGATTTTCTTAGGCAAGGAATACTCGGAGATAGTATTGCCAGTCCTTTCCTTTGAATTAAAGCCTACAGCACCTGGTATTCTTTGGCAGTGTCCCATCCAAATAGAAACTGGGGATGTCCTTGTTTAGCTTTCAAGAGCAGATGGGATCTGGTATCTTTAGGATATTTAGGCAGATAGATATGAAGTTTTGTCAAAGGGTTTCATGACTGGAATCACTGGGTTTTCCAGGCTGTATGGCCATGTTCCAGAAGCATTCTCTCCTGATGTTTCGCCTGCATCTATGGCAGGCATCCTCAGAGGTTGTGAGGTTTGCTGAAAACTAGGCAAGTGGGGGGCAAGTGGGAATGTCCAGAGTGGGAGAAAGAACTCTTGCCTGCTTGAGGCAAGTGAGAATGTTGCAATTGACAATCTCGATTAACACTGAATGGCCTTGAATCAGGACCGGCTAACACCTCCCAACAAAGGATTCTCCCAGGCAGGAAGCAGTCAGGCTTTGAAGCTGCAAGGCCATTCAGTACTAATCAAGGTTGCCAATTGCAACATTCACACTGGCCTCAAACAAATAAGAGTTATTTCTCCCACCCACATATATATAAACCCCACTTGCCTAGTTTCCAACAGACCTCACAACCTCTGAGGATTCCTGCCATAGATGTGAGCAAAATGTTAGGAGAGAATGCTTCTAGAACATGACCATACAGCCCGGAAAACTCAGAGCAACCCAGATATGAAGTTCTTTGGACGAATTATACCCAGTTTTATTTCTCAGTATGTATTCTATTTCAAAGAGATTTTGAAAGGAAAATGGAAAGAGGCAGGTGTTGGGTCAAAATATACAGTAAATTAGTTACAACTATAGCAGGCCCACTGAAATCAAGAAGACCCATGTGAATTCTTATTAACAAGCTATATTCTTTTCAGTGGCTCCACATTGGGTTATTTCTGGAAAAGATGAAATGCAATCTGAGACATGTAGGCAGGCAGTAGTAATGTTGCAGGGTTGTGGGAGGATTTTTTTTTTTACATTCTTTCAAATTGACACTTTCGTATAGTGACTCTATTCTAGTGTTTATTCCCCCCCAAAGATTTGATCAGAGGAAGTTTGTAATTGCTTTCCTCTGAGACTGAAAATGTGCCTTGCATAAGAACTCCCAGTGGGTTGCCACGGTCCAGCAGGATTTGAATCCTGGTCTCGCATAATCTTAATCCCACTCCCTAATCATTACATTGCCTCTTGATGGGAAGAGAGAAAATGCCATTACCAGATATATAAATATATTGTGTAAAAAGGATTTAAGCATTGTAAGAGAGGATAACACTGGCTAACACACATTTTGGTGCCTCAAATGTTAAATCTGCTTCTGGGTATATTTGATCTGCTAATTCCAAAATGGCAATACTTTCCCCCTATTAGCCCTAAATTTTTGGGATCCAGAGCATATGCCATCTGCACGCCCATGGAAAATGATGATAACCATATCTAATAAACCAGAGCTGATGTGATCTGTCCAATGCAATTTTCTGTATCAGCACCACAAATAACCCCAGGAACAGGCCAAAAACCAAGACACCAAGAAAATAATGTTGGCCTGTCCAATCTCTTTGATAGATATGGAACTAAGACAAAGTTTAGCAACTGTTTGTTGGGGAATCAAAAATAGGCTCAAAGATAACCCTCAGTTGGGGTGATTCCACCATAAATATAGCAGAGTACCAGAAGTAAACTTCATAACCAGCAGAAACTTATATGTGATGAGCTGGGATAGGCTTCTGTTCCTTAGGATGGCACAGGATTGCAGAGTCAGAAGTTTAGGTTCAAAAGTATTTATTGAAGTAAAAGCATGACATTTTTGATAGAAAAGCTCTTGGATCTAACTAGCTTACTAAATCTCATCTTCTAAAGGGGCAAAAGGGTAAAAAGTCAATGCAGCTACATTTTGCCTAGAGAGATGCAAAATGTGCACCCTCATATTTCTTATTATTGGCAATGCTTCTACCCCGCCCTTCTCAACCCCCCCCCCCCCCCGGGGGGGGAGACTCAGAGCGGCCAACAAGGCAGCAATTTGATGCCTAAACACACAATACAAATCCTAAAAACATATAGCATTAAAATAGCAGTTAAAAACAAGTGAATATTCAACACTCAAGTAAATTAAAAACAGTGTTCTTCCATAAATCTATGTTATTAAACAGTTATCCATATTCTCATCAATCATTTAGCCGTTCCTATTCCAGTTCACAGTGCTGCATTCTGCTATTGTGCAAAGGCCTGGTCCCATAGCCAGGATTTTCCTTTTCTCTAAATGCTAGGAGGGATAGGTAGTGCATTCCACAGGCGAGGTGCCACAGCCGAGAAGGCCCTGTCTCTCTCGTCTCCACCAGCCGCATTTGAGATGCTGGCGGGAGTGAGACCAGGGCCTCCCCAGATGATCTTAGATTACAAGGTGGGATGTAGAGGCAGATCCGTTCGGACAAGTAAACTGGGCCAGAACTGTATAGATCTTTATAGGTCAAAACCAGCACTTTGAATTGGGCTCGGAACTGGACAGGCAGCCAGTGGAGCTGACACAGCAGGGGTGGGGGTGCTCCCTGTATGTAGGTAGAAAGGTAGAAAGAAAAGCAGAAGAAAGTGGAGAAATGGCAAATGGCCACATGGCCAGCTCAGGGCCATAAAAAAAGCTTTAAAAAAGAAGTTCCCTCACAGCGTTCCATTACTATGTCATTAAAGGGGAGGAGACAGTGGCAAGGAGGAAGAGTGAAGACAAAGCCCTTTTAGGAAACATATATAGGAATGGGGGGGATCCCTCAGCTACGGAACTTATCCCGTTTCGCAGGGCCTGCAAGACCGCTCTGTTTAGACTAGCCTTTGATTAGGTAAATAAATCCAATGTAATTCTCCCACGAAATCGGTACTTTGACCCAAGGGAATGCCCTTGTTTTCTTTGTATGTCTCGGGATTTGATATCGCGTTTTATGCTATGTTTTTATTGTATGGCTACATGGATGCTACATGTAAGCCTATTTTATGTACTGTTATCCGCCCCGAGCCTGCCGGGAGGAGCGGAATACAAGATGGAATAATAAATAAAATAAATAAATAAATAAATATCTCTAGTCTAGCTACTCATTGAGGTCTGGAAACTTGATGACACGAGAGACTTGTGCAGTCCAGGGATTAAACCCAACACTTTCTCATGATGACCACTGCAGGTGGTTACACCTTAGCTTGATCCAGATTTAACCATTTAGCAACGGAGGCACTGCCTGTTATAAAAATAAAACACTAGTTGTAGATTCTAATACATGTCTCTACCTAAAAATTAAGTGCCATGTTTATGGAGGTTCCTCTCTGTAAGCATGCACTGGGTAGCAACTTCATTCTGTTTGTGAACATTTCTTCCTTCTCCAAAAGGATATCTTCTAAAGCAGTGTTTCTGCTCTTTCAGATGTTTTAGACTTCAGACTCCACAATTCCTAACAGCTGTTAAACTGGCTGGGACTTCTGGCAGCTAAAGTTCAAAACACGTGGAGGAGCAGAGTCTGAGAAACACTGTTCTAAAATGTTCATCATAGCTATACCATTAAAGGGTTGCTGATCACAGTTCACTAAAGGGATTTCTGGAAAGTAAATAGCAAATGACTTCCCCTGCATTGTTCATCTACTGGCATTAGTTTCCAAAATGTGCTCATTTTATGCTTTATATGATACAATCTCACCTCCTTTTGAAAATGAGACTGTTTTTCCAATATTAATGAGCATTTTAAAGCCAGTAATTCATTTCTATAAAGTTTGGCCAAGAATCTAAAAAATAAGCTTGGAGTCAGCAAAATTCCAAGGAAAGTTCAGTGTTTTTTAAAAAAATGTTATGCATAGCTAAACTCAACAAGGACATTATAGACGATTTTTCAGAGCAATGCTGTGCTGAAGTGATTTTAGATTCTAAAGGTGTTAAGAGCACTTTTTAGCTGCTTATATATCTTCCTGATCATTCTTCGGAGCAAGGCCTAAGTCATTTATCAGCCCTAAGTCACTGCCTTGAGTAAGCCTGTTTCTACTGAAAGGAAATGCTTTCAAAAAGAATACCAAGAAGTTCAATTTTCTGTGCAGAACGTTAAATAAATAATGTTTATATTTACATATAAATTAAATAGTGTTTGCAGAGAAAGAAAACCCAATATTGAAAATAACTGGTTTTGAGACGCAATATCAAGAATGTATATCAAATTATATCCATCCTATAAAAAAAGCAAAGCAAAGTGAATTATGTTGACCTCTCACATGTTATACACTAAAAGGTGAATTCTACTGTTGGACCCAACGAGGGATGACTCAACAAATCAATGGAACTTACATAAGAGTTGACTTGCCAAGGTCCCATTGATTCAGGTTATTCCAGTTGGCGCTAACCAACAGGATTTGGGCCTAAGAGTATCCACTGAAGTGACTACAGCTGACCTTCCATGTCCATGGATTCTGATCAACTATCCTTGACTTGAAAATATAGTTTTAAAATTCCCAAAGTGATTTTACAATTTTATATAAGGGATGCAATTTTACTATGCTACTGTAAATAATAGGACTTGAGCATTTATGGATTTTGCTATTCAGAGTGTCCTGCAGTGAAATCCCAGTGGATATGAAAGGGCCACTCTATTTTCTGTATATTATATTGTTAAAATTCCTCCAAAAGTTAGGATTACATAAGACCTTACTTGTATCAGATACAGAGGAAAAAATATAAGCAGCAATTTCTAACTTTTAGTGTACTTTGTTATTGTAATCACTATTGGTTGGGGCTAGTGTTTTCATTTGAGGAACCAATATATAGCTTTATAAAAGTGAATATATTTCAAATGCAAACCACTCAAAGCTCTTTCTCAAACTGAATATCCTTCAGTAACAAGATGTAGAATTGATTGTAGATATTTGAATTTTATTTTCCTGCTTCTTGGCAGGGGTTGGACTGAATGACTCTATGATTCTATGAGTGGCCAGCTGAATAAAAACCTAGAAAATATTAAATTTTATTGCACATATAACCTGAGGCTCACTTCTGTTTAAATCACAGACATTACGGGTAAGCTGAAATAATTATTTACTTCAGGATTTTTTAGATTATTTTTCTTGAATCTATATGTTAATTCTAGGGAACTAACACTGCAATTGCTAAAAGAGAAACTGTAGATTCTTCTTTAAAGTTTTATAAACTTAATATCATATTTTGAAACCTTGGAGCAATTGTTCAGAGGACAGAGAAATTGTCTCTGCATTGATTGTGCGCAACCAACAATGTTGTCCTTGAGCAGCTGAGTCTGGCCTGAACCACAGAAGCAACTTGGATGATGTTTTTTATCCCCCAAAGGCTACTGTCAGGGTGCAAGATGCCTTGTTTGGAAGAGTATCTTCCAAAGAGTCATCTGATAAGTTATAGAAGCATAGAATCATAAAGTTGGAAGAGACCCCAAGGGCCAGGGCCGTAGCCAGGATTTTGATTCGGGGCTGAGTTTGGTTCGGGAGGGGCTGAGACTGGGTGGAAGAGGGTCTACCCTAGCAAACCTTTTGTATTGTTATCCCAATAACCCCATTAATGTGGGATATAATGAGCATGGTGATCAGATCATGATATAAGTGCACATAACAGTTTAAATAATGTACCAGTAAGGCCTTCTCGCGGATCACCCTGGCTACATGCCTGGCCATGGCAGAAATACACAATCACAGCACTTCTGGATGATGGACATCCAGCCTTTGTTACTCCATAGGATGGCACAGGATTGCAGAGTCAGAACTTTAGGCTCAAAAGTATTTATTGAAGTAAAATAATTACATTCTTGATAGAAAAGGTCTAGCTTACTAAATTTCATCTTCTATGAAAGGTAAAAAGCTTTTTTAAAAGGTCCATGCAGCTACACTTTGACTAGAGGAAGGCAAAATGCATCTGTACTGGAAGAGTGGAAAAAGCAGAAGAGACAATGGAGACCACATGGTCAACCCAGGGCAATAAAACTCAAAGAGGAAGTTTCCTCACAGAATTCCATTGCTACATCATCAAAGGGGGAGGAGACAGTGGCAAGGAGGAAGAGTAAAGACAATGCCCTTTCTTGATAAACATGCATAAGAATGTGGGGAAGAAATCCCTCAGCCTAATCCTATCTCTAGTTTAGCTACTTATTGAGGTCTGGAAACTTGATGACACAAGAGACTTGTGGAGTCCAGGAATAAAACCCAACAAAAAGGCTACTGTATTTATTTACAGTATATTCCACTCTTTTCACCCCGCAGGGGACTTGGGCGGATTACAATGTACACATATATGGCAAACATTCAATGCCATAGACATACAACACATATAGACAGACAGTCAGAGGCTATTTAACATTCCACTTTTCTAGCCACCAGGGGAGCTGTCGCTTCACCATGCATCTGCGACACTGATGAAGTTCTTCCACATTCCCCACAAGCTTTGCTGAAGATTTTTTTATGGCCTCATAAATTAGTTAAATTAGCCTCCCCACACATAGGTGTTACCTAATTTTCCTACTTTACAGATGCAACTGTCTTTCGGGTTGCAAAGGTTGACAACAAGCTACACAATTGGTCGGAAGCTCACTCCTACCAGGTTGGCTTCGAACTCATGAACTTTTGGTCAGTAGTGATCTTAATGCAGCTGACACCAGCCAGCTGCGCCACAGTTCCCGGTGCACTGTAGAAAAAGACTTCCCCATGCTCCAAGGCAGTATATTCTACTGCCAAACCGCTCTTACCATCATGAATGTCTTCTTAATGTTTAAGTGGAATCCCTTTTCTTTGATTGAATTCATTGCTCCCTGTCCTAATCTTAGGAGCAGCAAAAAACAAGCTAGCCCCCTCTTCAATACCCTTTCAAATATTAAAACATGACTGGCTATCATGTCCCCTCTCAGCCTTCTTTTCTCCTTCTGTTCCTCATAGGGCTTGGCTTCCAGGGACCTTCCACACAGCCCTATATCCCAGAAAATTCCACAATTGCTACTTTGAGCTGAGTTATCTGAGGGCTCTTCCACACAGTCATATATCCCAGAATATCAAGGCAGAAAATCCCACATTCTGCCTTGATATTCTGGGATATAAGGCTGTGTGGAAGGGCCCATAGTCCACACTCAGATAATTTGGGATTTTCTGCCTTGATATTCTGGGATTCCGGGCTGTGTGGTAGCCCCCCCCCCCCCCTTGCCCATTGTGTTCTCTCTTCTCTTGCACTGGAAGGCAACAATACACAGAAGCACAAAGCTGCAACTGAAGGGGTTCCTTCCCAACCCCAGTCCTCCTCCTGGCTCCTCTAACTTAAGAGTCCACTAACTAAAGGGGAGAGCAGGAAGCACGGACTGGAAGGGAGACTTTGCACGTGGGAAGCAAGGCAAACTCTCAGGGGAACAATTCGGTTCATTCCCACCTGGCTTCCCATAGACCAACCCTTCTCTTTCCAGATGTTCTGAGGCTATCAGAAGGATGCCTATTTATTTGAAATATTGCTGCCAAATCCACACTCCCATGGAAGGCATCTCTACTATGGTGTCCTCCAAGGCAGGAGGGGCGAACCACCTTCACCTTCCACCTCCACCTTCTTCCTGACGCCTGCTCCCTGCCTGGCTGCTTCTGGGGGAAGGAACTGGGAGAACCTGCCGGCAGAGGCCCGCCCCAGGCTCCCCAGGAAAAGGCGTCTCCCCACCGAGGAAATGTTTGTCTATTGCAGACAAATACACTGGCGGAACCACCCCGAGGGTGAAGCCATGACCCGCCTGGTTCTCCTATGGAAACATGCCTCGAACCATCCCCGGCTGGCTGCCCTTGGGAGGAGCTGGAAGAGGAGATTGCAGGCTCATTGATCCTTGCGAAAGTCTTCTCGCATGCACCTGATTCCCAAGATGGGAGCCAGGAAAAGACACACTCCCTTGCACTGCGCCACTAGGGTACCACATTTTCACCTGCCCACATTAGTACATGTTTTGTCTATGTAGACACTCCCTGTCTTCAAAATACCAGCAAAACGCCATGGTTTAAATCCCATTCAGTTAGATCTACACTGCCACATAGTGCAATTCAATGTAGGTCAAACTGCATTATGTGGGTCTACACACTGACCATAGATATGGTCCTGTAGATTCAATCTGTTAAATCAAAGAATTTGGATTTTAGGACTTGATGTCGGATAAACAGAGGAATGATATCCGAGGAAAACCCAATTCAGCTGTTCCTGCTCCAATGCCCATCTAGGAGTTCATCTACAATGTGGAATAAATGCAGTTTGACAGCACTTTAACCATCATGGCTCAAAACTATGGGATCCTGGGAGTTGTAATTTGGTGAGGCACCAGCCCTCTCTGGTAGAGAAGGCGAAAGACCTTGCCAAACTGCAACTCCCATGAACCCATAGCATTAAGTCATGGCAGATGAAATGACGTCAAGCTGCCTTCATTCTACAGTTTAGATCAGCCACCCCCAAACTGCGGCCCTCCAGCTGTTTTGGCCTTCAACTCCCTGAATTCCTGACAATTGAACAAGCTCATTAGGGCTTCTGGGAGTTGGAGGCCCAAAGAGCTGGAGGGCCGCAGTTGGAGGGTGCCTGGTTTAGATACACCAGAGGCTTCCTTAGTAGAGGGTGAAGAGGTCAGAGAAAATAAACCCTCCACTCACACATGTACACTCATAGGGCAAGGAAGATAATCCAAAGAGGTGTTTCTGGTAGGAATCTGGCCCTGGTTCTACCACATCTTGGGGTCTCCTTCTGCAATCTGGATGCAAGAAGCATGTCATGAAAGCATCCCAGGGAGCCAGAAAAGTCCTCTGACGACTTGCCCCAAGTGTTTCCCGTGGCTCAGGGGGCTCAAACCCTGGTCCCCAGAGTCAGAGCCCTATGCCCAAAGCAGTGCCACCCTTGCCCTAAGGCAGGGGTGGGCAATTACCGGCCCTCCAGGTGTTTTGGACTTCAACTCCCAGAAATTCTAGCGAGCTTACCAGCTGTTAGGATTTCTGGGAGTTGAAGTCCAAAACACCTGGAGGACCGGTAATTGCCCACCCCTGTCCTAAGGGGTTAGGGTGGATCATCTGAGTTCGCGGCTGTTGCGGCTAAACGCGGGATTAATTCGCCTCACGTCGGGCACCTCTGCAGTGAGATTGCTTCGCTCCATCCCAGATCTCCTTTGTGGCCCAGGCTCTCTTTTGTGGGGATCAGGGACTGTTTTCGACACGGAAGTCAGGCTTCAAGGGAGAAGCAAGTTCCTCTAAACTCTAAATTGCCTTAGGAAAACCAACATCACAGACTGGTTCTACTCTGATTTTTAATTCTATGTACCAAATTTGGGGGGGGGGGGATCCTGTTCCTGGTTTGAAAGTGTTATTTCCTGTTTACTTGTGCGGTCCTTACTCTGAAAGTATTTGTTCTACTCTAAGAAGATTCGTTTTCTGGCTGCCATAAACTATGTTGAATTGATCGAGATCTGGCTCCACACACAATGCAGTTCAAACTCCATTTTATGGCAGTGTAGAATTAGCTCTACCCTCCGCGGTTCAGCATCCCGCCCAGCTTTCTTCTGATAGACTTGGCATCTAACCTTAAGTCTCTAGAGACCGGGGTTCCCTTGTCCATATATAAACCCACTGGAAGAACGCAAAGGGAAGCGCCCCCCCAAAGATATCTTGAAACCCAGGACTGCCTGAGCTCTGCAAGAGTGGTTTATATATCAGAATGCATCTCAAGTGTAGTAGAATGAATGCAGATTGACACCTGCCATGGCTCAGGGCAATGGGTCAATGGGAATTGTAATTTAGTGGTGAACCAGAAGCATTTGATAGAGAAGACTAAAGGCTTTCACGAGCTACAACTACCAGAATCCTATAACATTGAGACCTGGCAGTTAAACATGGTTTCGTTCTGCATTCATTGATTCTACAGATGCACCCAGTCTCCCTAGATTTTGGGGTCTGAATGAGTCTTCGGAAGTGTCGCGGGCGCGTCAGCTCCCCAAGGAAGTGTTCCTGTCTTGCAAGACTTTGCTGGGAAGCCTCCCTTGTCTCCAAACCACGCGAGACTAGATTTCTTTGTCCTTTCGTCACAAATGTAGTCCTGCAAAACAAGCAAAGGGTCTTCTGTCGCTCCTTAAAGAATGCTATTGCTAGTTTTCTTGGCCAAATCTTTCCAGAGGGGAAATGTCAGTGCTTTATGCTGAGACACTGGGACTTGACCAAGGTCTTTGGGTGGGTTTCCACAGCTTACCGGGGATTTGAACCCGTTTCCCGGAGTTTTCTTTGACAGAAGCTTTCCTGGGCGGCTGCTAAACAGATACTCGGAGAAGAGAGTCACCCAGGACCAGGAACTCGAGGGAGATTTACACTGGGAGTGCATCTACACTGTCGAATGCACGCAGTTTGACCCCACTTTCACATCCATGGCTCAACCCTACTAAGTCCAGGCATGGGGGGGGGGTTGAGGAGCTTAATCCCCCCCCCGAAATTTTCAGGGTGGTCTGCGAGAAGCCCTTACTGGTACATTATTTAAACTGTTATGTTTATTCATATCATGATCTGATCGCCATGCTCAATATATCCCATATGTATGGGGGTATTGGGATAATGATAGAAAAGGTTTGCCAGGATAGACACTCTCTCACTCAGCCTCACCCCCCCCCCCCCAAATCAAAATCCTGGCTACGGGCCTGACTAAGTCAATAGGATTTAGTGAGGCACCCACTAGCTCTCTTTAGCAGAGAAGGCTGAAGACCTTGCGAAACTACAATTGCCTCTATTCCATGGCTCAGACAGGCAAAGTGGGGTAGACTGCATTAATTCTACCATGTAGGCTAGATGCACCCTGGGATTGGGGTCAAGCTGAAGCTTTATTGGGTTGTTGTGAGTTTTCCGGGCTATATGGTCATGTTCCAGAAGGAGATAATGCTTCTGGAGCATAGCCATACAGCCCGGAAAACTCACAGCAACACAGTGATTCCGACCATGAAAGCCTTCGAGAACACATTGAAGCTTTATTGCTCCCTAAAACATATCGGGCCACTTTGGAACCTCCTCTTCCCCCCCATCCCCCCCCCCCCCAATACAGACACACAGTACCCAATTTCCCAGCAAGGAAATCGGAGCCTCCTGCTCTGAAGACCAATTGCGCTCATTTCTAAGGCTGCTTTGGAAACAAAGGAGCCGAGAGAGAGAGACAGGCAAGATCCTCTCCACAATCGGCGGGTTTTGACGTCACTGAACCGAATCGGGTGTCCACGTGCGGGTCGCGAGGGGTTGCTCGTGGCCTCCCTTAATTCGGGGCGTGAGCGTGGCTTCCTTTTCTTTCCCAATCTCTCACTCCGCGCACACACATGCACACACGCTTCCCTACTGTCTCGATGTGCATAAAACCTCTCTTTCAAAGGGGCTTCTTGGGTTGGTTCTACGCTGCCATTTCCTGCATGTACTGCACAACATGGGTCTACACTGATCATCTAATGCGGCTCATCCTGCGGGATATGGCGGTGTATCTCCACCCCAGCTTCGGTAACTAATCCGGATTCCCATCTGGATTTCATTCCAAAGCGATGGTTTTTGGAGAAACCTAGAAATAATGCAGCCTGACACCATTTTAACTGCCATGACTTAGTGCTATGGCATCCTGATATATGTAGTTTGAGGAGGCACCAGCACTCTTGGCCAGAGAGAAGAAGGAAGACCTTGTAAATAAATACCTCCCACCACCCCATCCCATTGAGCGCGATGGCAGATCAACTGCATTCATTCCACAGTGGAGGTGCACTCAGAGGTCACCTCAACGCCCTTCTTCAGGATCGGGCCAAACCCTTCGGCTGCTCCCAGCTCGGAGGAGGTCCCCTGGCGCCAGTCTTTAATGGAGAAACGGCACTTGTGTAAATCCCACTGAACTGACACGTCTCCTCTGGAGGAGCTTGCAAGCGGATGGGGATTCTGCCCAAATACGGTCGTTTAGAAACGGGAAGGTGAAGGAAATGGCAGGCGTGGGACCGGGTGGGGTGCGGGTGGCATTGGAGGGAAGCGTAGTCCCCCCGCAACTGGTCTGATCCCGCTTTCTCTGGGCTTCTGCTGCTGCCTTCGCCTCCGCAGCCCCCCCCCTTCTTCCTCCAGCCCTGCATTGCAACACTGCGGGTCTCCTTCCCTCTTCCTCTCTGGGCGGCGAGAGCCTGCATTGCAGCATCTCTGCAGAGGCCCCGCGCTGCTCTTTCCCTTCCGCTCCTTGTCGCGGCGGAAAAGGCCCTTCTCCCACGAATCCCCCTTCATCATCTCCGAGGGGAAGGTTTGGGCTTCAGTTCAACATCATCATCACCCTCCTGGCCGAGTATAATTGCTTTCCAAGGACAGAGTCTCGGCAGTGGGTCCCTAAATGGCTGTAGAGACCTCTTCCGGATCCGCATGGTCGAATCCAGGCATCCTCTAACTGCGGCCCTCCAGCTGTTTGGGCCTTCGACTCCCAGAATTCCTGACAATTGAACAAGCTGGTTAGGACTTCTGGGAGTTGGAGGGCCGCAGTTGGAGGATGCCTGGTCTAATCGCAATGAAAACAGAAACCTCTGGATACAAAGAAGGCGGTCACCAACTTCGCCAACCATGCCCTCCTTGGGGGATTTGGAAAAACAGGGGTCTCCCAATAAAGAAACACGAGTGACCCCTGAACGGCCAAAGAAGAAGCGCAGGAAATGAAAGGCGTAGGCTCCCCAACAGATCTGGGTTTGGGGGCTTTGGAGTGGAAGCTCTCCTGAATAGTCAGGAAACGAGTGTCTTTCCTTTCCAACCCAGTCACTAACCCTAGGCGCCTGTGTGTGGGGAGCCTTGGGACAGGTTTGGACTAGAGGCCCAAGGAAGAAGCAAACACGGAGCAAACCTCCATGTCAGCACTCCTCTTCCTCCTTCTTGTTGTTGTTGGGCCTCAGGTTAAATATGCCCCAGGCTTTCCTGCCCCGTTCGCCACACACAGTGGATTAGTTTGCATAACCTGATTAATAGGTTGGCATGACCAGATGATCGTTACAACATCTTGGCAAAGGACATCGCCCCGGTCCCCCGCATTATCCATAAGGAGAAACAACAGGGCAAGGGAAGATCCGTGTCGGATGAATGCCGTTTGACACCACTTGAACTGCCATGGCTCAAGGGGATGGAGTCGGAGAGTTGTTGTCCCTTTACAAGGCCTTCTCTGTCTCTAACTCAGATCACAACTCCCAGGATTCTACAGCATTGAAGCAGGGCAGTTAAATTAGTGTCAGACTGCTCAGTTCTGCAGTATAAAGACATCCTAAATCAGAGAAGACCATGTTCAGAACCGTTATGGCCAGGGTATCTTCACAAATGCACCGCCCAATCCTTGCAGAAATAAGGGACTCCTTCCAGACTTACAGGCTGCTTTTTCCTCTAGGGTCCATTTCCACCCTCCAGGAAGGCCACTGCAAAACTATCCCTTGGTTTTTTTTCCACTGATGGATGGGTGCTACATTAAGCCAAAAGCTGGCTGTCACCCTGGGGTTTGTGAAACAGGACAGAACCACATTCCCTGGTGCAGAGGCCTCTGAGGCCTAGCAATCATTGGTGTTTTGAGCCTGATGCGACTTGCTTTGGCCAACCTGGTCCACTATCCCCATCTTTTCGGCCTTTGACCAAACTGCAAAAATCTGATTTCTACAGGATGAAGTCACAGCAGTTTAGTTGGGATAACTATGGATTGTGAAAAGGCTTGGTCCCAAGAAAACAGGTCGGTAATAGCTGTGAGCAGTTGGGAAATATCGTTTCTGAAACTATGTAGCAGGGGCGGGGTCATTCCCTCTGGTACTACTCTTTCAGGCTCTTTTGGAAGAAGGGACACCAAAAATTTAAGAAATGCACGTGGTGCCAATACCCCTGTCACAAAAGATCAAAGATGATCATGAAGAAAACAACAATGCGATTTAGATCACTTTAAAGCACAGGAAGGAGATACCGAAATGATTCCGTTCTTGGCTCAGTTATTTACCTTAAGGGAGACTGCAGTCAAGCTATTCAGAAGAAGACTGGGACTTGGAAGGGCAACTCTGGGCCCTTCCACACAGCCCTATATCCCAGAATATCAAGGCAGAAAATCCCACATTATCTGAGTGTGGACTCAGATAACCCAGTTCAAAGCAGATATTGTGGGATTTTCTGCTTTGATATTCTGGGATATAGGGCTGTGTGGAAGGGCCCTATGAAGACACCGGGCAAGATCCTGAGGTGTAAATATATATTTACTGAATATTGCACATGCTATCATACTTCCCATTTATCTTTGTGAGTGTGAAAACTGAATAATGAAAAAGGCTGATAGGAAAATCAGCTCATTTGAGATGAGGTGCTGGAGAAGAGTTTTGAGGATCCCCTGGATTGCTGCAACTGGGTTATCTGAGTCCACACTCAGATAATGTGGGATTTTCTGTCTTGATATTCTGGGATATAGGGCTGTGTGGAAAGGCCTAAAGACAAAGAGGCAAGAGCAAACCAGGCCCTAACAGTGGTTCCCAACTTTTGGGCCTCCAGGTGTTTTGGACTTCAGCTCCTACAGTTCCTAACACGTTGGCTGTGATTTCTGGGAGTTGAAGTCCAAAACCTGGAGGCTCAAAGGTTGGGAACCATTGCTAGAAGATGGCTCAATAGAGGACCCTTACACACAGCCCTATATCCCAGAATATCAAGGCAGAAAATCCCACAGTATCTGAGTGTTGCCTCAGATGACCCGGTTCAAAGCCGGTATTGTGGAATTTTCTGCCTTGATATTCAGGGATATAGGGCTGGGTGGAAGGACAATGGTTATCTCAGGCCACACTGCCATATATTCCAGTTAATGTGGGATTTTATTCGGCTGTCTACAGTCTGGAAGGGGTCAGAGTGTTATACTTTGGCCAAACATGAGAAGACATGACTGGCTAGAAAAGAGAATAATAATGCTTCTGGAGGTGGAGGAAAATGGAGAAGGGGGAAGGGCGCATTCCCGATGGATAGACTCATTCGAGGAAGCTTGAGACCCTTCCACACAGCCCTATATCCCAGAATCCCACATTATCTGAGCATGGATTCAGAAAATCCAGATCAAAGTAGATTTTGTGAGATTTTCTGCCTTGATCTTCTGGGATATAGGACCGTGTGGGAGGGTCCCCAGTTTCCAAGAGACCTCACAACCTCTGGGGATGCCTGTCATAGATGCAGGCGAAACGTCAGCAGAGAATGCTTCTGGAGCATGGCCATACAGTCCGGAAAACCCACAACAACCCATTCATTCCTATGCATGTTTTCCCAAAAGGGCTTTGTCTCAGGGCCCTTCCACACAGCCCTATAACGCAGAATATCAAGGCAAAAAATCCCACATTATCTGAGTGTGGACTCAGATAACCCAATTCAAAGCAGATATTGTGGGATTTTCTGCCTTGATATTCTGGGACATAGGGCTGTGAGGAAGGGCCCTCGGAGGCCTCTTCTTCGTGGCATAGCCATAAGCTGAAGCCTGCTGATGGCAGTTACCGACATCAACAAGCCGGTTCTTGACCAATGCTGAGGAAGCCTCTCAGCATTCGTTCCAGTGCAGCACCATTCTCGAGCCAGTGTTGGTCCAGAGGAAAGGGATTCCAGATCAAATTATTCTCCCATTTCTTCGTGCGATGATGATTTGATCTGGCATCGGCTGAAGTAGTATTTTCATCATCACTTGAAGAACTGCCACAGGAGTCGAATCAAGCCCCCCCCCTCCCTGCTCCTCCAAGGTGTCCCCCGCAAATCTCGGGGCGGTGGCGGAGGTGCGTGTGGCCCCCACGCGACTTCCCAGTGCATCACCCAGCTTCGGGGAGAGAGCCGCGGAGGAAAAGAGGGCGATGGGTCGGGGCCTGGGGATGGCGCCTTCTTCCCCCCCCCCCCCGGAAAACGGGGAAGAGAAGGGAGTGGGGGAACAGGGGAGGCTGTGGGGGGGGGGGGGGTCTCATCCCGAAGCAGCGGAGGATCCCAGCCGCCCGCCTTCCTCTCCCGCCTCGGCTCTTAGGCGGAAAGCGGGAGGAAGAAGACAAAATGGCGGATCCTGCGGGGAGTGGGCTTCCAAGCCCGGTGAAAGGCAGGGCACTGCTGTCGGCACCTCTCCGCCTCCCCAGAGATTGGGGCGCCACCCCAACTCTTTTCCCTGCCGCCCTAGACCCCGATTACCTCCCCTCCGCCTGTTCCTAGCCTAAAAACAAAACAAGCAGCAGAAAATGGCTGCCGCTGCCGCCTGGCCGATTGCTTCCAGAAGAAGCAGGGCCACCGCTTTCACCGCTGCCCCTTCCCCCCTCTTTGCACCGGGTGGGATCTACACTGCACTATATCCCAGGATCTGATCCCAGATTATCTGGTTTGAACTGGTTTATATGAGTCTCCACTGCCAGATAATTTGGGATAAGCAGATAGTCTGGGATCAGATCCTGGGAGATGGGGCAATGTAGAAGGGGCCCCTGTGGGCCCTCAGGGCGAAGGCTGTTTCAGTCAGGATAGTGTTCAGTGTAGTGGTTGGTGGAGCACGACGCCCCAGAGCCTGTTGGATCTCCTTCTCTGGATGGCCATCTGTGGGCAATGCATGTGAGGTTTGGGATGTCCTTGATCGTGCTTGTTGGGGAATCGGAGCTGTTAGGCTCAAAGATAATCCTCAGGTGGGGTGATTCCATCATAAAGATAGCAGAGTACCAAAAGAGAACTTCATAACCAGCAGAAACTGACGTGTGGTGAAACTGGGTTAAGCTTCTAATCTTAGGATGGTATAGAATTGCAGAGTCAGAAGTTTAGGTTCAAAAATATTTACAGAAATAAATGAAATACATTCTGGATAGAAAGGGTCTTGCAGCAGTCTAGCTTACTGAATCTCATCTTCTAAAGAAGTAGAAGGGTGAAAAGTAAAAAAAAAAATCCAGGCAGCTACATTTTGCCTAAAGAGCAACGCAAAACATGCATTCTCACTGGAAGGAAGAAAGGGAAGAAGAGACTGGGAAATGGCGAATGGTGGCATGGCCAAGCCCAGGGCAATAGAAGGTAAAGAGGAAGTTCCCTTTGCTACATCTTCAAAGAAGGGAGGAGACAGTGGCAGCAGGAGGAAAGACAAAGCGCTTTTGGTAAACATGCATAGGAATGTGGGGGAGGAATTTCTCAGCCTAATCCTATCTCTAGCGCAGCTACTCATTGACGACTGGAGACTTGATGACACAAGGGACTTGTGCAGCCCAGGGATGAAACCCAACAGTGCTTCCCCTGCATGGCCAAAAAGGGTTGGACTGGGTGGCCCCTTTGGTCACTTCCAAATCTAAAATTCTATGGTTTGGTGACTCTGGAGACCAGGCTTGGCCTTCCGCTCGAGCATGAAGCCCGCCAGGTAGCCCTGGGCAAGAGGTACTCTCTCGGGCCCAACCCTCTTCGGAATACAATTTGACAAGACAATCTTAGGATAGTTGTAGGTGTTTCGGGCTATATGGCCATGTTCACAACCTCATATCCTCTGAGGATGCCTGCCGTAGATGCAGGTGAAACGTCAGGAGAGAATGCATCTAGATTAGAACATGGCTATATAGCCCGACAACCTATATTAGGTCCGCTTGAGGGTTGCCTTGGGTCAGAAACTACCGGAAGGGACGCAACCTTTTCAACCACCACAACAAAGTTGGCCAGGCAGCAATCCCAGATAAACCTCGAAGGAGCGGGGTCGGCCTGTCTCTCAGTTCCTAAAGCAGGCGCTGGAGGACCCAGGCACGTCAGAAGAGACCCTGTGTTAACGAGGGCTTGAGGGGTGTTTTTTGCGACTTGCAGTTTCTCTTCTGGTGTGAGTGAATTGGACTTGCCCAGGGGACAGCCGGATGTTTGACCATCCTCTGGGATGCTATTCTCATGTCACCGCACGGGAAGCTGGAGCTGACAGATAGGAGCTCAGCCAGCAGTCCTGCCGGCACAAAGGTTTAACCCATTGAGCCAGGAGATAGAACTGAAGGATAGAACCTATCCCAATCCTCCAAAAAAATCATGATCAATGTGGTGATTTTAAAGCGTATTTATTAGTATAGGATACCACTGAAGCCCCCCCCCCCCATAAAATGTGTATAAAGGCTTCTGGTCACCTAATTAGAGACCAAAGATTTATTTCCTACTAAACCCGTCTCTATTTGTCTCCAAATATCGCGAAAAGGCAACTAAAAGCCGGCTCATTCTTCTCAGCAGCCCACTCCTTGGCCCCTCCGCTCTCGAAATCCGAATTCAAGCCCACTGTCCGACTGGAGAGACAGACCCACGGGAGTTCCCGTGCCTTTAGGGACCGGCCTCTAACATTCAAAGGCACCCCGATAGTCATCGCTGTCTGTCACACTCATTTCGCTCCCCTGTGAAATCGGAGTGGCCCACTCCAAAGGGGCTCTGCGAGGCCAAAAGGACGAGAAGTCCCCTTCTTGGCCATATATGGGCCGGCAGAAGACCCACGGTTGGCTCGGGGGTGTCACACTGTTCGTCAAGGTGATGCCGTTGCCTGAGAGTCAGCCTGCCGAAACCAAAGGGCCGTTTTGGGGTCTGGGCTCTTTCTTCCCGGGCCGCCCCCTCCCCTCGGGGCCCTGCAGGCAGGCAAGCAGGGAAGGAGGGAGGTGGAGGTGCTCGTCCCTCCGCGAGAAGCCCCATAAACCCTCGGCAGCCTTTTTAGGGCCTGGAATGCCACCCGGATTAAGCAGGTCAAGAGGAGGAGGAGGAGGAGGAGGCCGGCCCTGGGATAACTGGGTGGCTGGGGCGGCGGCCGAGGGGCCTCTCGAGCGAGAAGCGCTGATGTCAAGGGGATAAAAAGGGATCGCCAGCCCTATAAGGAAGCGCGGCGGAGGCGGCGGCGTTGGCGGAGGCGCCGAGGCGGGCGAAGGAGGCGGTGGCAGCGGCTGCCGCAATGGCGGAGAAAGAGAGAGAGAGAAAGAGAGAGGCGGGGAGAGAGATGCGGGAGAAGTGGCCCACGCCTCTAGCAAGGCCGAAAGAGCGTGTCCGAACCCGCCAAAGGCACATACACACGCACATATATACACAGGCTACCATCCCTGCGACCAGGCGTGGGGGCTTGAGGGGCTTCACCCCCCCTCCCGATATTCTCATGGTGGTCCGCAAGAAGGCCTTACTGGTACATTATTTAAACTGTTGTGTGTATTCATATCATGATCTGATCACCATGCTCAATATATCTCATATGCATGGGGGTATTGGGATAACAATACAAAAGGTTTGCTAGGGTAGATACTCTCTCACTCTGATTCAGCCCCCCCCAATAAAACTCACCCCACCCCCCCAATCAAAATCCTGGCTACGGCCCTGCCTGCGACTACAGTTCTGCCACCTTACTCGAGGTGTGAAGCCTTTTTCGCCTCCACCAGATTCTTTCTGGTCGGGTATCACCAGCTCCTCCTCCCTTACCTACACAATAGATCTCCTTTTCAAACCCTGGGTGCCTTTGGGGCTAGATCTACAGGGCCATATCATGCAGTTTGTACCTTTAGGGTGGTCCCGCAAACAGCTTGTCTCTGTAGGGTAGTAACTCTAAGGCACCTTCTACACTGCCATATAAAATCCAGATTATCTGCTTTGATCTGGATTATATGGCAGTATAGACAAATATAATCCAGTTCAAAGCAGATAATGTAGGTTATCTGTTTTGATCATCTGGATTTATATAGCAGTGTCTAAGGAGGCTATGAATCTCAGGGGTTTTTTCTTTCAGGCAAAGAATAATCCGATAATCCGATTGTGGTTTTGACTGTTCCTTCCTCTGAAATAGATACTGCAGTATTCATGGGAGGTTTTCCATCCAAATGGCAGCCAAGGACAAGTGAGATCTGGTGCCTATGCTGTGGTTCTCAACCTGTGGATCCCCGGTGTTTTGGCCTTCCACACCCAGAAATCCCAGCCAGTTTACCAGCTGTTAGGATTGGTGGGAGTTGAAGGCCAAAACATCTGGGGACCCACAGGTTGAGAACCACTGCAAGGTATTTATTTAGGCCAGTGGTTCTCAACCTGTGGGTGCCCAGATGTTTTGGCCTTCAACTCCCAGAAATCCTAACAGCTGGTAACCTGGCTGGGATTTCTAGGAGTTGTAGGCTAAAACACCCGGGGACCCACAGGTTGAGAACCAGTGATTTAGGCCTTCGGTAGGCCCTTCCACACAGCTATATAACCCAGAATACCAAGGCAGAAAATCCCACAATATCTGCTTTCAACTGGGTTATCTGAGTCCACACTGCCAAATATTCCGGTTCAAAGCAGAAAATGTGGGATTTTATACAGCTGTGTGAAAGGGGCCTAGGCACCAAGGACAGCTGCGTGTTTCCCAGAGCATGGGTGCCCTGAAGGAAGCCGGGTGAAGCTGAAAAGGATTGCCCCCTCTCTCCCCGTCGCCAGAACTGAGCCACACCTGAAGATTGCCCACCCTTCATGGAGTACATTTCCGGGCCTCCATCAGCCACCAACCCATTCAGAGTGATAGGAATGAATTAGTGGGTAAATTAGTGCGTGACGGGCGGCGTGTAGCCCTTTCGGAGATTGAGGACTTCGGAAGAATGCCTCAGCCTCCCTGACGCCCAAATCTTGGAATCCAGGGCCCTGGCCTATATATCTCTAATGCCACCCGGGGGAGTGGGAGGCAGGTAAAGGAGGACAGGAGTGTCCCCAAGGGCTGTGGGAAGACTCAGCGAAACACGGAAAGGCCGCCGCCAGAATAAGCGGGTTCTTGGGCTACTTCTCTCGGCCTTTTGTTGCTGTAGTCGGGCGTGCGACCACCTTGACTTTCAGACACACGGCATCCGGGCGTGGCAGCTTTCCCCGTGAAGGCCGAGCTCCGCTATACTCCAATTTCCCTTTGGAAAGGGGGCGCGTTTCCCGCGGATCATAGGCTGTCGGGAAGGGACGAGGAGGATACGGAGGAGCGACTGGGAAAACGAAAGGCGTTTTCCCTTTGGGTCGGCACGGCAGGCCCCGAGGCGCGGGCGGGGAGCACATTCCTGAAAGGCTCCCATAGAGCAGAAAGTAGCGACTCCTGGGCCCAGATAAGATTGGAAGGGCGGGTTATGAAACTTCAGACTCATGATGGCCTCTGGGACGTCTTGCTGTGAGTTTCCGACTTATGGTAACCCTCTGACGGAACCGTTAGGGGCTCTTCTTTGTTCAGAGCGGGTTTACCTTTGCTATCCTCTAAAGTTGAGAGAGTGTGACTTACCCCAGTGGGTTCCCATCCCTGGCCGAGCGGAGAGTGGCAGCCTCATCTCCCGAGTGATAGTCATATAGGGACATGTATATGGTCTTAAAATTACCTAAGGCTGATGTGGCCCTCTGTGAAAAATGAATTTACACTATCACACCGTTCTAGCTCTTGTGTTGAAATGCCTGCCTTTACCCGTTGAAAAACTCTACGATCGCTTTGGCATTAGGATGTTCTCTTCCACCCTTTCGTTTGTTGTGGTTGTTGCTGTCTGTCTCAAAAATAAATGTAATTTAAGGTGAGTCTAATCTCGGGGGTCTGGGCCAGGTTTGTTCAGAAAGGATTTGTCATTCTGCTGGGCCCATAAGCCCATTGATGTTTTCCTTCCTCTGAGGCTGAAAAAGATGCCTGGCCCAAGGTCACCGGAGGCCAAGTCCTAATCTCCAGAGTCACAGTCCCACGTTCTTCCTCCCAGGAGTTGAGGGGACCCTCGAGTCGGGTGGTCGGGCGAATAGGGCCCCTCTTGCTTCGCCCTAAACGACTCCTGTTTCCATGCCAGTTCGGCAGGCTAAGGCTGGACTCCGGCCAGGGTGCCGCAATGCCACTTGTGAGCAGCACCGAGCCTGGCTTTTCCCTCCTCCTGCCTGGGTTCCCCGGCGAAGGCCTCAGCTGCGCCCCGTGGATGCCAACGTGGGCCTAAGCACGGAGCAGCTGACAGCCCCTCGGCGCCCGGCGCCCCATCTTGCCGCCTCCTGGGACCCCGGAGCACGCCCTCCCGTTCTCCCTCCCTCCGAGGGGTCCCCGCGGAGCAGCAGATCTCCCCAACCCTCACTCCAACCAAAGGCAGAAGCGCTCTCCTGCTTTCTCCCATTTGCCATCACCCCCAGGCCCCGCACGCCGCTCCAATCCCCGCCTGCAAAAATCCGATGCGGTGACCTACATTGCAAGCGGCCAAGGAGGAAGCCGGCTGAGCTCCCGGGAGGCCGAGCACTGGGAATAGGAGCTCAGCTAAGGAATCCGGTGGAACCTGGGCTCCTTTCCCAGCTCCGGGCTAAGGGTTAGGTGGGACGAAGCGAGCGGTGAAACACAAAGCCCCGGTTTTCCTTTTCTTTCTCCTGAAGGCAGTTTCCGATCATGGAAATCTTGCGGTTTCTGTGCCCTTGCGCCCAGATGTTTTCAAAGGGGGTATCGAGCTTGTAGGGAGGGGTGTCCGCTGTGTCCCTTTCAGCCAGTGCTAGATTTAGGACCAACGAGTTAAGCTAGGAGGCCCCTTCCATGGGCCCTGAAGGAAGTAGGCCTGGTAGGCCTAGGCTGTCTGCTTTGTGGCACACTCCCATAATACTACCAACAATATGTACTGTGGAAGGCTTTCACGGCCGGAATCACTGGGTTGTTGTGTGTCTTTCGGGCTGTATAGCCATGTTCCAAAACCATTCTCTCCTGACCTTTTGCCTGCAGCTATGGCAGGCATCCTTAGAGGTTGTGAGGTCTGTTGAAAACTAGGAAAATAGGGTTTATATATCTGTGAAATGGCCAGAGTGAGAGAAAGAACTTTTTTCTGTTTGAGGTAGGCGTGAATATTGGAATTGGCCACCTAGATTGGCATTCAATGGCCTATCAGTTTCAAGGTCTGGCTTCTTACTGCCCGGGGGAATCCTTTGTTGGAAGGTGATTAGCTAGCCCTGAACATTCCCCAGATATATAAACCCACTTGCCTACTTTCCGACAGACCTCACCACCTCTGAGGATGCCTGCCATAGATGCGGGCAAAACGTCAGGAGAGAATGCTTCTGAAACATGGCCAAACAGCCCAGTAAACTTACAACGACCCTATCAACTCTATCATTATGTCTGGAATCACTTCGAAACAGAACGCCTTCCAATTAAGAATTGCACCACAGAAGCAAAATCCATCCTCAACCCAAGGAATAGGGGTCGCCCTGAGGAGACAAGGGTGCTTTCGGAGGAGGCCTACCAACCAGGCACTGCCGCAACCCTGGCAAGCATCTCCCCGAAAAAATCAATTCGAAATGTCATTGTGTTTAGTATCAGGATGTCTCCTCTTTCGGTTTCACCTTGTGAAACTGGTTTGGCGGCCGCCTCTCCTCCGCCTACACACACACACACAATGCTGTGCCTACCTATCGACCAGCGCCTTCTTCACCCACAAGAAAGGGCCCTCAAAGGAGGAGTCCCTTGTTGTGTTGTAGTTTGGTGAGGCACCATCACTCTTCGATAGAGAAGCTTTTGCGAAAGGAACTCCAGTTTCCAGGATCTCTTCACGTGGAGTCGTGGCAGTTGGAAGTCGTACCAAGGTGCATTCGTTTTACAGTAGGGATGCACCCCTAGCTAAGGCTACTTGGAAGGAAACACCTATGAAGGCAGTAGTTCTCAAATTGTGGTTCCCAGGTGTTTGGGCCTACAACTCCCAGAAATCCCAACCAGTTTACCAGCTGTTAGGATTTCTAGGAGTTGAAGGCCAAAACATCTGGGGACTCACAGGTTGAGAACCACTGTATTGAGGTCAAGGGGACTTTCTCAGAGGCACATAGGCTTGAATAGGGCTGAGAGTACAGTCTGGGGAACAGGTATTTTATAAGAGCTTCACACAATTGTCCCGGGTGCGATGCTCCATGGTGTGTCACGTAAAAGAGACCTCCTGTGATGACACCCTTCCCTCTCTGTGTGGGGTTGGGCTCCTGGCTTCTGAAGAACCGCCAGTGTGTTTGCCAAAGGAGCAGTGGAAAAAAACATTTCTCCCTTTTTCCCCCTGGAGCGCTCTGGCCATTTCCGAGGAACAGGGCTGCGTGGCTTCATTTCGCAACACTTCCGCCGCAGAACCAGTCCCGAACTCGTAATGTTCCCTGGAACAGACTTCTTGGCTCCGATTAATTCCCAGGCCTCCAAAAGCAACACACACACACAAGGCCTCCTAGGCAGCTCCTTCGATCTAGGGTCACCATTTGCTGGTGCCCAAATGCGACCAGCATTTTGATGGCCCAGGATGGCTGTCCTTCTCACACAAGACCGACTCCACTCCCACCTCGGGAGTCCCTCTGCATAGAAGGGGAGTGGTTCTGATGCCACCTGGGTGACACCTTACAACACGTGAATGATGCCACTGACAGGTGCTTGTGTATCCTTTTCGATAAGTCATGGGCTATTCCACAAAGAGGGGAAAACACGAATGATGCCACCATGATTTCCTCATACAAACCTTACAAAGGCCAGATGCGGTGCCAGGGCAGGGAGAGTCAAAGCAAATCATCACCGGGGAGGGGGGAGGGGGTTCTTCTCAGTAAACAGATTTCCAGGACCAACCAAACCTGAGGGCCAGGCCTCTGCGACCCTGAGAGAAGGCTCCGGCCTTCAGTGAGCAGGGCCCCCACGTTCAGCCCGTCAGCCTCTTCTCGCGTGGCATCCCCCCTTTCCGGTTTTTCTCTCTCTCTTTGACCCTCGTGGATATCCATCCACGCGGGCCCCCTCGCCCAGGCCATCGATCCATTCCTGGTATCCCTTGCAAGGGCCATCCATCACTCTGACAGGCGCCTCCATCAGTCAGACACATCAACCTAGATGTAGGGAGGGGGGTGGCTGGGTGGATTGGTTGGTGTCCTTGGCTGACTGATGTGTGTGCATGTATAGATATGTATGTATATGTGCGTGCGCCCGCGTTTATGTATGTGTGTGTGCGTGTGTGTCTAGATAGGTGTGCATATATGTATGTATACATGTTTATTTGTCTGTGCTTATATATATATATATATATATATATGCATCAGTAGATGTGTGTGTTTATCTATGTACATATGTACATATATGTGTGTGTATAGATGTACGTGTGTATATCTGTATGTGTGTGTGTGTTTATGCATGTGCATGTGATATAGATGAGCATTTCTGTTCAGATATATATGTCTATGTGTGTGTTTATGTATATGTGTGTGATATGTGTATATAGATGATAAGTATTTGTATTCACAGATATATAGACTATGTCTAGTATGTGTGTGTTTATGTATGTGCATATAGATATGTGTTTGTGTTAATGGATATATTTCTTTATGTGTGTGTGTTTATGTATGTGCATGTGTTATGTGTATATAGATAAGTATTTGTGTTCACAGAAATATATATATCTATATGTGTGTGTTTATAAATGTGCATGTGATATGTGTAAATATATAAATATTTATGCTCATAATATATATGCCTATATGTGTGTAGTTATGTATGTGCATGTGACATGTATATATAGATAAGTATTTGTGTTCATATATATGTGTGTGTGTGTCTATATGTGTCTGTTTATATAGGTGCATGTGATATGTGTATATAGATATTTGTGTTCACAGATATGTCTATATATGTGTGTATGTGTATATATGTATGCATGCATATATGTGTGCATAAATTGTACATATGTGCATATAATATGTGTATATCTATTTGAGTGTGTGTCTACATATATGTGTGTGCATATCTAGATATACCTGTAGATGTGTGTATATGTGTGCGTGCGTGCATATAGGTTTTTGTATGTGTGCATAGAAAGATGTATTTATTTATGTGTTTGGATAGATGTGCGTGTTTATGTGTGTGTGTGTGTGTGTAGATATGCATGTATATATGTGTGTCAATTTGTATGCCAGTACACACACACAATGTGTGTAGATGTGTATGTATATATGTGTATCTTATTTGTATGCCGGTACACACACATACTATGTGTGTGTAGATGTGTATGTATATGTGTGTGTCTATTTGTATGCATATACACACACATATCTCATTTCTCTCTCCCTCCCTATCACACTCACACACTCACGCAGGCTGTTCCTTCAGCCTGTCGCGGCTTCCCAGCCATTCGAGCGGAACTCCCTCTTTCTCAGCTAATTGTAATTATTGTTACGCTCTTTCTGACTTTACAGGCCAGAGGGAAAGTGAGGGGGGGATAAAATGAGAGGGAAGGTAGGGAGGGAGGGGGAGAGATATAAAACTGTCAGGGAGGAGGAGAGGAAACCTTGATCCACTGGGGGCCACACTGGCCCTTGGCATGGCAGCGTGCGTGTGTGTGTGTGTGAGTGTGCGGGGGAGGGGTGTCAAAGCAAAGGGTCCGTGATCATGAAGGAAAACGGTCACTTAGATCTACCCTCAGGGCTTTTCTTCCCCCGCCGCCCCCCCCCTCACGAGGCGCCTCCATTTTGGTTTTTGCTTTGGGGGGGGGGGGCTGACTGGAAAGAGGGAAGGGTGAAAAGCAAGCGCGAGAGCAGAGCAGGGAAGAGCAGGCCCGTTTCCAGCCTGGTTGCCGAGAGACGGGCGGGCCAATCAGCGCTCAACAGCTCACCCCAGGCTCTCGCGCCGCTTCCTTATATGGTGAGGCCGGTCTGCAGGGCGCCGTGTTCATCACCATATAAGGGCAGGAACCTAAATACAGTATCTACCTTGTTCTCTCGGCGCCCGCTTCGGCTGCCTTTTTTTTTTTTTTGCCTGCCTGCCTGCCTCGCGCCTGCTCCCCCCCTCCCTCCTTTCTGCAGCGCGAGACGAGTTAAAGGCGATCGATGCCAGAGCGGGGAATTATTGCTGCAGTAGCAGCAGAAAAGGAAGGAGGGAGGGAGGGAGGGAGGGGGAAGCGCAGGGCTGCAGTGCAGGCCCAGCAGAGGCACAGATGTTGCTGGAGCCTTCATTCCTAATTTGATTTCATGTGATTCCGCGCAGGCGGCTCCTGCTGCAAACAGGCAGCTTCGCTTTATCAGAGGAGATGCAAATGAAGTGGAAATTCACATGCAAGGCGCCAATGGCTTTTGTTAAAGTGCATTTCCGGGGATCGGCTGCCAAAAAAAAGGGAGGGGGGAAGTAGAGTTGAGGTTGCAGCTGCAAGGTCCCTTCTTGCCTTCCTGCCTCAGGTGCATCTACCCAGTGGAATTAATGCAGCTTGACACCACTTTAACTGCCATGGGTCAATACTATAGGATTGGGGGGGTGGAGTTTGGTGGGGCACCAGCACTCTTTCACAGAGAAGGCCTTGCAAAACTACAACTCCCGTGATTCCATAGCTCTGAGCCCTAGCAGTGAAGCCGCCTTGAGGCACCTTTGGGCTTGAGAAAGGCGTGATAGAAATATCGTAAATAAATAAAAAAGATGGACTCGAACTGCATTAATCTTACAGTGCAGATGCACCTTCAGCCGCCTGGATTCCCCCCTGGAGTGGAGGATATTCCCCAGTGGCACATTCCCACACTTTGCAAGCAAGGAGAAGCCATGGTAAATGACCGGGAATGAAGGCTAAGAGGGATGCGTCTACTAGTCTCCTCTGAAGCCTTTCCGCCATGGCAATGGGTGCTTATGCTTAAGAAAAGGCACTCTGCACATGCTCCATTGTACCTTTTATTTTTGCTGCCACCGCCACCTTTAATCCTCATCCCAGACCTGGAGGCCTAATTACCCCCAAGGCCTAATAACCTGCAAGTGAGCCCTGCTCAGGGCCGTAGCCAGGATTTTGATTGGGGGGGGAGTTTGGTTCGGGGGGGGGCTGAGACTGGGTGGAAGAGGGTCTACTCTAGCAAACCTTTTGTATTGTTATCCCAATAACCCCATGAATGTGGGATATAATGAGCATGGTGATCAGATCATGATATGAATAAACATAACAGTTTAAATAATGTACCAGTAAAGCCTTTTCGCGGACCACCCTGAGAATTTGGGGGGGGGCTGAAGCCCCCTTAGCCCCCCCTGGCTACATGCCTGGCCCTGCTGGAGTAAAATGGGGCTTACACCTGAGTAGGATTTAAAGGATTTAAAGGCCACCGTGGGATGAATGCCACTTCGACCGTCATGGCTTAAGACAATGAAATCTTGGGAGTTGTCGCTTCTGGTGCCTCACCAAACTACAACTCTCGGGATTCCGCAGCATTGAGCCCTGGCAGCTAAAGCGGTGTCAAGGTGCATCCATTCTTCTCCCCAGGAGACCTGACTCAAATCGAGCAACAGAAAAGGGAGAGAAAGAGAGAGAGAGAGAGAGAGAGAGAGAGAGAGAGAGAGAGAGGGGGGGGCTCTGGGCACCATCACAGGGCCTAAAAGGAAGGCTGGGCAGAGGAGATGCCGCCACACCTCCTTGCAGCTGTCAGATTCCCATTTCGATCTCCTTCTCCTCCTCTGTGATGACGTCAGCGGGCTGATATGCCGGGGTCGCGCGCGCGCACACACACACACTGCTTAAAGGGGGGGGGGCGGCAGGAGAAAGGATTTAATTCAAAAGCACGCGCGTGTGTCAAAAAGGAGGTGGGGAGACAGATCATTTCTGGCCCATTTGCACGAGCTCCTCCTCCATTACCCCCCCCCCCCCATCTGCACAACTGGATTTCGCTGGCTCTTTCCCCCAGGCAAGGAAGATAAACAATTACGGAGCGACTCGAGCTCAGGAACGCAGACAAAATGGATCCCGATCGGGTGGGGTGAAGGGGGTGTTTGTCTTCGGGAGCGCGGGTGTGGGGCTGGAAATCGGGGCGGGGGAGGAGTGTGCCGCCGCCGGGAACAAAGGGCTTTTTGTGCTAAAAGGCTTGCGTGGCCTCGGCCCGGTGTCCGATAAAGCCTCCCTCCCTCTCACACATGCACACACACACACTCGGACGGAACAATTTTATCTCACAAGGGTTCTCCTGTGCGAAATGACTGGAAACCGGGGAGGGGGAGGGGGAGAGGGGGAGGGAGTCTGCACATACCCGAGTTACGTATGAAGGCGCAGACACGCGCAAAGCGGATCCAGAAGCTGCTTCTACTCTGTGGAATAGACGCAGCTTGGGATTTGTAGTTGTGTGATGCATAGAATAAGGAAGACCTTGTGAAACTGCAATTCCCACGACTGCATTTCGTGTCAGGAGCGACTTGATAAACTGCATCGCATTGAGCCCCCGCTGTTCAAGTGGAGTCCAAATGCAACTGATATTAATGCTCTGGGCGCTGGCTTAAAGTTGAGTCGGATGCTGAGCTTTTCCGAGCCCGGAGCCAGGCATGTTCAGAGGGGGGCTAGGGGCTCCAAATGGTCAAAAGGCCTTACTGGTACATTATTTAAACTGTTATGTTTATTCATATCATGATCTGATCACCATGCTCATTAATCCCAGTTAATGGGGTTATTGGGATAACAATACAAAAGGTTTGCTTTCTCTTCCACTCAGTCTCAGCCCCCAACCAAACTCAGCCCCCCGAAACAAAATCCTGGCTACGGCCCTGTCCGGAGCAGTCTTGTTTTGATTTCGGAGTTGTGGAATGGCACCACCAGTTGTTCATAAACCCAGGCCCCTTATACCCTGCCATATAAAATCCAGATTACCTGCTTTGAACTGGAGTAAATGGCAGTATAGACTCATGTAATCCAGTTCCAATCAGATAATGGGGATTCTCTGATTTGATAATGTAGGTTATATAGCAGTGTAGACCCAGCTCCAGACAATGATCAATCAGGGCCAGCTAGCAGCTACCAACAAAGGATTCCCCCCAGGCAGTAGCCAGCCAAGCTTTGAAGCAGCAAGGCCATTCAATACTAATCGAGATGGCCAATTGCAACATGCCCACTTGCCTCAAACAGACAAGAGTGCTTTCTCCCACACAGGGCATTCAACAGATATATAAAGCCCACTTGCCTAGTTTCCAGCTAACCCCTCGACCTCAGATGATGCCTGCCATAGATGTGGGCGAAACGTCAGGAGAGAAAGCTTCTGGAACATGCCCATACAGCCTGGAAAACTCACAGCAACCCGGCACCAGTTGTTAGTCCTCCAATTAAATACCTAGTAGGCTACTCCATTAAATCCACATATTTGTGCATCTCGTGGAGCCCACAGGACGCTTTGGATGGAACCCTCTGTCTAGAACAGGCATGAGCAAACTTGGGCCCTCCGGGTGTTTTGAACTTCAACTCCCACAATTCCTAACAGCCTCAGACCCTCCAGCTGATTAAGCAGCTGGAGGGCCAAACCAAACCCCTGGGGGGCCAAAGTTTGCCCATGCACGGTCTAGAATACATGAATACAGCTTGACGCCGTGGCTCGAGGCTACGGAGTCCTGGGAGTTAAGAGTTTGGTGAGGCACCAGCCCTCTTCGGCAGGGAAGGCTCAAGACTTTGTAAAACTACAGCTCCCAGGATTGCATAACACTGAGCCATAGCAGTTCGAGTGGGGTCAGGCTGCCTAGTTTTAATGCGGGCTTGTGCCCGACACTCGCTAGTCCTCAGAGAGTGTCGGATGTGGGGGTGACTCCGGCGAGAGAGGTCTCAAGGAGTCGGATTTGGAAGGAGGAGTGGGTCCCTTTTCGCTTTTCACACTGTTCCGCTGCCTGCCGCGCTTTGGGTCCCTTGTCCACCTCTCCAGTTCCCATAGACACGTCCCGTGGCCCCCACGAGACGCCCGGAAGGAGCCTCTCAAACCTCAACCCCCTCCGCCCCCCTCCAAAGTTTCCCTGTAATCCGCATCTTCTCTCTGCCCAGGGAGTGGCTGGTTCAAACACAAGGAGCAGCCCAACCTGTTCTACCAAAACTCTCTCGTCCGGATCCTTTTTACTGGGGGAAGGGGGGAAGGGGGGGGGGAGAAGAGAAAAAGAAGAAAGGGATTTTACAGTCCAGGCCAGTTATTGATTTCAGGCTTCCAGCAGGAGAAGGAGACTTTAGACCGGAGGCAAAATGGATTATTGACTCGGCTTAATTCAGCTCCCCATCACCGCCTTTTAGCCACCCTCGGACGTCTGCTATGTCTGCATTGTTGCAAGAAAGTAGAACTGTCACGTCTCAAATCTATGGAGTCCTGGGAGCCATAATTGTTCGGTTCCAACCCTGTACTGCACAAGTATCTTGTGTTATCAAGTTTCCAGTCCTCAGTGAGTAGCTAGGCTAGAGACAGTCTAAGCTGAAGGATTCCTTCCCCCACATTCCTATGAATTGTATTGTCGAAGGCTTTCATGGCCGGAATCACTGGGTTGTTGTAGGTTTTAGGGCTGAATGGCCATGTTCTAGCAGCATTCTCTCCTGACGTTTCGCCTGCATCTATGGCAGGCATCCTCAAAAGTTGTGAGGTCTGTTGGAAACTACGCAAGTGGACTTTATATGCTAATCAAGTTGGCCAATTAAAACATTCACAGTTACCTCCAACCAGTGCAGTAGCCAGGATTTTGATTGGGGGGGCTGAGCCTGAGTGAGAGAGGATCTCCCCTAGCAAACCTTTTGTATCGTGATCTCAATACCCCCATGCATATGGGATATATTGAGCATGCTGATCAGTTCATGAATAAACATAACAGTATAAATAATGTACCAGTAAGGCCTTCTCGTGGACCACCCTGAGAATTTCCGGGGGGGGGGTGCTCCTTAAGCCCCCCCTCGCTACGACCCTGCCAACAGACCTCACAATCTCTGAGGGAGCTTGCCACAGATGCAGGCGAAACGTCAGGAGAGAATGCATCTAGAACAGTGTTTCTCAACCAGTGTGCCGGGGCACACTAGTGTGCCGTGAGCGATCATCAGGTGTGCCATGGGAAATTGGAAACTCCAGGAAGGGGGGGGGGGGGGAGAGTCTAGTGTGTTGAAGTATAAAAACCCTAAGAAACCTACCTCGATAAAGGCACAAAATTACAAACACCCCCCTCCCCACCCGTTGTCTACTTGGTCTCTCCCTCTCCATGCATTGGGAAGGCCCACCTCCCTTTCCCCAAGTAGAGACCTCCTCTTGCCTCCTGGGGGTTCTGTGTGTGAAGTTTGGCCCAGTTATATCATTGGTGGGGTTCAGAATGCTCTTTGTTTGTAGGAGAACTATAAATCCCAGCAACTACGACTCCCAAATGTCAAGGTCTATTTCCCCTGAACTCCATCTGCATTCATATTTGGGCATATTGAGTGTTCATGCCAAGTTTGGTCCTGATCCAACATTGTTTCAGTCCACAGTGCTCTCTGGATATAGGTGAACTATAACTCCAAAACTTAAGGTCAATGCCCACCAAAGTCTTATAGCATTTTCTCTTGGTTATGGGAATTCTGTGTTGGAAGTTTGTGTCTTTCTGCCATTCCTGCCAGGATATCTATGTTGAGTTCATCGAAACAGGCCCAGGTTTCACACTGAGTGTTTAAATACATTTAAAAACATATTAAATATATGTATGACTGTGTTAGAGTGTCAGTTTGTGTCATTTTGGTTGGTGGTGTGCCCCAGGATTTTGCAAATGTAAAAAGTGTGCCACGGCTCAAAAAAGGTTGGGAAACACTGATCTAGAACATGGCCATACAACCCGAAAAACCTACAACAATCCAGCCATTCCTATGAATGTTTCCCCAAAAGGACTTTGTTTCACGGCCCTTCCACACAGCCCTATAACCCAGAATATCAAGGCAGAAAATCCCACAATATCTAGTTTGAACTGGGTTATCTGAGTCCCCACTGCAGGCTCTTCCACACAGCCCTATATCTCAGGATATCAAGGCAGAAAATCCCACATTATCAGAGTGTGGACTCAGTTAACCCAGTTCAAAGCAGATATTTTGGGATTTTTCTGCCTTGATATTCTGGGATATAGGGCTGTGTGGAAGGGCCCTGCCATATATTCCAGTTTGAAGCAGAAAATGTGGGATTTTATTCCCCCAGAATAAAATCCCACATTTCTCCAACAATAATGCAGTTCAAAGTGCATTACTTGGTAGTATACATCCAGCCCTAGTTTAAAAAGCTCCAGCCTTTTCTACTAACGAGTGCTGATGTCTAATCAACTACAACTCCCAGGATTCTATATATGCTGGAACCATGACAAAGTGGTGCCAAACTGCATCCATTCAAAAGACTCCTCTCCCCGATCAATCGAAATCGTCATTCCAATGTATTTGTGACAGAGAGAGCGGGGAATTACCTGGCTCCTGCCCTTTGGACTGCGCAGACTCAGAAGCCACTCTCCCATGCCTGTGTGCGTTTCGAGTCGGATATTTTCTTCCAAGGGAAGAAAATATCCGGACTAAAAATGGCGGCAGAGAAAGAGCAGCGTTTTCGTTATGCCCGAAAGAATGGGGTGTGAAATGCACGCCTCCTTCTAACGCCCTTCTGCAAATGAAAGGCAATCCAGTGGAAAGAAAGCCATATAGGCTAGATCTACACTGCCATATAGGGTCAGTGCGGACCCATATAATGCAGGACAGACTTAAACTGCATTATAAGCCATATCAGATCCAGCCACAGTTTCCAGTCATGTTCAGAAGACGTGAATGTGGACAGAAAGGGAGAATGCAAAGATAGGAATTTGCAGTTAGAAGAAGACCCTTGAAAGCGATGCAAATGTGCATAGGACACCATTAGTCATCAAGTGCATCTATACCAGGCATGGGCAAACTTCGGCCCTCCGGGTGTTTTGGGCTTAGGGTTGCCACATGAATAAGGGACAGGTCCCTAAAAATAGGGATTTTTTTCACAAAATATCAAGTTTTTATGAAATGTCCCTTATTTTTGTGAAAAATACCCTATTTTTAGGTACCTGTCCCTTATTCTTATATCAAAATGTGGCAACCCTAGTTGGGTTTCAACTCCCACAATTCCTGGCCTAAGGCCAGGAATTGTGGGAGTTGAAGCCCAAAATACTCGGAGGGCCGAAGTTTGCCCATGCCTGATCTATACTGTAGACACAATGCAGTTTGAAACCACTTTAAGTACTATAGCTCAAATCTTTCCCCTTTCTTTACCAAAGACCGTTGATACCTCACCGAATTACAACTCCCATTATCCGAAAGCATTGAGCCATGGCAGTTAAAAGTGATGTCGAGCTGCATTCATTCTATACTGTAGATCAGACCTGGGCAATTGCCGGCCCTCCAGGTGTTTTGGACTTCAAATCCCAGAAATCCTAGCCAGTTTACCAGCTGTTAGGATTTCTGGGATTTGAAGTCCAAAACACCTGGAGGGCCGGCAATTGCCCAGGTCTGCTGTAGATGCACCCATCGTCTCGCAGCTCTTTTTGGGCAGCCCACGGGAATCGTTTCTTCACGCGTGGGATTTCCTCCCAAAGCTATGCCTTCCTATTTGGAATTCCGTGTGTGAATTTACACCGAGTTAGTCAGAAACAAACGCCAGGGACGTGCGTGTTGTCAAGTCGCCTGGGGGTCTCTGAGGAGCCCAGGGATTTCACAGGTTCGATGGGTATCACGTTGCCCTCGAAGTTCCTTTAGATCCAGATTCGGAGCAAACACGGATCGGAGCAGGCTGTCGAGTTCTGTAGTTTCGGGAATCTGGTGTCTATCTGTGCGGGGCCCCCACGCATTTCTGAGTTTTCTTAGGGCGAATCTATCCTGTAGTGTAGAATGAACTCACTTCGACAATACTTTTAACTTCGCTGTCTCATGGGAGTTGTAGTTTGGTGAGGCACCAGCGCTGAAGGCTAAAGATTTCTAACAATACAGCTTCCATTGATGCTATAGCTCTGAATCAGGGCAAATAAAGTGGCCTTCATTCTACAGTGTAGAACAGGTATAGCCAAACCCAGGCCCTTGGACTTTTTTCTCAGGCCCTCCTCTCTCTCACCATCCTATCCTTCCTTCCTTATCTCTTTTCTTCCTCTTTTTCTCCTTTTCCTCCCTCTTTCTCCCTTCCTCTTTCCTTCCCTTCCACCCTTTCCTTCTTCCTTCCTTCTCTACTTTCCTTTCCTCTTTCCCTCCTCCCTCCCCTCCCTCCCTCCCTTCCCTCCCTCTTTTTCCCTTCCTCCTTCATTCCCTTCCACCCAATCGTCCTTCCTTCCTTCTCTCTTCCCTTTCTCAGTCCCTTTCTTCCTTCCATATTTCCCTTCCACCCTTTTGTCCTTCCTCCTTCCCTCCCTCTTGTCTTTCCTTCCTTCTCTCTTTCCTTCCTTCTTACCTACTTCCCTTCTATCCTTCTTTCTCCTTCCAGCCTCCCCTTCCACCCTTTTGTCTTTCCTTCAGTCCTTCTTTCCTTCCTTTCTTCCTTCTTTCTCCTTCCCTCCCGTTTTTCTTTCCTTTCCTTTCTCTTTTATCCTTCCCTTCCTTCCATCCTTCCCTTCCTTCCACCATTCCCTTCCATCTTTTTATTCTTCCTTTCTTTCCCTTTTGTTTTTCCTTCCTTTCCTCTTTCCTCCCTCCTTTCCTCCCTCCTTCCATCCTTCCCTTTCGCCCTTCCTTCCTTCTCTCTTCCCTTCTTCCTTCCCTTCTTCCCTCCCTCCCTCCCTCCCTCTCTCCCTTCCATCCTTCCCTTCCACCTTTTCATCCTTCCTTCCCCCTTCTGTCTTTCCTTCCTTTTTTCCTTTCCTCCCTCCTTTCCTCTCTCCCTCTTTCTCCTTCCATCCCCTTCCTCCCTTTAGTCCTTCCTTCCTACTCTCTCCCGCCCCGACAGCCAGTCCTCCTAGCTGTGAGTGCTAGCATGTGTCCCTCGTTAGAAAGTTTGCCCATGCCTGGTGTAGATGCACCCAGAGCCTGCTCATAGGTGGGCTGTTGGTTCCTTCCTCGAACATTAAGTGGGATTCATTAGCCGCATCCCATCCAAGTCTTACCCAGGTTGGACCCCGCTTAGCTTCCAGGACCGGACGGGATCGGGATGCTTTTTCGGAGGGCGGAGGGTATAGGCAAAGAATAACGTCTTGATTTAACGAGATGGGAGAGGCTTTGCTTAGGTGCACCAAAGCTCAAGGAAAGACCACCCTCCCGCCCCCCAGCAAGTGGATTTGAAGGAGTTGTCGCTCTCTCCCCCGGCGTTTCTCGAAGGTGAAGCAGCCGCCTCTGCAGCCCTCTCGCCACTTGGCCTCGCTTTCGAGATGATTTCTAGGAGCACGGTGCCACCTATGGAAGGTACCTGGAATTATTCCTCCAGCACACAGGCTCGCAGAGGAAAAGGGCCTTTCGCCCCATGCTCGAAGTAGCCTAGGGTGCATATGCACTGTAGAATTAATGCAGTTTGATGCCTCTTTTACTGCCATGACTCAATGCTATGGAATCATGGGAGCTGTAGTTTAGTGAGGCACCAATCTTTGGCAGAGAAGGTTAACCACCTTGTAAAATTGCAACTGAGATGAAGATATTAAAGTGGTGTCAGTTCTACAGGGCAGATGTAGGGCTTGGAAATTGAGATGTGGTCTACCAGCCAGCATAACTGGGAGATCCTTGGATTTAAACACCTGAATTGCCCCCAGTTCTGGGACTTCACTGGTTTTTTTTTTAAAAAAGCAGCCTGGGAAATAAACCTCTCATCCATGCTGCAGAATTATAGCAGTTCGGCATAATTTAAACTGCCATGGCTCCATCCTATGGAATCCTAGGATCTGTAGTTCATTGTGGCACTTATAAAGAAGGATAATACTAACTATATATATTTTAAACCCCACAAATTCCAGAATTGATGCAGTTTGCGCTCATTTTAGCTGCCTCGATGCTACAGAATCATGGGAGTTGTAGTTTGGCTAAGTCTTTAGCCTGCTCTGCCAAAAGTGTTCCTGCTTTACCAAACTCCAAATCCTAGGATTACATAACACTGAACTATGGTGGTTAAAGTGAGGTCAAACTGCCTTTATTCAACAGTGTAGATGCATCATTTGATTTCCCCACAGTAACTTCTGCCCAAAAAACTGAGATAATCCTCAAATAGATTGTAATCCAAAAGCAATGGGGAACCTTTCAGGGAAAGGGAGACTTGCCTCTTGGCCTTAAGGGCCTTGAAAGGGAAGTCTTGAGACCCAGTGATGGTGGGCAGGAGAGGAAAACCTGGAGGGCAGAATCTGCCCTGAGACACTGGAGGAGGCCACTCTTGCTCCATGGCCTCTTCTTAATGGAAAAATAATATATTTGGCACAACTGATGATCGTTACAACAGCAGTTGATGCAGGCCTGTTAATGCCTCTTTAAAAGTGCACAGCATGGAGCTTCTGGGGAACAGAGCTGAGTAGAGGATGCCTGGGCTTGAGCAAAGATTAGACCAACAAAATATATACAGCCTCCCTCCTTCTCCCTTTAAAAAAGCATACTTGCAAGTAACTAGTCCAGACACAGAGTTAAAGTCAAAACAGTTTTACTTATAAACAGAGCTTGCATGATGTGAGATATCCTGCAGGTAACAAACAGCTGGTCAGGCCTCAAGATGGTGAGCAGGCCTCTCTCTTCACAAAGAGTTACATCAGGAGCAAAATGGAGAAGAGGGCAAAAGAGCCAAAAAGGAAAGAGAAAGAACAAAGAATTACATCCCCTTATATAGCCTTGCAAACATGTGCTCAGGTAGCATACCTGTAGTCTACATTCATATTTAAATTAGATGAAATACACCTTTGAACCTGAGGAGATCGCTTTATAAACCTGACTCAGGAAAAAGAAACAACAGCCTTCTCTCTGTTGACCTCTGGTACTTTCCCTGTACCCCAATAAGGCCTAGGAACTAGCCATTAAAACAAAGGAACATTGCCTTTTGATGGCTTTTGGATCCCAACATGCCCTTTTCTGGTTCAGAAGTACATTTCCAGGGAAAGTAAGTGGAGAGATGTTCGGATTATGGATCTCAGTTTTCCTCTGTACTTTCTCTTTGAAAGGAAAGAGAGTTTTTCACTTCTCAAATACTTCAAAAAAAATTGAAATGATTCCTGGTCACTGTGGGTTATGAAAAGTCTTGAAAGGATTACATTTTTGGAACTGGAAAAGAAAAATCAACAACATTTTTCATAGCATTCTGTTTTTGTTTATTCCCTCAAGAAGGTCAAACCTTGTTGCTTTGTTTTATAACTTTTTCTCCATTTCTAACTGATTAAATATTGAAATTTAAGTTGAGTTTACAAAACTCTTCTTTCTTTGAGGTTTAAAAAAATTCCACCCCCTTTTTTTCTTTTCCTGTAAACATAGCAAGTTGTCAGTAATCCAGGCTGTGGAAGTTCTAGGAAGAATATACAGGCCTTATTCATAGTTCTTTGGCTGTTTCTTCTATATGATTATTTTTCTGCCTTCATATCTCCTCTGTTCTGTTTTGCCCCTTAGATTATTTTTTTGTTGCATTTGAGTGCGATGCTATGATCAGGTCATCAACATACGTCAGAATGAAACAACTACGACCATTCTTCACTCTGGTGTACAGACATTGATCTGCTTCTCCTTGCTTGAAGCCCAATTGCTTCAGCATCTCATCCAATTTCTGGTTCCACGCCTTCGCTGCTTGGCGAAGCCCATAGAGTCCTTTCTGGAGCTTGCAGACAAAGTTAGGTCTCTTTCTGTCTTCAAAACCAGGTGGTTGCTTCATGTAGAGGTCTTCAGAGATCTCACCAACCAATGACCAGTACAGAACAGCAATAGGAAAACTTTTGTACTTAGCAACCAACACAAGACCAGATATATCGTCGGCTGTTGGAATTCTGAGCAGGAAGGTCAGTGCACCTACTCAAAAAGATTGGATTGCTGTAAAGAGGGTAATAAGGTAGACTACACAGAGTTGTATGTCATTTGAGCAGGCAAGTTGAGATAAAGGAACTTGGAGATGTTTCTTGGAATTCAGATCAAGAGAGAAGACGATGGATCATTTCTCTTGAGCCAGAAGCAGAAGATTATTGACCTGTTGCAGGTTACTGGACTTCAAGGTGCGAATACAGTCGCGACACCTATGGTTACAGACTTCTTGAGAAACAATGAAGAAAGTGAACTTTTGCCAACCAATGACCAGTACAGAACAGCAATAGGAAAACTTTTGTACTTAGCAACCAACACAAGACCAGATATATCGTTGGCTGTTGGAATTTTGAGCAGGAAGGTCAGTGCACCTACTCAGAAAGATTGGATTGCTGTAAAGAGAGTGATAAGGTACTTGAAAGGTACAATGGACTTACAGTTGAAACTGCCAGCTAGTAATGAACCAAAGGTGACCTGTTTCTCAGATTCGGATTGGGCTGGAGATTCTTCGGACTGCAAGTCAGTCAGTGGATACCTTTTTTTATATGGAGATAGTCCTATCTCTTGGGCCAGTCGGAAGCAGGACTAAGCCTATACGGATGGGAATCCGGGAACATCAAGAAGAGCTTTCTTTCCTTGTAACCAAGGTTCCCCATTTTCCTGTGGTGTTGGGGGTGGCGTGGTTGACCCTCCACGACCCCCAGATCTTTTGGGGACGCCGGGAGTTACAGTTCATCTCCCCCTTCTGCCACAAGAACTGCCTGGTGGCTCAAGCAGGTGTGGCAGCAGAAGCTGAGGCGCTCGTTACTCTGCCCGTCAAGTACGTCAAGTTTTGGGATGTTTTCAGTGAGAAAGAGGCCGACCAACTACTGCCCCACAGACCCTACGACTGTGCGATTGACCTGATTCCAGATGCACCAATTCCCTGTGGACGTTTGTACTCCCTCTCCGAGCTAGAACAGAAGGCTCTATGAGAGTTTTTGGATTTATTCGGCCCTCTCAATCGCCAGCGGGAGCCCCAGTCCTGTTCATGAAAAAGAAAACCGGAGAACTGCACCTGTGTAACGACTACCGAGGACTAAATAATATCACCATTCGGAGCAGATATCCCCTCCCACTCATCCCGGAGATGCTGGAGCAAGTGTAGGGGGCCAAGGTGTTCACCAAATTGGATCTCCAGGTGGCCTACAATTTGATTCGCATTCAACAGGGCGACGAATGGAAAACTGCGTTCCAGACCAAATACGGGGCTTTGAATACGTGGTAATGAGTTTCGGATTGTGTAATGCCCCTGCTACTTTCCAACATTTTATGAATGACATATTTAGAGACTATCTAGACCATTTCCTTCTTGTTTACCTGGACGACTTGCTGGTCTTTTCGAAGGACCAAGAATCGCACGACCCACACGTATGGGCTGTGTTGCAAAGACTGCAAGATCATGGACTCTATGCCAAGTTAGAAAAATGCGCTTTTGATATGTCTAAGGTGGATTTCTTGGGACACTGTATTTCATCCCAAGGGATTTCTATGGACCCAGTCAAGGTGGAAGCGGTGGTACAGTGGAAATCTCCAGCAGCAAAAATGATTTTGCCACTTGGTCAGAGCCCATCACTCAGTGCCTGAGGGGGAAAACCCCGTTCTGATGGACTGAAGCCGCCAAAAAGGGGTTTCAAAAACTTATAGAACTGTTTGTTTCCCAGCCGATCCTGCAATACCCAAATCCTGACACACCTTTCATGGTCCAGGCGGATGCGTCCAATGTGGCTATAGGAGCCGTTCTGTTTCAACCGCAAGGGAAGTATTGGTTGCCCTGCGCTTATTTTTCCAGACAGCTAACGGCTCCTGAGAAAAACTACACGATTTGGGAAAAAGAACTATTGGCAATTAAGGCCTCTTTTGAATTCTGGCGCCACTGGCTTGAGGGTGCCCGGCATCCGATTCAGGTACATACAGATCACCGGAACCTGGAGCACCTAAAGACGGCTCACAAGCTCAATCAAAGGCAGCAGCGATGGGCTTTGTTTTTCGAGCGTTTTGATTTCCAGATTCACTACGTGACCCCCGCGCAGACCAAGCAGACTGATGCCCTTTCCAGGAAGCCGGAATCTCAGCTCTTGCAGCCCGAGAACTTCACCGCAGTTTTAGAAGCGGCCCCAACCGCATCGCCACCCCAGACGGTTTGCAGTGACTCCTCCCAGCCCCCGGATGCACCTACTCTGGCGGATCAGATCCGCTCCAGCCAGGAAAAGGACTTGTGGGTGCAAGAACAACTGGTATGGGGGGTGCAGTTCCCTTTTCATGTGCAGGACAATGTGTTGTGCAGACGCACTCAAGTATATGTACCCCCAGGGGCCAAAAGGCAGGAGATCCTAAAGCTTTGCCATGACAGCCGGCCTGCGGGGCACTTTGGATTGTTCAAGACTTTACAGCTGATTCTAAGGGATTTTTGATGGCACTGAGTGATGGGCTCTGACCAAGTGGCAAAATCTGGAATAAACTTTCGGTAATAGTTGGCAAATCCCATGAGTCAACCAGCAGTCAAGGCCAAGCGCAGCCCTCTTTTTTCCCGACCTGATAAGCAACGCTGGGAAAGCGAAGTCTCGCTTTCTTCCCCTTCTCCAGGTGGCTCCATTAATGAGCTGACATTCCAGCCTTCCCCGGGCAGCCTGAGAAAGGCAGGCCCACAGACTGTCTATGGGATAGAGTTACGACGCAGCCAGCGTCTCCAAGAGCAAAACAAGGGAGGACCTATTTCAGTTGGGTCCCGAGGGCGCTCCGCATCTTGCGCCAATGTTTAGCTTCCAGTGCCAAGCTCCAAGGAACCCAAGTTAAGGACCAGGCTGCTGAGCCTCCATGCCAGCATACTAACGTACTTAGCCAAGCCATTGTTTACCAAGGACTTATCCCGGATTTAAGCCCATTGGGGTTTTAAGACTATTTCTTCATTTATTGGATCTTTGAACTCTTTAAGGACTATTGCTTTGCAATACTTGGATGCTGGGTGCACCAGTGGACTATATCTTACCTCTTCTCTACTTTTTACTTATTCTAAATAAAGCATTTAATCACGGCTGCTTTGTGGTGGTTTACTGAGGGATCCTCAAGGTCTAGGTTGCAACAAAAGATGATGATGCGCACCAAGCACATTGGAATTAGATATCATAGTGTGCGCAAACTCACTCAAGATGGAATGATTGAGTTGTCATATTGTCCAACAAAGCAGATGGTAGCGGACATATTGACCAAGCCACTACCGAGAGACGGTTTTCAGGACCTATGTTTCAAGATGGGACTAATTTGAGTGATGTGCGTACGTTTGAGGAGGGCTGTTGGAATGATCAAATTTCCACACATCACTTCCTGTTTGCATCATGCAGTGGGGTGACCTCATCAGGTCCAGGATGCACTGCATCTCAGTTTGCATATGAATGTACCATTTGAATTAAGGTGTATTGTCCCAGGCACGGGGTTACCTGGCCACATGGCCAAGGGACTATAAAGGAAGATGTTGCTCCTTTGTCCTGCCTCTTCTTTTTCTTTTGTCTTCCTTCTTTACATTGCTGTTTTTGCTCCTGTTTGTTTTGCTCCTGATGTAACTTTGGACGAGGGAGGCCTGTCCATCATTTTGAGGCCTCACCAATGTTTTGTTACCTGTATGATATCCACATCATGCAACATCTATTTTGTAGGTAAACCATTTTAACTTTTATTTCGGTGTCTGACTGTTTATTTGCATGTATACTTTTTAAAGGGAACAGGAGGGAGGCTGTGCATATTATTGGTCTGATCTTTTATTAAGCCCTGGCATACTCTGTCCACCATTGCTCTATTTCCCACAAACTTCTGCTGAAGGCTTAAAGTCATTAATAGGCCTTGCATCAACTGGTGTTTGTAACGATCATCAGTTGTGCCACACACACGACCTTCGATCAGGCCGTGTGCTGTATTTTTCCCTTTTCCTCCCTGCACACTCACTGCTTGCTCTCTTGTAGTCAACACACTGCGAAAGCTTTAGGACTACTAAAGCCCAGTGGTTGCTGTGTGCCTTCAGGTCGCTTCTAGTTTAATGGCAGTAACCTTATCACTGAGTTTTCTGGGCAAGATTTATTCAGAGAGAGACTGCCTTTGTTGTCCTCTGAAGCTGAGAGAGTGTGACTAGCCAAATGTCACCCGAGGGGTTTCCATGGAAGAGCTGGGATTCGAACCCAGGTCTTCATACTTCTAGAAGACCTGGGTTCATACTGGATGTTCGGAATTGTGGGAGTTGAAGTCCAAAACACCTGCAGGGCCGAAGTTTTCCCATGCCTGATTTAGATTGTAGAATTAATGCAGTTTGACACCACTTTCTGCTATGGCTAAAGGCTCTGGAATGCTGCCTTCTGTAGTTTTACAAAGCCTTTAGCCTTCTCTGCCAAAGACAGCAGGTGCCTCACCAAACTACAACTCCCATGACTCCACAACATTGTGACAAGTTGGTTAAAGGGGTCACAAATGTATTCCTTCCACAATGTAAATGTAAATGAATCCAATGCTCAGACCACTGCACCACTGTGACTCTAGAGTTCAACCTGATGCTGTTTTGCTTAAGTGCTTGCTTGCTTGCTTGTTTCCAGGCGGGAGTATAATTCAACAGCCCGGTTCAACTTTGTCTTGCGAGAAAATACAAACATTCAGGAGATCCAAAGATCAAAGTCGAAAGAAAGTTCCCGGAAGTTCAGGAGCTCAGGTCGACACCCCGCTGTGGGAGGGGGTGGGATCGCCTGTTGGACTACAAATGCCCATGGAAACACAATGGGTGAGCTTTGGGCGAGATACACTGGGTACATCTACTACTCTCTAGAAATAATGTAGACTGATACAATTTTAATTGCTATGGAATCAAGGGCGAGGGAGTTTTACAAGGCCTTTAGCCTTCCTTGCCAAAGAATGCTGCTGCCTTACCAACCCAAGGCTCCTAGGATTCCATAGCATTGAGTCATGGCAGCTAAGGTGCTGTCAAACTGCATTCCTTCTGCAGTGTAGATGCACCCATTCTCTCAGCCTCAGAGGGCGGCAAAGGCAAACCCCTTCTGAAGAAGGAATCCTCTCTGCCTCAGCGAATAACCCCATCTCAGTCTAGGTCTTGGCTAGACTGGAATGGGGTCTGCGCCTGTCTGTCTATGTATGTTGTATGTCTAACAGGCATTGAATGTTTGCCATGTATATGTGCATTGTAATCTGCCCTGAGTCCCTTGTGGAATGAGAAGGGTAGAATATAAATACTACTAGTACTGCTACTGCTACTGCTACTACTACTACTATACTACTAATAATAATAATAAGTCATTGGGGTCATTAAAGCCATAAATGTCTGTCCTAGACAAGCTTCAAATTAGCCAACAGCAGCCAGCAAGTCCACAGAATAAGAGGAATCCCTAGGAGGAGAAAAGAACTGGGCTTTCCCTGCTTGATATTTGGTTCCTGGCAAATACATTTCAAGAACAAGGGTTTTCCCTGTGTCCGTGGACTCCAGTTCCTATCATTTTGAGATGGCACAACTATTCCCAGAAGGTCAACAATATCTAAAGGGCCCCATGGTGGGCCTCCTTATCTAGTTGGGCTTCAAAAGTTGAACCTTCTTAAAAGGCCCCATCCACCATGCTCTCACTATGTACAAAAATATGAAAAGAAAATTATAGGTTCCTCATTTGAAAGTATTATTTCCTGTTTAATTATGTGGTACTTGCTTTGAAAGTAGTTGTTCTACTCCAGAAACTTCCTTTCTGTGGCTGCCACAAATTATGTTGAATTGATTGAGACTTGATGAAATATTCATTGAAAAACTACAGCAAGTGAATAAATAATAAATAAATAAAATGTACTGCAGGAGTTCCACAAAAACTTAGTTTTTGCAGTTTAATAAACTTTTCCATGTTTTTTAATAATAGAAACAATAAAGAAATGACATTTATACTCTAGAAACAAAAACCATGTTACATAGTGTAATATGTGACCAGGAGAGCCATTAATACTCTAATAGTCCACATCATCAACTGACTTAAATAAAATACGAGATATTTAACAACATTCTATGAATTTGGGGGAAACACAAGAACCTGACGTGTTGGGCTTCATCCCTGACTGCACAAGTCTCCAATCCTCAATGAGTAGTTGGTCTAGATAGAATTAGGGTGAGGGATTCCTTCCCCAAATTCCTGTGCATGCCTATCCCAGAAGGGGCTTTGTCTCACTCTTCTTCCTTGCTACTATCTCATCCCCCTTTGAAGATTTAGCAATGTGATCTTTGTGAGGGATGAGGTATTTAAAGGTATTTTGATTGCCCTGGCTTATTGGCTATGTGGTCATTCTCTATTTTGGTCCTTCCTCTTTCTGCCTTTGTCATCCTTTGAGTAAGGATGCAACTTGCCTTTCTCCAGGCAAGATGTAGCTGCATGGATATTTCCTTATGTTTATCCTTTTGCCTTTCTTAGAAGATAGCTTAGTAAGCTAGTTTGCTCCAAGACCCTTTTCTATCTAGAATGGATTTCCTTTTGCTTTAATAAACATCTTTTTGGAACCTAAAGTTGTGGCTCCTGCAATCCTGATCCATCCTCTTGAATGGAAATTTATCCTGGCTCGCTACATGTGAGATTCTGCTGGTTATGAACTGTGCTTCTGGCACTCTGCTATATTTTTTGTGGAATCACCCCACGTGAGTGTTATTTTGAGCCTAACAGCTCTGATTCCCATCAAGGGGTTATTGAGGCCCAGACATGTGTATGCTGAGCAAAGGGAAAATAGCTTTAAAGGACTGGTTGAAAAAGGAGCAGAGAAAGATTCTCAAATAATTTTTTTGAGAGGGGTTTTTTGGATTCTTTTTTAGTTTTCTTGGAGCATTTTGGAAGCCAACAACCATGGAAAGGAAGCAAGATTTTCCTTGGAATCTCACCAAACTGGAGGATGAAGGTGTGAATTTTTTGAATTGGAAACACAGGCTGGATGCACTAAGGATATGGAGAGTGGATTCAGATTGACAGATTGGTGAGATAGCTAAGCAAATGCTGAATTATTTGGAGCGGAACTACAGTAAAGGTTCTACTACTGAGACAATGTTAACTTACCAGAAGTTGTTTACAGTCAGAAATGCCTTTCTGCAAAATATACGCTCTCTAGTTGATCAACTAAGATTAAATGGCGAAACAATATCTGATGTGATGGTAACTTCAATAATTTCAAATGGAATACATCAAAGTTCTAAGAATTCTATCTTAATTCTGAGAAATACCCACACCAAGGAAAATCCTTTGACTCTTGATGAATTAATTGCTGAATTGCAGATGGAGTTTGTTGAGAGAGCTGGGAGTTGGAGGCCCAAACAGTTGGAGAGCCACAGTTTCAGGATGATCCAAGGACTCACTGCCTTTCTTTCAACAAGGATACAATAAGCTCTTTTTTTACTCTCCCTTTCTCTCCCCCCCCCCCCATTCCTTTAGCTTTCTTTTTATCTTTCCTTTGGGAGCCCTATCGCAGAGCCTGGACCTCAGAGGTGCCTGCATGGAGTGGAGCCAGGAGAAGGAGGGCCTCCCTGTTGGATCCGGGCCCTGCTGAAGTGCTACCAGTGCCCAGCTGTTGTATGTCAGCCTGTTCAGACTCTGATTGTTTCTAATGATCAGGTTGCTTTGGATGATGGGAATGATAATGTTGTTCATGTTCAAGTTGATTCTTCTGATGGGAATGGGGATGCTGTCCATCAAGATGTTTCTGAAGGGGATGGGGATGATGGTCTGTTTTCTGGGCCTGGTTTTAAAAATATGGTGCCTGAATGCAGTTCAGTTGATGGCTTAGAGAGGCCTGTATTGCTGCAAAGGGATTCTCAAGGTCTTGAGCCTGGGAAAGGCTCTGTGCCTGGTCAATTATCTCCAGGTGCAGATTTTAATGAAGCCTTGAACAGAAGAAGTGCTTTTAGCCAGCAAAAGCAAACAAATCAGAAATTAAGGAGCTCAGTCAGCTTAGAGCAGAAGCTAGAAGTGAAACCAATATTGAGGAAAAATCTGTTCTTAGCTGTTTGGGAAACAAAGTAGATATATAAATACCAAGTACTGAGTCCATCTTCAGATGAAGCAAGATTGGATTCACAATAAGTTCTTCATGTCAAGTTCCTGGACCTTTGTCTTTATTGGATTCCTGTTTTAAGTGCCTTTGCTGTTATTTTGCTTTGAAATCAAGCCTCTAGTTTCATGGACTTCTTTGGACTATTTCATTTTGGATTAATTGCTCTTTTTTACTTCCTAATCAATTGGATTTACCTTTTACTGTGGATTGCTTTTTATTGCTTTGGCTTTTATTACCCTCAATAAACTGTTTGCTATTTTAACTCAACTATGTGTTGTTTAAAGTCAGAGGGAATCCTGCTCTGGAGTGCAACATCGGCTCTTGCCGCCTGCCAGGGCCCTGTGCTCGGTAGAGGCACTGGGGGTGATGAGGTAATGCCTATTGTCAGTGTACCTAGCAGGCCGGGCCATCATTATTTGAGTCCACAGTGCTCTCTGGATGTAGGTGAAGTACAACTCTCCCAAATCAATGTCAATGCCCACTAGATCCTTCCAGTATTTTCTATTGGTCATGGGAGTTCTGTGTGCCAAGTTTGGTTCAATTCTATCATTGGTGGAGTTCAGAATAATAATAATGATTGTAATAATGATAATACTGATAATAAAGCTTTATTTGTATCCTGCCACCATATCCCCGAAGGGATTCAAGGTGGCTTACAGGATGCACTCAATAGTGCAACAAAATACAAATACAACAAAATACAGAAAAGTAAAAATTAGTAACAATAAAAACCCATTAAATGTAAATACTATAAAAACCAGCAAGCTACAAAAAATAGCAGCTGTGTATAATATCAGTCCCCATAAAATGCAGAAGTGAAGCAAAAGTCCTCAAATATAGTGATTATGGCCATAATCCCTAAACATAGTCAAAGGCATGTTTAAAAATGCTCTTTGATAGTATGTGAACTATAAATTCCACCAACCCTAACTCCCAAATGACAAAATCAATCCCCCCAACCCCATCAATATTCAAATTTTGGTGTATTGAGTATTTATGCCAAATTTGGTCCAGATCAATCATCCTTTGGGTTTACAGTGCTCTCCAGAGGTAAACTACATCTCCCCTAAATCATTGTCAATTCCTCCCAAATCCTTCCAGTATTTTCTGTTGGTCATGGGGTTTTGTGTGCCAAGTTTGGTCTATGTCTGTCATTTGTGGGGGTCTCAGTGGGATGGGAAAGTCAGAGCTGAATCAGTTGAAGGTACTGCAAATCTCATCATCCCTTATCCATACCCCCCAAACATACTGTTTTTGTGATTAATCACTATGATTTGATTATGTTCAATTTGTAAAATTGATAATACATCCTGCATATCAGATATTTACATTATGATTCATAACAGTAACAACATTAGTTCTGAAGTAGCAACAAAAATAATTTTATGGTTGGGGATCACCACAACAGGATGAACTGTATTAAGGGGTTGCAGCATTAAAAAGATTGAGAACCACTGCTCTAGATGAAGAGGTTACTAGTATAGAACTCCTTGAACCCTTTTGATAATACACCAACAATTTTTCTAGATGAAAAACTAGAAATAAAACCTGATTTAGATCAGGGAAACAATAAATCAACTTCAGAAGACTAGCAAGAGAGATCCAATAATACACCAACTGAAAAAGAAGCAAATGAAGCTGATGAGCCAGAGACTGAATCCACAAAGATAGACTAGATTTCAGAAGATGCTCACAGATATCCACTACGACTTAACAGAGGTATACCGCTTGTCCACTTGTCATACAGCATAAAATCAGTATTATCTAGTGAACCAACAAGCTCTGAAGAAATTAAACGGATGCCCACCGCTGAAGCAGAACGATGGAAAAGGGCAGCTCAATAAGAAATAGATGCTTTACACAGAAATTAAACATGGACTCTTACTGAACTTCCACTAGGAAAGAAATCAATTGTATCCAGGGGCGGTCTAAGGTAATTTTAAATAGTAGGCAAACATTATTTTGGTGCCCCCCCCCCAAAAAAACATTCTTTTGCCGCCCCCCATGTAAAACAAATATGCAATTATAATATCACGGGACCATTAGTAGTATTATATTGTATCAATGTATATACAATATCTTATACCATACTCATACTACTATATTATATCATAATTATATTATACTACATTACAATATAATTATATTATAATATATTGACATTATAATATAATGTAACATTCTATTATATTATTATAATAAAATAATAACATTATTTAAATAAAATTATCCTCTACTAAATATTTTCATTACTCCTATAAAACTCAAATAACCCAAAATAAAGTAAAATAAAATATTATATATTACTATTTTGTACAATACCACTATACTGCAATATTGTTTGTAATATTACATGTAATATAAAATATATCATTATTCTATTGTTATATTGTATTTGTATTATATTGTATGACAATATTAAGCAGAACTGTATAATAATCAACAAGAAATGCAATGTAAATGCATCAAAATCAGAATATATTACCTATCACCCGACTCATAATTCATAGGAGTCTCCCATAAGTCCAAAATTAGGATCCCAATGTAAATGTAAATGTCTGAGGAACATCGGCAGGGCCAGGATGGCGCCCCATGCGGCCAGGATGGCGCCCCCTTCCCAGATGGCGCCCTAGGCGGCCGCCTACTTGGCCTATCTTGTAGGACCGCCCCTGATTGTATCTGGATGGGTATTCAAATTAAAACAAGATGCAGCAATAAAAATAGAATGCTATGAAGCAAGATTAGTAGCTCAAGGTTTTTCACAAAAATATAGAGTTGATTTTGGTGAAACTTTTGCACCTGTTGTGAGACACAGCGCTATAATATTGTCATGACGGTGTGAATAATGGGAAATTTAAATTGTGTGTTTAAAGCTAGCAATGTGTATGTATGCAAAGTCATGCAGCAAGGATGGAGTTAAGGCTGCAGAGGGAGTGGTCAGTTTCCTAGAAAAGACATTACAAATGTTTCCTGCTTCCTCTGATGAAGACGGACATTGTGTCATCACTTTGGTATGCACTGGGTGTGTTCTTACTAATAAGAGTTTTCTATCAAGCGCCATTATGGAAATGCACGCTGAACAGAATGGACTTACGTTTTGAACTGCTAGCTGAACTGCTAATTGACCGGAGCAGTGATAAGATTGATGGGCTTACTTTGTATATAGTGTAAATGATTTTGCAACTGGCAATAACGTTGTTTACTGCTTATTTTGGCTGCTGAGCTGTGGAGTGCTTAAATGATGTTTGTGTGGGACTTGCAAGCATGCTGAATCCTCGTCGAGAGTGACAGTGACTGATGGTAACTCGCACCCAAGTCTTAACATGGGTTATGGGCCCAGCGCACTTCCGCCGCACCTGATTGAATTGCGGATTTATGACAGCAGGCGCTGACGCTATAGACAGCGACAGCCGGAGAAACAGTGATGCCGCAAGGAAGTGACTGCCATACATCTACTACACAGAGAGTGTAAGTTGGAGTTTTGGCTGAAACTTGGGGATCCGAGGGTCAATGTACAGAAGTTCCTGGAGGTTGGGTGTTGAGCTGTGTCTCCTGAGGACCAAGAGGGGCTGAGGAGAGTAGAGATGGCCAGCATTAATCCATTCAGCTTGATGAAGAAACTATCGGATACAAACTATTCCCAGTGGAGTATAATGATGGAGAACTTACTGGCCAGAGAGGGGCTAGAGAAGACCATCACTAGGACTGAGGCTGACCAGGAGAAGGTAAAACGGCAAAAAGTACAATTATTTTTGCCTGCTACCAAACCAGTTAATCTATGTTTGTGGCAAGGACACTGCCAAAGAGGTGTGCGATGCCCTGAGGGAAGTGCACCAAAGAGAGTCCTGTTGTCAAAGATGATTTGGACTAAGAGGCTTTATGATGCCAAGTTGCAGAGGGGCCAAGATGTAAAGAAACACCTTGATTGAATAAAGCAGCTGTTTGTGGAGAATGCATCCAGAGGGGTTAGCTATACCGAAGACCACAAAGCCTTCATTTTAATATTAAGTTTGTCCTCAGAATGGGATTATTTGATGCACTCTTTGCAGAATTTAAGAGTGCAGGATCTAAATTTGGATTTGGTGTGTAGCCAAGTTTTGGAGGAGCTTGACTGGCGAAACGACAAATGTGAGCAGAGAAGCAAGTGCCAGCCAGAGGAGGTGTTAGAACCAGTTGACAATCCAGGCAGTGAGCATGGAATGTAGCAGGTGTATATGAAGTCAAAATCAAGCTTTGTTTTGGCTGCAACAAGTCTGGACATTTCGTTTGAGATTGTCCAAGTGCCAAGACGAGACCTTCAAGAGGGAGATATCACTGTGGAAAAGGAGGGACCAGAGATTGTTACAATACTGAAATGATAACAAGGCAAAGAGACTGTGACTTATCTGATAATGAGCAGGGACATGATTCATGTAAAGCTAGATGTTTTAATGTAACTGTAAATAATCAAAGAAAGGAGAATGTGACTGTAACTAACAATCTGAATGCACCTTTACATGATTCTTGTGCTCATTACTTACATAGAGTGATGGGACATGTAAGTTTTTGTGGCTTGAGGAGATGGGTATACAACATAAAACCACAAATCCATACACACTAGCAGAAAATGGGTTTGCAGAGAGAAGAATAGGAGTACTGCAAACCATGTAAGAATGTATGCTAAGAGATTCTGAGGCACCAAGTAGTCTTTGGGGAGAGGCTGTTCAAGTTGCAAACCATGTCCTCAATAGATTGTGGTGCTCACCATAAACCAAATTCCATATTATGCATTATACAATAGACCCCCTAATTTGAAATACCTAAGTATATTTGGGCATGTTTTGATCCCAGCTCAACAAAGACGCAAAGGTCAGCCCAAATGGAGAAAGCTCTGTTTCGTTGGATACACAGGAAATAGGTACATATTCCACATAGGGGGTGGAAGGGTAGTACTTTCCAGGAGTGCAAATTTTGAAAAACACAGGAGTGTGTAAGTTTGCATTGTATGGGATGAAAGAAATGCAGAACAGAGAATCAAAGGAAAGACAGTTTTCCAATGAGAGACACCAACATAGAAAGACAAACTTAGGCACACTTAGAAGAAGGATTCACAAGAATAAGGGATTCAAGAGGGGTGAATCAGCTGAAGCAAATGCTCAAAAATGATTTTTCAAAGGTCGTGTAACAAGATGTTTAATTATGTGAAGAAATGTGAAAAAGTGTTTGTAATATTAAAGATGCATTAAAGTGTTTTGTAAACTCGAGTGAATGTGCATGAAGTTGAAAAAGGTATTATGTGTATGTATTAGTCTAGGGAACTCTAAGAGATAGAAGCACAGTTGTGTGGTATTAAGTAATACAATGTGTTAAGATGTGTTGAAATATAATTGCTAAATGTAATAGCTTTAAAACTACAATGTGAAATTTCAGAGGGGATTGTCATGAACTGCTAATTGACTGGAGCAGTGGTCAGATTGATGGGCTTACTTTGTATATAGTGTAAATGATTTTACAATTGCAATAAAGCTGTTTATTACTTATTTCGGCTGCTGAGCTGAAGGGTATTTGCGTGGGACCTGCAAGCCTGCTGAATCCTCGCCAAGAGTGACAGTGACTGATGGAAACTCGCACCCAAGTCTTAACAAATATTACTTCTAAGCTTAGCAGCTTCTTTAAAAATGGAAGTTTGTCACCTAGATATAAAAACAGCATTCTTACATGGAGTGATAACTGAAGAGATATACATGAAACAACCACCTGGTTTTATAAACAAGAAGTGATCTCATTTTGTCTGCAAACTTTAAAAGGACTAAGTTGACTCAAACAAGCTGTTAAAGCTTGGAATTACAAACTTGATGCAATGTTAAAACAATTAAATTTTAAACAAGGAGAAGCAAATCAATGTTTATATACAAGAAGCAAAACCTTGATGTTTAACCTATGTTTTTACTCACATTGATGATTTGATTATTGTAACACAGTCACATGATGATTATACAGAAGTTTTGCATCCTCTAAGTAAACACGTTGAATTAAAATAATTAGGAAAAATTTCACATTACCTTGGAAAACAAATTCAGAGAGAAAAAGATAGATCTTTCATGAGAAATGAAAAACAAAAGATTATTGATCTTTTATTGAGAAACACTTGGACTTCAAGATGCTGAGCCTGTAGCAACACCAATGAATACAGATTATTTTAAGAATGATGAAGGAAACAATCTTTTACCAAACAGTGATATATACAAAACAGGAAAAGAAAACTTTTATACATAGCAACAAATACTAGACCTGATATATCATCAGCTGTTGGAATTTTAAGTAGAAAAGTCAACGGTCCTACTGACAAGGATTGGACTGCATTCAAACAAATTGCCAGATATCTAAACAAGACCATAGACTTACTATTAAGACTACCAGCAAATAGTGATCAAAAGTTGATTTGCTACACCAGTGGTCTGCAAGGATGAAAATCTGGCCTGCAAGCCTCCTTCCTATTTATTTATTTATTTAATTAATTTCCTTTTGCACCACCTGCCACTCTTTCCCTGTCGCTGACTAGCCCCACCACCTTGGATAGACCACATCAGCTCTAGATTATTAAATATGGGTTTATGTGGGTGAACAGATGGCAACTACTGTCATACGTTCTGTATCAGAAACTAGAGCTGATGTGGTCTATCCAATGCAATTTTCTGAATCAGCACCCCAAATAACCAAACCGAATGTAAAGTTGACCAAAAACTGATTCGTAACCCTTTTGGTACTAATGTTGGAGAGTGGTCCCTGGCCAAAGTGGTCCCTGGTCAAAAAAAAGGTTGGGAATCACTGTGCTACACTAATGCAAATTGGACAAATGTTGAAAGTGACTCCAAATCTGTCAGTGGTCTCCTGTTTTTATATGGAAATTAACGTATTTCATTGTTGTATCGTAGACCTGAAGGACCCCTCAGTAAACCACTGGAGACCGGCCACGTTTAAATGCTTTATTAGAATAACTGGATAGAGTAAAGAAAATAGAGATATAGTCCTTTGATGCTTCCAAGCACCAGGTATTGCAAAGCAATAGTCCAAAGCAAACAGGAACAAAGGTGAATAGACTTGATGCCCCAGCGGGCTAATCCACAGACAAAGTTCTTGGCACAAAGCTTAGCAAATAGAGTTCAATGGCTGGAAGGCACAGTAGCCCAGGCAAAGTTCATGAAGGCTGGAATCCAACGTTGACGAGAGATACTACACATCTCTCAGTCCCAAACTCTTATAGGTCTCCAAGGCTTTGAAGTTACGATGTACAGTGCGTTGGAATGGGTTCTCACAACAGTCTTCCAGCTGGGCCTTCTCAAGCCTCCCGCATTGAATTGGAATGCAAGCCCAATTAGCAGTAGCACCTGGCCGAATGGGAGTTAACTCGGCTCCACCATTCCCTCGGTTCTTATCAGCCCGAGCTGAAGCTGCCTGGTTTCTGTCCTTGAACATTGGATGAACTAGGGCCTTTAGGCTGTGCAGTCCTTTCTGTGACTGTGGGTTTAACATGGCGTTGGTCTTGCTGAGGGCCAGGGGCAGGCTGGGGTATGACATTCATGGGCAAGTTGCAAGCAAGAAATAGCGGCTCAATCTACTGCAGAAGCAGAATATATCGCAGCATCACACACAACAAAAGAGTTGATATGGATTGACCAGCTACAAATGATTTCGGAACTGATGAACAAAAACCAATTAAAGTTTATGAGGATAATCAGAGCTGTATGAAATTCAGTGAAAACAAAAAGATGATGTTATGAGCAAAGCACATCAGGATCAAGTACCACAACATATGCAAACTAGTGGAAAAATGGATGATCAAGAGATGATGGCAGATATTTTGACAAAGGCTTTATCAAGAAAGACTTATGAAGACCTACATATCAGGATGGGATTATTGATCGGTTTGATCGGTTGAGAAGGGCTGTGAAAATGACAACCTTCTTCAAGCCTTCTCTAGTAATGTTTATCTATGATCCTGTTGCTTATTGTTTCCTGTTTGTATGTTCTGGTATGCAGCTTCCTCTATTCTATGATTCCTGAGAAGTTGTAGTAGGGGCTGCAGACCACAAGATCACTATAGCAGATTACAGACTACTTCAGACCTCAGATCACACACCTGTTTGTTGTTTTGCTGTAAGAGATGTCCTGGTTGGATGGCACAGAGAATTATCTCAAACATATCTGAAACTGGACTGATACGTTTTGTACCTGTGTATGCTGAACACATGAAGGTTGTGAATAAACATTTTTTTATATTTTTTAATTAAAGTCTACTTCATTTTTGCCTCATAAATGCATGATATAAAAAGTTGTTTTATGGGGAAATATTGGTAAAGGTAGAGGTTTTCTCTGACATTAAGTCCAGTCATGTCCAACTCTGGGGGTTGGTGCTCATCTGCATTTCTAAGCCGAAGACCCGGCATTGTCCGTAGACACCTCCAAACTCATGTGGCCAGCATGACTGCATGGACACCGTATATATAGGCACTGAAAAACACTTCTGAAGCACTTCTGTTTTTTTATGCATTCACAAAATCTCTGTTTTCCTTAAAAAAAATTGAAATCATTGCCTAGCATAATTACATCTGGTTGTATACTGCAAGAGAGAATTCTACTCTAAATGGTTTTTTGCTCTTCTCTAAAAGGTCATACTTTTCTAAAAAGTTATGATCTCCAAAAGGTGTTTTCCAAAAGGTTATGCATCTTGTTTTCAAAAAGAAAACACTATGGGATTCATAGGATCAGTTTCCCACAAAAGTTTTAAAAGAACAAAGACATAAGATTAATTAAACAGTGGACTGAAAATGGGATAAGTTCTCTATATTATTACTATTAAAGAGCTATTTGATAGTTCTGCAGCAATAACCTTCCTGTGTGAAGCCCTACTCATCTTTATGGCAACAGCCACAGAACTTCCTTTCCAAATGGGGCCAATACATATTAAGGACTCACACAGATAAGGCAGTGCCGCAAGACTATCAAACAACAATTTAATAGTATTAATATAGAAAACTCCACCTCCCAACTGTTGCATCCCAGAATATGAAGACCAGAAAGAACATCTTTCCATCTGTAGCAGAAGGGAAAGGCACCCCATCCCTTCTTGCTGTAGAATGAATGCAGACTGACACCACTTTGTCTACCAGGGCTCAATGCAATAGAATCCTGAGAGTTGTTGTTTGATGAGACACCAGCACTCTCTGACAGAAAATGATAAAGATCTTGTCAAACTACAACTGCCCGGATTCCATATCATTGAACCATAACAGTTAATGTAGAATCCAATTGTAGTGATTCTACAGTCTAGATGCAGCCCACCTCTCCCCTATGGGGATCAAACACACCCCAGCTCTTCTCCATTGATTTAATTTGCATCACCATTTTTCAATCCGGAGTGATCCTTTGTCATTGCACTTTGCCCAAGAGGACTGGAGCCAGAGAAAATCACTACTCTTCCACGCTTTCTTTCCTCGTTTGTGTTTTACCAGGATGTTGAAAGGCTCCTAGTCCTCATGAGGTGCTCCCAGGAATGATTTCTTTTGGTGTAGAAACAGCACCCCCAGCCCATCTCCGACCTCTGGCTCTGGGCTCTCTTTGGAGAGAGAAGAGACCCTCACACCCAACCACTGATCCGTTTGTGGCTTCCTTTGCAACAGAAAACTATGTAGCAATACTTATTAGGCAGCCAAGCGGATCAGATCTCAGAACATGGAAAGAGGGGGAGGAAGCTGGAGGAAGCTGTGTTTCTGAGATAGAGGGAAGAAATAACCCAACTGCCTAACCAGTAACCACACACACAGAGTATCAGCAGAGGTTTGAAGACTTCTGGTGGTGACCGCTTTCTAATAGAACCACCCACTGCTCTGTCACTTATGTCTCTGAGGCCTCATCTACACTGCCATATAACCCAGTTTCAGAATGCAGTTTAACTGCACTGAACTGAATTATTTATGGCAGTGTAGACTCATATAATCCAGTTCAATGCAGTTAAACTGCATTATTTGGCAGTGTAGATCCAGCCTGACTGGCTCCAATAAGTAGTAAAGCTATCCCTCCATATCCATGGATTTTGCCTCAATTGATTCAGCCATCCAGGTTTCCAATTATTCTTAATTTTAAAAAGCAAACTTTTAATTAGCCATTTTAGGGGACACAATTTTCTAGGTAAAGGTAAAGATTTTCCCCTGACATTAAGTCCAGTTATGTCCAACTCTGGGGATTGGTGCTTATCTCCATTCTAAGCTGAAGTGACAGCATTGTCTGTAGACACCTCCAAGGTCATGTGGCCAGCATGACTTCATGGAGCGCCGTTAACTTCCTGCTGGAGCAGTACCTGTTGATCTACTCACATTTGCATGTTTTCAAACTGCTAGGTTGGCAGAAGCTGGAGCTAACAGCAGGAACTCACACTGCTCACCGGATTCGAATCTGTGACATTTCGGTCAGCGAGTTCAGCAGCTCAGTGCTTTAACCCCGGGGCTCCTTAAAATTTCTATGCCATTGTATAGAATGAGACTTGAGCACCCAATGATTTGGTATTCAATGGGGCCTAGAACCAAGCTCCAAATATACGAAACTCCTGTATTCTAATAGATCTGGGATATTCATGACATAGTTATTACTTATGGGTTGTGACTGAGAGGGAGAAAAAAATATTTCACAATTTGCCTTCCCTTCTTTCTTTCTGCACACCTGGTATTATTGGGCAGCTTTTTCTTCACAGAGATAGAGAGGAAAAGCTGTATAACTGTAGATCCCTTTGATACCAGAGTACTATAGGAGAGGAAACAAAAGGAAGCTCAAGTGGGGCAGCGCTAGGATCCACAAGTCAGTTCATTCAGACTGCATTTCTCTCAGTTGAAGTCATGGAATCAAAAATGGCATAGAATACTCTTGTAAACTATGAATGACAGAGGAAATTGTCCCCCAGAAGAACAGTGGACAAAATAACATATGACTTCTGTGGAGATATTGTTTAGTTTCTTAGTCTTCACAAAGGTCAAGATGTATGACAGAGGGCCACCTGTAGAGCACATAGATTTTGGGCAAAATCAAGTTAACCACCTAGAATAAATGTATGGTGACATTATCTGCCTATTTATTGGGACCAGAGCACTGGAAAACAGTGAAAATATTTGAAAAATTGTACCCAGTCATTATATATAAAATACTAGCTTGGGGACCTGGCGCTGCCCGGGTTATTTGAGAAAGGCATTTTGTGCCAAGGTTGGTCCTTATCAGTTGTTTATGTGGCTTGCAGTAGTCTCGGGAAGTGAGGGAAGGTGCTGGGAGTCCCATCGTCCATGGTCCATCCTCCCCCAAAGTGCACCAGGGTGTAGAGTGGGTCATGGGGATTATGTGTGGCAAATTTTGTCTTGCTCAGTTATTGGTTTTTTTTAAATCAAATATTTTTATTGAAAAGAAACATATTTGAACAAATAATCATTATCCATTGTAAACATGCATTATCATAAACATTTCTCTATATTTTCTTTTCACATTCTTTACAGATTCATTCATGTTTCTTTTCTTTTATTATTTTCTCCCCTCCCGCCCCCCCTTCCCTCTCCCACCACCACCACCACTTTCCTCTCTATCTCTTTATTTTTAAGCACGAACACAACTTTTGAAGTCTTTGTTCTTGCTCAGTTATTGGATGAGGGTTGCAGCAGTCTTGGGAAGTGAGTGGAGGTACTTCAAGTCCCATCATCCGTGGTCCATCCTCCTCAATACTATACCAGGATGTAGAATGAGTCATGGGGGCTCTGTTTGCCAAGTTTGGTCTTGATCAGTCTTTGGATGAGGTTGACAGCGGTCTTGTGAAGTGAGTGGATGTACTTCAAGTTCCATCATCCGTGGTCCACCCTCCTCCGAACTGCACCAGGATGTAAAGTGGATCATGGGGGCTTTGTGTGCCAAGTGTGGTCATGATCATGCACTGGATGAGGGTCGCAGTGGGATCACAGTATCACAGTAACTGAGGCCTAGTCAGGAAACGCAAGTTTAGGAAGCCTTACTGTTATTTCAGTCGTTACACAGTATCCCAGAAACTTTGGCCTAGTCATGATAATCTAGTTGAGGAAGTGTTACTGTCAATTCAGGCCATGCACAGGATCCCATGATTGGCGGCCTAATCTGGAGTATCAAGTTAAGGCAGCCTTACTGTTAAATCAGTTCTTGCATAGTAGCCCAGTAACTGAGGCCTAGCCCAGAAAATGAAGTTTAGGAAGCCTGACTGTTAATTCAGTCAGGCCCTTTCAGGCTCTTTATGGAGTAACTGAGGCCTAGTCCTGAAATATCTTGTGTTAATTCAGTCAGGTCCTTCCTTTTACCCTCTCTGGCAGTGTTCTCAGGAGGTGGGTGGAGGTACTTCAAGTCCCATCATCCATGGTTTGTCCTATTTGAAACTGCACCAGGATGTAGAATGGGTCAGGTGGGCTCTGTGTGTCTGCCTCAGGCCGTTTCCCTTCCTTTCTCTGCTGCCTAGGATTGTTGGAATGTTGGGAGGCTGGCCATTCTGAGCCGTTATGCAAATAATCCCACACTGGCAACCAATCGAAATGCTGCCACATATTCCTCCGCACCTCCTGCCCTCCCGCCGCAAGCATTCTCTTTTATTATATATATAGATATATATAGATATAGATATATTCCAAAACACACACATAGACACTGTATATATTGCATTGTGTGTGTGTGTGTGTTTGTGTAGACATATACATATACCACAACAGTGAGAAGTAGCCATGTGCTATTTAAGAAGAGTCCTACTTTGGCTTTCAAATAAAGATTTAATATTTAAAGACTCTTAAGGAATGAATGCTGAGATGGAAATAGACAATTTGGATTGCTGTGAATTTTCTGGGCTGTATAACCATGTTCTGGAAGCATTCTCTTCTGATGTTTCACCCACATCTATGGAAGGGACAATAAGTGAAGACAAGGAGATTGCTGAGTGGCTAAATGACTTCTTTGCCTCCGTTTTCACACAGGAGGACAGACAACATATGCCTGCAGCTGAGTCAGTTTTTTACCCGAGAGGACTGGAGGGAGGCAAATGTAACACCGATCTTCAAGAAAGGATCCAGGGGTGATCCAGGAAATTATAGGCCAGTTAGTCTAACCTCAGTTCCAGGCAAAGTGATGGAAACCATTATTAAAGAAAAATTACTAAGCACATAGAAGAACAGGCATTGCTGAAGGAAAATCAACATGGTTTCTGCAAAGGCAAATCATGTCTTACTAACTTGATAGAATTCTTTGAGGGTGTAAATAAACACATAGATAAAGGGGACCCAGTCGATATTGTTTACCTTGACTTTCAAAAGGCTTTTGACAAAGTCCCTCACCAAAATAAGCTCTTCAGCCATGGAATCAGGGGACAGGTCTTGTCCTGGATTGGAACCTGGCTAAACTGTAGGAAACAAAGGGTGGTAATAAATGGACACTTCTCTGGATGGAAAGAGGTGAGAAGTGGCGTACCCCAAGGTTCAGTTTAGGACCGTTACTTTTAATTTATTCATAAATGATCTGGATGTAGAAGTAAATTGTGAGGTAGCAAAGTTTGCAGATGACACTAAACTGTTCAGGGTAGTTAAAAATGAAACTGACTGTAAAGAGCTCCAGAAAGATCTCTCGAAATTGAGTGAATGGGCAACAAAGTGGCAAATGCATTTTAACCTAAACAAGTGTAAAGTCATGCACAACGGGGCAAAGAACCCCAAATACACTTATCAACTGATGGGATCAAAGCTTTCTGAGACAAACCAGGAAAGGGATCTTGGGGTTTTGGTGGACAGCTCAATGAAGATGTCAACCCAGTGCGCTGCAGCAGTGAAAAAAGCAAATTCTATGCTTGGCATGATCAGGAAGGGAATCGAAAACCTGCACATCCACATGGAACTATAGAAAAAGAAATATCAACTTTGAAATGGTAGACGGACAAAGTTGTGACAAGAAAGCACAAAGTGAATAGGCAGAAGCAATCTTCATGAAGTCAAACACAACAGAAATAAAACCAACACAAAACCAACTACCCGAAGTTCCTCAAAGTGGACAAGAGCTCCCAAAGTGGACAAGAGCATGGGGCATGAGGCACTGCACTCTCACGTAAGTGCTCCCTCTGGCATTAGCTCTTAGCTGAAGATGCAGGTTCGCAGCTTGGGAGTGATTCTGGATTCATCGCTGAGCCTGGAACCCCAGGTTTCGCCAGTGGCCAGAGGAGCTTTTACACAACTAAGACTTGTGCACCAGCTGCGCCTGTACCTTGGGAAGTCTGACTTGGCCACGGTAGTCCACGCTCTTGTTACATCCCAATTAGATTACTGCAATGCGCCCTACATGGGGCTGCCTTTGAAGACAGTTTGGAAACTTCAACTAGTACAATGGTCAGCAGCCAGGTGACTAACTGGGGTGACATACAGGGAGCATACTACACCCCTGTTATGCCAGCTCCACTGGATGCCGATCCATCTCCAAGCTCAATTCAAAGTGGTGGTTTTGACCTTTAAAGCTCTAAACGGTTCTGGCCCAGCTTACTTGTCTGAACGCATCCGCCCCTATGTCCCACCTCGAAATTTAAGGTCATCTGGGGAGGCCCTGCTCTCGCTCCCGTCAACAGCTGAAATACGCCTGGCGGGGACGAGGAACAGGGCCTTCTGGGCAGTGGCTCCCCACCTATGGAACACACTCCCAACAGACATAAGAGCGATCTCTTCTCTCCTAACTTTCCGCAAGAAAGTAAAGGCTTGAAACTCTGGGACCAGGCGTTTGGTCAATAGAAGTAGCAACACCCTAAAGGGATAAATCTGGATTGATGTTAAGACGGACGAGGCTGGTTTATGTTTTTAACTGATGACTGTATTTGTTTTTAATTATGATGTTTTATTATGTTGTAACTGTTGAAATAGCCTCTGGATGAGGCTAAATGTAAGCCGCCCTTCAGGGGTTGAGAAGGATGGGATAAAATGCAGTAAATAATAATAATAATAATAAATAACTCAAAATGCTGCTAGTATGTCAAAACGAAAGCAGGCCAAGCAAAGGCTCTTAACTCAAATGCTCTTAAGTTGGGATACTTTTAAATTGAGATTCCACTGTAGTTCATTTACCCAAAGATCTACAAGCAGAAATTTTGTTTTCTGACTATTATTGATGATTTCTGTAATAAAATACTTTAATAATTATGTTACTAATACATTTGGCTCTCAGAACAGTAACCTATGTACTAACAATAACAAATAATTTGTTTATGTTTAATTTCATTTTTTAAGCATGGCATTGAGCATCCAACTGCACAGGCCTACACTCCAGAGCAAAATTGTGTGCGAGACAGAAGGAATCATAGAATCATAGAGTTGGAAGAGACATCATGGGCCATCCAGTCCAGCCACCTGCCAAGAAGCAGGAAAACCGCATTCAAAGTATCCCCAACAGATGGCCATCCAGCCTCTGCTTAAAAGCCTTCAAAGAAGGAGCCTCCACCACACTTTGGGGCAGACAGTTCCACTGCTGAACAGATCTCAGTTAGGAAGTTCTTCCTCATGTTCAGGTGAAATTTCCTTTCCTGTCGTTTGAAGCCATTGCTCTGCATCCTAGTCTCCAGGGCAGCAGAAAACAAGCTTGCTCCCTCCTCCCTATGACTTCCCCTCATATATTTATACATGACTATCATGTCTCTTCTCAGCCTTCTCTGAAGAAGGTAATTACTATTCTTTGGGAAACTGGCATGCATAAATGATACTGGCCTGAGCCATTTTGACTGTTGAATATTTAAATGACTGAATGCCAGTCAAATCTAAAGACTCCTTCTCAATTGTGGAATGATATTAAATCTAAACTGAACTATCCCAAGTGTTTTAGAAGCAACACAGATGCCTCCATTTTCAAGCAGAAAAGATACAGACTGAAGAAGAGGAATTTTTTGTTGCTTACAGATTTCTAGATCCAAATAGACATATAATAAAATTAACAAAGTTCAAAGACAAAATCTAATCAAACACAGATGTCTATCTTGATTTATTTACCGTTCCACCACCAACACGGTATGTGGAGAGTTCATCTTTTGGATGTCTTTTACTCAGAAGGAGCCATAAATACAGTGGATCTGTCTGAAGATGCAGCCCATGCGTCTACAGATTAGGAGCTGTACAGTGCACAAAAGAACTAAACAGTTAGGTATTCAAGTTCAGGTGAGAAAGACAGAATGCAAGGTAACAAAGAAGTGGCACCTGACAGAATTGCTTATCTAGTCACAGAGGAAAGGATTCCACAATCCCAACTGTCAAAAGATCAAGGAAATTCCAGAGTTACACACTGAAAAGTGGATACAAGCTGCTAGTGAAGATATACAATCTTTGTATAAAAATGAGAATTGCCAAGAGGGAAAAAGCAGCAATTGTCTGTAGATGGGTTTACAGGAAGCAGAAAGGGAGATACAGTGATATAAAGTAAGACTTGCAGTCAAAATATACAGTTGGTCCATAGGGAAAGGAGGGCGAGAATAGGTCTTTCTTACATGTAACAAAAAAACAACCCAAAAACCCCAGAACAAAAAACAATCAGGGGTGAATCAGATTAATGGCATTTAAATTGGAAGATTTGCTTTGAGATAAGAGTGATTTAAGAGCTTGGTGACTCTCATTCTCATTCTTCTTCAGATAGTCTATAACTGGTGTCCAGTCCGTTTTTCCCAGATTCACATTGTTTCTTAGCGATGTTGTTAAGCAATCAATTTTTTATAATTTCCATAATTTTCATCCTCCAATCGTCCAGGGTGGGTTGAGATTGAATGGATAATTAAATTATGAAGATAAGAAACATATGTTAGATATGTTTACTATTGTTCCTTTATATTATTGATCGCAAGTCAGATATGCCTTATTTTCTTTTTGCAAGAGAAAGATTGAATTTCTAAGATTATAGGTTGGGAAAATGCTACCTTGATATATTGTAAAATTTTTGGATTTCACGTCAAGACCTTCTCTATTTCTTTTCTATTTTCTATCCCTTCCTCCCCCCTCCCTGCCCTTATACCCGTTGCTGCCTCCCCCCTCCCCCTTTTCTTTTCCTTCATCTATTTTTGTGGTTTTAACGCTTACGTTTGTGTTGTGTTTTAGTTGTCGAAAAAGTTAATAAAAATCATATTTTAAAATTTAAAAAAGAGCTTGGTGACTGATTGGATTAAACTCTTAACTCAAGATATAACTGTATAAAGATTAGTATGCAAAGATTCTAGTGTTTTGGCAAAAGGCCTTTCAGTAGTTGGCAAATGTGGGTTCCATGGCTGCCATTGCTTTTAAAATCTATATATCTTTCATTGTTGGAGTATGCTTTGGCAAGTTAGTCTCTTGCAAGTTTTTGATGGGACAATTTCTTAATGTATTCTACAGTATGATGCCCCCAACTGTGATGCCACAGATTCAAATGATGTGAAATATTATGAAAGATTATGATGATTAAAATATGATGAAGACTACCATGGGACTTTCACTCCAGTAGTCACTCACACAACCATTAGAGCTCTCCTAGCCATAGCAGCATCTAACAAAAATGCATTTTTAATACCTGGATATTAAGACTGTCTTCCTGTCAGGGAAGTTACAGTGGGGGACATATAAATTGCATTACTGATCTTTAAATGCCTACATCAATATAAATACAGACAGGGAAATGAGGGTAAAGAATGAGACTCTCTTGCCTTGGGATACCTTTTCACGCAGCACCACACCAGAGTCCAGTAGTACTAACTACAGAATTGCAGAAACCGGCAAGTTGTGACAGTCAGCTGTTTCTTTGGGAAAATATATTATTTGAAAATCAAAAGGTTGCAGTGGAGGCAGAGGGGCTCAAAGGAAAAAAACAAGATGGCAGAAAGTCTTAGAATAAGGCAAAGAAAAATATGAAATTGGAACGTAGTCAATCGGTTGAACTGAAGTTCTCGCGGATGACGGAAAAAACTGGCACCATTTTGAAAATTCCATATTCGCGGTTTGGAGAAGTACAGCTCCGGCCTCCCCGGGATGCCAGAAAGGCATCCCAGGTGGGCCAGCAGTGTTCTGCAGCCCGGAAAGGTTTATTTTTTTAGTTATGGGTGAGGAGAGATCCATATGGGACACACTGTAGCTTTGCGGAAAGGAAAAAAATGTTGCGATGTGAAGTGTTATTGATTAAGGATATGCTACAAAGTTGCAGGCCGAGTGGAGCATGGAAATGAAGGATAAGAATGACTTGAGGTCTACTGAGCCGTAGTCCCAGGCTTTGTTCTTAATGAGGCTAGACCAGTGCTGTCCAACTTATAGGCCCAAGGGCCGGACATCTGGTGGCTGACCACCTGGCGGGCCGAGTGGGGGCGGGCCAATCACGGGGCGGGGCCAATCGCAGGGGTGGGCCGATTCCCGGAGTGACGCTGTAGGAGGGAGGGCGTGGAGAGAGGGACGGAGGGGGCGGTGCAGGGAGGAGGAGCTAGCTCTCTTCCTCCTCCCCCTGCCCCCCTCCCTCCCCCCGGCCGCCATAAAAAAAATTTTTTTAAAGATTTTTTTTTAAAAATTAAAAATGGCAGCTGGGGGCATAGCTGGGGCCGTGCCCAACAGGCTGGGGGGCCGGATCCGGCCCCAGGGCCGCCAGTTGGACAGCCCTGGGCTAGACCATACGAAGTATGCAGGAACTTTGGAACTCCCAGCTGTAGGTCAAATTAGTTTGATGGCTTGCTGATCTCTCGAATTCGAGTTCAAAAAGAGCAGCAGAGAAGGAAATACAAAATAGCAGCAGTCATATACCAAACAGTAGCAATCCAAAAATGGCAAGGTATATGAAATCAAGAGAGTCAAAAACTCAGACATAAATCCATAAGCATGAAAGCAGTAACTTTTCCAAGGAAAGCTCTTCCAAGAATATAGGCAAACACAGGAGTCATGAACTTGAGAGCCAAGACAGCAATTACTTCCTTATAGCAACGTTGTCTTCACTGAAAGTCACCAAGTAAACACCACTTAATTTAAGCAGAAGCCCGATTAGGAAGCCATGAGGTCATGTCTGATGCATGCACCTGAGCTTCAAGGTCTTCTCACGGGCCTTCTTCTCATGGAGTCTCTCAGAATGCCTAATTAATCTATCTTTCACTACCTCCATCAGGAGACCTAATCTGGCTTCACGAAAAAACTCCCCATTAGCCAAAGGTCGTTTCACCAGGAAACTGTGATCTTCACTGACTGATGCTTGGGAACAAGCACAGGAATCCCAAACAGGGGGCTCTTCAGCTTGCAATTCTCTCAGGTTACTAACAGACTGTACATCAGGGGTGCCCACACTTTTTCATCATGCGAGCTACTATATGAACAATCAAGTTGAAAAGATCACCTGTTGTGCATGTGAGCGTGTGCGCACATGTGCATGTGCACGCTCCTACTGCAGCCTTCTGTCCGCGTGGGGCTTCTTTCTTGCCTGCCCACGAACTCGCAGCCGTGCGCACCCGGGAAGGGGATCCTCCTTGCCTGTGTGCATGCTCTCTCTTAATGTCTTCGTTGCCTTCCTCCTTCCTGCTGCGTGCTTTCACGAAGCAGGAAGTCCCCATCCCATCCTGCTTCTTGCGTGCACAGGAGGCCCCTCCTATGCACGCAGGAGGGTATTTATAGGTGCACCCGCCAGCGCTCCGGCCAGATATGGGTGCGGCGGTGGCTCGGAAGACGCAGGGCTGGGAAGAGGGGCCGCCTGGCTGCCTGGGCCGAGAAACTCAAGGGAGAGAAGGACCCACGTGAGGCTGGAGCCTCCCCATGGCAGCCTCCCCCTCCGTCCTCCCTCGAGGCTTCCTTACCTGGGCAGGAGAAGGAAGAGTGGAAGAGGTGCTTCCCCTCTCTCTCTCTCTCTCTCTCCTCCGTGGGCCCTATCCATCTTTCCCCTTTGAGGGCGAGGGAGGGTGAGGCGGAGAAAGGTGGCGAGGGCACAAGCAAGTGGAGTCTCCATCCCCGCAGCCCCCTCCTCCTCGGGTTCAGCCCCTAGAACAGGGATACTGGCAGGAGTGTGCCATCCAGCTGGTGAGGCCCAAAGATCACCTGGAAGAGGGCCGAAGATCACCTAGGTGCTCCCGATCACTGTAATGAGCACCCCTGCTGTACATCAATTCCCTCGTCCTCAGAAGTATCAGAAAAATCCCCAGTCACTTGCTAAGCCACAACAAATGCAGCATGAAAAAAGAGTGAGGGGGAGAAGAACAAGGAAAGTAATAAGCCAATATTAGGGACTCAGAAAAAGGGCAGCCATTTTAACACAGAAAACCCCTATTGAAAATTATTACCAAGAGCCTCTCTGAAGGTGAAGCTTTTGCAGAAATCCCTTATTTAAAATGGCTGTTTCCATTCTGCTCCACCTCAAGCATCCAGAAATGGCTTCTACATATTGCTGATGCACTCTGATCAGGTTGAAAAAGATGAAGAAGGTGGTAAGGGAAGGAGAGAGGGCTACCTTCTCCCTTTCAAAGGAAAGGTAATGTAGTAGGAGCTTCTCAGTTCTGCCTCTTGTCTCTGCCTTTACACAGGAGTCCTGTTCTAACACTGATCTAGGCATATGTTGACCTGGTCTTTGGGGGTTGTTTTGTCAATTTTCTGCAGTGTATACACAAACATATATGGTAATAAAATGTATTGGATACAAATATACATGTTGATGCAAAGGAACTAATATTAAATTAAAATCAGAACTCTTTCTTTGGAGACTACTGGATGGCAAGGCTGAGGAAGACTTATGGAAGATTGCTGAAGAATATAGCCAGAGCAGCAAGACTGTCGTATGCACCAAGATGAAATAATTCACTATTACCTACTTTGAATGAGAGCTTGGTAAAACAGATGGATTTGAAATAGACCAATTGTCTTGCTTAATTAGAGAAAGATAATTAGTGACATTTCTCAAAGACTGGTAACCCCTTCCCGCAATGGTCTTGTTGTTAAAATTACTTGATAATTTTTGAGTTTTATGATTAAGAGTTATTGAATATGGGAAAGGGGGAAATGCAATTAAAGTTATAGAAAGAGATATGAATACTTATGTTGTATGTATAACTGCTGAAAGCATGGAGGGAAGTCTTCATGTTTTCTCCAAATGGGCGAACACATCTTAATACACCCTTTTCCTCATATAGTCCAACACCATCTGGAAGAACACACACTCTCCATTCCTAAAGCACTCTTTGGTTCCGACAAGGTCACTTCTGGTAGAATGATGGGGAGCACACGGAAAATTCAATCTTGGAACATCTTTGCTTAATAGTGACAATAATTATGTTCAGAGAGAAGTGAAAAACCTTGTATGTTGGAAATAGCAACCTTCTTCAAGCCTCCACTAGTAATTTGTTTTTATATAATTCAGATTGCTTACTGTTTTGTATATGTGTTTATAGGTATGCACTTTTCCTTCACTCTATGTTGTGGGAGGGACTACAGATCATGTGACCAGATCTAGGTCTGTTCAGATCTCAGACTCCATCTCAGAAGTCAGTAGAAACAGAATGCTTTAGATCAGGGGTGCTCACACTTTTCCAGCATGCGAGCTACTTATAAAACAACCAAGTCAAAACGATCTACCTACCCACTACAAAAATGTGAAACATATAACACAATATCTGCTTTGAACTGGGTTTTCTGAGTCCACACTGCCATATAATCTGATTCAAAGCAGATAAGATGGGATTTTATTCAACTGTGTGGAAAGGACTTCAGATAACCCAGAGCCGGCAGCACTTGGGCGGCGTCGGGAGCCTGCGGGGCGGGACTGAGCCTTCCTCCCACCCTGTCTGCAATCTACCAGGACGCCCTACGTTATCTACCAGTAGATTGCGATCTACCTAATGAACACCCCTGCTTTAGATACTGTATTAGACTCTCAGACCAGAGAGATTTTAGAACTTGGACTGTTAAGATTATAAGAAATATGATCTATGTTATCTGCATAGAGAAATCCTATCTGTAACTGGATTGATAAGCAATGTACCTGTATGCTGAATACATGAAGTTTGTGAGTAAACCAACTATTTTATTTTAACGAAGACTACTTTATTTTTGGTCTCTTGAGAGCATGATGTTTTGGGGCAACTGAAATAACACTTCTGAAACTGCTATATATGTTTTTTGTGCATTGGCATACCTTTGTCCCTAACAGTTCACAGAGATATCTAGGTTAAGAAACCTAATTGCGTTGCATGAATGCTAGTGGATATTTATCACTAAGGAGAAGGCTGACTCAAGTGAGTTTTTAACTCTTCCTAGGAAGATCATACTTTACAAAGGGTTATGATAGCTGATAAGTTCATGCTTCTCCAAAAGGTTATGTTTATTCCAAATAGTGTGAATACTAATTAATCTCCAAAAGGGTTATGCTCCCAAAAGCCTATGGTGATTTCTGGTTTTCCCAAAAGTTTATGAATGCCATTTTCCAAAAATGTCTAGCCAGCTTCAGTTGAAGAAATCTTCCTTCTTTCACTTTTCTGTGCCAGGAATGTAATAGTTGGTGAGGTTTTCTAACACACGCATTCCTTCAAACATCCAGATGATTTCAAAAAATCCACTTCCCTACCACCTCATGAAACATTTTAAAAGAATGCTGGCCCTCACATTTAAAATATCGAATGCTCACTGAAAGTGCAAGTCAACTGTGACTTATATTGACTAATACTATCTAAGGCAGGCATCCTCAAACTGCAGCCCTCCATCTGTTTGGGCCTTCAACTCCCAGAATTCCTGAGAATTGAACAAGCTTATTAGGGCTTCTGGGAGTTGGGAGGCCCAAACAGCTGGAGGGCCACAGTTTGAGGATACCTGATCTAAGGTGTTTCCTGCAATCTTTACTCAGTTTGCCATTGCCTTCCTCTTAGGCTGGGAGTGTGAGGCTTGCCAAAGGTCACACAAGGAGTCTTCCAAGAAACCTAAGCCCCTTCCACATAGCTGAGTAAAATCCCACATTATCTGCTTTGAACTGGAAAATATATCAGTATGGACTCAGCTAACCCAGTTCAGAGCAGATATTGTGGGATTAAATGTCTTGATATTGGGTTATATGGCTGTGTGGAAGAGCACTTAGTCCCAAGATGAACCCACTACGCCACACTGGTTCTTTGGTGTTTTCATGCAGTCATGGTGGATATAAGCCATACACTGAAGAAGACGTTTCCAGTTCTAAAAAGGGCGAATATGTGTTAACAGTCCAGTTTGTTGTGTGTCTTACAATCATTCCAACCCATGGCAACCTGATCAGCATTGTATTCTCAACGGCTTCCATGGCTGGTATCACTGGGTTGTTGGGTTTTTTGGGCTATATGGCCATGTTCTAAGAAGCATTCTCTCCTGACGTTTTGCCTGCATCCAGGGCCGTACCCAGGATTTTGATTTCGGGGGGCTGAGTCTGGGTGAGAGAGGGTCTACCCTAGCAAACCTTCTGTATTGTTATCCCAATACCCCCATGCATATTGGACATATTGAGCATGGTGATCAGATCATGATATGAATACACATAACAGTTTAAATAATGTACCAGTAAGGCCTTCTCGCAGACCACCCTGAGCATCTATGGCAGGCATCCTCAGAGGTTGTGAGGTAGATAGTTTGAATGTTGTGTTTCCTCATCAGCTTCCCTATGCGGTACTGGGTTGAGAAGGCCCTCATAGCTACTCCATCATTCTGTTCATAGAATTCATTGTCCCACTGAAAGTAGCTAGTGGTGAGGCAATAGAGTGTGTGTCTTGGAACAGTTTCTCCAAGTAGAGATGTTCAATGTATTGTCAAAGGCTTCCATGGCTGGAATCACTGGGTTGTTGTAGGTTTTTCAGGTTGTATGGCCATGTTCCAGAAGCATTCTCTCCTGATGTTTCACCTGCATCTATGGCAGGAATCTTCAGAGGTTGTGAGGTAGATGGTTTGAATGTTGTGTTTCCTCATCAGCTTCCCTATGTGGTACTGAGCGGAGAGGGCTCTCCACAGCTACTCCATCTTTCTGTTCATAGAATTCATTGTTCCATTGAAAGTAGCTAGTGGTACGTAGAGATGTTCAATGTATTGTCGAAGGCTTCCATGGTTGGAATCACTGGATTGTTGTAGGTTTTTCGGGCTATATGGCCATGGTCTGTCTCAGCCCAGTACTGCATAGGGAAGCTGATGAGGAAACACAACATTCAAACTATGTACCTCACAACCCCTGAGGATTTTTTTGTTGTTGTGTCAGGCGTGACTTGAGAAACTGCAAGTCGCTTCTGGTGTGTGAGATTTGGCCATCTGCAAGGACGTTGCCCAGGGGACGCCAGGATGTTTTGATGTTTTACCATCCTTTGGGGGAGGCTTTTCTCATGTCCCCGCAAGGGAAGCCGGAGCTGACAGAGGGAGCTCATTCGCGCTCTCCCTGGATTCGAACCTGTGACCTGTCGGTCTTCAGTCCTGCCAGCACAAGGGTTTAACCCACTGCACCACCAGGGGCTCCTCTGAGGATGCCTCCCACAGATGCAGAAGAAATGTCAGGGGAGAATGCTTCTAGAGCATGGCCATACAGCCCGAAAAACCTACAACAACCCACTGATCAGCATTCTCTTGGCAAGATGCGTGGAGAAGAGCGTGGCCATTACCTTCTTCCGAGCCTGAGGAAGTGAGCCTTGCCCAAGGTCACTCAAGGTTTATGTGGTCGAGTGGGGAGGGAGTCCGAATCTGGCCTCTAGAATCGGAGAGCAACTTTCCAATCACGACACTACGCTGGCTCTCCATTACAGTAGGAGGGATTGTTACAAGGGAGTATTTAATGCAGAATGGGGGGGGGGGGATCATTTGTTTAGGAAGCCTACGAAGGAGGCGGGCAAGCAGCAGGAAGAGCGAGTTCCCGTCGGCTGTCCCCAGCCAGCCAATGACCGCCTCGATCTGGTACTATTGGCCCGCCTCCTCCTTGGCGCAGAAGCAGTAGCCTACTACTCACCCCAGCTTCTCCTTTAGCTTTCTTTTCATGGACTTTTTTTGGAGGTGTATCTACAATACACCGTAGACTTGATGTAGTTCGACACCATTATGAAATTCTGGAAGTCAAAGTCATGCTACTTAGCCTTCTCTGCCATAGAATGCTGGTGCGTCACCATGCTACAAATCCCATGATTCTGAAGGTTTGAGCTACTATGGCAGGAAGTGTGGTATCAAAATGCATGGATTCCACCGCGTAAATCAGGGGTGGGCAATTACCGGCCCTCCAGTGTTTTGGACTTCAACTCCCAGAAATCCTAACAGCTAGTAAACTGGCTAGAATTTCTGGGAGTTGAAGTCCAAAACACCTGGAAGGCCGGTAATTGCCCACCCCCGGCCGGGTGGTGGCCCCTGCTTCTCGAGAGGCCAGAACAGGCAGCAATGCAATCCAATTACGAAAAGGAGATTCGTCTGCAAACATTTGCTTGCTATCAAAACTCTTCAAGGCTGGGTGGATTGCCTGGAAGGATAGTGTTCGGGGCGTCTTTCAGGAGTGTTTTAACTGTGTAATCCTGCATACCAAGCGATTGGATTAGATGCCCTTGCAGTCCCCTCAGCCTCTCTAGGACACTAAAGGTAAAGGTTTCCCCTGACATGAAGTCTAGTCGTGCCCGACTCTTGGGTGTGTGTGTGTGTGCTCATCTCCATTTCTAAGCCGGCGTTGTCCGTAGACACCTCTAAGATCATGTGGCCGGCATGACTGCATGAAGCAACGTTATGACACTATATAATAAAATTTGAAACATTCTCTCTTCCGGGTTTGAAAGTGTTATTTCCTGCTTAGTTGTGCAGTCCTTACTTTGGAAGTTGTTGTTACACTCCAGAAACTGTTTTAGTGGCTGCCACAAACTATGTTGAATTGGTCGAGTCTCTATGAGACAGTTATTGAAAAACTAGAGCAAAATGTGTTGCAGGGTGTCTCGCAAAAACAAAGTTTGTGCAGTTTAATAAACTTTTCCCATGTTTTTATGATAGAAGAACCAATTAGGAAATGACATTGATATCCCAGGAACAAAAATCGTATTACAGACATAGTGTGATTATTGGAGCCAGTGTGCTGTAGTGGTTTGAGCTCATGGATTACGATCCTGACGGCTAAGGATCGCATCCCTCTCAAGCCATGAAATGAACTGGGTGTCTTTGAGTCAGTTACACTCTCTCAGCCCCAAAGTAAGGTGATGCTGAACCTCTTCGGGACAAACCTTGCCAAGAAAGCCCTATGATAGAGCCGCCATAGGTCGGAAAGGACTTGGAGGCTCACAACAAACATTGCCACCGCCTTCAATCGCTTCTTGCCTGGATAAAGACCATGGCAGAGAAAGGGGCTCGTTTTTGTGACTCCCAGAACTGCCCCGAAATTGGAAGCGACCTCTTCTTCGTGGAACTTGCCCTTCCTTTCCTCTCCCATAATATGATGCGAGTTTAAAAAGAGAAAGAGGAGAATGAAGTGCCTTTCCTTTCGAACCGCAGCTTCTTGTTCTATTTTATTAAAATAAGTTGTTAAAATGGAGCTGCTTGAAAGGCGTTGAGATCCGAGAACAAAGTTTGGGCTCCCAGAATTTTCCAGTCGGCATGACCTCTGACCTTACCTTACCGACTGGGACATCTTGAGCGCCTGAGAACCCTATCACACTACTCTGCTTGGGCCTCATCACACAAGGGAAAAAAACAGGTTTGTAGTTTAGGGAGGAGCCTTTAGCAGCCTCACTAAACCACAAACTCCAGAATCCTGCAGGAGGCAGCAACCGGATTTTAAGTGGATTTTTGCTCTAGTGTGATGATTAGTGCGCCATTATTCTACTTTGGCTGCCATGACAACATTCTGTGAAGTTCAGGAGTTTGAGGTTTAGTGAGGCCAAAGAGCTCTCTGGCTGAGAAGTCTCAACACTCCTCCCTCAACAGCAATCATACCATGTTGCCATGGCAGTTAAAGTGGAGTAATAGCGCAATTAGAATGTAGTGCATCTAAAAACTCCTGAGTCTGGAGCAAGCCAAAGCACTATGGCAAGAGAATGTTGCATTTGGGGTGGCTCCAGTCCAGATCATTGCTCAATGATCTTGGCACAGCAGTCGACTCCCAGAGTTTATGACTTACTTCTATGTGCTCTAATAATACAGCACATAGGCCCCCTTCCACACCGCTGAATAAAATCCCACATTATCTGCTTTGAACTGGGATAATATGGCAATGTGGACTCAAATAAAGCTGTTCAAAGCAGATATTATGGGATTATCTGCCTTGATATTTTGGGTTATATGGCTATGTGGAAGGGCCCTTACACTCCTTTATAGTTGAGTCCCATCTGGAACTTTCAATCAGAGGTGTACTAAGTTCCTCAAGCACCAAGGAATGTAATAATGGATGAGGAAAGAAGGTCCCCTCCTTCAGCAAATCGGCAAAATTAAGAACAAGCTGCCGCCCCCTCCCCAGTTTAAAAATATTCCCAGGACCCTTGCAGTTGCCGGTAAGGAGGAGGGTCGCATACCAGCCCACGGATATTTGGGGACTAGTATTTTAAAAGGCACTACATTTGGAAACCTAAATGTCAGCGTCTTCTCTTCTTACTTCAGTATTGGCACCTCAGTCTTAAAATAAGCGAACTTCTTCTCTCAGTGTGTCTATTTGCAGTGTGAAGCCTCCAAAAGTGATTGGGGAGCTTGAGTGGGAATACAGTCGGCCTTCCAAATCCGTGGATTCAGCATCCACGGATTCCACCATCCACTGCTTTTAAAAAATTCTAGAAAGCAAAAGTGTTTTGCCATAAACGCCATTGTAAACAATGAGATTGACTTGGGGAGCCATCAAGATCCCAGAGTCAATTCCTTTCTCTTAGGGTCCGGATGTCCCGTGGTGTCCGTCCCCTCCCCCCCCCCCCAATTCAACGCCCAGGTAATGAAGAATCAGGTGATCGCTGGCAACCATACCTGGATCCCCTTGCAGTTAAAGCATTTGCACGCAAACCAGGGTCTTGCGGCAAAACCAGGGAATGCTGCGCATGACGTCACAACCCCCTCCCTCTCTCAGGTGTAGCCCCCACCGCAGCGATTGGCTCTGTTATCCACAATTCACCCTAGTTTTGTCGGAAGGATGCAGCAAGCTCGGCAATCCTCGCCTCCTCCTTCGGGCGCAATCCGCCGAGCTTTCCCCATTGTATAGATAAGGTGGACAGGCAGGAATTGGACTGGCAGCCCCATTTGATGGATCAGAGTCGATGCATAGCCAGAACCAGGCTCAGTGCGGATCCCTTTGGCCGATATCCCGGGTCCGACTAGCAGGATCACATACACGAAGGCAGGGAAACCTTTGTTTCACGGGTGGCACCGTTGGGTCTTTCCTAGGGAGATTTTGGCTCGGAGGCGAGTTGCACTGCGCCCAATGGGTTGCCCAAGGGGCAAAGCGGAAGCCTAACCCCCCTGTGACAATAAAGAGCGTTGCCGGGGATGACAAAACTAGAATGTGTCCAGAGAAGGGTTAACAGCCAAAGGTCTGCAAGCCAGGAGGAGCTGGGTCTGTTGAGCTTGGAGAAGAGGATGAGGAGAGACATTATAGCCGTGTTGAAATAGCTGAAGGATGTCTCACTGAGGAGGGACAGGCTTGTTTTCTGCTGCTATAGGAGCTGGGGACACAATGAAGCAATGGATTCAGATGACAAGCAAAGAGATTCCACCTAAACTTTATGAGGAGCCTCCTGACAGGTTGAAATGTTCGGCAGTGGAATGTGGTGGAGGCTCCTGCTTTGGAGAGTTTGAAGCAGAGGCTGGGTGGCCATCTGGAGAGTGCTTAGACCAGTGGTTCTCAAATTGTGGGTCCCCAGGTGTTTTGGCCTACAAATCCCAGCCAGTTTACCAGCTGTTAGGATTTCCGGGAGTGAAGGACAACACATCTGGGGACACACAGGCTGAGAACCACTGGCTTAGATGGTGTATTTCTCCATGACATAATGAGCTTGGACTGGACGGCTCGATGGTCTCTTCTACCTTCTCAATTCCAAACCCCTTAGCATTGACCCACGGCTTTTCAAGTGGTCTCAAGTACAACCCAAGTGGAGTGGGAACTCTGGAGGCTGCCGGTGTGGTCTCCCTGCCTGCTTTAATCCCGTTTGAGAAGGTCTGCCCCCCACCCCTCTCTCTCTGCTTGGGTCGTCCTCTGCTGCCTGTGGGGTGAACTTGGGGGGGGGGGGCTTGCCCCAAGGGTTGGCCTCCCCCTCAGGATCATACGCCCTCCTTGACCCCAGTCACCTCTGCCTCCCTCCTTTCCGCCCCATTCTCGGCCCCTTCGAGGCAGCCAAGCGCGCTGATGGGATTGAAGGGCTTCCCGCTGCTTCAGCCGCCGAGCCAGGAAGGCTCCCTTGGAGGCCACCTGCTCGCCAATAAGCGACGGGGGGGGGGGGGGGGGGAGGAGCTAAGTGGAAGGAATGCTTCTTCCTCCCACTCGCGATGCGAGACGAGCCGGCCCTCTGTATCCGCGGATTTTGCATCCACACATTCCACCATCAACAGCTTGAAAACATGTTTCCTTCATTTAAAAAAACCAACTCAAAGTGACGATTTTATTTTATTACGACACTGTCTATAAACGAATTTGGATATCCCATGGAGATCTTGTAACCAAACCCTATCAGGTGCGAAGGGCTCCACTGTATCCTTCTCGCAGAAGTCTTCCCTAAGGCTGCATCCACAGCCTTGGCCCTCCAAGGGTTCTGGACTTCAGCTCCCACAATTCCTAACAGCTGGTAAACTGACTGGGATTTCTGGGAGTTGAAGTCCAAAACACCGGGAGGGGAGGGCCGAAGTTTGCCCATGCCTGGTGTAGCATTGATGCAGTTTAACACCACTTTTACTGCTCAGTTTCTTGGGAGTTGTCTTACAAGGTCTTTAGCTTTCTCACCCCAACAGTGCTGACGAGTCACTGTTGGGGAATCTGAGCTGTTAGGCTTTAAAACAACCCTCAGTTAGGGCGATTTCACCATAAATATAGAACTTACGTGTGGTGAGCCAGGATAAGCTTCTACAGATTAGCACAGGATTGCAGAGTCAGAACTTTAGATTCAAAAATATTTATTGAAGTTAAAGATATACATTCTTAATACAGAAAGGTCTTGGAGATAACTTACTAAATCTCATCTTCTAAGAAAGATAAAAAAGTGTTCTAAAAAATCCATGCAGCTACATTTTGCCTAAAGAGAGAGGCAAAAGTGCATCCTCACTGGAAGGAAGAAAAGGCAGAAGAGAACAATGATAGAGACCACATGGTTAACCCAGGGCAATAAAACTGAAAGAGGAAGCTTCCTCACAGATTCTCATTCTGGCTTCATCAAAGGGGGGAAGGGGAGGAGACAGTAGGGGCGAGGAGACAGTAGGGGGGAGGAGGAGGAGAGGCAAAGCCCTTTTGGGAAACATGCATGGGAAAGTGGGGAAAGGAGTCTCTCAACTTGGCTGTGTCTCCAGCCTAGCTACTCATTGAGGACTAGAAACTTGATGACAGAAGAGACTTGTGCACTCCAGAGATGAAACCTAAACTGCAAACCCTGCTATTCGGTAGTGAGTCGTGGCAATAAAAATGGTGTCAAACCGCATTAATTCTACAGGGTGTAGATGCAGCCTTGCCTTGGGCTCAGCCACAGCCAATCCTTAAGAAAGTTACTACCATAAAGTTCTAAGACAGTCTTGAAAGGGGGCGATAATCCCGCCCGGGTCCAAAAAGGATGCATTTCCACCCTTAAATTGATTTCTTCAAAAGAGCAAGACATTTAGAGGAACGTGTAGCATCTTCCCTCGAATCATAACGTTTGTATATAAGGGATATGGGAGTAGAGATGTTTGGGCGATTGTGAAAAGCCACTGATTCATCCTGAAATATTGAACTGCCACGGTTCAATTGCTACGGAATCCTGGGAGCTGCAGTTTGGTTAGGCGTCAGCCCTGTTTGACAGAGAAGGCTGAAGATCTGGTTAAGTTATAACTTCCTTGTTTCTATAGCATTGCGCCAGGGCAATTCAAGTGGTGTCAAACAGCTTAGATGCCGCCTTTGGATCCCGCGGAGCGCAAGGCTGAACTCGGCGAGAGAGCGGAAACTGAGCCTGCAGAGCCCACGTGCAGCTTGGCGCTCTCACCGGGAGCCCGGATGCGCACGTGCCCTATTTCCCAAGCTAGCTGCGCCCCTTGCATTCCTGCAGCACACGGGGCACAGCGAGAAGGTCCCGCACAAGGCTGTGGGCAAAACGCAGATCTTGCCCCCACCCCTTCCCGGGTTAAAAGATTCCTTCTAATTCAACATTGATCATAATTGCCCAGATCTGTATAACTCACACACTGGTTGTCTTAATGTTCCCTTGGTCACGTTGCCAATGCCGACCTCTTTTCATTGGATGCCTGCATTTCTACACAGCCAACCAAAGTTTCCATGTATTGTAATGCTAGAAATGTGAGGAGCAGGCATGTAGGAGCTTGCTCAGCGAAGCCCCTCAAGCCCCCCCCCCCAATTCTCAGGGTGGTCCGCGAAAAGGCCTTACTGGTACATTATTTAAACTGTTATGGTTATTCATATCATGATCTCATCACGCTGAATATATCCCATATGCATGGGGGTATTGGGATAACGATTCAAAAGGTTTGCTAGGGTAGACCCTCTCTCACTCAGACTCAGCCCCCAATCAAACACCCCCCCCCAATCAAAATCCTGGCTTCGGGCCTGGTGGGGAGTGAAGGAAAACGGGTCTGGGCGGAATTCCAGTCGGGAAACAGGCTCTTACAGTTGTCCCCTCCTATAGCTCTCCCACAAACATAAGATCAAGGGCCCTTCCACACAGCCCTATATCTCAGAATATCAAGGCAGAAAGTCCCACATTACCTGAGTGTGGACTCAGATAACCCAGTTCAAAGCAGATATTGTGGGATTTTCTGCCTTGATCTTCTGGGATATAGGGCTATGTGGAATAGCCCCAAGATAAATGCATGTGCAATTAATTATCGAGGATTTAATCAGTGGCAACTATTGCTCCAGTATGCCAAGAAAGGGAACATAGGACTGCCCTAACAGCACTTGCAGGTGATTCAATTGGGATTAAATCAGCTGCAATGGGCAGTTTATTCTTCATAGGGACTGGGGGCCCTTCCATACAGCCATATAACCCAGAATATCAAAGCAGAAAATCCCACAATATTTGCTTTCAACTGTGTTATCTGAGTCCACACTGCCATGTATCCCAGTACAAAGCAGATAATGTGGGATTTTATCCAGCTGTGTGGAAGGGGCCTCAGAATATCAAGGCAAAAAATCCCACAATATCTGTTTTGAACTGGGTTACCTGAGTCCATGTCTGCCATGTATTCCAGTACAAAGCAGGTAATGTGGGGGTTTATTCAGCTTTGTGGAAGGGCCTAAGAAGGCATTGCTTCTTTGGAAGACAACATCCTTCAGCCTAGTGACTACAGCCAACCAACCTACGTCGTCAGCTGGTTTCTCTGCTCAAAGGGGAGGGATTATGGGACTGGAGTTGTAGTTTGTGAGGCACTAACACTCTTTGGTAGAGAAGGCTAAAGAGTAGACCATGTTAAACTCCAACTCCAAAGAATCCATAGCATTGAGCCCTGGCAGTTAAAGCTTTGCCAAACTGCATTCATTCTACAGTGCAGGTGCACTTCCGCGCATAATGCAGTTCCAACTGCACGACATGGTTCTACATTGACCCTATAATGTAGTTGGAACTGCATCACCAGGCAGGCTAGATCCAGCCGCCGGTTCTCCCTCCCGCGCGGTCCTAACTCCCTCCTGTTCCCGTCCAGACAAAAGCCCCGTCGCCTCCTGCTCGGAAACAGGTGCCTCGCAGCCCGTATTTCATGAAGTAGACACGCGCGCACAAAGAGAGAAGCAGGCAGGGGGGCCGGCCAGGGAGAAACCTCCTTTATCTATCACTCTGGTAACGCTCCTGAAAGAAACCACCGGTATTTGTCTCCCTCCCCCTCCTCATAAAATCTCAATGTTAGACCGTTTTATTTCCACTTTCTCCCAGGAGCTCTCCGTCTTGCTCCGAGACAGTCCAAATTGCAGCCAGATGGAGAGCACCGAGGTGGCGGAGGGAAGGTTTTACCTCCAAACGGATTTCTCCCTGGGTGCAAACGGAGTTTGCGCAGGGACTGAGACTGGCGGAAGAGGGTCCCTAGCAAACCTTCCTGGGTGCATCTATAATGATTGATCAGAGAATGAATAAACATAACAGTTTAAATAATGTACCAGTAAGGCCTTGACACCATTTGAACAGCCCTGCCTCAATGCCTGCCTAATGAACTGTTGACACCATTTGAACAGCCCTGCCTCAATGCTAAGGAGCCGTGAGAATTGTGATTTTGCAAAGTCTTTAGCCTTCTCTGCCCAAGAGGGCCGATGCCTCACCAAGTTACAACTCCCAGTATGTCAAAGTATAGAGGTTCCTTCTACCCTGCCATATAAAATCCATATTGTCTGCTTTGAACAGGATTACATGGCAGTGCAGACTCGGGGCCCTTCCACACAGCCATATAACCCAGAATATTGCTGATTGGTGATTTCTCTTTGTTTTAATTTGGTTTTTATGTATATTGTTCTAGTTCGCACTGTAAACCGCTCTGATCAGGGAGTGGCGGTATATAAGTTGGAATAATAAATAAATATATCAAGGCAGAAAATCCCACAGTGTCTGCTTTGAACTGGGTTATCTGAGTCCATATTGCCATATATTCCAATTCAAAGCAGATAATGTGGGATCTTATTCAGCTGTGTGGAAGGGCCCCCAGGCTCCTTCTGCACTGCCCTATACCCCCAGGACCTGATCCCAGATCATCTTCTTATCTTAGATTATCTGGCAGTGGAGACTCATATAATCCAGTTCAAAGCAGATAATTTGGGATCAGATCCTGGACTATAAAGACAGTGTAGAAGGGGCCTGAGCCATGGCAGCTCAAATTATGTGATCCCGCATTCGTTCTGCAGTGTGGACGCACCTCCCAACCTCTCCCGTTCTTCTCAGGAGCAAGGAGAGACCAAGGGGACTTCCTTAAGGGACCACCACCAATCCTGCAGGTTAGCCCACTGAAAATTCAAATAAAATAGGCAACGTCTGTCCGAAATCCAGTGAAATGCTTACCTTCTCATATTAGCATCGAGTTGGGAGAGTGGGGTCGAATCTTATATGACTCTCGAGTTGCTGCATTGTACTGAAAATGAACTTTTTGGAGAGGATGTAGAGTCGACATTGAGGATTTTGGTGAGAGATGGTTGGACCCTTTTGGAGCTTTAGGTATCTTTTGGCAAAACGACTCTCTTCTCCCGCCTTGTATTAACGAAGGACCTCCCATAGTCATCACTCCAGTCCTCCTTGGCATTCCCTCTTGGGCTTTTCTTGCCCTCGAGCCTTGTGCTAAGACTTGCATAAAACACAGAAACCTCCCTCCTTCGTATGCAAAGCAATCTTGTAGAAACGGATGAGACAAAGAAGTTGACGAGAGTGTAAGCCTTACCAGAGACGTCCGATGAAGTAGGCTGAAGTCTGCAGAAACTTTCTCTCCGCCTCTGAGTACTGATCAACCCAGATCAATTCGGTCAGGGGTTAGGGGTGCATCTACACTGGAGAAAGGATGTCGTTTGACACCGTTTTAACAGCCAGGGCTCAATGTTACAGAATGCTGGGAGCTGTAGTTTGATGGGACCCCGCGCTTCTTGGCATAGAAGGCAAAATACTTTGGAAGACTGCAACTCCCGGGATTTCCTTGCATTGAGCCATGTTAGTGGTGGCAAACCGCATCCATTCTTTAGCCTCTGCCGATGAGTGCCGAAACTACAGCTCCCAGGATTCCGTAACATTGAGCCCTGGCAGTGAAAATGGTATCAAATGACATCCATTCTGCTGTGTAGATGCACCCTGTTTTTGAATTACCCTGCTCCCTGTCAGGAACGGAATATGAATGGAAGGGAGAAGAAGAGGGAGCTTCCCTTCCCAGGAGGAGATTCTATAGGACTGGAAGAAGGAAGGCGAGGGGAGGTGAACCCCCCCCCCCCTTTTGCTGAACCTCTGCGTCCTTCCCAAGCTTCGAAAAGCCAACATAGTAACCAGGAGTAAAGAGGCCATAAACTCACCGAGGGATGAAATACAGAGAAATGTTACCTGAGAGCAAATAACGGGGCTCTTTAAGGGTCATTCGTGATTCAATTCGGGCAGGGGAGGGGCTTTTTTCCCTTGTCAGGAACGACTTGAGAAACTGCAAGTCGCGTCTGGTATGAGAGAATTGCCCGTCTGCAAGGACGTTGCCAGGATGTTTTGATGTCTTGCTATCCTTGTGGGCGGGGCTAAGGCAGATGTTGCTGGATGGGCCAGGGGCAAGGGTACCCCCGAAGGATATCCCTGCCCACGAGGCTATGTGGCTTGGCGTGTCCACTTGGGTGACAGACACCCCCCCCCCCGGGGTTGGGGGGGGGGCTTTGTGGCTCGCCTGCCTTTCCTTTCTCTCCCCCTCTTTTCCTTTGTCTGGGGGCGCTTGCGAAGCCAGAGGTACTTGGGGCGAGAAACCAGAGCCTCCTCTTCCCGGCTCTTGAGGTCGGCTTTCTTTTCACTCCCCAAACTGTTGGAAAGTATTTAAAGTTAAGCAGAACCAGCTGTATCGCTGGCACGGCGCTTTGTGGCTGCGAAGAAAGACTTCCTAGCCCAGGGCAGGCTCATCGCAAAGGGAGGAAAGGCTGGGGCTGGGTCTGCACCGTCCAAGAATGTGGTTGGGACCGCCTTCTAGGGATCCACGCTCAACATAAAACAATGCTCGAGCTCCATTAGATGACAGCGTACACCCAGCTGTGAAATATTAGCACACGAAGTTTCCTCCCGGGGATCCAGGACTCCCTGTTTGTTGTTGTGTGCCTTCGAGTCGTTTTAGGCTTGCCGAGGGGTTTCTGGGGCTGAAAGTGTGTGATTTGTCCAAGATCATCCAATAGGTTTTCATGGCCAAACGGAGATTCGAATCCAGATCTTTAGAGCCATGTGCAGCCACAGTCGCCTAAGGAATCAACCCCATGAAGTTTTCTTGGTCAAGGAAGACACAGAAGGGGTTTGCCATTGCCTTACTTTGAACTAGACATCGGAGTAATTTGATGTGGCTCCTAAAACTCAAGGAACAGGAAAAACGGTGTGAAAGCGAACTATCTCCTCCAGATAAAGGCAGTCTAGTTGGATAAGATTTCCTCTTTCTGGTGAGTCTAGAGATGCATCTACACCAGGAATGGGCAAACTTTGGCTGTTAGGAATTGTGGGAGTTGAAGTCCCAAACACCTGGAAGGCCGACGTTTTCCCATGCCTGATCTACACTGTAGAATGAATGCAGCTTGACACCACTGTAACAGCCATGGGCCAGTGCTATGGGATTGTGACCGTTTGACAAGGTTTGTAGTTTTAGCTCCCCAAGGTTGAGCCATGTTAGTTCACGTGTCAAACCGCAGTCATTCTTAGTGTTCCGATGGGGAACGGCGCAGAAATAGCGCCTTGCCATTATGTCAGTAGACTCACTAGTCCTGGGCTGCATCAACACTGTAGAATGAATGCAGTTTGACACCACGTGAACTGCTCTGGCCCAACGCTATGGAATTCTGAGAGTTATAGTTTGACGAGGCAACTGCAGTCATTGGATCTTTGTAAAACAGCAGCTCCCAGGATTCCATAGCATTGAGCCCTGGCGGTTCCAGTGTCAAACTGCATTCCTTCTATAATCTAGATGCACCCAGGAGCCCGGCAGAGAAAGTGAAAGTTATCTTTTGGGAGCATACCCAGCGCCTTCCTAGGTTGCATCTACACGACTGTAGACCGCAGTTTAAACGGCGGTATAGAGCCAGCCCTAGTCGAGTTACCCTTTCTCCCAAATCCACGGTTCCTGCTTTGCACGCCCCCTCCCCATTCTCCCCCCATGTCTCAAGCCCCTCTCTCGCCTTCCCTGGTCTCTCGCGCCGCCTGCCTTTCTTTCCCTTTCCCTCAAGAAAAATTCAGCAGAAGCCAAAGTTCTCGCAGACCCTGTCTACACTGGTTGCAGTTTCCAACTGGTATTGAAGAAAGTGATTTCCCTATGCAGAGCAAACCGTGGAACCAGGTCTGGACGGTGGTTACACAAACCACAGAGTTTGAACTGCATTGTATAGTTCTACACGTGACTATATAAAGCGGTTTGAACTGCATTGAGTTGCATTAAATAGTTCTACACTGAGTATCATGCAATGTGAACTGCACTGAGTTCCATTATATGGTTCTACACTGAGATTATAATGCAGTTTGAAGTACATTGAATTATATTATATGGTTCTACACTGAGCCTATAATGTAGTTTTAACTGCATTGAGTTGCATTATATGGTACTACACCGAGCCTATAATGCAGTGTGAGCTGCATTAGGTTGCATTATATGGTTCTACACAATCGTTGTTGCTTGGCCGTCACAGCTTCGAACTGCATGAAATGGTTCGTGTAGATACAGCCCAGTTGGTGGCCATGAATCTAAAAGGCGGGCGGGCGGGCGCGCGAGAGACCCTTCCCACGCAGGGGCCCGGGCGGAAGGCGACGTTGCCCGGCAGGAGCTCCAAGTCCAGCAACTCGGGGTCTTTTTGGTGTGGTTTTGAGGACGGAGGAGAAGACTCGCGCGAGGGGCCTTGGGCCCCACCGAGCAGGAGCCTCGCCGCCCATCGCGGAGGTCTTTTAACCCAGCCGCCTCCTGATGAGCTGCGTGAGGCGATGGTGGGGGCAAATCCTCCTCTCCGACCCCGCCCCTTGCCGATATTAAAATACGTTTCCGAGGGTGGCGGGGTGTGTGTGAGAGAGAGGGGCTTGGAGGGAGGATGGGCAGGGATCATTCTGGGGAAGGGCCTTTGGGTGCCTTCTCCCCCTCCTCCCAAAGGGCCAGCTCGCCCCCAAACCGGCCCACGATTCGCGAGGCCAGCCTTCCTTCCGGCACCCCCAATAAAACCCGCCTCACCCCATTCATCTCCCTTCTCACCAAATCGTTTATTGCCCCCACCCCTATCCCTCCCCAAAACCCACCGGAAGGGAATTTCTATGCACACCTAGGCAGGGGGGGAGGACGGAGGACGGGGAGGGTTGTTTATTTTGCGGAAGTGAGGGAGTCGATTAAATAAACAAGCGAGCAAAAGAATAATAAAGAAAGCCACCTTGGTTCTACAAATGCCATCGATTTGTGTGGACAGTGGGGGGGTGCTGGGGAGCGGGGGCCGGGGGGGGGGGCTGGAGGAGGAAGGACAGAGGAGGAAAAGGAGGAGGAGGAAGAGCAGGAGAGTGAGAGGAAGAGGAGGAAGAGGAAGGAGGGGGAAAGGAAGAGCTGGGAGGGGAGGAAGAGGAAGGAGGAGGGAGGATGGCGAGGAGAAATAAAGAGGGGGAAGGAGAAAGAGCAGGAGAGGGAGAGGAGGGAGGGTGGAAGAGGAAAGGGGAAGGAGGAAAAGGGAAGGAGGAGGGAGGGAGAGAGGAGGAGAAAAGGAGGGGGAGGAGGGAGAAAGGAAGAGGAGGGAGGGGAGGAAGAGGAAAGGGGAAGGCGGAGGGAGGAAGGGGGGAGAAATAAGGAGGAGAGGGAAGGAGGAAGAAGGAAAGGGGAGGAGGGGAAGAGGGGAGGGGGAGAGGAAGAAGGGAGAAGGGAGGGGGAGAAGAGGAGGAGGGAAGAAAAGGAAGCGAGATGGAGGGGGGAGGGGAGGGCTTCCCAGCTCAGCCCCTCTTCCTCCCTCCCTCCCCCCCCTCCCTGTCTCCAGGGCCGGCAGCCCCCTCCTTTCCCCCTCCCCCCTCCTCGGGAGCCCTCCTCCCCACCCCCTCCTGCCTCTGTGTCTCCTTCGGCCCCGCCCCCTCCGTGATTGACACGCCGATCACGTCGCAGGGAGGCGGGGGAGCCGTGCTGCTGGTGGCGGGGCTGGGGAAGGGCCAGGCCCAGCTCCGGCAGGCAGGAGAGGGGGAGGCGGCAGCAATCGCGAGCGCGGCGTGGGCCTCCCTCTCTCTCTCTGCTCTGGAGCCAGGCAAGGGTCTCTCGTTCGCTCGCTCGCTCGGGCAGCAACAAGTGCGGAGGCAGGCGAGCCGCGGGCTGACGTCAGCGAGCGGAGTATTATGGTCTGGGCTGGGCTGGCTCCTGCCGCCGAAGCCTCCGCCGCCGCCGTTGCTTCCCTGCTGCCCGCGGCCGAGTAAACATGGAGCTCTCCGCAGTGGGCGAGCGGGTCTTCGCGGCCGAAGCCTTGCTCAAGAGGCGCATCCGCAAAGTAGGTGCCTTCGCCTCGCCGCCCCCCCCCCCCCCCTTGCAGCCGGGGCTTTGTGCGCTTTGCAAAGCAGGCCGCAGCCTGGCAGGCAGGCAGGCGAGCTTGCCTTTGCCTCTCCCTCTCTCCTTCTCTTTTTTGCTGGCTTGGCTCCTTCCTTTCTGCAGCCGCAGCAGCCCTGCCTCCCCCCCCCCCCGCTGCCTCTCCCCCTTTTTCTGCAGCTCTGCTGCCACCGTCGCCAGCCTCTCCTTGCAATGCATGCACCTCCCGTGCTGCAGGGATGTTTTCGCTGCGCGCATTGCATGTATGCAGATTCGGTCGCCTTTTGCAGCACGCCCCCTTTTTTCTTGGATGGGTTTTTTTTTTTGCTTTCCTCTCTCTATTTTTTTGCGCCATGCATATTTGTGGCGTGTTGCTGGCCGCTCGTGTGTATACAGATTATTATCTAGACTACATCTATTTTGATTTGACGCCTGCTTTTGGGTGGAAGTTTGGTTTCTGGGGAGCCGTTCGCCGGCAGGGAAAGAGTTGTTTGGCCTCGTTCCTTTGGGTCTTTTTCCTCGCCCCCGCCCCCTTTTTCCTCCCGAAATGTATGCTCGTTTGACTCCTGTTTTCGACATCTGCAGGGCCGGATGGAATATCTTGTGAAATGGAAAGGCTGGTCTCAGAAGTAAGTCAATCTGTCAGTGCAATCGAAATACCGACAAGGGGTTGGATCCGTTTTGCATGCAATGGGGAGAGGAGTGCAGAGGGGGTCGTGTGTGATTGCCATCTTCTCATTGGTGTGCTTTTGGCCTTGCCTTCCTTTGCTAGATACAGCACTTGGGAACCAGAAGAAAACATCCTAGATGCTCGCTTGCTGGCGGCTTTTGAGGAAAGGTACTCTGATTGGTAGGAGTGGGAGCACCTCCCTTGCTTTAACATACAGCCCTAGCTTAGTCTTTTATTTTGAGCAATGCTGAACCAAGACCCCCTTGTTATTTAATATGGGTTGTATGTTTTTGAACCTCCTTTAGGGAAAGAGAAATGGAACTCTATGGCCCGAAGAAAAGAGGCCCCAAACCCAAAACCTTCCTGTTAAAGGTAAGGGAAGAGAAAAGCAATAACTGTGTTTTCTGTGTTGCTGGAATAGCATTCTATGCAGCAGGGAACAGATCTCCTTTGGTATTTTTGTTAAATATTATAAAGATGCATTCTTGTGCGCCTAGGCCTATGAGGCTGGATCTACACTGCATTTATACAGTTCAATGCAGTTGAAAGTGCATTGTATGAGTCTAAACTCGAATGTGTTGCTGTGAGTTTTCTGGACTATGTTCTGTTTCTGGACTATGGCCATGTTCCAGAAGAATTCTCTCCTGATGTTTTGTCCACATCTATGGCAGGCATCCTCAAAGGTTGTGAGATATATTGAAAACTGGACTAGGGAAGTTTCTATATCTGTTGAAGGGCCAAGGTGGGAGAAAGAACTTGTCTGTTGGAGGCAAGTGTGAATGTTTCAATTAATCACCTTGATTAGCATTGCAAAGCTTTGCAGTTTCAGGGCCTGGCTGATTCCTGCCTGATTCTCCACAGCTATCTTCCCCCCTCCTTTTAAAATTCAAGGGTAATTATCTTAATATCTTAAGCTTTTAGACATTTGAGTTCCATATTATTTCCCCAAATCATGGTTTCAGAACAATGGGAGGTGTTAGCTGAGGATGCCTGCCATAGATATGGGTGAAATTTCAGGAGAGAATGCTTCTGGAACATGCCCGTACAGCTCAGAAAACTCATAGCAACCCAGTATAGTAGCCCTTGCATGACCAAATGGTCAACCCAATGCTTTTGGCCATGAAAGCCTTGTACTACACTGTATTATATGATAGTGTAGATCCAACTCAGGTGTGTGTGTGATGACCACATTTTACAATTGCTTTGACTTGCAGCGATTCCCAACAATTCAGCAGTTCCTTCCTGTTTTGCAGGCCCAGGCCAAAGCCAAAGCCAAAACCTATGAATTCCGCAGTGACTCTTCCCGGGGGATCCGGATGCCCTACTCTGGCCGCTCTCCCCAAGACCTGGCCTCCACCTCCCGGGCTAGAGAAGGGCTGAGGCAAATCCCACTGCCCCACCAGAGCAGCTCCTCTAGTGCCCCCACTAGTCCTACCACCCGGGTGGAGACCATCCAGGAGAACCGGGTGGGATCAGAAGAAGACAGATCCGAAAGCGCCTTCAAAAAGAGGGGCCCAAAGCCCAGGAAAGAATTCTACAAAGACCTCCCTGAAAGTGTTGATCCCACTTCCAAAAGGAAGTCATTGGAAGCAGGAGACAAGGTGGTGGTGGATTACCTGAAAGCCAGAAAGTTGGAAGAGGCAGCTCACCCTTCTGCAGCCAAGTTCTCGGGACACAGTGTGATCCAGTTGGCCCGGAGGCGTGAGCCCGAATTGCCCAGTGCTGGGTCCAGCACCAGGGCAGAAGCTGGCATGAAACTGGGTGCCCCTGAGACTTATCCTCCTCGGCTGACCAAGCACAGGGCAGATTTCCTGGATCCAAAAGGGCAGAGTGGTTTGGACTTGGGTGCCCCTAAGATTTTGCACAGCTCTGCCAATCAAAGCAGCTTATATGGAGATGGCATAGGGACCCAGGCTGGCAGGCCTTCCCTCATTGCCCGCATCCCGGTCTCCAGGATTCTTGGTGATCCAGAAGAAGAAGCTTGGAGCCCATCTCTTAACAACCTGGAGAAGGTGGTAGTGACTGATGTGACCTCAAACTTCTTGACAGTTACCATTAAGGAGAGTAGCACAGACCAAGGGTTCTTTAAGGAAAAGCGATGAATTCCCTTAGGGAGGGAGCAGGAGGCGGCATTGAATGGGTTTGGGTAGAAGTCCTCTGGCTTTGGATATGTTTTTTTCTTGGACATGATTGCAAAATCTGTCCTTAAATCATTATTTTATTTCCTTCCCTTCCCTGCCACCAGTTTCAGTTTCTGTTGAAAGATTATCTCTAGAGTTATATTTTCTATTAGGTGTAAATATGTTATTTAAAGAGAAATACATATATATATCTATATATATATCTATATGCATATATATATTTCAGCTCTACGTTTTTATTTAAAGCTCTTGGAGGTGGACAGTAAGCAGAGAACTGACATTTCTCTTGCCACAGTTGCAAGAGCAGGGACCTTATTAAGTAATTATAACATCTTTTTTTACAGTTTTGTTTCAGTTTCTCCCCCGCTCCCTCCAAGGTGATGCTGAGGGCAAGTAGGGGTTCTTATATTCATCTGGGGCCAAAAAGGGGGCTCCCAATTTTGGATTGTTATATTATAATGTGTTGCTTTGTACAATCAAGTGTGCTGTATACACAACTGTTCGAGCTGGACAGCTGAAGGAAGCACTTGACTTTCCAGTATTGTCTTGCCTTTGTTTTGATCCAGTTTAAAAAATGTTGGTTTAAAAAAGTGTACATTAAAACCAGTTGGGAGATGTTTTAGCCTTTTCTTACAAGGGAAAGGGGGATGTGTCTGTTTTCAGATTCTGAGAAAGTGTAGCTGCTGTCATGCACTTTAATATGATTGTCAAAGGGAGAAGGATGGTAGGGGAAGAGGGAACTGAGAAGATAGTTTAGTTCACATTGTCTGAGCTTCAGGATTTTTTTTTTGTCCTTCCCTGCTCACTCCAAAAAGAAAATCTGTTTACATTCCTCACATGCCAGAAAAGTTGGGGAGGAAAGTATGTCACAGCTTGGATTGTAGGTGCTCCTAATCTTGTACTGAGTGGATTCCATCTCCTCTCCAAGAGTCATGGCAGTTCCTGCCCTAGGCAAAGGGGTCCCATCCACACAGCAGAATAATATCCCACATTATCATCTTTGAACTGGAATATATAGCAGTGTGGATTCAGATATGGCAGTTCAAAGCAGATTTCTGCCTCAATATTCTGGGTTATATGACTGTGTGGAAGGGCCCTGGGTCACTGTTTGAAAGTGATGCAGAAAAGCTGTCTCTTCTGTAACAGCATAAATCTGAGAAGCCAGTTAAACAGTTGAGCAAGATCATTTGCACAGCAGGGTGCTGTTCTGTATATCCCTTTTCTTGCCTTTTTCTTTGGGGGTGGGGGAGGCTTCCACACAGCCCTATATCCCAGAATATCAAGGCAGAAAATCCTACATTATCTCAGTGTGGACTCGGATAACCCAGTTCAAAGCAGATATTGCAGGATTTCCTGCCTTGATATTCTGGGATATAGGGCTGTGTGGAAGGGCCCTGGGATGAACCCCCCCCTTTCATTTCTCCCTCTTTCCACTAAATGTCCACTACTTCAAAATAGTTTTCACTCACCATTTCTATGAAAAATATAAACCCACTTACCTGCTCCCTCCAAGAAAGCAATACATAAAATATAGGTCCCTTCCACACAGTCATATAACCCAGAATGTGAAGGCAGAAAATCCCACAGTATCTGTTTTGAACTGAGTTATCTGAATCCACACTGCCATATATCCCAGTTCAAATCAGGTAATGTGGGATTTTATTCAGCTGTGTGGAAGGGGCCCTAGATGACTTTATCTGATCCAGCTTTTCGTTCTACTTCATGGGAATGCAGTTTCTTCCATTAGAAGGGAATGTGTTGAAAGGTATGGATGGCCTGGGGAAGTTTTCATTTACTTTCAGCAGATACTGTGGTATCTCAATTGATATGGATTTAAGCCTTTTGTCTTGTACAAAAAGCACAAACCTGGCATAACACCCCTCAAGTTGCTACTCCCCCAAACCATTTTCCACTGAAAAATTTCCCCTTTTTAACATGTTCTAATGTGGTGACTAAATAAGGCACAACAGGACATGTGTCACAGCTACAAGTGGGTGTGGGAAAAAGCATCAGCACCTTTCCCCTTCCCAATCTGAAGTGGAAACATTTGCTTCTTTAACTGGCCTAGCTCCTTCCTTTTGGGACATTCTCTTCAACCAAATAACAAATTTCCTTTCTGGTGGGTTTGTACTGAGAACATGTCAGGTTGTTCCCTCTCCCCTCCCCCTTTCCCCCTTGAAACAAACAAAAGCCACACCAATTATTTAAATTCCTTTCAGTTCATGTTATAAATCACAGAAGTGTTGAGTTCTCCCTCCTGAAGTGGGGTAGTGAGGCAAGAAAGGCTTGTCAGCTGGCATCTGTTGGCAGAGGGTCTACGGGAGGGTCAGGGTGGCCAGTGGCCAGGAGGGCTTCCTCTTTGGTCCAAATAGAGTTCATATCCCACCCAACCTCCTCAGGTGTCACAGTGGCATGTACCACCTCTGTTGTGTGATTCTGGGCACACATACATGGCTTTATAAAAGCTAGACAGACATAAACATGTGGGTGTGTATATGTGTGTGTACATAGTTACATATATTGAATGTATGTGAGTGTGAGCTATTTAATTCTCTTGAAGATCTGTAAAAAGGAAAAGAAAACTTATACTCATTGATCTGACATAACAGTCTCAGAAGCTTAAGTAGGTGTCTCCTGCCAATGTTGAATGTCTAATGCAGTACCTGCTTTCTATGTGAATTGAAATATATATAATACTTTGTAAATAGAGACTCGGCTTTGGCTTTGGTTTTTTTTTGTGTTGCTGGGTGAGTGTGAAGAATTTTCCCATGTTCAAAACAGGATACATCTCAATGTCTTCTGCTGGAGAGGCTTGTGGCAGAGAGAAGTGGGGGCCCTTTTGTGAGGGCCAATGTGGAGGCTGTTTTCCTGGGTGCCCTTTCTTGAATGAGATGCTACATTCAGGGGAGGAAAGAGCAGGAATGTGAGAGAGCTAGCATGGTGATAAGCCTCCTTTGGGAGTAGATTGGTGGAAAATATGTCTCTTGACTCCAGACAGGTAAGACTCTCCTGGTTCTACCTCATCAGAGACCAGGCTGGAAACTATGGGGAAACAGGAGTCTTCCATGACTTATTGCCCTCACTCCAGATCTGTATTCCTGGACCTTTCCACTTTATAAGGGCTGGAAATGGATAGAGGCCTCAAAAGTAAGTGCAAACCTAGGGTTTACTCCACTTCTGTTGACCAAGCTGTGGACAGCTTCATCTGATGCACATTAATATCTAGTCTAGGAATTATGATTTCCAGGTAGCTAATTAGTTGTACCCTAATAGAAGTAGATGACCAGCTCAACCAGGAGGGAAATGGGGGGGGGAGGGGAGAGTCTCATTCATGCTGTTTCCTCATGTCTCTGGAATCAAACCTTGATGAGTTCAATTGAACTAACTTCTGGCTCTAGGACTGGGCAGAACACCTCCCCCTAGTGCTGTGATGACTTTTCTCATCAGTGGGTCATGGGGAGCATCTACCTTGTAGTGACTGCACTTTGGCACCACTTGATATGCCATGGCACACTGCTATGGAATCTTGAGAGCCATAGTATGGTGAAAGGCCAACAGTATTTGCCAGGGCATGCAAAAAGGCCTTGTGAATTGACTCTCCCATGATTCCATAGCATTGAGCCATGGCAGTTCAAGTGGTGGCATCCATGAGTGGGCTGAGTTCCCTCCAGCTCCCCATGCAGGGACATGAGAAAGGCCTCCCACAAGGATGGTAAAACATCAAAACATCCGGGCGTCCTTGCAGACAGCCAATTCTCTCACACCAGAAGCGACTTGCAGTTTCCCAAGTAGCTCCTGACATGGAAAAAAAAGTGGTGTGAAATCGTACTGTGTAGATTGACCCCTGGTCAGCAATCCTTATTCGGGCGCCATGTGACGGAGGCAAGGCGGGGAAGAGCAGACCCAAATGGGTCTTAAATTAGATCAGATTGGGCTCTGCCTGCGTTTTGAAAGGGAAAGACCAGTACAGTAGAAGGACAGTTGTGGATTTGGGTTCCCAGGATGGGAGTAAAGAAACACCGCAATTTTTATCTCCAGCCTTGACCCTGGGATGAGCTCGGGCTCCTCCTTGCAACCCGAGGAGATCACAAATTGGGCGGATCCAAGGCCACCGGCGGGGCTATCCCAGCTTCTCTCCTTCCCCTCTCCCCCCTCTCCCTCTCCCTCTCCCTCCCCCCTCCCTCTGCGGTTTCTCCTTCCTTCGGCGGAGGAGCGAAAGACCCAGGCGGGGGAGGGCCTGGTTCCGCAAAAGGGGGGCGGGCTCATATGATTGACTCCCAGGGAAGCAGAAGCGTCCTTCGCACCATTTGCCGACTGGGTTGAGAAGATGCACCTCATGAGTCCGATGAAAATGAATTCTGGGCGTCGGGCGACGTCGAAGATGGACCAATGTATACAAAATCCCACCATGAGTGACGAAAGGCCGGGCCAAGCACAAAACCACACCAGAAACACCAAAACAGTCTCCCTCCTCTACCTGTGCTGCTTCTCCAGGTTCCCAACGATCCGGGGAGGCCGGCCAGGCTGAGGATTTTAATCTGGGGGTGGCAGGGGGCATCTATATTGTAGAATTACTGCAGTTTGACACCAGTTTGACTCCACGTTGCTTTGGAGTTATACAAGATATTTCGCCTTGCACAAACAATTCCAAGGAGGAGGAGGGAGCAGGCTTGTTTTCTGCTGCCCTGGAGACTAGGACTCAGAGCAATGGCTTCAAATTACAGGAAAGGAGATTCCACCTGAACATGAGGAAGAACTTCCTGTGAGAGCTGTTCAGCAGTGGAACTCTCTACCCTGGACTGTGGTGGAGGCTCCTTCTTTGGAGGCTTTTAAACAGAGGCTGAGTGGCCGTCTGTCGGGGGTGCTTTGAATGCGATTTCCCTGCTTCTTGGCAGAATGGAGTTGGACTGGATGGCCCACGAGGTCTCTCCCAACTCTATGGTTCTATGATTCTGATTCTCTGCCAAAGAGCTCTGGTACCTCAGCAAACTGCGGCTGCATCTGCACTGGAGAAAGAACACAGTTGGACCCACTATGGCAGTGTTTCTCAACCTGGGGGTCGGGACCCCCAGGGGGGTCGCGAGAGGGTTTCAGAGGGGTCACCATAGACCATCAGAAAACATATATTTCTGATGGTCTTAGGAATCCCTTGGCAGAGAAGGTGAAGATCTCTCTGCTTGTCCTTCTCTTTCTTTTGGAAACAGACTGCGAATTTTCCTACCTAAAGCTATCCCTCTGCTGTGATTGGCAGACCTCCCTGCCAAAGGGAGTGCTGTTTCTGTGACTCCAAGTGGGGGAGAGAAGTGTGCTCGGCGCATGGCAGCATGATGTGTGGGTGAGGGAGAGTGTGTGAGGTGGGATGGAGGCTCACGCCAGCTAATCCCTAGGCATGAGGATTCTGTGTAGGAAGATTGACCCAATTCTATCATTGATGGGGTGCAAGGGGCTCTTTGATTGTAGGTAAACTATAAATCCCAGCAACTACAACTCCCAAATGTCAAGACCTATTTTCCCCAAACTCCACCAGTGTTCACATTTGGGTATATTGAGGATTTGTGTCAAGTGTGGTCCAGATCCATCATTGCTGAGTCTATAGTGCTCTCTGGATATGAGTGAACTACAACTCCCAAGTTGAAGGTCAGTGCCCACCAAAGCCTTCCAGTATTTGTTGTTGGTCATGGGAGTTTTGTGTACCAAGTTTGGTTCAATTCAATTGTTGGTGAATTCAGAATGCTCTTTGATTGTAGGGAACTATAAATCCCAGCAACTACACTTTCCAAATGACAAAATCAACCCACCCACCCCCACCCCAAAATAGTTATGAAGTAGCAATGAAAATAATGTTATGGTTAGGGGTCTCCACAACATGAGGAACTGTATTAAGGGGTCGCAGCATTAGGAAGGTTGAGAAACACTGCACTATGGGATCCTGCGGGTTGTGATTTAAGGAGGCAGCAGTGAGTGCTCTTTGGCAGAGAAGGCAAAAGACCTTGTCAAAAAACTCCCATGAAGGACTCCATAATATTGAGCCATGGCAGTTCAAGCGGTATCCAACAGCATTCATTGTACAGTATGCATGCTCCCCAGGTCTCTATAGGTCAAGCCTCCTAATCCATGAGTATCCAATCCCGCATTTGCCCATAGGGACCATATAGCACTGCTTCAGGTAAGGATTATCCCCATCATCATCATCTCCCTGATGTCTGGAAAGGAAGGCAAATTGGGACACCTTTCCAAGTAATATAACCATACTCTGCAAGCAAATGCATCTTGCTCTGGGATAAAGTAGATGGGAGCTACAAGTAGCTTACTAGAAGGTCACTCAAGAAGATCAAACCAGTCCATACTCCAGGAAATAAAGCCCGACTGCTCACTGAAGAGGATATTAGAGGCAAAGGTGAAGGACTTTGGCCACATCATGAGAAGACGGGAAAGCTTGGAGAAGACAATGATGCTGGGGGAAATGGAAGGAAAAAGGAAGAGGGGCCGACCAAGGGCAAGATGGATGGATGGGATCCTTGAAGTGACTGGGTTGACTTTGAAGGAACTGGGGGTGGCCATGGCCAATAGGGTGCTCTGGCATGGGCTGGTCTATAAGGTCACGAAGAATTAGAAGAATAAACAAGTAACGAACAAAGGGCCCCAGCCCCGAATGGGCACAGTATATTACAATTTCAACATTAAGGAAGAAACCATGAAAATTAACAAAATCTGGCTACCAGTATTAAAAATTCTAAAAATCAGGACAGTAAACTAAGAGCAACACTAAAACAGCAGGGGAACTCCAGACAAGAATCAATCAGGGTCAGCTAACACCTCCCAACAAAGGATTTCCACAGGCAGCAACCAGCCAGGCTTTGAAGCTGCAAGGCCACTCAATGCTAATCAAGGTGGCCATTGCAACATTCACACCTGCCTCAAGCAGAGTCCCTTTCCCCATCATGGGCACTCCATAGATATATAAACCCCACTTGCCTAGTTTCCAACAGACCTCACAACCTCTGAGAATGCCTGCCATAGATGTGGGTGGGCGAAAAGTCAGGAGAGAATGCTTCAGGAACACGGCCATACATCCCTTATAGCAGGGGTGGGCAATTACCGGCCCTCCAGGTGTCTTGGACTTCAACTCCCAGAAATCCTAGCCAGTTTACTAGCTGTTAGGATTTCTGGGAGTTGGAATCCAAAACACCTGGAGGGCCGGTAATTGCCCACCCCTGCCTTATAATACAGTAGCCCTTGCATGACCAAATGGAAGAGACGAGGCTTCGTTCCCAGACTAAAAAGGGAGATGGCCTGGCCTTAAGGAGCTGCCACCATCTGTCAATCACGTTATGACTGAAAAATCAGAAACAAAACAAAAACCTCGGACAGGAGGCACCATTCTGGAGGCAGCGGGTGTCAACGGCGCTTCGTTTGTTCTCCAGGTTTTTTTCTAGAACATTCCCCATTTGAGCACTCGGATATATGAGGCCATTTAGAGGGGGTGGCTGGGTGGGTAACCTGGCTTTCTCCCCAACATGATCCACAGTGAGCGAGGGAGGCAGCGAGGAAGGAAACACCGTGGTTGCCTCTGCGAGGAAAGGCGTGTTTTAGCCGGGCGCTTCTCCCATCTCCAGACGTTTAATTACTGTTGTCGCGGCGGCGTGTTTTCCTTCGGTTGTGTGTCATCCAGAAGAATCCCGGGCTGGGCCGCCTGCTCTGGCAAGAAAACGCCCGTCGCCTTACGCCCTGCAAACGTCGCGGCTCACCTTTTTTTATGGTGGGCTGGACTTTCCTTCCAAAGGGCAAAAGGCAGGGGAGGGAGAGTCTATGCTATGGAATCCTGGGAGTTGTGGTTTCACACGGTCTTAAGCCAGGCCTGAGCAAACTTGGGCCCTCCAGGCGTTTTGGACTTCAACTCCCACAATTCCTAACAGCCTCAGGCCCTTTCCTTTTCTTAAGCGGCTGAGGGAGAAAAGGGCCTGAGGCTGTTAGGAATTGTGGGAGTTGATGTCCAAAATGCCTGGAAGGCCCAAGTTTGCTCAGGCCTGGCTTAAGCCTTCTGCCCAAGAGTGCCGGTGCCTCACCGAACTATAACTCCCAAGTCCCAAGGTTCCATAGCACTGAGCCCTAGAGATGAAAGTGGTCTCAAACTGCCTTCATTGGGCAGTGCAGAGATACACCCGAAGACTGGGAGGACCCCGCAGCCCTCCAGATCTGACTCCAGTTCCCATCAGCCTCAAAGCACGGGGCGAAGGATGCTGGGAAGTAAGTGTGATCCACCAACTAGTGGAGACTTCAGGATCCAGGTTCTCAGGCACATGCAAACAAACACCCTTCCATTTTAAAACTTCCAAAAATAAAAATCCCAACGTGTCAACAAGGCTTTTCTTGTTGAACGCTGGCAATGGCTTGTGCTTCTTCTACCCGGTACTCCCTCTCCTCCCCTTCTCCGACCTGAAACACTGATATTCTTCGTTTTTTTCTTTGATGCAGTGGGCAGATTATCCTCTGAGCCTCGGGACAGGGTGAGAAAAGGCGCTCAGGAGAATCATAGAATAGAATCATAGAGTTGGAAGAGACCTCCTGGGCCACCCAGTCCAACCCCATTCTGCCAAGAAGCAGAATGGGGTTTCCAAACATTTCCAACCCTTCTAAGGGCTACCCGAAGCTATTTCAGAGCTCGCTCAGATTTGACCTTCTGCCTGGACGCAGCAGGACTCACAAATTCATCACCAAACGCAAAGCTGACATTACGTCAGAGGAAGGAACTGGCAAAACCCATCCCTTGCCTAAGGTTCATCTACACTGCCTGATGAACGCAGTTTGAGTTCACCTTAACTGCCACGGTTCAGTGATGGAATCCTAGGAGATGTACTTTGGCGAGGCTCCAAGGTGGCAGAGAAGTCCAAGACCTTGTGAAACTACAGCTGTTACGATTCCATAGCGTTCGGTTTCATTCCTGGGCTGCACAAGTCTCTCGTGTCATCAAGTTTCCAGACCTCAATGAGTAACTAAGCTAGAGGTAGGATTAGGCTGAGGGATTCCTCCCCCCCCCCCCATTCCTATGCATATTTCCCAAAAGGGCTTTGTCTTCCTCTTCCTCCTTGCCACTGTCTTCTCCTCTTTGATGATGGAGTAAAGGAATTCTGTGAGGGAACTTTCTTTGAAAGGTTTTTTTATTGCCCTGGGTTGATCACGAGGTCTCTCCACCATTTTCCCAGTCTCTTCTGCTTTTCTTTCTACCTATGGGGATGTACATTTTGCCTCTCTCTAGGCCAAAATAGTTGCACGGACTTTTAACCCCTTTACCTCTTTAGAAGATGAGCTTTAGTAAGCTAGACAGCTCCAAGGTCTTTTCTATCAAGAATGCATTTCTTTTACTTCAATAAATACATTGGATCCTAAACTTCTGACTCTGCAATCATGGGTCATCCAAAGGAATAGAAGCTTATCCCAGCTCATCACATGTAAGTTTCCACGGGTTATGACGTTTATTTTTGGTACTCTGCTATATTGATGGTGGAATCACCCCCAGCGGAGGGTTATTTTGAGCCTAACAGCTCAGATTCCCCCAACAAATAGTATTGAATCATGGGAGTTAAAGTGGTGTTAAAGTGCGGTAATTCTGCAATGTAGATGTAGACCCCCCCCCTCTCCCGGGGCATTTCTCCCGCAAGGTCAGGAGGTGAGAAAGGGCACCGCATGCTGCCTCCTAGTAGCGCATCTTCGCCGGGGGCGTTTGGCCTTGAACGGGTTGAGACTAAAGTGACCCCCCCCTCCCCAGCACTACCAGAGAGTCATCCAGGTTAGGCAACAACAGCCCTGGCTCAATGCTAGGGGATAGTGGGAGGTTCAGTTTCAGTCCTTAGCCTTCCTTAGCCTTCTCTGCCGGTGCCTCACCAAACTACGGCTCCAACGAGTCCACCGCAGTTAACGTGAGGCCAAACTGCATTCCATGGACAGTGTAGATGCGCCCAGGGAGGTAGGTGGTCGTCTGAAGTTGGAAGAGAGCGCGTTTCGCTTCTAGAGGGCTGGCTCGCTTCTAGATTTCTTTCACCGTCAGAGCTGCAGGGCCTTCGTGAATTCGCCGCCCGGCGTGGTACTCCAGAGGCAGGCATGTAGCCAGGGGGGGGGGGGGGCTAAGGGGGCTTAAGCCCCCCGGAAATTCTCAGGGTGGTCCGCGAAAAGGCCTTACTGGTACATTATTTAAACTGTTATGTTTATTCATATCATGATCTGATCACCATGCTCATTATATCCCACATTCATGGGGTTATTGGGATAACAATACAAAAGGTTTGCTAGGGTAGACCCTCTTCCACCCAGTCTCAGCCCCCCGAATCAAAATCCTGGCTACGGCCCTGTCCAGAGGGCTTTGCTCCCAGGAGGGCCAGGCCCCCAAACCCATGCTTTCATAGCAGGAAAGCGGTCGCTTTCATGGCTTAGCTCAGGCATCCTCCAACGACGGCTGTGTTGGCCTTCAACTCCCAGAATTCCAGACAATTGAACAAGCTCCTTAGGGCTTCTGGGAGTTGGAGGCCCAAAGAGCTGGAGGGCCGCAGTTGGAGGATGCATGGCTTAGCTCATTTCTAAGACACCGGATAGTCCTGCAGGGGACTGTCGAGTCGAGGGCGCAAGAACCCAGGCAGCCCCTTCCCGCCCCACGCCTTGGAGGAACGCACCCTCGAGACCCGCTCGCGTTTCCAGGTCAGCTCTTGGGAATGCGCCTCCGAGTCCGAAGTAGGCTGCGAAGGGGCGCCCTCTAGCGGTCGAGGGAGGTGCGCAGGGAAAGACCCCACTCTCCTTCCACAGTGGGGCCCCTCCGACTCTATCCAGGCTGGATCCTGCTACAGAAGCAATAGGGGTGTTTTTTTTAAAGAAAAGGCCAGGAACCTCGGGTGGTTCTTCTTTCCCCACTCATCCATTTGGAGTAGCTTTAGAAACCGCATCCTTCCCCAGGGCTCCTTAATTCCCCCGCAACTTGTTCAACGGGGAGCCTCCCAATACGTTTCTTTCAAGCGGAGGAATGAAAAAAACAAAACGCTGTGCTTGTTCGTGGCTCCCTCTCCACCCCAGACCCCACACAGACGAGAGCAAAGGCTTTCAGGGTCGATCGATGGGCTCAGAGCCTGTAATAAAGGTCACAGACCCCCATCTGAGCCCAGGAGGGGCGAAGCGGCTAGGCTCGGGTTGTTTGCCGTAGCTCTCCGCAGGACGAGCCCCCGGGGGCGCAATGGGTTAAACCCTTGTGCGGGCAGGACGGAAAGGTCGCAGGTTCGAATCTGGGGAGAGCTCCCTCTGTCAGCTCCCCATGTGGGGACACGAGAGAAGCCTCTCACATGGATGGCAAAACATCAAAACATCCGGGCGTCCCGTGGGCAATGTCCTTGCAGACGGCCAATTCTCTCACACCAGCATGGACTTGCAGTTTCTCAAGTGGCTTCTCTCTCTCTCTCTCTCTCTCTCTCTCTCTCTCTCTCTCTCTCTCTCTCTCTCTCTCTCTCTCTCTCTCTCTCACTCACTCACTCACTCTCACACACCAGCTTGGGGAGGCTCAAAGGCACTTCTGGAGTATTGTATGGAAGTTGTGCTAGGCTAGAGCATTCAATTTGCATCAGAGTCTAAAGTTTCAACTTGAGTCAACAGAAGTTGTTTTAGCACCTGTTTTATCATTCTATTTTGTTTTTATGGGTCTTAAAATCATAGAATCACAGATTTGGAAGAGACCTCATGGGCCACCCAGTCTAACCCCCTGCCAAGAAGCAGGAAAATCGCATTCTTTAAAATGATCCATACTGTTTGCTGTCATTTCCCCCTGCCCATGTCACCACAACCCTCATTTATGTAATGGGAAGGGGAATAACCAGCAAAAACGGGGAAATAGTTTTCCTTCTTCATCTCCCCCCCAATAAAATGGTCTATCCTTCTCTGTTTAGTGTCTCCTTTTGGCCTCCACGCAGATAATGGAACAGTACCAAATGGACCTTTGTTAGACAATATTACCCATGTAGAATGAATACTTTTAGAATGAAAATACTATAAATCTTCAACTTCTGAAGAAGTTGGACAACTGCAAGTCTCCAGGTGGTTTTGGAGGATTATCTCCTCTCATCCATCATCCTTCATGCTGCTATAGCTGATGGAAGCCACAGGCCAAAAGCACCAGTTATCCACCTCTGTCCTCAACACTTTATGCAAGCATTAGTTCAAGCAGAGCAAAACATTTGCTCAAGAATAAGGATAGAAGATATATTTCCCTAGTTACAGCTTTGTGAGTACTACACCTGATCTTCAATTGCCAAAATGCCCTGAATTGCTCTATACAGTTGTGATAGGCCCAAGTAGCAAAATGGAAATTCACCCAGGAAACTCAACTTTTCTTTGTTCCAAATCTTCTACAACTGTATATTATATTTCTTTTTTGATGCAGTATATAAAATGGGTGTATCACAGTACTGCACTGGAGCAGGTGATATTTATTTGCCATGCTTCTATACCGCCTCTCTCAGCCCGAAGGCGACTCGAGGCGGTGAACAAGTGGCAACAACTGTCCATATACAATAAATCAGAAGGTAAAAACAGGCATATAAAACATATAAAATTAACAGTTAAAAACTATAAAATACATATCTCAGCTCCACAATCTTAAAATCGGTTTCCGTTTCGTCGTCATAGAATCCTTGATCTTGATGCAAGTTTGTCTGCGAATGCTTGCTCGAAAAGCCAAGTCTTGACTTTCTTACGAAATGTCAGGAGGGAGGGGGCCGATCTGATGTCACTAGGAAGAGCGTTCCAAAGCCGAGGAGCCACCACTGAGAAGGCCCTGTCTCTCATCCCTGCCAGGCGTGTCTGCGAAGCAGGCGGGACTGAGAGCAGGGCCTCTCCGGATGATCTTAAGCATCTTAATGGTTCATAGGGAGAGATGCGCTCGGACAGGTAAGTTGGACCAGAACCGTTTAGAGCTTTAAAGGCCAAAACCAGCACTTTGAATTGTGCCCGGTAGCAAACTGGTAGCCAGTGGAGCTGACACAACAGGGGAGTTGTACGCTCCCTGAGTGCCGCTCCTGTTATCAACCTGGCTGCTGTCCGTTGAACCAGTTGAAGCTTCCGAGCAGTCTTCAAAGGCAGCCCCACATAGAGAGCGTTGCAGTAATCTATACAGGATGTAACCAGAGCGTGGACTACCGTGGCCAAGTCAGACTTCCCAAGGTACGGGCGCAGCTGGTGCACAAGTTTTAATTGTGTGAATGCTCCCCTGGTCACCACCGAAACCTGGGGTTCTAGGCTCAGCGATGAATCCAGGATCACACCCAGACTGCGAACCTGCATCTTCAGGGGGAGTGTAACCCCGTCCAACACAGGCTGTAACCCTATGCCCTGTTCGGCCTTTCGACTGACCAGGAGTGCCTCTGTCTTGTCTGGATTCAATTTCAATTTGTTCATTTTCAAATTTGAGTAAAACTAGAAACCATTATCTAGAGGGGGAAATGGCAGTGAAAGCACAGAAACTGATGCAAAGCCAAAATATTTAGATATTTATCCATGTCACACTGAGGAATCCCAACAGCAAAGTAGACCAACCTGAGCTTCCTGACGAGCTCTGGGCCCAGTTGCTTTTACATAATCCCTAGATTGCACATAATCACATTGAGGGCCACAATCACGTTACTGTGCCTTTTCTCATGAGTGTTTATCATGACCAATAGATAGAGTTGTGATTGGCTGCACAGAACCCATATGCACCCCCATTAAGTAACAACAAGATATGATTTTGTCACAGAGGGAGGGAGACTGCATTCAATGCTTGTTTACTTGTGTGTGTTATTAATGACATGCAGGTCAAGAGGTACCTTTGACTTCTCCAAACATGAGAGACAACTCTTAGCTCTCCTGCCAGTAGTGACACACCCCTCTTTGGATCACTGAAAAACATTTCTTGATGGATATATGTCCATCAAGATACTTGCACTTGTGGAGCTGAGGTTGTGTGATCAAATGAGCTTCAACTGTAGCTCACAGTGTTCCTCACCATGGGCTATGTTGGCTGCAGTCAAAAACATCAGATAATAACACAACTTAATGCAAAATGTGTTAGCTAAATATTTAAACTTCACATGTGTACTTGGAGACTAATGCTTTCCCCATTCTCTCTTACACACACACACACACACACACACACACACACACACACACACACACACACAGAGAGTCTGCTGCCCCAGGTGGTAAACTGAAATGGAAAATGCACTCATGCTGAGAAGTCTTATGTTGATATTCCCAAATCCTGTGATGACCTGAAGGCCCATGACCCACTCCCTTGTAGAGTAAAATGACAACACAACATTCTATTTCAGAATGGTTACTGAGACAAAATAGTATTTCATTGATGTTGCACTTCTGCATATCAAAGATGGGGAATTTATGGCCCAACTTCCCCACCAGCTCCTGCCAGTCTGGTTAATGGAAACATATTCAGGGGTAGTAATCTTGAACATGTAGCACAATGAAATACAAAATTTACAGGAGTGATAAATTTATTGGCCAACCAAACATTTGGCTGGCCAATAAATAGATCACGTTTTGTGGATTTTGACTTTGCTTTATATTACTGTTAATGGCAAGAGATAATTGTAGTCAACCCAAGGTGAAGGACAATGTGGCACCTCCAACCTCTATTCCATGTACAAAACCTGCCTGGTCTTGAAATAATCTTATTGCTGATGGGACTTCATTCTCTATTGCATCAGAAACCTGAAGACTAGCTTGGTCCCTTGATAATCCTGCAACATTGGTCAGGCTGTTAGGGGCTCATGAGGGACTAGAATCTAGCATCTTTTGGACAGTCACGTTAAAAGGGTTTTAACTTTATTTATTGTATCAGGAGTGAACTAAGGATGCAGTTGTAATGTATTTAAACAAACACAAAGTTTAGAAACTTGGCATTATATTAAGTGTCCTTTGACCAGTAGCTGGCCACTTTGAGTGCCTCTGGTGTTGATATAAGGAAGTCCTGTACTGTGCATGTGGCATGACTCAGACTGCATTGTAATAGGTGGTCTGTGGTTTGCACTTCTCCACACTTGCATGTTGTGGACTCCACTTTGTGGCCCCATTTCTTAAGGTTGGCTCTGCATCTTGTGATGCCAGAGTGCAGTATGTTCAACCTCTTCCAAGTTGCCCAGTCTTCTGTGTGCCCAGGAGGGAGTCTCTCATTTGGTATTCAGGTTTTAGCCTGCCACTTTTGGACTCTCACTTGCTGAGGTGTTCCTGGGAGTATCTCTGTAGATCTTAGAAAACTATTTATTGATTTAAGGCTTTGGTGTACTGGTTGATATCCGAAAAATAAATTGCTTAATGTGCTTTTAGCTTGTGTATTTTCTCTCGCCGGGGGTGGGGTGGGGTTGGGGGTGGGTTGGGTTGTTCAGGTTGATTTTCTTGTATGCAGCATTGAGATTTTTTTTATAGAGGGTAGTATATAATTAGCGAAACTAATAAAAACAATTGCTATCTAGCTTGGAGGCAGCTGACAGCGAATTCATGGAATTTACAATTCTGTCCATCCATTTTCCTCTCTTTGCCTCTCCTAACATAGATAACCTTTGGGATAATGTGAACAGCAATGTATCAATATCTTTTTCAGGGGAGAGAAGTTCCCTACATGATCCAGACACTTAACTAGGAAAAAATCCTCACTGAATTTAGTGGAAATTACTTTTGAATACATATGTATAAAATACTGATATTTTAAAATAAAGCTTCAATGATTCAATGTATTTTGTTGGGTGGAGGGAGAGACTGTATAACCGTGTGAAAAAAATAGCATTGGCCACCTGGCTGAAAAGTTAAAAAAATATTTATTGATACTAAAACAATTAATTGAAAGTTATACAAAATTCTCCAGCATAATATCTTCTAGGAGGATTTTCTTTAACCTGCAAAATAAATTAAACAACAAACAAGACTAAAAATCTCAAACCTAAACTAGTATTAATGGTCAGGAATACTGGAAGATAAGACATCACACATGAGAAGCAAGCAAGTTAGTCCAGTCAGGGAAAACAAGCAAACCCCAAAATGCAACAGTAAATGCCCCAAGCAAAATCAATGGGGCAGACGTTGCTTTCAACCTTGTTTAATATTCTGGCTGGAAAGTCTGTCCCATTTGAACAAAGAACCTAAGCTTTCCCAGGGTAATAACATCTCCAACTTTTGTTCTCTTAGCACAAAAGCAAAGAAACAGCTCTAGTTAAAGCAATTAGAAAATGTCATACAAGGACTATTTGGCTTTCTTAAAATTAAACACACAGTGATTGACACACATTACAAGAAGCACTGAACCAATATTCACAAGTTTCCTTCTTGTGAAAGCCATTTCTTCTGAACTCACAATTGAGTACATTTGAGTATTACTGGTGTATCAAAACACTGCAACATAAAGTAACTCTTATGTATATGTATTTGGTACTGTAGGTGCAACTTTTAGCAAGTGGAACATACTTGGGCTCGTCTATCAACCAATGTATAGGAGCAATTAAGTTTATTCAGGGAAAAATCAATTTGATACATAAATATTGTAGCACTGTTTGGCAATTTTCAAAGGTTGAGAAAAGTAACATCAACACTTTAAATAAAATTTTGCCATGCCAGAAAGGCAATCAGCACCAAAGTTAATAACAAAGTATAATGGTAGGCTTTGAATACTAACTGTAACGAATGAAGAACATAGAACCACTTTGAAAAACAATAGGTTCAGTTTAAATTGTCATGTTTTCAATATTTCTAAACTTTTGCTCCAGTTGTGCATCAAGCAACTAATAACATCTATCCATGAGTGGGTTATCTAACTGGTTATAGGTAAGGCAGTTCCAGGATTACAAACTTTGGAATTGAAAGAACTGGTAACAGAAAGGCACAGCATCGGAGCTTCTATATAAGGAGAAAAGAGCAACAGGCCTTTCATTTGTTCAGGGAAATTAGGGAATATAAAGATGCCTGTCACCAAATGGCACTGACTGAATGGCAGAGGCAAGAATCCCAAGGATTTGAAAAAAGGCAGGAAAATTCCTCAACAAATATGAACCGTTGTATATTTAAATTACAGATGCAGGAAAAAATATCTACAAAACGGACATTTGAGCAGGATAGGCACCTGGAAGGATGAAAAGAATAGAAAGCACTAGGGTCAAATGGAATGTACTTGTCTAACCCTGTGACACTGCAAGAGCAATAATACACAGAAAACTAAGGTGTTTTACACCTGTAATAACAACACTGCTGCATAGAAGAAAAGTAGCTTTTATTCCTGATAGCTTAGCTATAGCAATGGACCCCCATTGAAGGAGATCCTATTAATTTACTGGTGAACAATCTGGCAGGAGGATCCACCAGGAAAGCTGATAGCTTCGTCAATAAAACAGAAAGTGGGCCAATCTATCAGATCTCTGCCACTCCTGTTTGTGGAACAGGCTGATATACTACAAGTATGATCAGATAGTATGGACTTTCATCCTCTTATTCTGCTGCAGAATCTTGGCCCTCCTTCCTAAGAGCCATGAGAGCTAGCTACTGACAGCAAAAAGATCAAACAACTGCAAATCAGTGCTTGCCAAACTAGAAGAACAAGTCAGATTTTCTCATTGCAACATGTTTTGCAATACACATGGGATGTGCAGAAGACACACTGTAGAACAGTGGTTCCCAACCTTTGGTCCTCCAGGTGTTTTGGACTTCAATGCCCACAATTCCTAATAGCTGGTAAGCTGGCTGGGATTTCTGGGAGCTGAATTCTAAAACAACTGGAGGACCAAAGATTGGGAACTACTGCTGTAGAAGAAAGAATCACAATTTACAAAGGCCAAATAACACCTGATGTAGAACATAAATAATGAGGTAGCAAACACCCCTCTTTTACTACAAAAGTCAGACCAGCCAATTCCACATCAAACAACACAACTGGAACAGCATCTAGGCTATGCAAGCCTGAACTTGACAGGCTTTGCCAGAAGCTTTTAAATTGCTAGCCAGAGGAAGTACTCCAGTTTTCCAAGTGGAGAATTCACTGGCTAAGCATAAATAAAACAAACTGAATTACTATTTGGCAGCCGCAAAATGAGAGATGGCTGTGTAGGTGAAGATTATGTTACTCTTAGAAGCTCTATTAGAAAAAAATACCACCACTGAAGAAATAAGAATTCACATATACTACAGCAGACACTATTATACAGAGCAAACATATAGCAGTGAGAGTGCAAACAAAAAAAAAGAGGAAACCAGATTGAAAATCGTGGATACGATAGGAACACAAATCCCCCAGTGATCCAATATACCAACATTCATAATAAACATCAAATTTCTGGAGCTGGATGCTTTCATTTTGAAGTAGACTTAGAAGTCATAGTTAATGTACTACATTAGAATTTGTGACAACCTTGCACATATTAGTGAAAAGCGCTCTTACTTTGTTCTAGGTAAGATACCTTGATGGTATTTTGTTGTTTTGTTATTACTATGAAATATATATTGAGGTCCCCTGATGGACATACTTTAGGAGACCCATTCTGTAGAAAATGTTCTCAACATGAAAGTCCTTTGTTTTCACCTTGTGAGAAAAAAACCCTAATGCAGAAATAGCTTCATCAAACTTTGGCCAGCATCCTTAGCGATAGAAATGGTATTACTCTTTGTTTTTACACCAAAACTTGTCCTCCAAACCCCTGGTAGAGTGCTGCAGCTTCTTCCCATTGGGAAAGAGTGTGGGGAGACAATTCAGATCATGTATGTATATATGGCTGCCCTGGGTTTCAGGGGAAAGAGAAAGGATAATGTATTGCACCCTAGTTTCTCCGCATTGGCCACTGAACTGAGTCTGACTGTCACTTCATGGTCTGAATTGCCTCCTCCATAACAGTAAGGAGGAAGAGCAGCCCCTGCCGGGATCTGATAGTAACTGGGCAGTTGGTGAAGAGGAACAGGTACAAAACTATGTGAATGGTGTTATGCTCTGATATGGGATCTTGGTCATCACCTCTTTATCCAATATGGCCTGATTTAGGATTCAGATGAATCATTTGCATAGTTCCAGTTCAAATGCCAATGTTCCTTATGGCTGCATCTAAAGGCAACAGAGGATTTCAAAGCATTTCCATAGGACTCATCCAGTTTACTTTCTTCTCCTACATGCTATGAAATGTAGGCCTCTTTTAGAATTGTGATGAAGTCCTGGGGCCCTTTTACACAAGGCCATTATAGTGCTAGGGTTCCATCTTGGGATATGCAGTTTTTGATGGAGGCTTTAAGCATTTCCAGCCAAACAGGTGCTCTGACAACTCTGACCAAATTACAAGTCCCACAGTTCCACAAGAGGCTGTTAGTACCAGCTAAAGTGGAATATTAGTGCTATACTTATATAGTGTAAATGGCCACAGCGATGTTGGAATGTTCAAGATGTTAACATTCCTTTTGAGTCACTGAAGTCACTGAAGTGCCCATGATCTTTAGGTCACCTTCCTTAGAACATGAGGCAGCATTCTTTTCAATATCACCCCCATTTGCTTCCCTAAAGAAGGCATACTAAATGACAAGTAAAGGTTCTCACTCCTTTCTAGGTCTCCTAAATGTAAAATCCAAACTGAAGATGAGGTTGTTTCACTGTCCCTGGAACTTACAAAGGTCAGATTTGGATAGTTTGAAGGAAAAACAAGGACCATTGCTCTTGGTGAACACAAGTGTTACCACACAACAGAGTTGTTGCTATGTTTTTTCCCTGTCTGAGGTTACCAGGCACCCAGGTATCTCATTTTTTCCATTCTGAATGATAAAGCTAAGAAGTCTAGCTATAGCTAAACTTGGGCTATCAGCCCTGATCCAACACCCTCTGTTTTTAGTTGACAAAAGCAACTAAAGCAATACCCTTATGAAAGAAGTCCTCAATTCCATCCTTACATACAGATGTGTATGTATACGTTTCTCAGCAGCATAATAAATTGGTTCCCAAGAATTGTTCTGTAAGTTTCAGGGAGTTCCCAGAGAGAAAATGAGGAGAAGCTGAAAATAACTGTGGCTAGTAGTTACAGAATATCCTATCAAAAAGTTACTGCTTAATAGGACCTAGCTTATACAAAGCAGTAGTAGCTGGGTTTTCTTTTTTCCCTGACATCCAAGGCAACTATCAGGTAGAGTCAATGAGAGAAAGGAAGGAAGAAATGGATAGACAGATAGAGATCTCCCACATGTCTTAGAACTCAGTAATGTCTAAGATTGAAAAAGCCAACACTAGTTGGAGATTCCTTGACAGTCACTGTGATTAGATTAGCTGTCACATCTGTGACAAAGACATGTTCAATGAGGCTGCGAGTGGGCTTCCAGTCTTGACTAGTCTGGATGGAGACAGACATGTTTTGGCCTGCCCCAGGGAAAGAAGCCGAATCTCTGTCTGAATCAGAGCTGGTCTCCTCTTCTCCAGTGCTCATTTCTGACATGGCTGAAGTCTTGTGGTTCTCTGCTGTGGCACATCCCTCTTTCACACAAGGGGGGTGGCTTTTGGTTGTCAAATCCTTCTCATCCGTGGCTGTACTCTGTGAAGCCTTCTCACTTTTGCGAGAATCTGCATCCATTGCTGGTGCCCCTGCACTGGCAATATTTGGGCCACAGCCCCCAGCCCCGCTGCCCTTGACCACACCTATGCTTGTTGCTAGAGTGCCACCTGCACTTTTGGTTACAGTCCCAAAACCATGGCGAGGAAGGTTGCTACCGCCAGTGGAGTTTGGCCCATTTTTCACACTCTGCAGATTTAAAGCTTGGAGGTTGAGCTCCTGTTTGGAGGTAGCTGACTGGCTGCCAGCAAGAATCTTGTTGCCATTGTGCAAATTCTGAGCACCACCCCCATACCCTGTTTTCTGTTCCCCCAATGTACTGCTGCCATTGGGTCTCTTAGTCACTTTGGATCCTTGCATGGTCAACTCCAGATCCCCAGTCCCTTTCTGGTTTTTCAGTTTTAAGTCCAGTCCCAGGCCACTTTTGCAGGACATGGCTGACTTAAGGGCCAGCCTCCCCACTGCAGAGGCATCCGCCGAACTCTGGTTCTGTGACATCCTGCTCATGTAATGCACAATGGAGCTTTGCCAGCTGATACCACAGCTTGGACTTCCAGGGGAGGCATTCTTCACAATGCTAGAGAGATTGTCAGCAGAGGATGGTCCCGAACAAAACCCACCAAAAGCCCCTTGAGCTTCCTTCATGTGGGATTTAAGCATGGCAATGCCAGAAGTCTGAGCGTTATGTTGCGGTGGTATCTTGCTCATCAGTTTAGGTCCTCCTCCCCTTCCCATGTCCTTCTGGTTTGTTTTAAGTACCTTTGTTAGGTTGACAGTCCGTTTTGCTGCCTTCTGCTCTGGAGGCAGCGGTTTCCGCCCACGTTTCTTTCTCACAGTGTCCTTGTTCTCAGGTTTGGCCACCAGAATCTGAGCCTTCTTCTGAGGCACTGGGTGACTCTCTCTGCCCCGTTGACCTCTTTTTGTCTCCAGATCACTTTCATCTTCTTCCTCCGATGAAGAAGATGATGAGGAGGTTGAGGAGGAAGAGCTGCTGGATTTGCTCTTTGAAGGTATCTCTGGTTCCTTAAACCAAGCAAGAAAACATGCAAACAAACAAAAAATTGATACAGTATCAGAATGAACTGCTTCCTCAGCAATACTGTAGAGTGAGGAGTTATTAAATTTATTACATTACAAAGACGTACAACTATAACAGAGAACTCGCTATACATAGTTCACTGCGAACTTCTGCTATTACAGACAACTTCAGCTGCTCTTCCATGGCAAATGAACAGCTAGGTTTTATGGATAACATTAACTTAAGTAAGAATGGATAATTTCATCAGGTCTATGAGCCAGTTTTCTGTCTCTGGAACCTTAGGAGTTATACAATGTAACAAAAATAGAAGAACAAAAGCAAATCATAAATAGCTAACAACCTAATTCTGGATTTAAGAATAATCTATTTAAAAACCTATAAACAGTGTATATTTTGGGGGTGGCAGATCCTGTGGGCTTTCAAGAGCAGAAAGCCCTTTTTTTCTAACTCCCAAAAGATGATTTGGAAGTGTCAGGAGGATACTGGAACACCCAAAAAGAGCACTGGAAGGCTGTATTTCCAACAACCATCCAGAATACACAATTACTTACCACATTTTTTCTAGGCCTGCCTCTGGGTCGTTTGCCTTTCTTCCGATTCTGTACTTCTTTCTCATGTTCTCTGAAAACAAACCAATCATTGATTTCATACATCACATTTTTTTCCTTCATCAGGTGTCTCGTTTTCCATTGTCACACAATTTCACTCTAAATTTACTGGCACCTTTTTCTTTGTAAAGTTGCATGTGATCATCTTGCTATACAAAAGTCAAAACATCTATTGCAGGACCAGGACCAAACTTGACACACATAATCTTCATTACTCACTGAAAATAACTGATGTGCTTCAATTGGAACACAAACCCTGTTTGGGGAAGGCCCCCCCAAAAAGTAAAGATACATACATACATATATATAATTAGTTACTGGCCTATAGGTATATGTACGCAGCATTCAGATACAACCACAAGACAGCAGTATATATATAGCATTAGGTATTGGTACTCAGAATATTGTCTGCACCATGAGGCCCACAACACAGCCATGAAAACCACAGTTGGGACCAGGGGCGGTCCTACAAGATAGGCGAAGTAGGCGGCCGCCTAGGGCGCCATCTGGGAAGGGGGCACCATCCTGGCCGCATGGGGCGCCATCCTGGCCCTGCCGATGTTCCTCAGACAGTGCTGTAGCTGCCTGCTTTTTGACCCCGGCCTTGTGCGCTCCGACGCCGCTTCTGGGCACGCGCGGAGGTTTTCACGCAGGCGCAGTTGCTCCGGAGCTGAAGTTGAGCACAGGAGCAACTGCACATGCGCGAAAACCTCCGCACATGCCCAGTAGCTTCCTTGCGCAGAAGCCTGTAAGCAAAGCACTCCCTATCGGGCAGGCAGGGAGTGCTTCCCCTCTCCCTTTGTGTCCGCCGCGCGCCCGCATTTGCAGGGAAGGAGAAAAGAATCAGTGAAGGAAGTGTAAGTGAAGGAATGAATGAAGGGCTTTCCTCCTCCTCCTCCTCCTCTGTGACCTCTTCTCTCCCTCCTTCCTTTCTTCGGCTCTATTTCTGTCTAGACCTGAGGGGCCTGAGGCTATGAGGAGTTGTGGGAGTTGCAGTCCAAAACACCTAGAGGGAGGGAAGGCCCAAGTTTGCCCAGGCCGCACTGCCTGTATTCGACCTCATTTGAACATTTTGGCTGTTTTTCTATTTACATTTACATTGGGATCCTAATTTTGGACTTATGGGAGACTCCTATGAATTATGAGTTGGGTGATAGGTAATATATTCTGATTTTGATGCATTTGCATTGCATTTCTTATTGATTATTATACAGTTCTGCTTAATATTGCCATACAATATAATACAAATACAATATAACAATAGAATAATGATATATTTTATATTACATGTAATATTACAAACAATATTGCAGTATAGTGGTATTGTACAAAATAGTAGTATATAATATTTTATTTTACTTTATTTTGGGTTATTTGAGTTTTATAGGAGTAATGAAAATATTTAGTAGAGGATAATTTTATTTAAATAAATAATTTTATTATTTTATAATAATAATATAATAGAATCTTACATTATATTATAATGTCAATATATTATAATATAATTGTATTGTAATGTAGTATTATATAATTATGATATAATATAGTATGAGTATGGTATAATATATTGTATATACTGTACATTGATACAATATAACACTACTAATGGTATTGTGAAATTATAATTGTATTTTTGTTTTACATGGGGGGGGGGCAAAATAACGTTTTTTTTGGGGGGGGCACCAAAATAATGTTCGCCTACCATTTAAAATTACCTTAGACCGCCCCTGGTTGGGACATCCACCTCATAAGGTAAAAAACATATTAATTATTTATATTTTGGAAGGTGCGTGTATGTCTGCACCTTGCTCTGTGAATGAGAGACTGTGACTTCCAAGAAAAGACTGGATGAAGGAAAACAAAAGAAAGGGGAAAGGCATGAGGGAAGGGGTAGAACGAAAGAATGGAAGAGAGAGAGAGGAAGCAAAAAGGAGATGGAAATGGGAGGAAAGGAAGGCAGGGAGGGAAAGGAAGGAAGGAAGTTACAAGAAAGAAAAAGAGGAGGGAAGCTCTATGAGAAAAAGCAAGAAAAGAAAGGAAGAAAAGAGAGAGGGACATGGTGAATGAGGGAAATGGAAGAAGAAAATAAAGAGCCACAAACAAAATGTAAACCCAGACAATTCTGGGTACATATGCTAGTATGTACTGTAAATTGAGACAAATCAATCTATCAATTTACCTATTTCTTCAGTAAATGGTATTACACTGAACTACAGAGAGCAGTTTCTCATTCTGTAGTATTACCTGACTGCTCTCTCTCCACCCTAGTCTTCTGGCTTGCTCTGTTGCTATGCAATGGATATGCCACTTCTATTTACTCCTTTGTGTGTTTTTGCCACATTTTCCTACTATTACCTAGTCCGTGTATACAGAAGCAGATGCTTCCTTCTATTTTTGCTTTTTAAAACATGTATTTTAACATTTTACATAGCTCAGTGCCAACTCTGGAGTTGTTTTCACGACAAGATGTTGGTTTTTAAAAATGTCTGCATTAGTCTTTATACATAAAGGACTATGATTTGAAAATTGTAAATGTCTATATTGCATATGTATGCTCAGGTCAAATCCTGAACAGAGCCTGTGATGGATAAAACATCTTCTAAAATACCGTGTTTCCCCGAAAGTAAGACAGCGTCTTACTTTCTTTTGAACCCCCAAATCCCCCCTACGGCTTACTTTCGGGTACGGCTTACATTACCGTACCCGAAAGTAAGCCTTTCCCTTGGCCGCCTCCTCCTCCGCCTCCTCCGCCCGCCGCTTGCCTCCTCCTCCGCCTCCAGTCCCCCGCCGCCACTTGCTGCTGCCGCCTCCCCTCCGCCTCCGGTGCCGCCCCCCGCGCTGCCTCCCCCGCCGCCACTTGCCGCTGCCTCCCTCCGCCTCCGGTGCCGCCTCCCCCGCCGCCGCCTCCCCCGCCGCCACTTGCCGCTGCCGCCGCCTCCCTCCGCCTCGGTGCCGCTTGCCTCGGTTCCGCTTGCCTCCGGTGCCGCTTGCCTCCACCGCCGCTTGCCTCCGCCGCCGCTTGGCACCGCCTCCATAGCGGCCTCCCACGCCTGCGCCAGGCGGCTGCGCCGGCGCACTCAGGCCTTCTGCCCATGCGCGAATGTCTGCGCATGGGCGAAGGTACTGAGCGCGTCTGACGCAGGCGCGCCCGACGCAGCGCAGCGCCCGGCGACAGCGCGCTGGCGGCGCTCCAGGCCTTCTGCCCATGCGCAGACATTCGCGCATGGGCAGAAGGCCTGAGCGCGACCGGCGGCTGCGTCAGACACGCCAGTACCTTCGCCCATGCGCAGACATTCGCGCATGGGCAGAAGGCCTGAGGCGCCAGCGCGCCGCGCCGGCCGCAGGCGTGGGGCCGCTTATGGAGGCGGTGCCAAGCGGCGGCGGAGGCAAGCGGCGGCGGGAGGCAAGCGGCACCGAGGCAAGCGCACCGAGGCGGAGGGAGGCGGCGGCAGCGCAAGTGGCGGCGGGGGAGGCGGCGGCGGGGGGAGGCGGCACCGAGGCGGAGGGAGGCGGCGGCAGCGGCAAGTGGCGGCGGGGAGGCGGCGGGGGGGGAGGCGGCGGCGCAAGCAGCAGCGGCGGAGGCAAGCGGCGGCGGGGGAAGCGGAGGAGGAGGAGGCGGCGGAGGAGGCGGGACCGAGGAGGAGGCGGGACTGAGTGACGCGGCGGCCGGGGTACGGCTTACATTCGGTACGGCTTACATTAGCCGACCCCTGACACCCGATCGATACGTCTTACAATCGGGGTGTCATACTTTCGGGGAAACACGGTAGAAGAACTAAAAATAGGTATAATGTAGACATAAGTGATGCTAAATCAGATAAATACTCTCAATAATGCACACAAGCATATAATTTCAGAAACTGCATTGTCCGACTACAAAGGGTGGCATATAATGGAAGGCACAATAACATCAAACACACATGAAAGATGCAAATATTTATCTTTTTCAAAGTATATAAATAGCTTAAATCAGAAAAAGGCACAAAAGACACATTCCTTTAAAAATGACTTATATTAAGACTAATAATTTTCTTCACTCAACAAGTGATCGATCACTGTTGTTCATAACTACCCAATTGTTGGGTGGTACTGAAATATTAACCCTTCTGTATCCCGCATGTGGGACGCAAAGCTGCAATAAGCCCCAAAACTGAGGAAGGCAAGCAGACAACAAACAGTAACTCTTGCCAAAAGGATCTACAAAGTCCAAGCATTATTTGTTAGTCCAACCTACTCAAAGTACCCAAATACAGAGGCAAATCATAAAACCTTTGCTATTTAAGGCAACGTAAAGGCACGCACCAAACCAACAAATCAGAGGGCATTTGCTTCCTCCACCCCCCTCCACATGGATAGGAGGCCTAAGGAGAGTGGGAGGATTTCTAGCTGGATATACCAGTTAATGCATAGGCATAAATTTACAAACCAGTAAATTTAGCTCAAATCTAGGCCAAAACTTATCATGAAAAAATCAGACTGCAACTGGGGAATGAAAGGCTGCAATTACACATTTGAGCTAATTAAGCAGCCTGAATAAAAGATCCTAGTGCCCTAGATGGACCAATCAAGCCTTCTACCTCTCCTCTTTGCTGCCTGAAAGCCAGCACTCACAAAGACTTCAGTGTCTCTGCCTTGCATTGCCTCATCCTCAGCATGGAAGTACAGTGCATGAAAAGAGGAAAACACTATCATCACTCAGCCCAAGCAAACTTCTCCAACCCCAAGGCTGGCTGAAGCTGGACCACAACAAGATGGAAGAGGAATCCCCACATACTACTACCAAAACAACAAAATGGAAATTCTTATACCTTTATTGAACAACATGGGCTGAAACAGATCCTACAAGTGCAAGACAGCATATCATTATTCCCTCGCTCAGCTGCTGTGGGATGCTACATCCTATAACCACCAGTTATGGGAGTGGTGTAGAGCCAAGAGTTTAGGATTTATATCCAGAATCCAACAACACTAATGTGCTAGATAGAAATGTATGAGCAATGTCCTCACATTCAGATATATTCTGTGAGGACAGGTTGTTCTGTGCAAAGAGTTTGCCCTCAAAGGACTCTTTTCTACATTTCTCCTCCTGTTGCATTTTCATAATCTAAGTGTATACAGTGTAAGGGCAGGAACATCTAGTTCACTGTTATACAACACAGTAAATTATTGTTTCTCTGTGCAGGGTTTATAAACTGATGACAGTGTTGCACAACAGAATGCTATCTTCTACAATCTACCATTTTGATGCATATAAAGCAAAACTTTAAGGAAATCTTGAAGTCCCTCATTAGTATAACCTGAATAACCCTGCTTTCTCCTGGAGTATTCTTCAAGTAGAAAATGTTAATTACATGAACTGTCCAAATACTGTGCCCCACCCAGCAGCAAACCATAACTGTCTGGAGTGAAAAGAACCAGACTAACTTAAGTCCTATTTCCCATCATAGTCAAACAGATGTTGACACCCAGGTATAATTTTAAGATTATTAATAAAAACATGTTAAAGTTAACTGTCCCTGAAAACAAATTCATTATCTAGTTACTATGGCTAGTATCTACCAACAGGCCTGCATACTCTGAACTTATCAAATATTTTGAATGCCACATATATTTATTTTTATTTATTTCCAACATTTCTACCCTGCTCTTCTCAACCCAAGGCGGGACTCAGAGCAGCCTAACAAAGGCAACAATTCGATGCCGAAACACAATATAAATACAATATAAAACCACAACATTCAGCATTAAAATACATTAAAATACAGTTAACATTAATGCATCATATACATTCACATAAGTTAAAAACAGTATGATCCCACGGCAGCATGCTCTTTTAGTTATGTGAGGTTTGCCACTTACAGATACTATAAAGTTGTGGACCATTGTGTCAATGGTGAGAGGAATTTCTCACTATAGCACTCCCGGTGTGCTACACGGGCATGCCTAATGTAAGAGGATTTGGACAGGAAAATTTTGGTTTACATGTTTAAAACCATTTTAGGGGTTCTAGTGGGCTTTAGGAGCAACAATGTGATGTTTTGTGATACTTTCTGCACCATGCCTACATTGAAGGGTTTCTTTTAAATAATGTACATGAAAGTGATGCTACAGGTAGTGAAAAATAACTTAGAGCTAGCAGTGTCACTAGTGTAATTGCAAATGAAGTAATGTTCAGGAAAGTATACTTTTCGCTTAGATATTTAGTCCCATGCTTGTGAAAACAGTTATACAGGAATCTAGGGGAAGCACTTCCACTTGTTCACATGTTTGGTACAATACAACAAGAAACGAAAAATGCCAGACCTTAAAATAGACTGGTCTACTTTTGCCAGTTTCATTGATAACACCCTCCTTGTTCCAGGCTTCCTTCAGCTTTCAGCTACTTTCCTAATATTTCCTAACACAGTGCTTGTTTTTGTTAAAAGGTATCCTGAATCCATTAGTAACATTTCCACAGTCTTTACTGGGTAGCTGTGGCCATCTTAATGCTGTTTAGTTTCCTGGTTGGGAGATTAGTTGGGCAACGTTTCCAGAAGCTACTGCACAATGACACAGAAGAAGGAGAACCTCCTTGATTTATCATTAGGGACAATGCAGGCTCATCACTTCCTAAAACAGAGGTTCCCAACCTTTGGGCCTCCAGGTGTTTTGGATTTCAGCTACCACAAATCCTAACAGCTGGCATGGCTGGGATTTCTGGTATTTGAAGTCCAAAACACCTGGAGGCCCAAAGGTTGGGAACTACTGCCCTAGAACCAAATAAGTAACACCCCCCCCCATAGCCTTTAAGCCCTACGGGAGCCAAACAGTCAAGTACACCCCACTTCCACACTCAACAAAGGCTAACAATGATCCCCACAGTACTTGGATGCAAACAAACACCACAGACGAGTCAGTGATTGTTTTTCGAACAAATACTCTAATTGCTGGTTAGGACAAATTTTCTATGTACACTAATTTGGACTTATGTTCACCATGCCGTTACCTAATCAGTCACATAGAGAAAGCTGCCTGCAGTATACTTTAGTTTATTCTGTGATTTTAGGCTTTTGGCTATGGATACAACTATTGCTTGTGAGATGCACACAAGCAACTGGCTAACCACAATGGAAAACAAGATGTTGTATGAGATAGACTTTTGCACTATTCCAGTAGTGTTATTTTAACATGAATGAAAAGGTAAATCGCAACACAAAACACATATTTGTCTGCCTAAGATAGCTTTTGAGCAAATTAGACAAGCATTACTAGATATTTTTAAAATTAATATAAATTGTTTTCACTGTTTTATTCAAGTCGGTAGAAGCTATTGATAGTACTTAGCCAGAACTCTTATCATTATAGGTCCTTAGATACAGCAGCCTTCCAAGAAGATTTAATTTCACTGAAAAGTATGACTGACTCATAAGACTTATTGTACTCTTACCAAGTAAGCGATCACAAGAAGCTATTTTGGACAATTTAGGAAGAAATAGCCAACAACATATCAGTTTCACTTTTCAAAATATTGATTCCACAAAACAATATTGCAACTGAGAAGTACAACTCATTCATAAGCTACTTGTTTAATAGATATTTTTCCACATAGCTGTTTCCACTCAGTTTGCATGAATGTCATGTGTGCAACATGAAGAGTACACAAAAAAGAGTAGTAGTACCACAAGTACTGATAAACCAAGAAAAGAGAGCTGAGTATCTAAATTCAACAATCCAAACCACAATATGTTTGTATCAAAGTCCGAAACAAATAGCTATAGTCTCTTACTCACAGCAGTCGGTCCCAGAGCAAAGGAAGTTCCAATATAATAAACAAAGTTCGTAACCTTGAAGGATTTTGGGTTACGAGCTTTGTTTATTACATTGGAACTTCCTTTGCTCTGGGACCAACCGCTGTGAGTAAGAGACTATATCTATTTGCTTCGGACTATTCATTTAAAGACTGAAACGTTTTCGCTTGCATTTAAGTTTTGAAACTGAGATATTTGATGATGTATAATACATTGAGACTTTGATGCAAAAATATTGTGCTTTGGATTGTTGAATTTAGATACTCAGCTCTCTTTTCTTGGTTTATCAGTGCAACATGAAGAGTGCCATACTTTAATCTGACATCTATGATGTAGTGAATACAAGTGACACAGGTAGAGGAATAGCAAGATGAAAAATTTAAGAATATTCCATAGACAGTTTTATATCCGTATCTACATCACCAATCAGGCTTGTACATTTCCTTCATGTTCAAGTATAACAGAAAGGTTGGATAAGGGGAAACAATAAATACACAATACCCTACTCTATATACTGCATCCATAATCCAGCCAGCCACCACTCTGTTTGGCAATGTTTGCAATTACTCACTTTTTCTGAAAGGCCAGGAGCAGCCTGGGATCAAGAATGTTCTCTTCTGGTTCCCAGCTGTTGTGCCTATAAAAGAGTAACAGGTTACTGCAAGCACAGCCTGTTCCCTTAAGGTAGTAAGTTAAATACCCACCACATTCTATTATAAGCTTTTATTCTAAGGCAGTGGTTCCCGACCTGTTGTCTGAGGACCACCAATGGTCCGCAAGAACAAAAATATGGCCCGTGGCCTCACCATTACTACATTGTTGCCTCAAAACCACAAGGCAATGTGAGCAACTCGTTTTGCAAAACCCTCTGGTTTTGCCAAGGCAATGAAGATGTCGGGAGGAGAGAGGCAAACTACCCACAAAAGATTACTACCAGATCAACTCTAGATTATTAAATATGGTTTTCTGTGGGCAAGCAAATGGCAACTACTGGATGTCCTATGTTCTGTATCAGAAACTAGAGCTGATGTGGTCTATCCAATACAATTTTTTGAATCAGCACCACAAATAACCAAACTGAATCTAAAGTTGACCAAAAACTGATGTGCAACCCTTTTGGTACTAATGTTGTCCCTGGTCAAAAAAAGGCTGGAAACCACTACTCTAGGCAAAGCAGGTCCATTCTCACAAAAATACAACACACTGCTGGAAAGAACTCCCCTTTCACTATAAACGGCTGTCAAGGACTACAGGACAGCAGCACTGGCAGTTGAAAACTGAATGTCACCTTCTTACTCAGAGGAAATTTAAAACATTGATTAGCCAAGTGGAATTTTAGAACCTGGGATCATAAAACAGGATGTGAATTCAGTGGCCTATGACAGTGGAAAATCAATTTGCTTAATGGAAAAAGCCAGGGGAGAAGAGGGGGCGGGGAAGAGGGCTTGCTTCGAAAGAAAACCTCAGACGGATTAGGAATCAACTTGAGAACACATGTGTGAGTGAGTGCAAGGGGCCGAGGGAGTAAGAGGAGAAGTCCAGCAGGAAAAGGAGAGAAGCGGAGAGAAGCCAGTTTGCAGGAGCAGCTGCTAGTGGCGGTGGGTAAATGGAGGAGGGGCCCCTCCTTCCTTTTCCCTGCAACATGCATCCACTGGCAGCTCAGGTTTCAGGAGGCAACCCAGAGACACCGAGGGGAGCTGTGGCCATGCCATGAGGGCCTCCTTTGGCGACTCCCCAACTGCTAAACAGCCGAGGTGAGGCGCCGAGGAGGAACCAGCAAGGCCTTGGGCCAGGAGAAGCAACCGCAGACAAGGGCGGGCGGGCGGGAGGGGCGGCGCGAAGGGGAAGGAAGCCACCAATTCCTGGTAAACAAAAGAAACTCCAGCGGGAGGAACCGCCGCTCTCCAGCCCGCTCCCCACGGGCTTCGGCAAAACAAAACAAGCGCGCGCGCGCACAGCCAAGCGGGAACCAAAGTAAGTTCCAAGCGCCTCCGAAGTGCGAAGCACATTTGGGGGGCGGGGGAGTCCCATCCCGCTCCCTCCCAGGGCTTTGCCAGCCGCCAACACTCCCCTCCCCTCCCTGTTTCCCCGAAACTCCGCGCCTGCTTGGGCCTGGCCAGCCGCAGCAGCATCTCCCCTTCCTTCCTTCTTTCCTTCCTTCCTTGTGCGGAGAAGCCCCGCCCCGGAGCCCCTCAGCCCAACGGCCGGCTGGCGCTCAGCTGCTGCCTTCATTGTCCGCACTCACTTGGAGGACCAGCCCCGCCACTTCACCAAATACTCCAGTTTGCCCTGTGGAGAGGGAAAGAGAAAGGCAGCGGCGGGTTAGCCTGAGGCGAGGCGGACACGGCTCTTCTTGCCCCCCCATCCCTCCCCCAACCCGCCCCGAACTCCCTTTTTTCCTTGCCTCTTCGCCCACCTTGCGGAGCCGCTTGCTGAGGATGCACTCGGCGGCGAAGACCTGCTCACCGACGCTGCTCAGCTCCTCCATGGCGCCTTCGGGCCCTTTCTCCTTCTCCTCCTCCTCCGACTTGCTCGTAGCGGAGCCAGTGTTGTGCCTCCTCAAGGCGAGAGAGAGGCCCCCCGAGCCAAGGCGCGCGCGTGTGCCCTCGCCGCCTCCCCTTCTCCGCTCGGCTGTCGGCGCGCCCCCCCAACGCACGCGCACAATGCGGCGCGCGCAGCCGGCCCCGCCTTCCCGCGCCCTGCTCGGGGGCTCCCCAAATTCCCCAGGAGCCAATGGGAAGCCGGGGAGGCGGGGCCTGGGAGCTGCTGGCGGAAAAAAGGGAGCCCTATTGTCTGGCGCGCGGCGGCAGCGGCCTGTCCTGCGTCCGGGGATCGGGGCGCTTCTGGCAGGTTCCGCTTGGGAGAAAACGCTGCTTTGTGTCGCGCCTCCGTGCCTGTCCTGCGCGGACGCCCAAAGGGAACTCACGCGTGGCTCCTTCGGACTTTGCCCTGGAGCTCCAAAGAGAGAGAGAGAGAGAGAGAGAGAGAGAGAGAGAGAGAGAGAGAGAGAGAGAGAGAGAGAGAGAGAGAGAGCGAGCGAGCACTTTGGCAAAATCCCTAGAAGATGCCACGGGGCCGTGTTACCCAGACCGAGCCCTTTCCATCCACTCTTCTAAAAACAATTCCGTTTTAGAGGGGCGCCCCGAAAAAGCTCGAACTTTCGCGTCTTCGTCTTCCCTTTTTGTAGAACAATTGCCCCGAAATGACTAGAGAGAGGCACCCGAGAACATCCATCCACGACTCAAGGCGGTTATTTCAGAAACACATATTATTAAGCTCGCAAAACAGCGAACGACTCCCTAAATGTTAGAGAAACACCAAATATAGGAAGGAGAGAGATCAGTTATTGTTAATTGCCCTCAAATTGACTTCGATTTATGGCGACCCAATGAAAGCGAGTGCTCCAAGCGACCCTATCGCAGGCCTGGGCAAACTTGGGCCCTCCAGGTGTTTTGGACCTCAACTCCCACAATTCCTAACAGCCTCAGGCCCCTTCCTTCCTTTCCTTTCCACTGAAGGGGAAAAGGAAAGGGCCCTGTCCAGATCTATCACTTCTGCCTTTTACCTGATCAGGCCTGACTGGCTTTTCTAGTGAGTTGGGCTTTCTCATGATATGGCCAAAATACAGGCTTGCTTTAGTCATCCATGGCTTCTAGGAAACGTTCAGGCTTGAATTGCTGTAGGACCCATTGATCTTTGGGGCAGCCCACAATATCCATAAAAGTCTTCCCTAGCAGGACAGGAGCCAAACTTTTTATTATCTCAGCTTTCTTCTCTCTCCTGCTTTCACAACCATACACTAACCCATTGGGATCTGTGGTAGCATGGTATTGTGAATGATGCTCAAGAAAATACTCTGGATCAGATCTCACTCTACATATTTGTTTAGTTGTTTATTTGTTCAGTCGCTTCTGCCTCTTTGTGACTTTATGGACCAGCCCATGCCAGAGCTCTCTGTCAGGCGTCACCACCCACAGCTCCTTCAGAGTCAAGCCAGTCACTTCAAGGATACCATCTATCTTGTCCTTGGCTGGCCCCTCTTCCTTTTTCCTTCCGTTTTCCCCAGCATCATTACCTTCTCCAAGCTTTCCTGTCTTCTCATTGGTCAGATCCAGACAGGCCTTTATCCCAGGAGAATCTGCATTTAAAAAACACAGATTTTCCCATGGGCCTGTCCACACCCAGTTAGAAAAGTAATAAAAACCCACAGACCTTCATTACAAGCCTCGGCAGCCTCTCCTTGGCGCATTATTTCTACATGCTGGGAGAGCCCGCTGAAGCTTGTAATGGAGGCCTAGTAAGTTTTTATTACTTTTCTAAGGGGTCTGAGGGCTTCGGGGGAGAGGTGTGGTTATTCCCATAGTTTGCCGCACTTATTTGGCCTGGTAAACTGTGGGAATACTGTCAGGACTGCAGTACTCTGGAATCAAGACATCGGAAATAGTGGATTTATCCCGTGCCTTCCAAAAAGGTGTGGAATAAATCCACTATCAAATTAATTCACTACAAACCAGGGTTTTCCTGGTTTGTAGCGAATTAATTCGGGACTGTCCAGAATGTTGTCTGGACAGCCTCTCGTTTATTACAGGAGTTACGGCAATAAACGTCCTGTCTGGACAGGCCCATTATGTGGCCAAAGTACTTCATCTTTGCCTCTAACATCTTTCCCTCTAGTGAGTGTTATTTCCTAAAGTATGGAGTGGTTTGATCTTCTTGCAGTCCAAGTCACTCTCAGAATTTTCCTCCTGCACCACAGTTCAAAAGCATCTATCTTCATTCAGCCCTCGCATCTATGTGTTATGTTTCTATATACCAACATTATAATGCGGTTTGAAGCTGATACAAGGGCAGCATGTCCACAAAACACACACCCCCTTCAATGCATGCTGTAGTGTGGATCGAGCCAAAAACAACATGTTGGAAAGTCCAAAATAAGTGCAGCTGATCAGAGTATATATATATTGCAGGGCTTAAAACCAGGATGATCCCAAAAGGACATGCATGTTCAGATCAGAGCATCACAGTGAACGGGTTAAAGGGGAGAAAGCAATTTTCCCATGTCTGTTTAGACACAAATACTACAGTTACTGGGTTCAGATCTGATCCACAGTCAGAGGATATTGTGGTCACCAGCCCAAACTCAAACCAGTTGCTGGGGTATTTGTGTAGATACTGAACAATTCATTTTAACCCACTTCGAAATTGAATTATGGTGTCTGTGTAGAACCACCCTGAGTTAAACTCTCCAGGTAATCTTAGAGCACCTCTCCTCCTCATGCCCCAGCCCCTGGCCTGCAATGCTCTGGTAACGTTACTGGACACTCTCATAACCATTTTGAACCATCTAACAAGTGCTATATAAATGTACAGGACACAACTGTTTGATGCTTGAGGACTACCTGCCCTTTATGTAGTTACTTATTGTGCATCAACTGGCAATTAGTTCCACCACATTAAGAGTAAATTAACTTTTTCTAAGGATAAATGGTGCTTTTCTTTGGATAGACAGTTGAGTCTTTACTAGCCAGTCCTTCTTTTAAAGCATTTCCAAACGTTCCCATGACACTGAGCAGAATAGATGTTGTTTCAACCAGCCACAGTACCTTAAGTTAATATGTTGACTACCTAGAATATCATCGTAATTTTTTCCCAGCAGACAGGGAAAAGGTAGATTTACTATAGATGAATATAAATTACAACCAGCTAGTTGCAAATTAGTTTTCAACCCCAAATGGGAAGACAGAATAATCTGACTTAAAAGAAAGAACTTGTCCATAATTGCTCTTCAGGACTTGAATGAACTACATAAGGTTGACGATTTGGTGACAATTCCATGATTCCTGCATTAGCACTAGATGAGTCTTGTGACCTTCTTTCAGCTGTGTGAGTCAAATAAAATAAAGGAGCACTCCCAGCATGTGTCTTTTCCTGTTTTCTAAGACCAAAGGTTTGTTAATCTGTCCCAGGGCAAGGTGAGGCCAGCAGGAGGAGTCCAGGAAGAACTGGGATGGCTAAACATCTTGTCTTTCTGGCCGAAGAGAGAAAGGAAAAGGTCTTTGTATTCCATTGCTTCACATCGCATAGGACTGGGGGAGGGGGTGGTCTTCCAAATATTGTTGGATTGCAGTTCTTATTGCCCTTATTATTCACAGGGTTAGATAGGGCTGATGGGAGTTGCCATCTAGCAAAAACTGGAAGTTACAAAGTTGGCCACCCCTGTTGTGGCACTTCTAGCTCTTTCACCCTGTCTTGAGGAACTTGCAGCTGCCTGAACTGGAGGATGGACCTTGCCCTGGGAAATTCAATATGATCAACTTCTTCAGTGAGCAGCTGCAGAAGAAGATTTCTGGGATGTGAAAGGAATATTTATTTATTTATTCAAACTTGTGAGTCGCCACTCCCGGATGGCTCAGGGTGACTTACAGCAAATTCAAGATTAAAACAGGATAAAAACACCATAAACACTCAAACACAATAAAATACAGTATAAGCAAGATCTTCAGCTGACTTTGTCTTCAGTCACTGAATTTTTGCTCCACCACTGAAGAATGCAGAGCTCTCAGACACTATTGACCTTAGGAACAATCACGCATGAAGGATAGCCTCAGATGAGGCTAACCTGCCACTCCCCTATGGCTAGTTATAATGTTGGAGGGGGTTGGGATCTAAGCTTGTCTATAGGAGCCATACATTCCCCATCTTTGATCTTAATAAAACATCCATGTAAAATAAATTTTACCTTTGAATACCAAGTGTTGGATGAAGCAACAAGAGAAAGCCATCACTTCCATGCCTTTTTTATGGTAGCTCAGAGACAAGTCACCACTGGACACAGAATCATGTAATGGATCGATCCTTGACAGTGTCCTGTTACTCATTTTACACTTCACTTAATATGTTTAGCATCTCTGTTAAATAGCTAAGTATTAAGTATAGCTAAGTATAGTGTAAAGCTACTATAATAATAAATAATATGTATTTATATCCCGCCTTTCTCCCTTACAAAGGGACCTAAAGTGGCTTCCAACATATAAAATACAGTGAAATACAATAATGATATAGGATTCTGATGATAGAAAATATTCATAATGTAAGGAAAACTGAGATCCTCTGTGAGGAGTTATCTCACTAAGCTGGAGATTCACAACAGGTAACAAAAAGTATTTCTCCGTGCACATGGTTAAAACTGGCATTTACCATCACAGGATGTGGCAATGTCTTTAGGTGTCTTTGAAAGAGAACAGAAGATGTGATTAGGTACCAGTCATGGTAGCTATACCTGTATATCCCTTTGAGTAACAGAGTGTTACTGTGATGTTCTAGTCATGTCCAATTTGTGGCCTCATTTTAGGTTTTCTTGGCAAGATTTGCTTGAAGGACAACCCAGTAGATTTCCATGTCTGAATGGAAATTCGAACTCTGGTTTCCAGAGTTGTAGGCCAATGCTTACATTACTATAATTGCTCCCAGCAACCGAGACAGCATGTGTATTAGTACCCGGAGAGCATAAGATGGAGAGTGTGGTTGCACTGAAGTCCCCTTGTGGGTTTCCAATAAGTCACAGGTCTGCCAATGTCTGAACAAAATGTTGGATTCAACAGCAGATGGCTATTCTTAAACTCCTTAACCCATTCTTCATCCCACTCTCTCTCTGTAAATATAGTCAAGTACAAGTATGAAATTCCTCTCTCTTTTTTACTTCTGTGGAAAGAGAAAGGATCAATGGTTAAAACTGTAGTAAAAATAAAGACCTTTCTCTGGATTCCAGCTATAGGATCCATCAAAGGTTCAAATAGAACACTAGTTTATTGGTGATAGGAAACTATGGAATCCACATCCTCCTCAAAAGAAAATAATAAAGTATAAACAAAACATTAAAATAAATATGGTAAAAGCTGAATAATTAAGGAGAATGATATATCCCTAAATGGTTCGGGATCCGCCTACCTTCATGAACAGATTTTCCTACATGAACCAGCCCGAACCCTTCGTTCCTCTGGGGAGGCCCTCCTTTCGCCCCTGCTAGTCTCACAGACGCTTCTGGTGGGCACAAGGGAGAGGGCCTTCTCTGTGGTCCCCCGACTCTGGAACTCCTTGCTAGGAGATATTAGGAAAGCTCCCACTCTGGAAACCTTTAAAAACATCTTAAAATCTGGCTTTTCCGCTGTGTCTTTGAAGAATAGTCATTAAACTTTATACCATTGCCCTCCTCAATGCCCCCGTTTTTGGAGTCCACTCCCCCCCCCATTATATGAAAGCCACCTATAACCCTTGTTATATGTGCTCTCCCTTGCAAAGAATCTACTCCTGTTATCTCACCTTGAGTTTTTAACATTTTATATTGTGCATGTGGCCTGTCTGTCATTTGTGATTTTAGATATTTATTTGCATATTGTTATTTATAACAATATATGTATTTTTATTGTGCTATTGTTGATGTTTTGATTTTATTTTATTGTAATTTGTTGTTTGGGCCTGGCCTCACGTAAGCTGCCACCATCGGGGAGATGGTGGCAGGGTATAAATAAAGTTTATTATTATAATATTATTATATATCCCAAACAGCTCAGGAGCCAGGTGGCGAGGACTGAGAGGACTGAGAGAAATAAAATTGGCTCCAAAATTGGGGAAGAGCCATGTTCAGTAATACAAGGGGAGGCAAAACATGCTACCCAAAAACCGTTGGCCAGGAAGAGAACAGCCAAGGCAACCCAGCTCCAAATAATGACAACAGTATTAACAGTTTCTTGACTCCTAATTTGTCTTTTTTTCCCCCATCTTCAGTTGCCGATGGGGAGCTATGTGCAGAGAAGTTCCTATATTTTGATTGCTTAGCTGTCTCTTCCCTTTCTAGGTTAACCTTTTAAAGCTGTAAGATGGGAATAGAGCAAAAGGTTGACTCATAAGCTGGCCTAGTTTCCTTTAAGGACAGATACTTCAGGCTGCCTGGAAAGAGACTGCATAAACAGGTGCTATGACTAAAAGACTCTTCATTTATCACCTGCACCACCTTTGAAGGTGGGGCTGCTTTGATGTACATTTTGATTCTTAGGCAGACTGATATGGAATGCAGGATTCCTTTTGTTTGCCATATTGGGATGACTGGAGTACCCCCACTTGCCCTGATATGTCAAAAGCTTGGCAGGGGGACAAGCAAGAGGTGATCTATCCACTGATTTTAGCCCCCTAAGATGTGCTTCCAACAGCATCCAAAGCTTTGTGAGAGGCCATGCATAAATGTATTCCCTTTGGCTTTTGAAGGGGGGAAGCCAATCTACAGCACCTGCCCCATCTCATTTTCTGGGTCCCAGGAGGGAATAGGAAGCAAAGGGATATGGATTCTGCTAAGTAGATGGAGAAGGGGCAGAATGACATGCTCCTGTTAAGAAGTCTCATTCATTCCATGCTAAATGTCCAAGTATTGTTCTACTTCCAGTAAAGTATAGCTGGAACCTAATTACTTAAAAACATAATGCATATCATGTTACTTCTGTGGCACACAGCATAACACATTCCAAGGATTTCTAGCATATCTGAGTGACAATATACAATCCTGTGCTGCCAATTGAACCATTATTTCTTTTTTTAAATCTGCAAGCCACTCATTGCTGTGCAAAGACACATTGCTCTTGCTGAGCTGGAAGATTCAGTCGATCTCTCTGTTACTCTTCACCTATGGACAGGGGCGGTCCTACAAGATAGGCCAAGTAGGCGGTCGCCTAGGGCGCCATCTGGGAAGGGGGCGCCATCCTGGCCGCATGGGGCGCCATCCTGGCCCTGCCGATGTTCCTCAGACAGTGCTGCAGCTGCCTGCTTTTTGACCCCGGCCTTGTGTGCTCCGACGCCGGTTCTGGGCACGTGCGTAGGTTGTCATACAGGCGCAGTTGCTCTGGAGCTGAAGTTGAGCGCAGGAGCAACTGCACATACGCGAAAACCTCCGCGCATGCCCAGTAGCTCCCTTGCGCAGAAGCCTGTAAGCAAAGCACTCCCTATCGGGCAGGCAGGGAGTGCTTCCCCTCTCTCTTTGTCTCTGCCGCGCGCGCGCGTTTGCAGGGAAGGAGAAAAGAATCAGTGAAGGAAGTGTAAGTGAAGGAATGAATGAAGGGCTTTCCTCCTCCTCCTCTGTGACCTCTTCTCTCCCTCCTTCCTTTCTTCGGCTCTATTTCTGTCTAGACCTGAGGGGCCTGAGGCTATGAGGAGTTGTGGGAGTTGGAGGCCAAAACACTTTGAAGGAGGGAGGGCGGGCCCAAGTTGCCCAGGCCGCGTTGCCTGTATTCGACGTCATTTGAACATTTTGGCTGTTTTTCTATTTACATTTACATTGGGATCCTAAATTTTGACTTATGAGAGACTCCTATGAATTATGAGTCGGGTGATAGGTAATATATTCTGATTTTGATGCATTTACATTGCATTTCTTGTTGATTATTATACAGTTCTGCTTAATATTGTCATACAATATAATACAAATACAATATAACAATAGAATGATGATATATTTTATATTACACTAGCTGTACCCGGCACGCATTGCTGTGCCCTATTTAGGAGATGCGAGAAAGTCTGAGTATGTAAGGGTTGGAATTGTTGTTAGTGAACTGGGTGTTTTATGTTTGTGCCTCAGCTCTTTGCCTGCAGTCCTTCGGGTTTGACTTGTACCATGGCCAGGATGGATCAGCTTGGGGAGGGCTTGTCCTGTCAGGGGATCTCTATCTTCACAGGTGCGTCCAGTGTCTATTGGGGACTGTTAAAAATCCTTTCCGTATCCTTTTTAGCCACCTTTCTCAAGATCTTCATGTCTAGCTTACTTTCTGCTCCTCTCTTTTTCAAGATGTCCTGCTCTGTGTCTTTTGCACCCATTGGTCGATGTCCGATGAGGCTTTCCTCATGGACAGGCCATCTGAGGGAGCTCCCTTGGAGCCAGCATATGGAGGGGCTGGAGCACCCTCCTTGGCAAACCCCATTGTTGCTGGATGGTCCTCTTATTAATGTGGAATTCCAAGCCACTGGAGATCTTTTGGGAAAGGAAGAAGAGCTCCCCTTGAATGGTGTTGATCTCCATCATGGTCTTCTGATTTGAAAGTTTTGGAGGAGGCTGTGGCACTCATCTGACAGTTTGTTATGGGTCGGAATGTTCATGTTGGCTGGCCAGTACAGCAGTTATGCAAATCCGCCCTTATTGGCAGCCAATCATGTTGTCAGAATGTAGAGGCTGGGGGAGTCTTTGGCAGCCCCAGAGGATGCTGGGAAATGTAGTTTTATTTTTACTCGTTGTTTTGGGGGCCTTTTAGGTTTTGGGGGGGAAAGTTTCTTTGCTACAAACGTACCTTGCTTGAGGCCTATTTCTGTTGGCAAGTTTTGTGTTTCTGCGTTGTAAGGTTTCTCTGTTTGAGGTAGTCTTCACATGACGACTGTTCCTTTATATATATATAGATGTAATATTACAAACAATATTGCAGTATAGTGGTATTGTACAAAATAGTAATATATAATATTTTATTTTACTTTATTTTGGGTTATTTGAGTTTTATAGGAGTAATGAAAATATTTAGTAGAGGATAATTTTATTTAAATAAATAATTTTATTATTTTATAATAATAATATAATAGAATGTTACATTATATTATAATGTCAATATATTATAATATAATTATATTGTAATGTAGTATAATATAATTATGATATAATATAGTATGAGTATGGTATAATATATTGTATATACATTGATACAATAAAATACTACTAATGGTATTGTGATATTATAATTGTATATTTGTTTTACATGGGGGGGCGGCAAAATAATGTTTTTTGGGGGGGGGCACCAAAATAATGTTCGCCTACCATTTAAAATTACCTTAGACCGCCCCTGCCTATGGAAACACTGTAGTCAGAGAGTAAACCAGCTACTCAGCCGTAGTTAGAAGATAAACTGGAAAACAGGCTCATTTTGAAAAATCCTGTGGCTTTCTCCATGAAACACCATGAATCTCTTTCCCCATTCTAATGCAATGCCATTACAGTAAGACCACCAAAGCAGTTAACAAAAAAGGGAGAACAAGTGTGACAATTAACCTGTTCCCCTGGAAATTAATATGTTGATTAAATTGACACAATTTGTGCGATTTTACTTTGTGTTTCACTAAATTTTGGGTAGTTAGAGAACAATCTTATTCAGATATCTATTTTGATGCAGGTCTTACTGAGCTTTATGAGATTTCCATCCAGTCAGACAAGAAGACTGCAACTATACACATGGATATGGCCCCATTTGCACTAACCATTTGATACAATTTCAAACTGGTATTGAAGAAAGTGGTTTTGCTGTATAGATTTTTACATAGGAATCAGTTTGAGGCCCTGATGTTAATTACCCAACCCACAGAGCTTTTGTAGCAGGCCTCAGTTTGAAACTATCTTTAAACTGCATTAAATGGTCAGTCTAGATGTGGCCTCAGAGATGGTCTTGTTAAAACAGTTAGCCTCTTCTATTTAGTACTTATTTTGATTAAAAGATTTAGAATTGTTCCCAAAAACCCCAAACAGCTCTTGTTTGATCTTAGAAGATAAACAGGGTGATCCCTGGTTAGTAGCTGGATGGAAGATTGTCAATGAATACCAGGCACTGCAGGCTATATTTCAGAGAAAGGAATAGACAAAACCATTCTGAGTCTTCCTTGCTTAAGAAAACCCTATGAATGTCATGCCTTCACCATAAGTTGATGAGTGACTGGAAAGCATGTACCCGCAAACAATTGGGAAGACTTCGGATTATAACTCATGCAAGATATTATTCATGACTTTCAGCAGCCTGGTCACTGACTAGACATTATTTATTTATTTATTTGCAGCATTTTTATTCCACCCTCCTCACCCTGAAGGGGACTCAGCGTGGATCACAGAACATCCAATGCCGTTAAACAGACAGGACAGGCAACAGATAGAGGCATTCCACCCCCCAACTTTGGTGTCCTGAAGGTTGTGCTCGATTCCAGCCACAGGGGGGTGCTGTCGTTCCATCCTCTATGATGAAGAGCCTTGATCACAGACTTCCTCCTTACTATGATCACTGGCATTTTTCTGGTATTTCTTTTATGGTGCCATAAAATACCTTATGTGGACAATAAGCTGGGCTGGAGGTCGGGTGCTCACCCCAACCTGGGCTTCGAACTGGCATCCTTTTGATTGGTAAGATCTAGTGCTGCTGGTGATTAACCTGCTGTGCTAAAGCCCGATTTATACAGTTCTCATATCATCCTGCTTGTAAGGGTGATTATCAGGGAATTTGTCAAAGTATTATCAGGATGTGCTAACATAATGATAAGAATTATAATTATACTAGCTGTCCCTGCCATGTGTTGCTGTGGCCCAGTCTGTGTATATGTGTATATATGTGTTTGCATATGTGTGTATGTGTGGTTTTGTGCATGTGTTGTAATGTATTTTTAGTTTTTGGCTTTTTAAGTCTCTTCCATTGTGTTTTTCATTGTTTTTATGAGTGATGGTCACTCATTGGCCAGATAGGTGTATTGTGTCCAAATTTGGTGTCAGTTTGTCCAGTGGTTTTAGAGTTATGTTAATCCCACAAACCAACATTACATTTACACACACACAAACACACAAAGTATAATTCTTTACCATTGGCTGTGTTGGCTACAGTTGCTCATATAAAATCTTACCAACCTTAAAAAAAAATCCAATGCCTGGAGGGACACATAAATCTCATCCCTACTCTAAAAGTCCATGGAATGTTACCTGTTCATGTGGGGTGTGGTGTTACAGCACATTTCACTATACCTAAGGATGAGAGACTGGCTTGCAGGGCAGAGGGAAAGCAACACAGCACACACAGCTTTGCTGTCCAACATCTTGCTGTAACTTCTTCATGCATAGTATAGCCATCTGACGGAGCTGCCTCATTTTTGCCTTAACAGTGGGCACATCCTTATTTTATCTTTGATTGGAGTGAAACAAGGCAAAGGGCTGCTGAAGTAGACCTTGATACATGGTCAGGCTCATGGGAGAAGATGAATCTTTAAATTAAGTGCATGGTCCTCAAGTCTTTATGGATATTTTAAGTTTTTATGGATATTGCACTGAAATGAGTATACATGCTAGTGCATGTTTCATACTCCATGCTGCTCAACATAGTATTCTGCAGGAAGAGAGGCTTGCCGAATTCCTGTCAGTGTCAGGGAACAATCCCAACTTTTAAAGCATCTTTTTGCCAGTCAAAATATCAGAATCTAGACTAAAATAAGAAGTCTCACAGTGGAATCCGTAGCAGTCAGCTGTCCAGAGACTCATTTGGTCCCCGAGCCTCTTGGGTAACCATAGAAACACCTGGAACATCCCCCCCCCCAACCCCTGGCTCTCCTGATAGGCAGCCTTTTTTGGATTTTGCTTCCCTTGCCTTGGTTAGTTAACACCCAACCTCCTGCAGTGAATAGCTTTCCAACCCAGGAAAGAGAAAGGGAAGCAAATGGCATGGAAATGCGTAGCAAATTGGGATGCAATATAACACAGGCCTCTCCCTGCTGAGCTGTGTGATTCCTCTTTGCCTGGGAGGTAGGACAGGCAGATGGGGAACCAATTATTCTGAAAAGGCAAAAAACAGGTCATTGTCTTGCCAAACATTTCTTGTGGAAAGAAGTACCAGCTCACCTTCTTCATGCTTTTTTTTGTCTTTCATAAACCAGATCTCTGATAGGTCTTCATCTTTTTGCAAGTGTAGACAACACTTCTGTAATGTGGAAGCTATCTTCCCAGTTTTGAGGGTAGAGATAAGACATAAATAAAGTTGACAGCAACAATGGTTATGATGTTGTTCTCCTGAGTGAATCTTTATAATGGACGGTTAAAGTGAAGACTCTGTTTTTTCCTTCTTCTTTGCTCTCTCTCAACCTGTCTCCACCTCTCATATTGGATTACAGCCAGCAATGGGAATTGTAGTCCAACACATCTGGAGGGCATTGGGTGCTTTGTGGCCAGATAATGCTTGGCTGAATAGTGTCAGGTTGTTATAAATTGGCATCAGCTGGAAGAGCAGTTTAACAGTGAAATTCAGGGCCCTTCCATACATCCATATAACCCAGAATATCAAGGCAGATAACCCACAATATATTATTTGAATTAGGTTATCTGAGTCCACACTGCCATATAATTCTAGTTCAATGTGGAATTTACACAGCTGTGTGGAAGCCCCCCCCCCCACCTCAGAGTGTGGGGGAGGCTTCTTTTCTGGAGGTTTTTAAATAGAGACTGGATGGCCATCTGTTGCGAGTGCTTTGATTGCCCTTTTCCTGCATGGCAGGGGGTTTAACTGGATGGCCTGTGTGGTCTCGTGCAACTCTGTGATTCTAATAACAATGGGAACTGAATTCCCTGGGCAATTAATGGCAAGTTTGCTGTAAAGGCTGCTGAATATGTTTCTTCTTTAAAATATTTGTCAAGGAGAGATGCTTGGGGCTGTGTGGAAGGTCCCTGAAAAGAGTAGAAGTATTAATGCTTCATGATCCACGGATGATGGGTACACACCTGTAGAAACAGTTAAATGGGTTACTGTGATACACTTTGAAACTTTTGCATTTTTAGATTTCTATCACTATACACAAACCATACATGACAGCCATTTCAATTTGTACATATCTTTGCAGTTGTTGTTGAATTGGGTGGCAAGGTGTAACAAAGCTGCATTAGTCAATGTTCACAAGTGTATCCAGCCTTTTCCCTCCCTCATTAAAAGTCCTTCTCCTATGCCTCTTCCCAAGGCTGAGATTGACTTTAGACCACCAATTTTTGGATGAACCAAAGCACTTAGGAAAGGGTTTGAAATTAGTGTAGATTTCTAAAAGCAGTACTAGCTTAGAAAGATTCAAATGCAGTTAATTCATGCATATTCTGCTAAGTGTATATGTGGAGAATTTATCTGGATTTTTTCCTATGGCCTCTCTTGCTGTATTTTAGCATAGGAACTCAGAGCCGGTCCTTTGAGATAGGTATTTGTTAAATTATTGTTGTATTTGTTCACTGTATGCTGTTTATGCTTTGATTTTATGTATATTGTTTCGATGTTACATTGTAAACTGCTCTGAGCCTCTGGGGAGTGGCGGTATAGAAATAATAATAATAATAAAGGTGGGCCTGCGTGTTCCCCTTCCAAACCCTCCCTTGTTTGGTATTAAGTGCTCTATTGTCTTGCTATCATTAAAATGCACCTGTTTAGTGTATTCAAGTAATTTATGACTTATGGCAATTTTAAGGGAAACTTATGATCTTGCATAATTTGTACAGAGGGGTGCTTCCATTGCCACCTTCTAAGATGGAGAGAGTGTGATTTGTCAAAGGTCACCCAGCGGGTTCCCATGGCCCTGGTGTTGGTCCCACCAAAAATTAGGGCAGCTGCTATAGTCCAAGCTACCAGAAGTCTGTGCTTACATTGCCTGACCAAATTCTTTCCAATCACATTGTTCACTTACTCATTTCCTCCTCATTATTTCTCTTCTTCCTTCATTCCTGTCTTGCACTACTGTAATAGTCACTAAAATCTAGTAACAGCTTTGCCTGTGGTGGGGCTTAAATATCCAAAGGTACCATATCCCATCTGATCTTGGAAGTTAAATGGAATAAGCTCTGATTAGTATTTGGATGGGAGATTACCAATGAATGCCAGATGTTTTAGGCTATATTTCAGTGGATGGAATTCACAAAACTACATCTGAGTACTCCTTGTCCAATAAAACCCTATAAATTTCACGAGGACACCATAAATCAACAGGCCACTTGAAGATGGCACATGTCAGTGGCATATTTGGTGGCTGTGGTGCAACAGTTATTGCCTTAAGGAAGGATTCCCATCTCTGAAAAGCTGCATGCTCCCTCCCCATTAGCACCAGCTTTTCTTGCAACAGTTAACATATGGTTATGCTTAACCTGCCACAGAAAGATTAACCTCCTTGGTATCTTACAGTTGTAAATATTCCAAGCTATTGGGCTGGGTGATTGATTAACTTCTGTCCTATACTTTTGGAAAATACATAACTATGTTTCTCTATCTTAATATATACTCTAATCAAACACACACACGCACACACACACACATGCACACAATTGTATCTTTATTTATTTATTTATTTACGACAATTATATGCTGCTCTTCTCATCTTTAGCCAGCCATTCTGCCATGGAACTCAGAGCAATGCCCACTTTGTACCAACAATAGCCCTGTGAAGCCAAATAGGCAGAGAGAGAGAGAGAGAGAGAGAGAGAGAGAGAGAGAGAGTTACCCTCAGTATGTCACTCGATGAGCTTTTACATGGGTTGAACCTACATCCTCATCACACCAGAGCACTTTAAATCCTGTTTCTGCCTCCTGCAGAATCCACTATCACTTGTATGCACTTAGGAGTCTCATGCTGAATTTATCATTTCCATTTGTTTATTCAGTAAACTTAAAGTAAAACATCTATGGATAAAAGCAATTATATTATATTTTCTGAAAACTATGAAAATAAGAGAATGGGAAATACACCTCTACTGTAGCATTTTTTAAAAATGCCCCCCATATCAGATTCCCAAGGCATATGCAATGAGCAACTGGTCAGATTCTGACTTCATTAGCTTCAGAATGATATTACAATTTATTATGCAGAGTTAGGCATGCTAATTCACATGCATGCAAGACATCTCCTGAAACTGCAGCTGGCAAGGAGTTGACTTGTATTTGTCAGCCACATATCTAGCAGATACAAAACTTGAAAGTGGGGGAAGCAGGCTGGAGTAAGTAGACAGTGGCTTCCTTTGTCATTCTAGTAAGGGTTCCACTGTGAAAGATGAGAGAGAATGGGCTGGATTAACCATGAATGTGACCTTGACTAGCAAGGAGCATATGATATAGACTGGGGTGGGGGTGGAGGTGTCAGATATCGACAGTAAACTGCTTTTATGTAGATGCAGTTGGGAATATATCATTTAGCTGCCTCAAGATATTTTGTACAAATATGTGTACCACTGATAATATTTCTCTTATTATGCTGCACTGTATCCATGACCAGGGAAAGAGTCAGGCCACAAGAAAAATTAATCGGCAACAAGTAATGGCAACTGCCTCTGTTGATTTACTCCCACCTGCTGCAGGACTTTGGAGGAAAAAGAGACTTTAAGAGGCAAGCAGATGTCCTATCACTTTGGCTGTGGATGATTTTCAGTTTGCAATGTGGGAAAAAATGTTTTCAATTTGAAGGCCATTTAAACTTGTGGCAAACTGTTGTATCGTTCTCTTGGAACAGGAGGGAAGACCATAGCCTATGACTTTCCATTTGTGTTTCATTTTTTTTCACCTGTCTTGAGAAGGAGAGAGATTCCAGAGTATTAGCCAGATGGATTAGGGCGGCCAACGTTTCCTAAGAACGTTAAGTCGCAGTGCTGGACTCCCATAGTAACACTGCCAACTAGGAACTGCTGAATATTTGAACAATATGCTGATGGCATTCATTTGACTATAAATGTTTCTCTTGCCTGTTTTGACCCTGCAGCTGCAAAATCCTGTCCCAAGGGGACTGAAAATGCAGTTATGGCTCTTTTAATAGGAAGAAGCACAGCTTGGGAGCCACCATCTGCTTGTGGAAGGTATTACAGAATGTTAGAGAGGATTCTGCACTCTCCTTTTGCAAAGCTCCCCAAAGAGATCTCTCACGACCATTACATCTGAGGATTGTAATCCATGAAGCTGAAATTGATCCTAAAGGTGCCACAAGATCCCATCCCTTCCATCCTAACAATTGGTGCATGGTATTATGCAATGTTTCCTCTATGTGAAGGGTGTAAATGACCACATTGGAATATAAAAACCTCTTTCTTTTACTTCCTAATATGTAATATGTAGACAGATGCTTGGCAACTGTCATAGACCTCAAGTCTTCACTGAAATGAGTGAAGTGCACACTGGAAAGGTAATAACGATTAAATCTAGAGCTCTGACCAAGAGATATCCATATGTTAATAAAAGCATGCTGCCACCATTGAAACCTTTTGCAGGGGATGCATCTGATTAAAATCCACCTGCACCTTTGCACTGTGTTAAACCGATTTGGTAGCTGTATTGATCATTGCTTACAGTGAAACAGACAAGTGATTCATTCCCTTGGGTTCATCCCCAGCTTTTGGTGATTTCAGTCACCGAATTCAACCAGATTTGTACATTGTAAGTATACTCACCAATCTTTTATTTCATGTTGAACTTTCATATTGGAAATATGTTTATCATTTTATTGACTTGTTATGACCTTTAGTATGATTAAATTCTCACAGATGGATGTTGTTGACCATGAAATCACAACATAAAAACACTTTATCTTTGTTCATATTCAGGTCTGTAGTAATGTAATGTTTCTTTAACACTGGTATCAATGGGCATGATAATAGCTTTAAGCTATATCAATATAAATACTGAAATGCTTCAAAGAGGACATAATTTCCAATTAGAAAATAACATACAGGGGAATGAATAACCAAATGAGAGGTGAAGTGTTTGAAAATGGCAAGAGTCTGCTGTTTGCATGTGAGTGCAATGGCACTAAGGTATATCTCGAGGGAGATGCTCTCTTCAAATATTGTTTCCAGAGCCAAACACCATTTTAGCAGAAGAAAATTGCCTGTCTCACTGACTCTGGCCAATGTGGCTGTTGTTGCCAACCTTAAAGATCAGTCAGTACTCTTAAGCAATATTGCCATGGAGAATTTTGAAGTCACAGATACTCATGATAGTTACTCCATCTATATCATGAAGGCGAGTCCAAAATTGAGCCAGCTGTGTTTATCTCCATCGAAAATCCAATTCCACTAGAACAGTAGTATTCAACCTTCCTAATGCTGTGACCCCTTAATACAGTTTCTTATGTTGTGGTGATCCCCAGCCATAACATTATGTTCATTGCTACTTCATAACTGTAAGTTTGCTACTGATATGAATTGTAATGTAAATATCTGATATCCCGGGTGTATTTTATTATTTATTTATTTACTTTATTTACTGTATATTCCACTCTTCTCACCCCAAAGGGGACTCCGAGCGGATTACAGATACACATACTTTAGCAGATAATTCCTGCTGTTTCACAAACACACATATAAACGAACAGAGGCAAACTCTGGCCACCAGGGGGAGCTGACACACTCCTCATCTTTCAGCGTTTCCAGTGTCCCTTGTTCTTCCACATTCCTTCAGTGTTCCTGGAGTTCTTTAATGGCCTCATAATTCAGTCAAAATTTGCCTCCCCACTTAATGTGGTACCTTTATCACCTACTTGACAGATGCAACTGTCTTTCAGGCTGCAAAGGCCGACAGCAGGCTACACTTAAAGGTTGAGCAACCACCTCGACCTGGGCAGGCCTCGAACTCATGACCTACTTACTGGTCAGAGAAATCTTATGCAACTGACATTTAGCCAGCTGCGCCACATTCACATTTTCATTCACTGGACCAAATTTGGCACACATACCTGATATTCCCGAATTTGAATACTGGTGGGGTTGGGATTGTAGCTCCCCTACAATCAAAGGGCATTCTGAACTCCACCAATGATGGAATTGAACCAAACTTGGCACACAGAACTCTCATGACCAACAGAAAATACTGGAAGGGACTGGTGGGCATTGACCTTGAGTTTGGGAGTTGTAGTTCATCTACATCCAGAGAGCACTGCAGATTCAAACAATGATGGATCTGGACCAAACTTGGCACGAATACTCAATATGCTCAAATGTGAACACAGGTGGAGTTTGGGGGAAAATAGACCTTGACATTTGGGAGATGTAGTTGCTGGGATTTATAGCTCACCTACAATCAAAGAGCACTCTGAACCCCATCAATGATAGATTTGGGCCAAACCCCCAAGACCAACAGAAAATGCTGTGTTTCTGATAGTATTTGGTGACCCCTCTGACATCCCCTCACAATCCCCCCCAGGGGTCCCAACCCCCAGGTTGAGAAACACTCCACTAGAACAATATAAGGGTTTTTTTGGGGGGGGGGGGCACAATGGAAGCTTTTTTTAAAAAAAGTAATGTATGTGAATTGGCATTCAAAGTAAAGTAATGCCCAAACACAATGAATTGCAACCAGGAAAGTTCGCAAGAATATATCACTGTTGAGAAGTGATATTTTCTTTGTCCCCTCTAGTGCAGACAAGCCTGAAATGAGAGTGTAGCCTGAGGGGTAGGGATAGCAGCTTATGCTGTTAGCATTATCCTTCATAATAAATTGTGGTGCTCCAACCATGAAAGCCCTGGATCCATTACAACACTGACCTACACAACTTGCAGAGGAAAGTATTCATTTTGAATTCTGTGAGACTGCTGTTAAATCAACAAGCTAAAGATTGGTCCCATCAGAGCCTTTTTAATGGTAATTCTCAGATTCAGCCATTGATTCTGAAATGGATCTAGTGGTTGCTGCCCAGAGAATGTCTGGCAGGCTGGCTATACCCATCTATGCCTGTTTCTTCCTGTATCCTTTTTTGTCCTTTCATAAGAATGATTATAGGTCATTTTCTTGCAGGAACTTACCTCAGCAGAGAGGAACTGGTGTGGTTTGTCATACACTGGATTTATAGTTGATCTTGTATCTTTGCACATGATATGCAATGTGAGAGCACTGTTAGGATTAATCAGATTTCAGCAAGATTTTTTTGTGGTTATCAACTGATTTCTATTGTTGGATGTGAACCCACTTCTTCTGATGCTTTTGAAGAAGTGAGTTGATATCCATAGAAGATGGGCAGAAAACTCAGGCTCATGTTGGGTTTAACCCACAGAATCCATGGTTTCTCTTTCCACGTATCATTCCCCTGGTTTCCACTTCTGACTAAAATTGTATATGAAATCGGATGTGATCTTTCTCCAGGGAGGAAGAGGAGGAAGGCAATAACAACATGAACAACCACCACAACAACAAAATAAAAGCTAGGGCCAGTATTGCAGGTGGCATCAATGTGCACCTTTTGGGACCTACTGCCAATTCTAGGAATTTTCCAGCTTTTCTTTGCTGCCTTCTTCTATGAGAGGGAATGAGAAAAGCAAGGAAAAGGAGGGAATCTACACAATTTGAATTTTGCCTAACCAGTGGCTGAGGAGTGTGGGTTTTATGGTCCAAACAAGTCACTCCTCCAGTTTTGTGTTCACAGACAGAACAGTGCTTTGTGCTTAAGGTCAGAAACCCTTCCTGTAGCATGTAGCATATGAAACAGGCTGGGCTGTCACATTTTGAAGTGAGGAAACAATAAATAGTGGCATCTGAAGAAACCCCCGTCTTCATCAAATCCAGAGCCTAGAATTGCCCAACTGCACTGGGATGGCCTATTGAGACCATCTTATCTAACTCCCCCAATACCTCAAAATCTGGAATTGGCACATATTTCTTTTTGAAAAAAGTATTTCAGATCTTTACCTGCCTTGCTATTTCCAAAACAGGTATGAGAGGCAGGTCCAGTCTCCAAGATGGCTTATACACAGGTGCATTCAAGGACCCCCCCCCCACTTTTAGGGCTTATGTTAGGCAGCCCCGAGTTGCCTAGCAGTTTTAGTTCTTTCCACATTACATTAGCAAAGTCTTTATTTAATATGAACAGCAATCAGTTGTAAACAAATTCAAGTGAGTTGTTGATGACTGGGTTTTATTAAATTCAAATTGTTAATCATGCTTGCCCTGGTTGTTGAAAAAAATAGGGGCTATGCTGTGGTTTTTTAGTTTATTATTAATTGTATTTTTCAGTGAAATAGAACTGGTGGCCTTTCTTGGGAGCCGCTTCCCCCTCGCCACCCCCTTGCTGCCTGCCCGGCAACAGGTTCCCAAGCAAACATTTCCTTCCTGCTTGGCTGAGTGGAGGCCCGGCTCTGATTTCATCTCATTAGTGGGAGCCGTCCACCACTGGTGAGCGCAGCCGGAACTGGTTGCCATGGAGACGCATGTTTATTGAGCTCCTGAGATATGAGGTATTAGGCCAGGGAGAGGTACTTTCATAAATTTGGGGGGTTGTTGTGGGGGGGGGGGGCTAGGGGCTGCCAGCTGCCTGTGGAGCCCCCTAAGGGCACCAGCAATTGCCTTGTCAGGGAGAACATGGCTTTGCACCCAGGTGCTCCAAGACCCCATCCTCTTGGTTGAAGGTGAGGAGAGGCAGGGACTTGATTTCCCACTTAGGACAAATAGGCCGTAAATGTATGCCATAAGCATGTTATTCATTCATTTATACCCACATTTGCTGGGGTTAGGGGCACAGAACCACAATGAAAATGAAATTCTGTGAATCAAGAAACAGCTATTTTTTTAACCTGAGAGGACCTCTCTTTTGGAATTGCTAGATTTTTTTAACACAGTTCTATCTATAGTCAACTTCCACTGGAAGTTGGCCATAGAATTGCACCGAGGATGAAAATGTCTAGGTCCTCCAGCATGATTGTAGGATGTTGACCATAAAGTTACACTGGAGAATCTAAATGACCTAGAGAAAGTGTTTTGAAAAATCAAATCTACAAGTCAAAACTGCCAATGTGCGGGGATGATGTAATCCCAAATTACTATAGAATCGCAACTTTATTTTCCTTGCTAGTACTTTGACTGCAAGGTTTTTAAGTGCAGCAGCACAGAACTTAGCAACACTGTAAGTTATTGTAGTGTTAGAGTCTGAAAGCAGCAGGGTGGAATAATATTTTTCACTGCGCCCCGGGTATTTTAAAAGCCATGGTCTAATGAGATTAGATCTAAGATCTCTGTAGAACATGCATTGAAGAAGCACGTGCTCAGTTGTTTCCACATGACCAAACTCACAGGGGCATAGACTCTGCTTGAAGGGGGTCTTCTGATACCTCCCCTCCAATACAGCCGATGGGAGGGCATGGCATCTTGCTAGGGTAAAAGCCCTTCGGTGTTTGGGCAGCTTCAGGTCTGTTGGGTATGCCATGGGGGCAGTGAGGTATCTAGTGGCTTCCCTAACAATGAAGGCTGGGGAACAGGGTAGGTCAGATTGGCGCTCTATGTCCAGGATTTGTTGCTTAATGAGATCCTTGGCTTGGTCCCATCTCATGCTTAGCAATTGTCCTTGGGAGAAACCTTTAAAAATATTTTTATACTGATTTCTAATCTAATTTTAAATGACTGCTTACTGGGGAGTTGTCCTTCCCCTCTCAGGGCACTTGTGCCTGCTTTGTGCTGGTCAGTGACCGTAATAAAATTTTGTTGTTGTTGTTGTTGACTGCAAGGTAGATGGAAGGCCCTTGCACTAAAGGTAGATGGAAGGCCTCTACACATGCACTAAAACCTGGAAGAAACCAGGATAAAAGGGAGGGTGGCTAAATGGAATCCCAATTGGAAAGTAATTACAATTAGAACTCTCTGTAACTGTTCCTTAATTCTGATCTTTATGATATTAAACATAGCTTGAATTTATAGTTAGGTGGGGAGAGAGAATAAGAAATCTTCTTGTGTGTACATTGCATAAGCACATATACGATTGGAGAGAATTAAAAAAACCAACACTTCTACTGGATGTGCTGTCCATCTTGCAGATTTGTAAAATCCATTAGAAAGGAAGGCTGTGAGGATGATGAGGGACCATTTCCTGGGACTGACAGGTCTGTGTCCGGTCCCATGATTTTTAAATCCACTTATTTAAGACAAATTTTGATGATGTTTGGAAGCGCCTGTAAAAAATGAAGGGTAGAAGTTGAAAGAGTGATGGTTGAGATTTTAAAAGCCTAGATTCCAGAAAAGTTCCTTTTGGATTATAACTCTCAGAATCCCCAGCATGCTAGCTATGCCCTTTGGGGGATTCTTGGCGTTGTAGTAAAAAAAGTAAAAGCTCAACAAACCTTCATTGCCATTCAGAGCTTTTGGCCTCTTTTCATCACCAACAGAGCAAACAAATAAATGGTTGACTGGAAGAAGGTTTTACAACATAGCCTTTCATAATCTGGCACCATCCAGACATATTGGACAACAAATTTCCAACATGCCCAGATATGGCAACGTTGGCTATGTTGGCAGGGAGGGATAAGATTTCTTGTCCAACACATCTGGAGGACAGCAAATTTGGGAAGCTTGTGCAGGAGCTACCCTGGGAGGTTCTTCATTCAGAACCCAGTTCAGTTCAAACCAAGGCAATTAGTGTCATACGACCTAATTTCATTAAAGCAGATTTCTGGTTTTTTCCCCTTGGAAGGACTGAATGCTTCATATTCACATAACAAGCAGAAATTCAAGAGATAATCTCAGCCACGGGAAACCAGCACATTGCTATTACCACGTGTCTGTAATGCATCTGGTTCTTATCTCTTAGAAGATGCTGCTCTTAAGTAAATTGCTAGAATAATATTTTTAAAGTGAAAGCAGTGATTCAAGATCTTCTTCTACATACTAACCCTTTCTTTGATCATTTCTTTATATCTTAAGGACCACAATCAATTCATTCCCTTCTATATATTACTTGATCTTCTGCATTTACAGTACCTTTCTGTTTCCTATATACTGTTGCTCATATCTTTGAAAATTATCACTTCCTCCTCAGTTAACTGTGGGGAGGGGGATTCCCAACTACTGAAATTTCCTTACTCTCTCTTTATTGTTATCAAAATGTGTAGAACAGATGGAATTGAAATCTTGACTCAACAAGAGACCAAATGCAAGAGTTAAGAGTGAAAGTTCCACTAGGATTGGCTGCTTACAATACAGTTGTGACAATAGAATTGAACAGTGAGTGCCACAAGTAGATTCACAAGACAGACAAGGATATTTTCAGTACAATCCAGCAGCCCTCCAACAGCTAGTAAGTGTAGCTAAATGCAAATGTTGGAGAACAAGCAAAGACACTGCTGACAGCTCAAAGCATGACAAAATTGTCAATTACAACCTCCTAAAATGTAACTCTTTAAAAAAGCATAAGAACTTTGATGTTTAGTTTCAAGTACTGAAAATATCTGCCAGCATGGCATATTACATTTACTCTCTCCAGGGAAGTCAGTGAGAAAAACTGTAGGAGAAAGGCAGCACAAAGAATAATTTTGAAATGGGCAGGATTGTGTGGGGACTTGTTCAATCCCTAATGCTCCTTAAATGGGTCACTTTGGGAGCCATTGCTGTCCAAGACTTTTGCCAGTGAAGTCAGTGAGAGGAGCTGCAGGATGTTCACAAATTTTTCAGGGCATCAGATTTTTTGGAGGATGGCCCAGAGAGCACTGTGAACCATTTAAGATGGAATCAGGTATCAAACAGGGTTGTTTTCCATATTCATTGCTATGATACTTCATCTTATTGATGGGAAGCTTCCTACTGGAGTGGAAATAATCTATTTGACAGGCGGCAGGCTATTTAACCTCAGCAGAACGAAAGCTAAAACCAAGGTCACAACAACATCTGCTATAGAACTCCAATATGCCGATGATAATGTAGTCTGTGTGCATCCAGAAGAAGACCTACAAGCCACTTTTGCAAAAGCCTATGAGAAGTTTGGCCTCTCATTGAACACATAAAAAATCAAAGTGCTCTTCTAGCACTTATATGGCCGAGAAATGTGGACTGTCTACAGATGTCACACTCAACTCCTGGAATGATTTCATCAGTGTTGCCTCCAAAAAATCCTGAAAATCTCATGGAAAGACAGGCAGACAAATGTCAGCATGCTGGAAGAAACAAAGACCACCAGCACTGAAGTGATGGTTCTCCGCCATCAACTCTACTGGACTGGCCACATTGTCTGAATGCCCAATCACCATCTCCCAAAGCAGTTGCTATACTCCCAACTTAAGAACAGAAAATGGAATGTTGGTGGACAGGAAGAGAGGTTTAAAGATGGGCTTAAAGCTAACCGTAAAACTGTGGCATAGAAACTGATAACCCTTGAGCACTGTAGGTGAAGGTCAGTGGAATTGGAAGAGGCACAAGAGGAAGGCACGTCTAGCCAACCCTGACCGAGACCGCCTTCCAGCTGGAAACTGATGTCCTCACTGTGAGAGAACATGTAGGTCAAGAATAGGGCTCTACAGTCATCAATGTATCTATCACCAAGACACTACACTTGGAAGGCCATCATACTCTGACAACAAGGGATCGCCTAAGTAAGTAAAGTAAGCAAGTGCATGCTCCACTTTTCAACAATTTCGACACTGAAATTCTATTTGCTGTTTGAGGTAGATAGCCAATGGCCTATTTGCTCTATTTGGATGAAAGCAATTGCATCTGGGAACATGCTTAAGGAGGAGGTGAAACTTGCCCCCTCTTGACCACCAAGAGAAATTGTATGGGTTTCTCATACCTCAACTATCTCCCTATTTGCATTTCTATAAATATGTGGATCCTAGGATAACCAAGCATTAAACAAGAAGTTTCTCTCATTTTTTTGCTCTTTCTGTTTCTCCTTTTCAGCCACTCTCTCTAAGAAGACAACTGGGAAGAAACAGACTTGGCCAATATGTTCACTGAAGATACACAGCCTATTCTGGTCTTTGTAGGTCACTTGAAGATACTGCACCAGAATATCAGTGTAACCAGGGGACAGAAGCTATGAAATGGACACACACACACACACACACACACACACACACACACACACACACTTGGTGAGGGCCAGTGTGATGGTTTGAGAGTTTATCTCATGCAAGAAAACACACATTTATTATTGACTGAATGATTTTTTTTAAGATGTGAGAAAATTGAGTTAAGATCCTTCTCAGCTTGGGATCAGTTTATTCATTTTTCAAGAAGAAAAGATAAACAATCAAGTTCTATATGAACAACATAATTACAAAATAAACAATACAGAATTTTCCAAGATTCTTTAGGCTGCTGTTCTGGGCCCCATATAGAATTTGGGAGCAGAAACTTTATATGGCATCTTAACAACAATACAATGGAACATTCCTGCTTAATGGTGATTAAGATGAGAACCATACGAAAATAAATTACATTTTAAATGGTTAAGAGAGCCACGTTATTATAGGCTAAGAACAATATTGGTTTCCATGTCCAGCATCTTTGAAGAAAGCAAGGTGCTGCAAAGCTTTAGCACTGTCACTCACAGCCTTAGTCAGAGATCACTGCTTTGCATGTGAGATAAGCAGAGCCATCCTTAAAGGGAAATGAGGGGGGCGTTCCCCCCCCCCCCCCGCACTGACCTGAAAGAGGCCCTGAGCTGAGTTTGGAGTCAATCATGCAATTAACTCTGGGTCTTCTCAGGTACACAAAATCCTGTTGGAGTTTCTGGCAGAAGGCAGAAAATTGCAGTTCTTCTCAAATCCCTTTTTCTTTATTTATTTTTATGGTTGCCAGGGCAGGAGCATCTCTGAAATCGCACACCCAAAATCTGAGAGGTGGATTGCCTGGTATTGTCACACAGGTCGGGGGGGGGGGGGTAGGATATGGTGGTGTCATTAAGCACAACAGGTCAAAACATAAAATATGCTAGTCTAATATGCTAGACACAGGAGGCAGGGAAAAGGAAGAGTCCTCTGAAAAGTCTACAGCACCTAATCCAAAGGAGCCTGAATCAATGGGAGCCATCTAAAATTGGAATGGAAAACAAACATTTTCCCCAGAATAGCCCTTTTGCCCTGAGATTCTAAATCCTGAGATTTACCTATTTGAGTAAAAAATGGAGTTTCTGTTCTGGTGGTTATCCCTATATAGCTATGGGCTAAGAGGTCTTTGGATCCTGTAGATTGGGAGTCCCGTTTTGCTCAGACCATGCTCCAGGTCTCCTTTCTCTAGCAGTGCAGCTCCAGCAAAGAAGGGATGTGGGAATTATCATGGTTTAGGTAGGAGTGCATTACATTCTCAACCCATCTCTTAGACACAACAAGGTTGCCACCTTAACCAATTGAGCCTAAGTAGTGTTGCAGACCATGTCATTTCCCTTTCCCATAACAGAAAGTCTTCTGGCATGAATCTGGAGCAGACACAAATATCTGACTCTGAGAGGTTCTTTTTTGTGAGCCAGGCATTGTGGGTAAGCTGCCTTGGATGATCTCCCTGGGCAGTCTGCTCACAATACATGGTCAGTTCCTTGAAGGATATTACTGGCTACTTTGTGAATATGGTGCTTCCCTCCACAGAACCCACCTACATGTCCCCTTTCTCAGTTTCAGAAAATAGACAATAGTTACAGTGGAAATAAGAGATTGATTCATATAGTAGTGAAGGGCCCATGGCTTTTCTTTGCTCAGTTTTGCAGTCCTTCGCACCCAACATGGCATCTCAGCTTCTTACCCCTGAGGTAAGCTGAAGCAGGAAAAAACACTTAGTGAGGGGCAATGGTGATCCAGATATATCAATTGTGGTTTTTTTCTCTGCATCCTAATTCTTTCACACATTGTGTGTCTTGATTGATAGCACATCAAGAGCTGGTGTGCTTGAGGGCATTTCATATCCAGACAGGCAGCAAGTCATTAGAGTTGTTTCAGTTCATGCAGGTGTCATGAGGAATGAACACAATAAGTTTCTTTACAGATCCAAGAGAGACCTTGGGAGGTGTTTCCTGGTTCCATTCTGTTGCTCATTGGGATTGTCTTTTTGTGCTTGCCAGGTGCTGCAACACTTATTATCACTGTGGAGAGATAAAGAGGCCATAGCAAAATATTATCCTTTTTTTTCCTTATCATAGAACCTGGCAAGAGGGACATCAAGTTATCCTTGTTTATGTGGCTGTTTTCAGATCCCATTTTGAAGCACAAATTGTTTGCTCTTCATGTCTATATATTAAAAGCCATTTTAATCCAGTTAATGCATTCAGGATTACATTCTTCTTCCAAGTGAATACTCTTCCTCAGGTAGAAAATGCTTTAATGGTACTTGGAATCCACAGCTTCTACACCCATAAACATGATATAATGGGGGATTTCGCAATTTAAAATTTTCCCCTACACCTTGTAAGTATATAGTGAAATAGAAACATTGAATCATAGAGTTGGAAGAGACCACATGGCTCATTAAGTCCAATCCTCTGCCATACAGGAAAAGCACAACAAAAGTACTTTTAGTCATCAATCAAATCAGACTTAAACAAAAGGAAAGGGGTGTTTATCATTTCGAAACCTATGAGTGCCAAGCAGCAAACATTTTGCATCATCCCAATTGCCAGCAATTACTGAAAGTTCCATGAAAAAAGGTGAAAGAAGGGGGGTGTTTTGGTCTGGAATTCCCAGAAATCTCAGCCAGTTTACCAGCTGTTAGGATTTTTGGGAGTAGGAGGCCAAAACATCTGGGGACCCACAGGTTGAGAACCACTGGTGTAACAGATAGTTGTTTGTACAGAAGCATGGTATGACAATCCTGTGAAGCCTTGGGTAAAAGCTTACAAGCCTCAAAGTACTGCTATTGGTAGCCATGGCTTTCAGTCATGACATAGTAATGTTTGTATTCCACAATGCAGAACATCTTTTAGCCTGAGAATCCAGTTCAGTTTCAGATATTTTTTTGATTTTGCATTGTATTAGTGCATCATAGGTTTAGCTGCAGGAAGGAGTCAAATGAGGTCATTGCTCCCTGTGGGGAGTGTCACTTATCCCCCTTTTTGTTTCGAATGCAATAATCTCCTCCTATCCCACTATTGTGGCCACCAACTATGAGGATCTTGAAAATACTCTCATGGCATATATACAAATAGAAGGTATCCCAAAATCCAAAGCACTTTTGGTCCCAAACACTTCAGCTAAGGGATATTCAATTGGTATAAATCCAGGCTTACATCAACTCCGACATGTCTTATTCTTTCTCACACACTCATATTCTAACCTGGTTCTAACTAATCTCTGACCCTGATTAATTTTCCTCTCAAACTCCTGCACTCTCACTCAACTTTCACTAAGTGTGATACACACCTTTCTTTTAAAAATCCCCACAGACATCCAGTCAGTCCCAGCATTTGATACCCTCATCTCTCTCAACAGATCTTTACCTTATTACATCTACTATATATTGCATACATGAACAATAAGAAATGAAATACCCCCCAAGTCCATAGCATCCCATACCCCTGTAAGAATTCTACTTCTGCAATGAAATTTTCTTTCAGTTGCCAAACATCTAGCATTACAGTTACTTGAAACTTCACTTGGCAGTTTAGAAACATAGGCATCAAAAGAAAAGAGTCAGGCAATGGAAAACAATAAAAGTTGAACAATGTTCATTGTCTACATCTTCAGTGGTAGAAATTTGAGGACTGGTGGAAAATTTAATGGGGAATAGAATTTTTATGGGGAGCAATGTCCTTGTTTTGCCACTACACCCCTCCTTCTAGTGGGGAAATAAATGTATTTGTGTATGTGCTTTCAAGTTCATTCCAATTTATGGCAACACTAAAGTGAACCTATAGTGGAGTTTTCTTGACAAGATTTGTTCAGACAGGATTTGTCTTTGCCTTCTTCTAAGGCTGATAGAGCATGCCTTGCTGAGGTTATCCGTTGGCTTCTATTACCAAATGAATCAATTGAATCAATCCTCAAATCACTGCAGCACAATTTAGTGTAAAACTTCTATTGCCAGATGAGAACACTTTAGTGTAAAGCCTGTAACTGAGACTTACTTCCAACCTTTTAGAAGGTAGGGGGTGCTGGGAAACTTCTTAATGGTGGCACAATGAGAGGTTTGCTGCTATTTTAACTGCTGCCAAGTTGACTGATCTAAGGTGACCTTATGAGAGACAGATTGGAATCCCAGGAGAGACAGATTCAGTCTCGGGGCCTGAGGTTCCACACCCCTTTGCAATATTTTGCAGCATTTCAAACACCCATACATTTTGAAACACAAATAGATTACATGTGGTGATCAAGCCTGCATTTTTTTCTTTCTGTAAACCATCAACAGTAAACAGCAGTTTCCTGGCTTTTTGTATACACAGTAAAACAAACAACAACAAAGCCTTATATATGAAACTGTTTGCCTTCATTTCACATGGAAGACAGTTCCAATGTGTGTTTTCTTCCATAGATGTGAATTCACATGTACACATGGGGTTACCCTCCTCAGACCTGGGGATGTGAGAAATCTGCCAGCCTTGCTTTTCCTACAATGCCACTAACATTCTCATCCTTTCCCAGTCCTGCACTGAGTTGTAATACTTTGTCTCTCTTCTACAATGTAAGTATGCAGTTTTCACATATTTTAAACATGTACTTTTGCATATATTTCTGCTTATGGACAATTTTAATGTATTTTAATTGACTAAGGTTGTACACATTTTTCAGATATGGGATTTTGTGTGTGTTTGATATGGGCATTTTACAAGTAAATGCATGGATTTTATGTATTTCACTTTTTTGCCTGAAGCCGTTGGATTTCCAGGCAATATGCACTTTATCCTGTCACTAGTCTCAGGAAGCTCAAAATGGATAGTTCTTAAGAAAATGTGAACTCAACCAATTTCTTTTACATCCCTGTCTTCAAGCCAGCAAGTGGAGCTGTACTCCAACTGTTCTCTTCTAAAAGGAGAAATCCTGTCAATTAACTATGGAATCAGAGGCAGGGGAATGGAATTGAGCCTACAAAGTAAGAAAGATGTTGAAGTTTATTTTGGACTACCCTCTAAACTATCTTGTCAACAATTCTGCCATATTTAAGAAGCACAATAAACAATTCCTATAAATATAGTTCTTTATACCTGGCTGATGTCTCTCATGGGAAGCTGGTGAAAAGCCTTACAAAAACATACTACCCGAAATACCAGTTGTGAGTCTCAGAAAGGTACTCAAGCCCAACGCCAATGCCAGTTTCCAAGTATTCAGAGAAGTCAGATTGGTCCCTGTAATGCAGAAGACAGTAAAGTCAGAGGTCATTCTTTTCTATCTTGCACAGGAGACTCCTATGCTAAGCAAGTTGTGTGTGTGTGTGTGTGGGGGGGGGGGTCCTCTGATTGAAACTAGCATAAATTATTTTCTCATCTCTTCCAGGTCACAGATGAGAACTTTGGGGAACTCTTGCAGACTGGAAAATTATTTTTTCCAACTTGAAAGATCCATTCATTTATTACTTTGATATCAAGGCAGCTAAATACAGTTGGCCCTCCACATTTGCAGCTTTGACTTTTGTGGATTCATGAATTTGACTAATGATCTCATCATACAGGCTAATTTGCCCATCGTATGTCTGCTCCTCTCATTTGGCCATTACACAACGTACGTGTACTTCTGTTGGGGCTTCATGGCAAAAGGGTAGAGGAAGCGGTCTACACCACCAGGGGCGGTCTAAGGTAATTTTAAATGGTAAGCGAACATTATTTTGGCGCCCCCCCAAATCATTATTTTGCCCCCCCATGTAAAACAAATATACAATTATAATATCACAATACCATTAGTAGTATTATATTGTATCAATGTATATACAATATATTATATCATACTCATACTATATTTTATCATAATTACATTATACTACATTACAATATATTTATATTTTACTATATTGACATTATAATATAACATAACATTCTATTATATTATTATAAAATAATAAATAAAATTATTTATTTAAATATAATTATCCTCTACTAAATATTTTCATTACTCCTATAAAACTCAAATAACCCAAAATAAAGTAAAATAAAATATATATTACTATTTTGTACAATACCACTATACTGCAATATTGTTTGTAATATTACATGTAATATAAAATATATCATTATTCTATTGTTATATTGTATTTTTATTATATTGTATGTCAATATTAAGCAGAACTGTATAATAATCAACAAGAAATGCAATGTAAATGCATCAAAATCAGAATATATTACCTACCACCCGTCTCATAATTCATAGGAGTCTCCCATAAGTCCAAAATTAGGATCCCAATGTAAATATAAATAGAAAAAACAGCCAAAATGTTCAAATGAGGTCGAATACAGGCAGCGCGGCCTGGGCAAACTTGGGCCCTCCCTCCCTCTAGGTGTTTTGGCCTCCAACTCCCACAACTCCTCATAGCCTCAGGCCCCTCAGGTCTAGACAGAAATAGAGCCGAAGAAAGGAAGGAGGGAGAGAAGAGGTCACAGAGGAGGAGGAAAGCTCTTCATTCATTCCTTCACTTACACTTCCTTCACTGATTCTTTTCTCCTTCCCCACAAACGCGCGCGCGGTGGAGACAAAGGGAGAGGGGAAGCACTCCCTGCCTGCCCAGTAGAGAGTGCTTTGCTTACAGGCTTCTGTGCAAGGGGGCTACTGGGCATGTGTGGAGGTTTTCGCACATGTGCAGTTGCTCCTGCGCTCAACTTTAGCTCTGGAGCAACTGCGCCTGCGTAAAAACCTCCACGCATGCCCAGAAGTGGCGTTGGAGCGCACAAGGCCGGGGCCCAAAAACAGGCAGCTGCGGCACTGTCTGAGGAACATCGACAGGGCCAGGATGGCACCCCATGCGGCTAGGATGGCGCCCCCTTCCCAGATGGCGCCCTATGCGGCCGCTTACTTGGCCTACCTGTAGGACCGCCCCTGTACACCACCACCGCAGCAATGCAGGAGGCTTCCCGTGCTGCCTTTGCAACAATTTGGGGGGGGGGGGGAGTCGAGCAGCGAATGCTTCCCCCCATTGGATGGGGCCCAAAATCAGTCAGGCAACATGGGTCATGGGGTGATGGGTTCTCCTTGCCCCCTGCTGGGATCCCACGGATTCACCACAATGTGTGGCAAATCCATATGGTAATGTGATAAGGTCCTTTAATGTTCTCTTTAGGAATGTCTAGGATTCCAGTGTAGTTTTATGTCATTCTACTCCAGTCATCCTAGAGCAGTGGTTCTCAACCTGTGGGTCCCCAGATGTTTTGTCCTTCAACTCCCAGAAATCCTAATAGCTAGTAAACTGGCTAGGATTTCTGGGAGTTGTAGGCCCAAACACCTGGGGACCCACAGGTTGGGAACCACTGTCGTCGAGTGTATGCCTGTCTTTAGATACTTGAACGTGATAGAAATTCCTAGATATCTACTTTTTCAGAATTAAAAGAGCCAAACAATTTCTTCATTCACTGTCCCCCCCCCGGCTTTTTTTTAACTTTCATTGGAGCCCTGTGCTCCTAACCTCACCTAATGAGGAGGGCTGACTGAATAGGCTTTGGCATAGGGAAGAGTAAAAGCAATATTCGAAGCTACCACTAGATGTCACTATTTAAACATTAATCTTACCGCTGGTTTTTTCAGCCAACCTGTATTTTGCATGGAGCCTGAAAGTAAAAACCCACCACACTGACTAGTGGTGTTTTCTGAACAGGCAGCTAGCTCCTAGTGCTTCTAATCCAAAAAAGCAGTGTGTATTATCTTTTTCAAGTATTTTTTCTTGGTCAAAAATATGAAGGAAACAGTGGGAAGGTACAAGAGGGTTACAAATGAAAGGTGATGCTACCTAGACACCTGCTCAAATTCCTCTGTTTGGGGCAGAGTTTTTGCAAGATAAAAGTCTCATTGGAAAGCATTCATGACACAAACCTGAGTTCCTACTGCAAAGTTGCATTGAGTGTAAACCTTCCCTGTACAGTTTCCCCCTGTGGTCCAACATACAACAGAATACTCTTTCCAGTGCATGATACTTCCTCCATAATGTCAATTTCACACTTTTATCCATATATGTTGGACAATAACTAGCAACTGCTTTTGATGGAGAATTCACACATGTGTAAATACTAACAAGATTCTGCTCAGGGATTTGCTGGTGCTCTTAGCAACCAGAAAATGGTGGAGACTATCTGTCTCATCTTAGGCATGGGGTTGTACCATTGCTAGAGAGGCTCTATGTTAGCAGCATAGAAACACTGTTCACTTTTCAGCTGGCTCCTCTAACTTACATTTTCAATACCTTGTTGTGCGCAATCCCAGGAAACAAAGATATATTGTTAAAAATGGGTCCACAGTAGAAAATAAGCCAATTCATTCACACATAACTGCATGGCCTCTACATTGATTGCATCTGAAATTTTAGGTATCTGGAGGCTTTAAATATAGTTCATGATGACACAAAAACCAATAGAAGCTGAAGCAGAATAGAATCTGGAGAGCCACAACTTCACACTACATAGTTCCATTATATGGTGCTATGGTTCCATTTTAGCTAATCTGGTTGCTTCCTATGGGATACTGAGATTGGCAGTTTGGCAGAGCTGCCAGGGGACTTACTAACCCCCTCTAAGGTGTCGAAGTCAGGACTTCATAGGATGTTTCCATTGCTGTCAATGTGTACCATATATGCTATTATGGCCCAGACTCCTTGAGCAATAATACCATCAAAGTCAGAGCAGAGGTGAAACAGAGAATTTTAGACATTCAAGCCCAAGAGGACTTGGCGTGCCTCACTAGTGCAGGCTCTTTGAAATGGCTAGTGGCACTGAATCCCATCTACAGTCGTGCCCACTATCTGACAGCCAATCTACCAAGACACCTAAGAGTGGCTCTTACAAGGGCAAGGTTTGAACAGAATGAATCAATGGTTAGATATGGTAGATACCATTCCATCCCTTACACAGAGAGAACATGTGTCTGTGGGGCCCAGGAGGTGGAAGATCTAAATCATATCCTCCACCAATGTGTAATATATGAAAAAGAAAGAAAATTTCTACTTGAAGTTTTCTTACTCAACAAATCCCACTGGGCTCCGACTAATAGAACTATATTCCTCCTCTCTAATCCCAACCGGTTATTAATTACCAAAGTAGCAACATTCTTCTACAAAGCTAGTAAAAGTAGGCAACGATATATTGCCTCAATTGGAATTGATTGCAGAGGGGATGAGGATACTTGAGGAACAAATAGATGGGTATCTAGGCTAGGAATTTTGACCAAAATGAAGCAGAAAGGCAGAGCTGACAGGAGAGTATTTGTTATTTCATTACCGAACGGTTGTTTAATGTACTGTTGCACAGTACGGAACCACTGTTCAATGCTTGATACATATATTTCTTTTGCATGGTTTGTTCTGCTTGATATGGCCTTGTGGCTAATGCAATAAACTAAACTAAACTATTATGGTATAGTGTGAGACAAACTAGTGCAGGGCTTTTATAAGCATAGTACAGAGAAACACACACATGCAGGTGCATAGTATGCACTAACAGACATGTGCTAAGCATGTACTACAGCAGATGGATGGCGATGGTTTTTCACAAAGCTGCTTGTCTACACTTCAGTTCAGCTCATCCATTCATGTTTGTGTTTTGTGCCCACTCCACAGGGATTCCTTGTACCAAAGGAAGCATGGAAGCACCATGGAAATAAAGGAGGGTTCTGTTTCATGCCCTTCACTCCTTGACTGTCTGGCATAAATGCTGAGCAGTAGACAGTTTTAACTAATAACTATTGACAAGCTAATCTGCAAATGTGTGCACTTCTTTCCAAAGCCAATTACGCTGTTCCCCCCATAGCCCATTCCAATAATATAATAATATTATAATTGGATATAATTTATTTTTTTTAAAAAAACCTTTCCATGTTTAGATGGCTGTCAGAGGATGCCAGAGAGAGGACTCCTTGCTATTTTTGGAGCATGCAACAGATATATATCCTCCCACCTCCAGCCCCATTGTATTTCTGCTGAAGGTCAGGGAAGCCACACAACTTGGCATGGGTATTTCTTATCTTCCAGACCAGACATTTCCCAGCAGACAGCAGATGTGACCTCTCTAATCGCCTATACATGCAAACATGAAGGTGGCAAGGCAGCTTTGAGGATAGCCTATGAGACAGAACGTAAAAGTACAATATTGTCCTTTATCAAATGGTGCATAGGTAAGAGCATGCATGTGAAGAGAAAGAGCTCAGAAAAGAAGTGTTGGTTTGGCTGACTTATTAGAAATTATATTCAGACCAACCACATACTTTGTTGGCAGTGGGATGAGGATACCATAAAATATGAACCATAAGCACATCAGTATGGCATCAATTTCAAAAACAGTGGCTCATTTCAACATAGCAAGTGAATCATGGTTTCCTCCAATAAGAAGAAGCCATAGGCACTTTTAGTGTCTCCCACAATATTTATGAACAACTATGGAGGGCAATGTTGTTAGGGTTTTTCATTCATTATTGATAAGCAGTAAAGTACATATGCTTTCAAGGCCCTTGTCAACTCATGACAACCCCATTAATTTCATAGGGGTCCCACAGGCAAGGGATATTCAGAAGAGATTTGTCATTGCCTTTCTCTGTCATATGGACATAGCAATTTGCATTCCTTGGTATTTTTCTATCCTTCATTAGGTCTGACCTTACTTAGCTTCCAAGATCAAATAAGATCTGGTGGCTTCAAGGTATTTAACAGGGACGAAGAGCTAAAATTTATACCATCTCCAACTTCCCAGCATTTTGATAGTTGGTAGATACATATGATGTTGATTTACCAAAGAGTGTGGGAAGAGCCAAAGCAGAATGGGAAAATATATACTCTTTTTTTTAAAAAAAATCAAAACTATCATGTGTTTTCCTTCTTTCATAAACTACTGACCAGGCAGTTGATTGTGCTATGGGAAGATGATAGCACCATGTGAATATTTTTGCACAATAGTCAGCGAACGGTTATCAGATGGGGTAAATACAGAGATGAATAGGAGTCAATTCATGATTCCATCATAAAGATGAAGCATTGATTAATCAGAATAAATCACCTGAGCTCACTGATTGCTATCTGTTAAATTTCCAGGAAAATTGTTTGCCTTTCTAACTGTCCTTTGCCTCTTTGATAATGGCGGCAGCTGCTGGAAGAAGTTATAAGATATATAGGCACAGAAATTCTGATGCTCTAGGATAGAGAGCAATGAATTCAAATTACAGAAAAAGAGATTCCATCTAAACATTAAGAAGAACTTCCTGACAGTAAGAGCTGTTTGACAGTGCAATATGCTACCTGGGAATGTAGTGGAGTCTCCTTCTCCAGAGATTTTAAAGCAGAGGCCAGATTGCCATCTGTCAAGAATGCTTTGATTATGTATTCAGGTATGACAGAATACTTGGCTGAATGACCTTGTGGTCTCTTCCAAATTTATGATTCTATGCAATGGGCAGAGGAAAGGCTTGCCAAAGGACTCCCTTACTGCTTCAAGGCCATAGCATGGGGAAAATCTGCCCATTTCATTTTCTCACATATTTAAAAGTTGTGCATATTGGTCTATTCAGATAAAAACAAAAGAAAAGAAAATTACCAATATCTCCCATCAATTTCATTTCTCAAATATTAGTTTTGTGAATTTTGGTGAATTTAGGTAAAAGACAAAAGGAAGCAAATTTCCGTACTCCTTGTGAATCAGAGTCTGCCCAGGAACGTAAAATAAGGAATAAAGAAACTCTTTCAGGTTTGATTGGCTAATAGCTGTCTAAATGTGGAACTGAAATCCCATACACTTTAGTTTAGGCTGAATCAGTTCATTGACCAGTTGGTTATTATAATATTGAATGTTTTCCAAACTCAGACCTGCACTTCTGGCCAACATTGCCTGCGTGGGATTCAAGGTGCCATCATGTGGCTCAGGAACTATCTCCAGCAGTTCGCAGAGGAGGGCATAAACATTCACACTTTCAAATGGTTCCACTTCCAGCCCTCTCTTGAAAGCTGGTCCCACAGCTCGGAAAATGGTCTTCATGTTCATATCTTCATTGTCAAAACCATGTTCCCCCTTATTGAATTGCACTTTGAGTCTCTGAAAGGGAAAGAAAGAGCATACTGTATTTTTATTTCTTTTGGTAGGCACGTCTCCAGTAAACAGCAAAACATAAAGCTTCCCACAAGGATGGTAAAACATCAAAACATGCGGGCATCCCCTGAGCAATGTCCTTGCAGACGGCCAATTCTCTCACACCAGAAGCAACTTGCAGTTTCTCAAGTTGCTCCTGATACGAAACAAGCAAGCAAACAAACAAAAACAAAACATACATGTGGTATATGTTTCACCATTGTTCTGTGTTGTATGTACTGATTCAAATCCAAGAAAATAAAGCTCAATAGTAAGACAAAAGAACTTGCTCTTTGAAGCAAACAATCCCATTTACAATAGGCTCCTGCATACCACATGCGGTACAGGGAGGTAAATCATGGCCCTCTCTGGATGTGGCTACTTGCATTCCTTACCTAGTGTCATTCTGGCTAAGGCTGCTGGGAGTCACAGCCCAAGAGCATTCACATTCTGTCCACCCTGATATAAAGGCTAATGCAAAGGATGTAAGCAACATTTGAAATTTATTTTCAATGTGAAAAATAGCTGAAGTACAGCACACGTCAAATTGTCCATAAATGTATCTGTTTGTAGCTTTCTTTCACTTAACCTTGCAGTATTGTCTGAAGTATGTAGGCACTATAAATAAGAGGCAGACTGAAAGGAGATTAAAGGGGTCAAGTTATCCCTACTCCAAGAGTGTATCTACACTGTAGAATGAATGTAATTTGACACAATTTTAACTACCATGGCTCAATGCTATGGAATCCTGGGAGTTAATGTCTGGTGAAGAAAAGGCTAAAGACCCCATTTACACTGCCATATAAAATCCAGGTAATCTGTTTTGAACTGGATTATACGGCACTGTAGAAAAGAATCAGAAGGGCTCAAGTTGGGGCCCTTTGGAATGAAGAGCATAGTTTTGGACTTGGTAGGTGCAAAGCTTGCCTTCCTTGCTTTTGAAATGCCACACTCCAGAGTCCTGTGTTTGCTACAGTCTATATATGTCCCCAGCAGGAGCTTTCTATGAGCATAACAGCAGTGTTTGCTGTTGGTCCTCCTTGCTGGCAGAACTTTTCCCTTTCAGAAGTGATGGGTAGAATGGCGCTTCCATCATATCTGAATCCCCCCTTCTCTAGATCAGTGTTTTTCAACCTTTCTTGTGCACATTTCTTACGTTTACAAAATCCCACCAACCAAAATGACACAAAATGACACTTTAACACAGTAATACATATAGTTAAGATGTTATTAAATGTATTTATACACTCAGTGTGAAACCTGAGCCTGTTTTGATGAACACAACATAGATATCCTGGCAGGAATGGCAGGAATGGCAGAAAGACATACACGAAAGTCTTGCTCAACAGCTGTCAGTCTCTCTCTGTGTTCTTATAGGTTGTTTTGAATAATATGTATCTGCTGTAAAACAATGTATAACACACATATATATGTTTGTTTGTGGGGTTAACATAACCCAAAAACACTTGATGAATTGACACCAAATCTAGACACAATACACCTCTCAGGCCAACAAGTGACCATCACTCATAAAAACATTGAAAAACACAGCAAAAAAGACTTAAAAAGCCAAAAAAAACCCCAAAACCAAAACCAAAATACATTACAAAACAAAGAAAGAGCAAAGAAAGGGAGGAAAGAAACAGGTAGAGAAGGAAGAAAGAAAAAGGGAAAGAAGAAGGAAAAGAAAAAGAGGGAAGAAAGGAAAGAGGGAGGGAAGGAAGGAAAGAGAGAAGGAAGAATGGAACCAAAGAGCAAAGAAAGGGAGGAAAGAAACAGGTACAGAAGTAAGAAAGAAAAAGGGAAAGAAGAAGGAAAAGAAAAAGCGGGAAAGAAGGAAAGAAGGAGGGAAGGACAGAAAGAGGGAGGGGAGGTTGGCCACAGCAACGTGTGGCGGGTACAGCTAATAAATTTATACAGCTTATATATATAAATGTGTGTGTGTGTGTGTGTGTGTGTGTGAATGGTGGGAGTTGTAGGCCAAAACACCTGGAGGGAGGGCCCAAGTTGGCCCACGCCTGCCTTGAGTGAGCAAACCTTGTTAGTTTTCGGCCCCTGCTTAAAGGTGCCTCAACCCTGTGTCCCGAATGCCCCTTGACCCGCCTTGGCTGAGTGCGAGGGGATCACGAAAGTGGTAGTTTGACACCATCCTGAGCCTCCACAAACTACAAATTCTGGGATTCCCCAGCCTTGAGCCCTGGAAGACCAAGGGGTGCCTCACTGCATGAACGCTATGGTGCAGATCTGCCCCCAAGCAGCCGAGGGACCCGGGGAAGTCCCATCCCAGGATCTTCTCTCTCTCTCCACGCAGCTCTTTCTGCCTGACGCAGTTCCTTCCTTTCGGCTCTAACCCTTCCGAGGCTGAGGAAGGAGCGGAGGGGAGGAAGAAGCCCAAGAAGGCAAGTGGTGAGTCCGGGAGCACAAGACTTCCCAAAAGGAGGCTGTGTTTGCAAGATTCAGGCAAGGGATTGAGCCCCGGCTAGGGCTTCCCGGTAGGACAGGAGGTCTCTCTCTCTCTCTCTCTCTCTCTCTCTCTCTCTCTCTCTCTCTCTCTCTTCTATCTCCAATTTCCCACGGCACACCTGATGATCGCTCACAGCACATTAGTGTACCACGGCACACTGGTTGAGAAACACTGCTCTAGATAATCCTAAACATACATTTGAAGCTCCTTCTACACTGCCCTATATCCCAGGATCTGATCCCAGATTATTTGCTTATTCTGTCCCAGATTATCTAGCATTAGAGACTCATATAATCCAGTGCAAAGCAGATAATCTGGAATCAGATGCTGTGATATAGGGCAGTGTAGAAGCGGCCTAAGTCCCACTGAATACAATGGAGCTTACGTCTTGCTATAGCACCATGGGGACTTATTTGGATGTGATATTTAATAAACAAAGCTGAACTTGCTTATGAAAATACATGTATGGGATCAGGATGTAAACACAACCTGATAGTTACTGACCAAAGTAGCATTTCTCAGAAAGTAAGCATTCACACTTCTTTAGCAGACTTCTAAATATTCATAAGTTCAAAACCGCAGAGCTTAAGATGATACAAAAAGCATTGCAAGGTCAATCATATAAATTCAGAAAAGTATTTCCTGGATTTTCACTCCTACGGTGGCTTGCTAGTCTCTGGGTCCAGGAGGAGACATTATACATATCCACCAACAGAAGAATCCTACCTATGTTTTCTCAGAAGTAAGCCCCATATTGTTTGGTGGTTTACTCCCTAGCTAATGTGCTTTTTAAAAGTTCATTGCACAATCTCACAAATGTTTTTTCCCAACTTTAAAAAAGGACAAGGAAAAAAAATGATTTAAAACAAAACTTCTAGGTTAAATTTGATCCCACTCCTCATCTGGAGGACACAACTGCCTACCCAGCTGTAGGGGGACATTTTTATGAGTAGTGTCGTCCTTGTCCTGCAGTGGGAAGAAAGAAGTGTTTCAAGTAGCAACAGCAATGAGCAGAGAAATGAAGGAAAGATGTGTGTAAGTGGTGCAAGAAGAAGGAATGAGCGGGAAATGCTCTGCTTCTGGCAGCAAAACGTTTTGACCTGCCACTCCATATGATATCTTCTTGTCTTTCCCATGAAGAACTACAACAACAACAACAACAACAACAACACAAATAACAGCTGTTCTAAGGACAGAGAGAAGAAACAGAATAGGAGGTTTCCATTTAGGCAACAGAGCTCAACATACCCCATTGATCACGTATCCAGGGTCTCCATACAATACCAGTGGGGTGATACGAGTGTGGTTGGCATAGTGAAATCTCTTTGGGAATTCTTCCTTCTTATAGACATGGAGTTTGCTGTGAGCTGTTTTCAGGGCTTCATAAACTTGTTCCAGTTTCCCTGGTTTTGGCACAAGTAGCCCTTGTGGCCCGTAATCTAGCATCTCAAACTGAATGTCTGAAAAGGAAAAGTTTGCCACCTTGCGGAGGTAGATTTCATTTTCTTTGATGACTGTTTCCATGCCATGGTCAGAAGTGATGATCAGGTTGAGTGTCGATGTCATGTTATAGTCCAATATCTGCTGTCTCAAGTAACCCACTGCCCGATCCACCTGACTGACCATGTCCTTCCTTTGCTGGGATTCTGGGCCATATTTGTGACCTGTGGAGTCAGGCTCTCCAAAGTAAAGGGCAACAAAGTCAAGATCATTCTCAGAGAACCACTTCATGACGATGTCAATGTTCCCCTTCCACTCAGTCTCATCGCCATAATTGTGAAGGAACTTCTCCACCTTCTTAATATTGACCTGTTCGCCTTGGTAGGTTGCATTTCCTCCAGGGAAGAAGAGGGATCCTGTCTTCAAGCCCTAGGATGAGAAATCACATGCCTAAAAACTGAAAAGTAATATACAGCAGTGCATATTGATACTGAGATACAGAATTCTTGAGAGCAGAACTGGATATCCTATCTTTCTAGTCTTCGCAGGGGGTAGGAATCATGTGATCCAAGTGATATATGAGATGCTAAACGACTGGGAAAAAAACCTTATGATTTTCCGCTTGAAAAATCATGGGAAACATTATTCAAACAAAAAGAGCCCCACTCCTAAAAATATACTACTTCTGATCACTCGAAATAGCAATTGTGAAGGACGTTGCAACCCTCTGGATCTCTGTTATTTTCTCCACCCCCTTTGTAGAACAAATTGATGTGTGGGCAAAGATTCAAAATCAACCCCAGAGAAGGGCATGCTGGACAGTGTCATGACATTTGGTGGTGAAAGTGGACAGAAAAACAGTGCCTTCTGCAATTTTCTCTCTCATTCTTAGGGCCACCCAATATTACTCTGTGTAAAAACATACACACCATATATATATATATATATATATATATATGTGTATATGTGTGTGTGTGTGTGTGTGTGTGTGTGTGTGTGTGTATATATATATATATATATATAGTGCTTCTTTTTCTTTCTCAAAAGTGAGATCGGAGTTTTTGAATGTTGAATAATATTTGCTACAATGCCCAGTTTTATATCTAGCTATTGAACCTCTATCTATCTTAAATCAGGGGTGCTAACCTTTGGTTAAGGTGTGGATGATGTTAACTCTATCTTCTTTCACTCACATCTCAGTAGTGATTCCAGATAGCTAAAAAAAAAATAAATCAAGGAAACAGCCCCCTTTCCAGTTGGAGCCAATCTAACCCCTTCTACATGCTCACCTATTTACTATTTCTTGATATTCTACCTATTCCTCACCTTGTTCTAATCACAAACTCTGGCTTCTATTGCCAGGTCAGGGCTATCCCTGTTCTATTTTAAAGCATACAGGCAGTCCTGAGTTACAAACATCTGACTTACAAATCACTCATAGCTAAGAATGGGGATGAGACAACAGGAAGTGTGAGAAATTTACTCCTAGGAAGGGAAATTCAGTCTTGGAAGAGTTATCAAAGGGAAAAGGTGCTTCCACTGAAGTTTTCTCACCAATCCTTATTTCGACAACACATTTTCCAAAATCTAATTATCACAGGGACAGAAAGTGAGGTGAAATTTTCTGAACAGGGGCACAGACAGCAAAATAAACACCACAAGGGTGTTAACACTTCCCTATGCTACATGCACACATCCACACATATATATGTATGGCTGGAGTTACACTTTACATGTACCTGTTTAGACTTTCATATAAATTCAACTTAAGAACAAACCTACAGAAACTATCTAGCTCGTAACTTGGGGACTGCCTGTATTTCCTTTTTCAGTGGTTAGCCCATATGCATGCATTGACAGAGTTGGATGAGCTACTGAAAGGCCATCTAGGTATTGGTGAATAGTAGTGCTCTAATGGATTTGTAGACCTATATGTGATAGCATGTTATACAATATGAAAAGTATTGCCAAGGCAACCTGATACAATATTTAATAATTGTGTACTAAACGGAATTTTAGCCCTGAAACCTCACCTCAAAAGTGAAACTTTTTTATGTCCCAGCCACAATCCTGAAAGTCCTGTGGGTTTGTTCACAGCTTACCTGCCTTTGTGCTGTGATCCAGATCGGGAGGCTCCCATTGTCCCACCAGTCAGACCTCCCTTGGGTGGTATAATAAGCGAGCTTCTGTCCGGTGGTAGTGTTGAACCACATATTGTGAATCACCCCATGATTCTCAATGTATCTTCCTGTCAAGAGAGAGTAAAACTTAAGGTGTATGACCAGCTGCTTTCCAAGGTGGTTCTTTTCTTTTTGCCCTAATTGTTGGATCCTGGAAGATACTCCCACTATGGCTAGTTCTCTTCTCTCCCATGAATATTACAGCATGCCTACAACCAAAGATCACTGGGTCAAATTGTTAGGATCAGCAGGGATTACAATGTCATCTATTATGTCCCTTAAACTTCTCTGTCTCGCTTGGATGATCCTGTAATCTTCACAGTAGCTGTGTGACTAGAGTATGTGTAGGTGGGGGGCATTCTCAACAACAGGGCTGCAAACAGATTTTTTTTTGCAATGCAAAGGACTGTGAAGTAGCTCAAAAGTATAGTTAAACCCATTAACTTTACAAAAGATCTTCCTCTTTGGAAATTAAAACTGTTAGAAGAGGTTTCCCCTCCCATGGATCAATGCTTCTAGTTGAATTTTGGGACTCTCTTTAGAGCTTTGTCTATGGCGTTATAATGGACACTGACCCTTCCACACACTACCACTGAACTAGCCAAAGATTCCTGGATTGCAGACACTGAACATACAAAGTTTGAGAAACAATAATATCCTATCAGTTTGTCATCCCATCCCCCAGGAACTGATTGACTTCTGATTCCAGCTTTCAGATTGATCAGGAGACCAATACAGAGTCTTCATGTATTAGGTGAGCCTCAGTTCTGTGCTCTTCTTCTACATTCATCTGACTTCCATGACATTGCTACCTACCCCCCTTTACTACTTTATCATCCTGACATCTGGCCTTATGTCATCTTTGGCCTTTTGACTTGTGGTGTGGAGTAGCTGCTAAGCATGCATTGACATCTAGGCATGTATTGACATTGCTCAGTGCAATGGAATCCTGGGAGTTGTAGTTTGGTGAGCCACCAACAAACTTTGGCAGTGATCTTATAAAATTGCGACTCGCATGACATTTCATCATGGCAGTTAAACTGGTGTGAAATTGCTTTCATTCTACAGTGTAGATGCACCTTCAGTCTGGTCAGTCAAGATGCTCCTCCACCAATGAAGTATTACCAAGTGACCCATGAAATGTGGCTGAGTTGTCACTCTGGATTCTCACTTATATCTGTCACTAGTGGTACACCCCACTTTTAATAGCACAGGATAGCACCAGGCCCAGACTAAGGAGATTTCAAGCTTCTGTTGCCCATTTCAGTCTCGAGAATCATGCGGCCTTTTATTTCCACTTGGTCCTCCTATTTCTTATTCCAGCTGTCTCCACCTCCCTCAGGTATGGCTACCTTTGCATTTATCTAATCAATGAAAAAGGAGAAGATGCTATGGATTCAGATAATGGGGCATGAAATGATAGCTTTAGATAATGGGCCATGAACAAGGTGAGCTAGGCCTTGATTACGATATTATTGCCACTAGCAATATCATTTACCACTACCTAAGTGACTATGTACACACCAAAGATGAGTACTGGTCTCACACAGTATTTTTGTGAAATAACCCTACTGCTTTAATGCAGGGCTGGAGAATCTTTACATTTCCAGATGTTTTGGACTTCACCTCCCAGTAACCCCAGCTATAATCTGCAATAGGGACTGCAGTATGTGGAGCAAAACATCTGGAGTCAAACATTCTTCAGTTCTACATTGATAGTTTTAATTATCCACTCTATCCAGCACTACTGATTGTTATGAGAGTGCTCAGAGGGAAAGATCCGTTGAATCGAGTGACTGCAATTGTCTTCAGATATTTAAGAACAGATTTCAGAAACACCTGGAGATTTCAGAAACACCTCTGGGTTCTAATCAGCCCCAGGAAACTCGGATGGCTGTAGGAAAGGCTGGGATTTAGCAGTCAATCAAAAACCAATGTTATTGGTACCAGAACCACCACCCTATTGAGAAGATCTTTTCCAACTCAGTTACATGCCCCACTCCAAACATGTTGGACTACAATATTAATCATTCAAAATTAAGCATGGTCCATGATAAATTACATAGTACACTTAAGATGGAAAGCCTATATAGAGTCTCATCTAGTTGTCTCCATATACAACTACAACATCCCCTCCTTCTTTATGAAAAGGTATGTTATATAAGAACAATGTGGTAGACATTTTGCAAAGCAAGCACTGATAAAATCCTTCTCCAGAGCATCTCTTTTTCTTGTCTATGAAGGGGATCCAAAACAAGTCAGAGAATATGAGACAGAGAGATCAGATTTGTACCTTTCACTGTGAGCCTACTAGGAATCACATGATGGGCCGTTATAGTTTTGGAGTGAGATGCTAAGTGATTAACTTGCTTCTGAAAACATCCCTTTGCTTTTCCCAAGCAAATACAGTGCGGCAATGTAATAAAATCTATACATGGACATTCTTAACCATTTTTCTTTGCAGATTTCAGTACAGGCAAAATCTCCACCTCATCTTGATTTTTTAAAAACTGTAGCAGTGCTCAGGGAGAATACAACTCCTCTGTTGCACCAACTCCACTGGCTGCCAGTTTGTTATCGGGCACAATTCAAAGTGCTGGCTTTAGCCTATAAAGCCCTAAACGGTTCCAGCCCAGCTTACCTGTCTGAACATATCTCTCCCTATGAACCATCTAGGTGGAGTTTAAGATCATCTGGAGAGGCCCTGCTCTCGATCCCACCTTCCTCGAAGGCGCATCTGGTGGGAATGAGACAGGGCCTTCTCAGTGGTGGCCCCTCAGCTATGGAACATCCTCCCCAGGGAGGATGACTCCTCCCCCCTGACCTTCGGGCTTGAGTCGCCTTCGGGCTTGAAGTCCAAAACACCTTGAGGGGCAAAGTTTGCTCATGACTGATCTAGATCAAGGTGGGCAAATGTGGTCCTGCTTAAGAATCAGATTGCCCGTAATCCCCTTGCTGGTCCTGGCCAGGGCTCCCTGAAATGCCATATTTGTCTATTTCATTCTAAGTAAATGTGTGTGCCTGACAAATTCCTGACTAACATAGGTCTATTCCAGCAGGTAGGCTCTCCCAGATACAGAATGATTGACTGCCAGTAAAAAGTGGATAAGCCAAATATTGCCAGCTCAATTGACTGTTACTAAACACTTCAAGAGGAACTGGGGTAGGTGAAGGGATCGGTCTGTGCTATATACTGTCTCTTGCCACGTTTTAAAGGTGCATAAAGTCTAAAGCAGGAAATTTTCTTCCTCCTAAAAAGATAAGATTGCTGTTTCTATCCTAAGTCCAATTGTGAGTTCCCACCAGAAAAGATCCCTGAATAATGAAACTTACTTAAGTGTTGACTTACCAAATTCACATTGTTTCAAGATCTATTGCAACTGAGGTCAGTTGTTGTATTTAAGCCCCTGATTCTCAGCTCTCCACTTCCCCTGCTCCATCCCATCCAATTTCTTCCAGGTGACCAAGTCCTTACCTGTAAGCAGAGTGAAATGGATCGGGCTCGTCTGGGTGACAAAGGGAGGTGTCATATACTTTGCCTTCACCCCATCTCTAGCCATGGTATCTAGATTGGGGGTATCCACATCTTGGTCATAATTCCACCGAAAACCATCAAAAGAAACCAGGAGGAGCTTGTTGCGGCTCTTTGCTCCCTGAAGTGGAACTGCAGCCCCAAGGGTCAGCAAGGTAGCCACTAAACCCAGGAGAGCAAACATCTTTCCGAGAAAGCACAAGAGAGAAAAGGACAAATATCCCAGTGGCCAAGATAATATGTACATAGCAGGGTCCCAAGTTCACAGCTCTATCTTATCCACAACCTTTTGCACTTGGCTTTGGAACAAGTTCCTTCTGGTATTCAACTCACTTTCCGCCATCTCCCTCTCTCCTCCCCCCCCCTCTCATGCGCAAACACATGTATACATAGACAGACAGTGTGTAATAACATATGCTCACTGGGGTTGTGAAACAGGAAGGCAGATCACGTTTTTCATTCTTTCCCCCTTTTTTTGCTAAAGTCTCAGAGCTGGTAGATCTTGGGAACCTTTTCATTGGCAGCCCAGCTTGATGACTGGATATTTAGTCCCAATTTGATCTCATACTATTTGTGTTTGAATTTAAATCAAATTTTCAAAATCAGAATCTTAATCTTTTCCATGGATTTGTAGTTACAAACAAAAATGGCCAGACTTTTTTTCTTGCCCTTTGATCCCTTCACATATTTATATGGAATATGGACACATTGGATTTATTTGATTCTGTCTTTCATTTGCTACAAGGGGCCAAGGTGGTAACAATAAATAAAAGTGCTAATTAACAACAATGTGAAGACATTGAAATATAAACATAAAATTTAAAAAGCCAAATTTATCAATTTGCAGTCAAAGGTGGCATCCATCCAGTCGGTGAAAACAAGACCTGGTGCTGACTGTAGTTCAGATCACAAACTTCTTATTGCTCAATTTAGAATAAAACTAAAGAGATCAGGGAAAACACACAGACCAGTTAGATATGCTATCAGTGGAAGTGAATAACAGATTTAAAGGACTAGATTTAGTAAATAGAGTCCCAGAAGAACTATGGGCAGAAGTCCGCAACATTGTTCAGGAGGCGGCAACAAAGTATGTCCCAAAGGAAAAGAAAACCAAGAAGGCAAAATGGTTGTCTGCTGAGACACTGGAAGTAGCCCAAGAAAGGAGGAAAGCAAAAGGAAACAGTGATAAGGGGAGATATGCTCAGTTAAATGCACAATTCCAGAGGTTTGCCAGAAGAGATAAGGAACTATTTTAAAACAAGCAATGCATGGAAGTGGAAGAACACAACAGAATAGGAAGGACAAGATACCTATTCCAGAAAGTTAGAAACATTGGAGGTAAATTTCATGCAAAAATTGGCATGATAAAAAAACAAAGATGGCAGAGACCTAACAGAAGCTGAAGAGATCAAGAGAAGGTGGTGAGACTATACAGAAGATCTGTATAGGAAGGATAATAATATTGAGGATAGTTTTGACAGCGTGGTGAGTGAATTAGAACCAGACATCCTGAGGAGTGAGGTTGAATGGGCCTTAAGAAGCATTGCTAACAACAAGGCAGCTGGAGACGACGGGATCCTAGAACTGTACAAAATCTTGAGAGATGATGCTGTCAAGGTGATGCATGCCATATGCCAGCAAATATGGAAAACACAAGAATGGCTATCAGACTGGAAAAATAAACTTATATCCCCATATCAAAAAAGGGAAATGCTAAAGACTGCTCAAACTTTTGTACAGTGGCTCTTATTTCTTATGCTAGTAAGGTAATGCTCAAGATCCTGCAAGGAAGACTCTAGCAATACATGGAGAGAGAAAGTTGCCAGATATACAAGCTGGGTTTAGAAAAGGCAGAGGAACGAGAGACCGAATTGCCAATATCCGCTGGATAATGGAGAAAGGCAGGGAGTTTCAGAAAAACATCTATTTCTGTTTTTATGACCGTGTGGATCATAAAAAATTGTAGCAAGTTCTTGGTGGTATGGGGATACCAAATCACCTTGTCTCACCTGAGAAATCTGTATAAGGACCAAGTAGCAACAGTAAGAACTGACCATGGAACAACAGACTGGTTCAAGATTGGAAAAGGTGTATGGCAGGGTTGTATACTCTCACCCAAACTATTCAACTTGTATGCAGAACACATCATGTGATGTGCGAGGCTTGATGAATGCAAGGCTGGGTTTAAAATTTCTGGAAAAAACATTAACAACTTTAGATATGCAGATGATACCACTTTGATGGCTGAAAGCGAGGAGCAGCTGAGTAGCTTTCTAATCAAGGTGAAAGAAGAAATTGCAAAAGCTGGGTTGCAGTTAAACATAAAAAAAATCAAGATTATGGCAACCGGATTGATATCTGGCAAATAGAGGGAGAAAACGTGGAGTCAGTGACAGACTTTGTATTTCTAGGTGTAAAGATTACTGCAGACGCAGACTGCAGCCAGGAAATCAGAAGACGTTTACTTCTTAGGAGGAGAGCAATGTCCAATCTCAATAAAATAGTGAAGAGTAGAGGCATCACACTGGCAATGAAGATCCACATAATAAAAGCAATGGTATTCCCTGTAGTCACCTATGGATGTGAGAGCTGGACCATAGGGAAGGCTGAGTGAAGGAAGATAGATGCTTTTGAACTGTGGTGTTGGAGGAAAGTCATGAGAGTGCCTTGGACCGCAAAAAGATCCAACCAGTCCATACTTCAGGAAATAAAGCCTGACTGCTCACTGGAGGGAAGGATATTAGAGGCAAAGATGAAGTATTTTGGCCACATAATGAGAAGACAAGAAATCTTAGAGAAGACAATTATGCTGGGGAAAATGGAAGGAAAAAGGAAGAGGGGCCGACCAAGAGCAAGATGGATGGATGGCATCCTTGAAGTGACTGGCTTGACCTTGAAGGAGCTGGGGGTGGTGACGGCTGACAGGGAGCTCTGGCGTGGACTGGTTCACAAGCTCACAAAGCGTAGGAAGTGACTGGACGAATGAACAATAACACCAATCAAGGTAGTTGGCTTCAGTAGGCAGTGGCATGAGTCATATGGGCTGCTCTTGGGTTGAAGATGGCAGACTCCACCACATAAGAAGATCAAGATCTGTTAGAGATTCCCAGTTGCAAGATCTTTCACCTGATGGCGACTAGACACAGGGCATTTTTGGCTATTGCTCCATCATTGTGGAATGCCCTTCCTTCCGAAACTCGGGCATTGTCAGATCTGGTATCTTTCCGCAGGGCCTGCAAAACCCATCTGTTTCAACAAGCCTTCAAGTTGTGCTAGATTGTATTTTAACGTTGTCTTAATCTGTCTGAACTGGTTTTTGTGAACTGCCCCGAGCCTTTGGGAGTGGCGGTATAGAAGCGGAATGAATGAATGAATGAATGAATGAATGAATAAATAAATAAATAAATAAATAATATGGTTGGGGGAAAGCACTAAGGCCTGCTCACTCCTTTCCCGACATCATCAAGCCCCACTCTCTCACCAATGTCATTTCCTGAGAAAGGGAAATGTTACAATAGAGAAAGGGAAATGTTACAATATTTTAAAACTGGACTATCTGAAAAGCCAGTTGGCATATCTAAATGTATCAACCATATGCAAGCATTAACAAACTGATAGTGATAACAAAAATAGCCACACATCATATTCCTGCTCTTGTCCTCTAGTTTAGTAACCAGAAGTCCCCCCTTGGATTTCTCCTCTGCATTCCTTTTGGTATGGAGTTCCTTGCTGAATATGTATGCAGTCTGAGACCAGCTTTCAGACTTGTTCTCCTTTCTCATTTTCCTCCAACGTGTCTCATCTGCATGGCCTTTGATTTATTTCTGTAATCAAGAAGAAGAAGCCATGGGATAGTCATGTGCCTCTTTCTTAATTCATCACCCTTGGCCATTGCCCATCCCAGACATTGTTTGGAAATCCAACAATATTTGAATGGACATATTCTGGGACTAAACTCCAGGGAGTCACACCAATGTTTACAGATAGCTTTGTCCTCCCAGGCAACAATTATGAATCTGTAGAGAGCCCCCCCCCCAATAATATCTGCCAAAGGCTTGTGGAAATCCTATGCTTAATTTATATTGTAACACTATTTTTGTTCCTGGGTTATGAATGTCATTTCCGAATAGGTTCTATCATAAAAAACATGGAAAATATTCATTCCATCCTACAGCACATTTTGCTATAGTTTTTCAATGAATATCTCATAGAGTCTTAACCAATTTAACATAGTTGCGGCAGCCATAAAAACAAAGTTTTTGAAGTATAACAACTGCTTTCAAAGTAACTACCACACAATTAAACAGGAAATAACACTTTCAAACCAAGAACAGAACATTTTCAATTTTTGTTACACAGTGTTATTTTAAAAGAAATAGATGTTCTTGGACCCTGCTTTGATTTGCAATAAACCACAACAATAACAACAACAAAATGAAAACAAACACTTGGACTCAACCTGAATGGAAGGCTGGTTTTTCCCATGATTCAGAACAGCTTCTGGTGAGTATCATGGAGTTTTGTTGTTGCAGATGTTTTGCCTTGCTTTAAATTGACTTTGCCCAGCTTTGGGAATACTCTGGATAGTGAGACTCCTCACTTCAGACTGATCTGCTGTCCAGTCTGAATACAGCGCCATCACCCTTTTCCTGAGCTCATCAGCACAGGGAAAGTGGATGGATTGTGACCATATTCCTCTGCCCCATGCCAGCCATGGAGCTTTGTCTGTACAATCATCAAGAAAGAGGGGGGGGGGGTGATCTCCCTTCCTTCCTCCTGGTTGTGTAGGTGGCCTGTTTCAATATTGGCAGAAGTACCTGTATAACCAGGAGTTTGGGTGCAACTCCGTGGCTACTTAGGAGTGGCACCAGCAGCAACACAGAGGTGAGATGTGTGCCACCCTAATGGAGTGAGTGTGCCCCAGGCCTTCTGAATAATGACCCCAGATTTGACATAAATTTGACAAATCTGAGATTACTCCAGAGCGTTTTACACAAAAGCAGTGTTGATGAATTCCTGATGTTATGAGCCTTTTAAAAACTAATGTCCAAAACTGTACCACACGACATTTGTGTTTAAATACAACCCTAGAGCTTCTTCCATGAGTGTTGTAGATGAGATGCCCCACTTCTTTTGAACATTAACTTCCAAATTCCCTCTGAGACCCTATCATTTAGGATGAGTCGGCACATCAGATTGTTTGTGAAATTCTTAGGAAAAAAACTCACTGGCATAATTCTTTCTAAACTACCTTTACGGCTGCAGGGTTATCCACCTGTACTGCTTGACTAGAGCTTGAGAGACTACCACCGTCCCTGGGAGGGGCTGAGCCAGAGAAGGGTTAAAGAAGGTGTCCTGCCAGGGCCAATCCTACCATTAAAGTGAGGTGTCAAGCTTAGACAGTTTATTTGAGGTCATGGAAGAGAAGGAAATTGCTAGTTGCTCAATTTGTTATTGTTGTTTCTTTCCTCTCATGGAGAGGGAGGAGCACTTTAGGGTTTTTTTTATTTGATGTTGCAAATATACAATAATATACAACTTGACTTGGGTAGATATAGGCATCATTTGTGTCTCCATCTCAAGTTGTTCATAATGTTTCATATTAAAGGACTGCCATGCCAGCTATGCTGGCCTCTCCTGCACCCTCCGTAAAGATAGCTATTAGCTATCTTTTAGTCCATGTAAATACACTTTGCTGTTATTTTCTACTAGTTGCACCTGCCACATGGTGCTGTGGCCAACCTTCCCTCCCTCTTTTTCTCCTTGTTTCTTTCTCTCCTTCCTTCCCTTTTTTCTTTCCTTCTTTTCTTCCTTCCTTCTCTACCTCTTTTCTTCCTTCCTCTCCCTTTTCCTTTTCCTTTTGCTTTCTCTTCTTTCTTCCTTCTCTACCTATGCTTGGACAGCAACTCCCAGCAGTCCTCCTGATTGGGAATGTTTCGGGAAGGGATCTTGCTCACTGGGGCCACTTCTACCAAACCGTATGATTACCAAAGCTGATGGAGGGGGAAGCGAGAGAGATCAACCTACCACCTTTCCCTCCTTCTCTCAAGTGGCCCCTTTCTCAGCTGCTGTTTCTCAGCTGCAGGAAAAGGGTGGGGCCAGGAGAGTCATTTTTGCACATGCACTGTATTGTCATTTAGCTTTTGGGTTAAAAAAAATCTTTTCTGCTGTTTTTTTGGGGGGTTATGAGGGATAGTCACTCGTTGATCTATTAGGGATGTCGTTTCCCAAAATCCAATGCAATGCATTACTCTATGGGTGTTTCTGGCAGCCAGCTAAACTGTATTTCCAGAATCTTTTAAGATGAGTTTCCTTCAGCTGTCACCAATGTATTTGCTGGTATGAGCATACCCTAACCTGCCACTGAAAACCTTTACTGCACAAGAATGCTGTTGCATTTATTGGTTATGAAGTTTTAATCTGTCTTATCATGAAGACGGCAGTGCTAGGAATATGGGCTGCTGGTGTGTAGTATCCAGTGCTGAACTATACATGTGATAACGGCTCCGTCACTAGTGATGTCTAATACTGATGATGGAATATCTATATCCTTGCATATGACTGCAAATGTCCAGCTTTTTGTATTACAAATCCCAGAATACCACATCCAGGATGAGAGTCAATGCTTTTCAACAGAGTCAGCTTACACATCTGACAAGGATGGATCAAAGGATTGATTCCTGGTGTGTGCACCTGCCCAATGTTGATCTCTTCAGCCATCCTCAGACTATCATCATACAAACTTAGTTTTCAGCCTGTATAAGAGGTGTGTGATTATTCACGGAGATAAGTTCCTTTCTACCTGCATCAAACAATACAGCACAAAGGTTCAGTCATCCTTAGGAAACTTTGAGGTGCAAAAGTTATAATGGGGTGTCCCTGTGGCACCATTCAAGTCCTGAATTCCACACAACTGAAGTTTCGTTGAGTGGCACCTCCTTCCCAGATGCATCTGTTCGGTAGCCCTGAGGGCCATGGAGCAGGCAAGCCATCCATCCGCAAGCTCATAGCCCTGACTGAGACAGGCACGACCTGACCTTCAGCGTGGCAGAGTTTTATTATGTTGACTCTCCGCTTTATCAATTGCTCTTGCTTTTTACGACTTCTCTGGGGTTTTATCACTGCTGCTGACTCACCTCGCAGCGAAAATGGGGATTAATATTTTAAGGGAATTATGTCATGTGGCTCCCCAGAGGCTCCATGCGATCGACCTTGGTGCTTTTCCTTGTGTCCCTCTTTGCTTGCTCGGTAGGTTTTGAGTTCCTTCTTTAGCTGCTCGGTTTCTTGTCTGCTTTACTGATCTTTCCGGTTGTGGGAAGGAAACTGAGTGGTATCGGCTTTGCAGGATTTTCTGTACATTTCCTCTGGTAGTGAGAGAAGGATGAGCTCTGGAACTTAACTTTATCCTGTGCCCCAGATAATCAGGTTTCAAACCTCCCTTTGTGCCTTCCCTTTGGTCTCATTTCCTGTCTCCTGGGACATCTGTTGCCTTTACAAGCTCACCAAGATGACTCTCAGTGATGCCACCCACCATGTACCTGATCCCACCAAGAAGTTTCTGGAATGTTGACAGTCAACAGATATCATGATCTGTCCAAGTGCCATTGCACCTGAAAAACAACATCACATCAGAATTAATTAAATGAAAGTGTCAAAGTATGCCTCTCTAGATGTTGCAAATCACACCATCCCTCACTGTGAGCTATGCTTTCTGATGGGAGTTGCAGGCCAATGCTATCTGGAACTCCGCATGCCCCTCATCCCCACTGTCTTATACAGACCTGCCTTTTAATAGGGCTCCATTATTTGAATGTTAATACATTCACCTCATAGGGTGGTCATTGAGGTCCTTCTTTCCTTCTCTTATCTGTTACTAGAACATTTGTCCAGCCAGACAACAGTCATTTCCTTTATGCAAAAGTGATACTGTTCCTTATTAACTTGGTTCCATTAAATTTCACCAATTGCTTAAACAGGAAGAAGAAGCATAAATAAGATATCCAGAGAATCATCAACTGGCACACAGTGCTTTGATTGTGTATTCCTGTGTAGCAGAATGGAGTTGGCCCGGATGGCCCTGTGGCCTCTTCCAACTCTATGAGTCTCTGATACTAATGTTAGTATATTCTTAAGGCCAGACAGATCACACTTAAGTTCTGATCAGTAGTAGGAAAAGGATGTGTGTGTGTTCGCAAAGTCTTAGCAACTATGTCTATTATTAGATGGTAAAACAGCAGTCCTTTTAAATGATGTTAGATTCCAGCACACCTCATCCCTAATTGCAGTGGGCTATAGAAGTTGTATTTCAACAATGTGCAAGGGACCATTGACTCAGAATCCGTGCTTTAGCTTATCCTTCAGCACAGGCTTTGTTTTCTCAGTTGTTTGCATTGCACCAATAAAGCTTTCAATGTTCAGTTGAAAAGAGAGCTACTACAATCAAGGTTTGGTGTTAACTCATTTTGATAAAGCCTCTCTCCTTCCCACCGGTGGGGAGTTGTAACTCTTATCAACTTTGGCAATAAGAGAACCTGGGACATGAATTTATTTTGAGTCATCCTTTTGCATGGAACATCTTGAACCTTATGGCCTCTGTACCAGAACAAGCTAATCAGATCATATTCCTTAAACAAAACAAACACTTACTTAAGTAAATATCAAATGATCAAAGTAATAAAAGAATGAAGTAATGCATCCTATCTCTTAGATCACTTCTGATTGGCATTAAATGGAATCTGGATTCGTAATACCATATTGACATAAGCATGTTGATGATATCTTGTAGTGTGCTAACATTTGTTGACAGAGAAGTGTGCAAACATTATACAACCTACATGAGTTTGCATATTCCTTCCTTAACAAACATGCATCTTTTGGCTTGTTTGGCCTCCATAGTTACAATAAAGACAATTTAGGAAGTGCATTAAGCTTATAATCTGGAGGTCTGAAGTCCTTTTGGTGGCTGAGAAAGAAAACAGAAGTGGCCTTTTCTCTCCAATGCCATTATTAATATAGATCATGATTCCACCAATAAATAACATTTCTTTCACAAGTTTCGTCAAAATGAGCGTGAGCATAGCCCTGTTTTGTTCATTTCAATGAGGCCTAGCAGAACCCTGTCAATTATGAGCTGCTTCTTTGGTACCCTTAAAACCAAAGTATCCCAGATCTGTCTGGAAGGCTGTTGCTTCTTTTCACCCATGCTTGGGAGCGGCAGTTGATACTTTTGTTCATACCCAACCCTGATTATTGCCCTGGAATCCTTTTGAACTACACTTTTACACCATGTTTCCACTTTAATTGCCATGGCTAATCCATACAATTTTGGGATTCGCAACTCCTTGAACTACAAATCCCAGGATTCTGTAGGATGGTGCTATGGCAGTTAAAGGGAGATTGTATAGCTATAGTTGTATATTGGGAAAGGTCTCCTAGCATCTCTGAACAAGCAGTGGTGCAGTTGATGAATATCTGTCATTCTGAGCTGTAATACAGCTTGCTCACAAAAATGTCTTGGAGAAATCGGACCCTTGGAAGGACCACCTCTGCCATACCCCCATTCCCTTGGTAATACAGAGTGTGGTAGTTGGTTGGATCTATTATGCTTGGATGAGGGGTGAAACCACAGTGCAATGTGGTTTATAAGTATCTACAGCATACTTACCAGAGGTTTTTCCATATGACCAGACTGCCCTCTTGCTCCTCCTTCCATTGCTATGTACTGAAAGGGTCCATCTTTTTCAGAGAAAAGTCTTCAAGCTCTTTAACGTTTTACACAGTCATCACTTTGGCTTCTTCCAAGCCAAAATGAGCATAAAGCTGAAACAAATCTAAAAGTCAGGGAATACAGACAACTGGGGTTTGGCCAGCTTTTTCAACTAATGCTTTTTTAATTATCCCTGCCTTCTGTAGGAGAGATTGACTATATGGCTAGTTGGCTACCTATACACCTATGCCTTCAACACAGAGGGAAGGGATAAGTAACTGCATGTGGCCCTCTAGCTATTGTTGGACTGCTAGAGGTGCTGCTCTCGATCTCACTACCTTCACGGTTGCATTTGGTGGGGACAAGGGACAGGTCCTTCTTGGTGGTGCCCACCCCCCTGGTCTGTGGAACACACTCTCTAACGAAATCAGGTTAGACCCCTCCTTCCTGTCCTTCATGAAGAAATTGAAATCATGGCTATGGGACCAAGCTTTCGAGCAGCAGTCACAGCAATAACAATTATAAATGAATCATGTGATTGAAAATGGATGGATTTTGGATTATGACACTGGACTTGGACTTCGATTTGTCTCATTTAAATGGTTTTTTAAACTTTTGATGATGTTTTAACTATTGTTCAAGTATGTTTTTGTTATTGTTGTCGGCATCTAATGGTTGCCGGTTGTAAACCGCCCTAAGTCCCTCTCTGGGGGTGAGAAGGACAGGATATAAATGTCTAAAACAAATAAACAAACAAATAAACTCCCATCAGCCCTAGTTATGGGAGTAGCAATCAAAGCATATCTGGCAGATTAAATGCTCCTCATGTCTGTGCACAGCCTGCAACAACAATGTAAATGTCCCTCCTCCTGCATCAGGTGATTAGCAGACCAGTTAGCAGAGTGCACGGTATAATTTGTTTTTAGTATTGAAATTTTCCAGCATTCTTTCTTCTTTCACTCTATTACAGTTAGAGCAATTGGGATTTAAACAGAAATCAATTGCCTCCCAATTGCTCTCCCTCTCCATTGAAATGCATGGTCATAAATATCTTTTCTGTGCAACCAAACTTTCTGTCATCAGTCTCAGTGTAACTACTATCACGGTTTTCTTTTTCTGACTCCTCTTCCTCTCCTTCAGCCATGCTTTACTTCTCCATAAACAAAATATGGCAGTGAGCTAAAAATGAAGCTACTATCTTTATGCAATATTTTCATTAGCTAATTGGGACGTTGGCTCTCCATGTGTATGCAAATGTAAAAAAAATAGTAGGCTTTTAATAAGTTTGTACTCTGAAAACTGCTTTGTTTCGTTCAAGTCAGTATCAGTTTAGGGAAGCAAAGTAAGACTGAAGAAAATTTGACTGCCACTCTGCAAAAGGAGGCTGACTCCTAACAGTTTTACCTTTCAGCACTACAAGAATACTTTAATTTCCAACATTTAGACTATAGAGACCAATTCTGGATCCACATGGATTTTCGCAGTGAGGACATTGATTTCCAGATGGAAGGTGGTCCTGACAAGATTATGAAGACAACAAAAACCAGTACCCATGAGGGGTTCTATATAATAAATCACAAATTCAATAGTTTGTCAAATGGTATTATATTGAATATCATATAGTATTAAAGTCACAGAAAGACTTGCAAAATCAAACAGGGCATATATAACAAACCCAAATGTAATCCCACGCAGGGGTTAATACTTAGTATCACTCAATGTCCCTCGCAGGGGTTAAATCCACATCTCTATATAGTATTGCTAAAATAGCATGTCATGAAATCATATATCATAAAGAGTCCATAAATTATACTCATCCCTGGTGGGGAAAATAAGGAATTAAGGACGCAGAGGAGTGAATTCGTCCCCTCAAGGTGGATTGGTCAGGCCGACGGAGTCGCCATGCGTATTGAAAGGCCCAGAAGTCCGTTTCACCGGTAGTTTTATTGAACACAGAAGTAAAATTCATAAAGCTTCTGAGGATTCTATGTTCTATAAACACTGCAAGGAAAAGAAACATGAGGCTCCCTCTTTAAAACTCATGATCTTACAACAAATAAGACCTAATTCTTACCAACATACTAATGACTTACTGAGAGCAGCTGAAATTAAATGGACACTCCTCCTTGACACTGAATGGCCCAACGGGTTGAATGACGCAATCCCCCTCAGTTCATTCGCTTAACCCCCTTATCCATTTATACCCCTTCATGTACTTCCTCTGTTTACCTTTGGGTCACCCATGATCGGCTACTACGCCTGGGTTATATAATATATGATACTAAACTATGGTATTTATCCCTCTTACTCTGCCTGAGATAATGCTATTATATTTTGGGGTATTTTACCTGAGGTTTAATTTGACTATGTTTCACAGATATTGGACGCACATTGATTTGCCTTGAAAAAACTGGACTACCGGTGAAACGGACTTCTGGGCCTTTCAATACGCATGGCGACTCCGTCGGCCTGACCAATCCACCTTGAGGGGACGAATTCACTCCTCTGCGTCCTTAATTCCTTATTTTCCCCACCAGGGATGAGTATAATTTATGGACTCTTTATGATATATGATTTCATGACATGCTATTTTAGCAATACTATATAAAGATGTGGATTTAACCCCTGCGAGGGACATTGAGTGATACTAAGTATTAACCCCTGCGTGGGATTACATTTGGGTTTGTTATATATGCCCTGTTTGATTTTGCAAGTCTTTCTGTGACTTTAATACTATATGATATTCAATATAATACCATTTGACAAACTATTGAATTT